>CM052802.1:31164000-31376039 GCA_028533885.1 Nasua narica
ATACCAAATATTGCACAATTATTTGTACTTTGTTGGAAAATAAGATGTTGGATAGTAATTGTTTAAAGATTCTTTTTCATGATGTTCTGAAAATTATGATTGTATATTTTTACTTTGTATTTGGAGACTTATTTTGAGTTGAGCTTCTTCTGTACCATCACAACCTCTTCCTGGCTCCCACTGCACAATCAGCTGCTCTTTTACCCTCAATGACTTAAGTTAGCAATCTGCTTTTGTTGGAAAATGTAAGTTTTATTTGATTGTTTTACTGAAGGCCATATTTGCTTTGCACAGGGCCTTTTAATACAAAAAAGTAATGTAGGGCTGCCTGGGGCAAATTCTAAAACCTTTTTTTTTTCAGCGCACAAATCAAACCCAAGAGATGGAGAGAACAAATTGGATTTAATCTTTCCATCTATAGCTTTTGTGACCTCTCTTATTCCCACACATGTGAACTGGCAATATTTTTTGTTGTTATTGTCTTTTAAAAAAAATCACCTCAATGACCTTATTTTCTTCTAAATTAAAAAAAAATATTGGTGTCACGATTTGAGTTGTCTTCTTTGTCATGCGTTGGAAGACTTGATCATGCTGGTGTTACAGGTGCTCCCTGGTGAATGGCTGGAGTCATCTGTTGTATTTTATTTATTTATTTATTTATTTATTTATTTATTTATTTATTTATTACTAAAATAAAGCTTCTGAAGGGCTTTTTGTGAAATATGTAATAATGAGATCTTTAAAGATTGCTGATTTATGACTTTCTTAAAAAAATATTTTATTTATTTATTTGTCCGAGAGAGAGGGAGAGAGAGAAAGCGCGCACGCGCGCGCGTGTGCGCGCTCAGGACTGTGCACAAGCAGGCGGAGCGGCAGTCAGAGTAGGCAGAGGGAGAAGCAGGCTCCCCGCTGAGCAGAGAGCCCTATGCAGGGCTCGGTCCCAGGACCCCAGGATCATGACCTGATCCTGGCAGACACTTAACCGACTCAGCCCAGACGTCCCAACTAATTTATTACTTTTGATTTACAGTTCTCTCAGTAGAGCATCGTTTTAAATTTTTTTTTTTGAGATTTCAGAGATCTGCTTTGTTGATCTGGCTTTCTTTAATGTCTGCTAAGGCAGTTCCCCCAAATGCACATTTCCTGTATTCCTTTCTTTTTCAGAAGTCCTAAGGATCTTAAGGAATTTACTTTGGTTTCCATGTCAGTATTTATCTGGCTTATGACCTAGCATTTTCTTTCCATCTAAAGGTTAGACTGTCTCTCTAACTTAATAGTTGAATTTGTGACTTTTTAAATGATTCCACGTTGAAACGACTGTTATAAAGCTATATAAAGCTTTTGTGTTTATTGTAATTTGACCTTCGGCCTAAAATACTATATAGTGATGAATAGGTGCATGCATTCCAGGCCTACTTTAGTTTATCTCTAAGTTTGTCATGGAATTTAAGGGCAAAATCATTTATTTAAAAGTAAACTTTAGGCGCCTGTGTGGCTCAGTCAGTTAAGCATCTGCCTTTGGCTCAGGTCATGATCTCAGGGCCCTGAGTTGGAGGCCTTTGTCGGGCTCCTTGCTCAGTGGGGTGTCTGCTTCTTTCTACCTCTGCCACCTGCCCTCCCCTCCTCACCCACCCCACTTGTGCTCTCTCTCTCTCTCTCTCAGATGAATAAATAAAATCTTTAAAAATAATAAATAAAGTTTGACTTGTAAAGAGAGGACCAAATTATTTTGTACTTACCTAGATGGTTATTTAACTTCAGAGTGTCAGTTTGCTTTATATAACTAAGGTAGTTAAGCTAGAACACGGATAGTAGGTTGAAGAAGGGAGTGTACCTCACAGACTTGTAAGTAATGCTTCAGAGCTCCAAATCCTAAAATGATGATTCCCCCTAGGATAGCATGCTGGAGGCTACCAGGTGAGGAGAGCGCTGATATCAAGCCGACTTTTTTTTTTTTTTTTAAGATTTTATTTATTTATTCATTTATTAGAGAAAGAGAGAGAGAGAGCATGAGAAGGTCAAAGTGAGAAGCAGACTCCCCGTGAAGCTGGGAGCCCGATGTGGGACTCGATCCCGGGCCTCCGGGACCATGACCTGAGCCGAATGCATGGCCCAACCAACTGAGCCACCCAGGCGCCCGTCAAGCCGACTTTTAATTTTAACTGTTCTAATAGAGGCCATTCAAGTGTAAAAGAGCACAGAATAGAGGACAAGCTTGGAAGGGCAGTGCTGGATTCTCCTACTTGTGAATAAATTCCTCCAGCTTGAAACTCTTTCCATAGCTCTCTATCTGAATTTGTCACGTAGGAGGCATTGTTTTCTTACTTGGAGTTTTAAAGAACATTGTATCTCCCTTTCCTGATGGTATTTTATTGAGGACAGGTATAGATTGTACCCTCCTTTATAGCCCCCTTGGTAACCCAGTTGGTCAGTTCATTCTACCATGTGTCGTACCATAGCTGTGGGACTCAAACTATGTTTAATGTAAAAATTAAAAGCTACTTGTTTTTTATCTTTGATATTCTTAAATTCTCCACTTTATATTTGCTTCTTGGTTCTCATTCCTCATCCTTTCTAATCGTTCTCTTTTTTCTCTGATGTCCCTCTCCCGTTACTCCACCTTGTAAATCTGTGCCATCTAAATAGGAGCCACATGTGTCTTTTGAGCCTTTAAAATGTGGCTAGTTTTAAGTGAAATCTGTGGTAAATATAAGTTACATAGTGGATATGAGGCGAAGAAAATAATGTAAAACATCTCAATTTTTATACTGATTGCATATTGTGATAATATTTTGGGGTATACTGGGTTAAATAAAATATTACTGAAATTAATGTCATCTGCTTTTTAACTTTTTAAAGTGTAGCTAACTAGAAAATTTAGCATTACATACATAGGTCTAATTATATTTCTATTGGAGAGTGCTACTCTAGATTCTTTTACTAGTTTTTTACTAATTCTTTTAAGATACCTTTCTTCCTGTTCTATCCTTATACCCCTAGCACCCCTATATTTTCACAGAGTCCAGCAATTAGAAAAATGACAGATCTCTTGAAACTGTCTTTACAAATCAATGTTAGATGGAATATTCAGCAATAGCAACCGTGAAGTGCTGATCTGTGTGAACACAGGGATCAACCTCAGAAACATTATTCTAAATGAAAGAAGCAAGTCAGAACATATACTATATGATTTTAGTTATGTACAACATCTAGAATAGGTAAGTCTATAGAGACAGAAGGAAGGTCAGTAGTTATGTACGTAGGGTTGGGGAAGTGGGTTGTGGGGAATGACTCTACTGGTAGGTACTACTAGTTTTTTTTTTTTTTTTTTTTTTAGGAAAGATGAAATGTAAAATCACATGGTGATTGCAGCACAACTCCGAATATACCAAAAACCACTGAATTGTACACTATATTAAAAGGGTGAATTTTATGGTTATGAGAATTATGTGTCGGTAAAGTTGTTCATAAATGTTAGATCATTCTCATTGCATCAAAGTTTTATGGGTTGGTTTTGTTTGTTGTTCGGCTACCCTTTTTCTGCTTATTAGGGTAAATTTGCCTTATCTTTATTAATCAATTTAGCCTTCTCAGAAACTAAGTGTATTGTCTTGTTAATGTTAGTAGTAGTCAGGGGCTTTCATTATAAAAAAAATGAAAAAAATCAGTCAATGTGTGTTGAGACTTTTGTAAGCAGTTACAGTTCCTTTTTTAAATTGGTGTATGCACAGAACAGATATTTTAATGCAGTTTTCCCCTTAAAGGGACTTATTAGGCAAATGTATTTCAGTGTCATTTTAATGCATTTTTATAGTTTTAATTTGTTCCTTTCTACCTCTATTATGTTCCAACATCTGATGAATTGTGGCTTTTCATTAGGACATCTGGGTTTCATATAATATATATATAAAACAAAAGAGAAAAAATCTTTTTTTCAAATGGTACACATATCTATTTATATGACAAGTGCATAAATGCACATTTTTATTTCCTAACACCTGGACAATACATAGATCTCAGTACTGAAAAGAAATGTTTTGATTGAACTGGTCATTATAAAAAGTGAAAAAAAGATTAGTGGGGAAGTATTTTTTGAAAAATTTTTTCAAGCCGCATTTTTCCTTTCACCACTTTCTTTTAGAGATGGCTGCAAATGTCAATATCTTAAGAAAATATTATTTTTACCTTTATGTCTCTAAGTGTTCATTATTTTACATTTGTCCACCATTTTGAGATGCTTACTTTTCTAA
Organism: Nasua narica; assembly: GCA_028533885.1. NCBI lineage: Eukaryota > Metazoa > Chordata > Mammalia > Carnivora > Procyonidae > Nasua > Nasua narica. Next base: position 31,168,251 of record CM052802.1, read on the forward strand.
TCTTAGAAATAAACATGTAAGTAAAACTGTTACAAAATTAATGTAACCTTTGACAGGTGCTATCTGCGGCTTTGATCTGTTTGACCTAAAGTAAGAAAAATGTAGAGGAATTAAAGTTTGGTAAGTTTTATCATTTCTTACAGAAGTTTAGCATCTTCAACGAGGAGGCTTTTTTCTTGCATCTGTTCCATCAACTGCAGTTGTGACTCTATTAAATTAGGAGTGCTTTGTTTCTCCTAATGGATCTTAAAATCTTTGTTTCTCTTTCTACAAAATTGAGAGAATTTTGTACTCTCTTGAATTGTGCCATGACTTAATGAGCAAGGAACCCCGAAAATTACAACTGTATTTATCCTTAATATTACTTCATTGAGAAGGAAAAGATCATTCTTTATGATTTTCAAGCCACGGTTGGCTCATATAACAAATATATAATCAATTATATATTATGATTCTCTTTTTGTATCTTTCCCAATTAGTTATAGACTACTTGCTATAGATTGAAATTTGGTGTTCCCACAAAATTTATATGTTAATACCTAACCCTTAGTGTGGTGGTATTTGGTGGTGGGGTCTTTGGGAGGTAATTAGGTCATGAGGGTAGAACTCTCATGAATGGGATTAATGCCCTCATAAAGGGGTCCCAGGTAGCTTCCTTGCCCTCTTCTGCCATGTTGAGGACGCCATGAAAAGACAACCATCCATGACCTTAGAAGCAGGCTCTTACCAGACACAGAATCTGCTGGTGGCTTGATCTTGGATTTCTCAGCCTTCAGAAATGTGGGAAATAAATTTCTGTTGTTTCTAAGCCACCAGCCTATGGTATTTTGTTATAGCGGCTAAATGGACTAAGACTCTACTATTATCCTCAATGTAATGTTACTCATTTGAGAGATAAACAACCATTATTGCCTTATTTGCTAATAATGGCAATCCATGAAGGCTTATTACTTACAGAATCTTATTACTTACAGAATCTTACCGAATAATAGTAGCTTCTTGTAGTCTGTAGAGGATAGAGCCGACCTGAAGACCTTTGCTTCTTTATTGGTCCAAATGACTCCATTTGTTGTTTTTGTGGGTGTCAGTTTGTTTTGCAATAGCAGCTCTGGGTACAAAGGTTTCAAAACCATCTTTTCAGAGTTCATAAGAATGGACCTGGAGAGTGGGAAGTTGGCCTGTATCATAGGCCTTCAGGGTGAGTCTCGGTGAGGTGAGAGGTGAACAAGGTACACTGGTGTCTGTGGGTTTCTTGCCTTCATTCTTTGTTCTTTTCTTCCATACCAGCATTGGGCTTAAAAACTACAGGAACTGCTGAACTCTGCTAAGTTTTGGCATCATGTCCTGACCTTTGTAGAAACTAGATATGTTAATTAGTGTGACACTCTAACTATAAGGAGTTGTTTTGATTTATTGGATATTATAGTTTAAGGAACATAGAGTTAATGAAATCTGTCCTCCTCATTTTTCAGATGAGGATTCTACAAATGCACACTTAGCATTAATATCCTTTCTTCCTTCATAACACACTCCTGATAGTTTTAACCCCTAGTACCCATCTTTAAATGTTCCAGTTTTTACGCTATGAGGATAGCTTTTTATGTGCATATAATTTTTTTTAAAAGGTTTATTTGTTTATTTTAGAGAGAAAGAGTGTGTGCCTGTGCAAGAGAGTGCATGAGCTGGGGAGGGGCAAAGGGAGTCGGAGAGAATCTCAAGCAGATTCCCTGCTGAGCACAGAGCCAGATGGTGTAGATGATGGGGGGATGAGGGGATGTGGGGATATGGGGCTTGGTTTCACAACCTGAGATCAGAGCCTGAGCCCAAAACCAAGAGTTGAATGCTTAACTCACTGAGTCACCCAGGCGACACTATGTACATATAATTTTAATGTAAATGTGTGTATTTCCAAAAATTGTGAGCTTTAAAAATCCAAAGAATGTATTTATTTTTAAATGGTCATGAGAAAAGCTATAGATCATTCTGTGTGTGCCTTTTTATTGACGCTAGAGATAGAGCACCAGAGTAGATGAGCATAATGGGATTTCTTTCTTAAGTTTAATAAAGAATTATATTTTAAAATGCTCTGCTTCTTTCAAATGGTAAGCTTTTGTATTGTGAGCAATTTAAAGAAGATAGCCATTTATTTCTAGTCAACAATCAGATAGCAAGTTTATGATCTTTCCTGAGGTTATGCTTTTAATTTCTTAGTGTAGAATTAACTAATTTATCTGTAGTAGACATATGGCCACATACTTCTAATCTGCAAGGATATTTGTACCTATTTTTAACTTTATTTTGTCCTTATAATACAGAAAATAAAGTAATTGGCTTAATTTCAAGGCGCAGCAATGATTGCCAGATGACTTACTCTTCATCTGCCTCCCTTTCCTGATTTTGATCCCATTTGTTTCCCAAAACATTTATATCTTTTCCAGTTTTTCATTTTGGTGGAGGGATGGGGATTGATTTTTGTTGTTGTAATTGTTTATCTTTTTTTTTTAAAGATCTTTAAAATTTTTATTTATTTATTTGACAGGAGAGAGATCACAAGCAGGCAGAGAGGCAGACAGAGAGAGAGGGAAGCAGGCTCCCTGCTGAGCAGAGAGCCCTATGCGGGGCTCGATTCCAGGACCCTGAAATCATGACGTGAGCTGAAGGCAGAGGCTTTAACCCACTGAGCTCCCCGGGCGCCCTGTTATTGTTTATCTTTACATTAAACCGAGGTGAGGTGCTGGGGAATTGTCCAGATGCTCGAGTCCCTTATGGAGACCAGAGCGTTGCCCTGGATCAGAAATGGAGAGTACAGATCAGGACACTAGTTTCCTTGTCTTGTCTACCATTTACACATTTGACAGGATAAGGTGTTTGAGGGCAGTGCATGTGGGAATGCTAAGGAGTTAACATTAATAGTACAGTGCCTAAACAGATGGTATAATAGCCTTCAATGGGGAAGAACAACGTTTCTGTGTTTGGATAAAAAGGGCTCACTGTGGGTGGCAGAGAAAGAGGTTCCAAATTACAATACCTTGTGAAGATTAGAAGAGTGACAGTTTTATACCTCATGATTTAGACATTTATGGTGCATACATGCACCTATACGTGATTGCCCAGCCTATTTTATTTAAGTCTCTTTGTACTAGTTACTTTTAGGAAAAAATCCTGTGTAAGGGAATGCACAAATGACTATTCATTCAGCTTAGCCCAGGAGACATGGGTAACTACTGTGGAGGATCCAGAAAGGAATATGGTTTTTGTATTCATATAAGTAATTTTGTGGAACAAATTCATCAGACATTGGCAGATATAGAACCCAGAATTTTTTTTAAAGATTTTATTTATTTGTTTGACAGAGAGAGAGAGATCACAAGTGGGCAGAGAGGCAGGCAGAGAGAGAGGGGGAAGCAGGCTCCCTGCTGAGCAGAGAGCCCGATGTGGGGCTCGATCCCAGGACCCTGAGATCATGACATGAGCCAAAGGCAGAGGCTTTAACTCACTGAGCCACCCAGGAGCCCCAGACAGACATTTTTATAGTAAGACTATATTGTAAATGGTTGGCTTTATGAGTTACTTGGTCACGTGTATTTTTAGGCACCACAAAAGTTGTCCAACAAGCAAGGAAACATCATCAAATGGATAAAAGAATATGCAGTCCCCTCTAGTTGTATAATTTAAAAACATCTTCCTTAGTAAAATTTCAGAAGTTGAAATTGGTTGTATTTTGTACTGTTCAAATTGATCTTTTTCAAGTTTTATAATAATGTAAATTTAAAATAATGCCTGACACTTTGGTTAATTATTAGAGAGATATTTGCAAAGATTTTTTTTCCTTTGTCAGCCCATCTGCTCCTATAGTACAGTCATAATGCACAAACATTGACATCTCAATTATTTCCATGGCAACAAATTGATGTCAGGATCTCACATTTGACTTCCCTGCAGGACCAAATAGAATTTGGATTACAGGGTGGTTGGGAGTTCTTACTGAATCACAGGTCTTTAAGAAAGAAAAATAGAAATATCTTTGGGAAATAATTTTAAGCTTTTAAAAAATCGTTTAATTTTAAAGAGGAAAATATAAAACTATACATAAAGTATATGAATACTGTTCTTCTCTCTTTATAGATATACACATAGACACACATGCATACACATACAGACAAGCAAACAAATACTCTCGGTGACAGAGACAGTAAGACTTTGAATCTGATTTAGTGTTCACTCAAAAACTTCGGGTAAAGGCTCAAGCAGTTATCAGTAGTACAGAGTGGAAAGGGCTCACAACCATCTTACTTTTAGTTAAGTAATGTATATAAACTGTCAAAGTGTTGTACCTTAGCTTTCAATTACGTAATCTCTCTGTTTTTGGTTTGGAATCTCATACGTAGAGTTGTCCCTCTCCACTCTATGGCCGCCATAATGTCAAAGATTTTGCAGTACTTTGCCTTCCTTCTTGTGTTATTTTGTGCTCCAGTGAGGGAGTATTTAGTATTCTGTTACCTATTCCAAATGTGAGTCTACCTATTCTTTATTGCTAATGCTCAGGGGGAATAATTAGATTTGATTCCCATGAACAAACTTCTTTGTTACATTTTAAGTGATTTCTAACACTTTTTTGTTCCATAGGCCTTTGTATGTAACTTGTCATAAGACTGCTCTCACTGTATTTAATTTTGTTTGGGCTTCTGCCTCTCTGACTAGAATGTAAAGACAGGGGCTTTCTTTATACCGTCAGTGTCTGGCTCATATTGGGTATCTTACGTCTGTCTGTCGAAAAAGTGGTGGGGTCTGATGGGTTTTCAGGGCATGATAGATTTTTCCAGAACATTGATGGTGGCCATTCTACTGCTGGATTTTGAGTTTCATTGGTTTAACCTTTTGTTTTTATCTGCTTTTAGGAGAATGCTTTATCCTAAGCCAACTGAAAAAAAGAGTGACTTACGACGTATAATTGGAGATAATTCCCTTATTCTCTCTATTAACTTCTGATGACCAAGTCCACGTAAGGGGTTGTGTTATGTATTAGATGGCTCCTGGGTGAACAAATTCTGAAACTTGGTGAATTAGGTATTCAGAGGTATGTTGGTTGTGTATAAGTTGTCTCTGGACATTTCTGTGTAGGTATCTGATAGCCATCTCTAGGATGAAAAAGTTCTGTCCCTCTGAAGTGTGTTGGACAAGTACCCCTGTGTGGTTAATTTTATGTGTCAACTTGACTGGGCTAAGGGTATGCCCAGACAGCTGGTAAAATATTTCTGGGTGTGTCTGTGAGGCTGTTTCCAGAGGAGATTAGCGTTTGAATTGGCAGCCTGAGTAGAGAAGATTGCCCTCAGCCCGGCTGGCTGGCGGACATCATCCAGTCTTTTGAGAGTCTGTGACTGGGTGGTGGATTTTGGAATTCTTTGCTTGTGTTCTTGAAGGAAAAGAATTCAGTGAGACACCCAATAGAGAGTTAAAGCAGCAAAAGGTTTAATTTTGCAAAGGGAAAGTACACTCAGGAGACAGAGGAGAGGCTGACTTCAGGATGCGCAGCAGCCCACGAGTTTCTCATTGTGTTCTTTTATGGGGGTTTATTGCGTCTCCTACCTTCCATCTTGTTATTATCGCTCCACCCTTGTGTCGGCCTTGGTTTCCTCCCCTCCAACCCTTTGTGCAAGTCTGTGGTAGTCATCTTGCCCTGAGTGCCTAAGCACAATCCATGGAGGGGCCCAAACCACAATGCAAATGATGTTATAATGATATGACAATTTTTTTAAACCCCTAGGAATTTTAAGCTCTGCAGCTTCAAAGCCTTGAGGAAGAAGGATGCAATTCTAGTTGCAGCTTAAGAAAGACAACTTGGTCGCCTGGGTGGCTCAGTCAGTTGGGCGTTTGCCTTTGGCTCAGGTCATGATCCCAGGGTCCTGGGATCGAGCCCACAACGTGCTCCCTGTTCAACAGGAGCCTGCTTCTTCCTCTCCCTCTGCTGCCGCTCCCCCTGCTTGTGCTCTCTCTCTGTCAAATAAATAAAATCTTAAAAAAAAAAGAAAGAAAGACAACTCAACATGCATTTGTTCCCTGCTTTCCCACCTCCTCCCCCTTCTCTCTCTCTCTCTCACACACACACACACACACACACATATACGCACGCATGCAGTCTCTTGGATTGCTTTCTGATCTTGCCGTTGGCCGTTTTAAAATATAAACTTTGTGTCAGATATTGTTGATCCACTGAGTCCAGTATGTAGGATCATAAATCAAATTTTCCCTCTCTGAAAATGATAATCACCTGCAGGTTACTAGCAGGCAAGATCTTTCTTAAGTGCGCATGTCCCAAACTTGGGTAAGCCTCTGCTTACCAATCTGCACTAAACTGCAAAATGGGTTGGTCCAAGGGAGATGGGGCGCTCTCTGGGTAGAGTAGGAGTAGTCCCTGGCAATTGTCCATCTGTTTCCCTCCTTCCTCCCCTCCTGCTCCTGTCTGTTTAACTGCTTACTCTAACGTGACTAGAACAGAAAGCACAGAAGGGCGAATTTATTCTCTGCCTGAACTGTTGACATCCATCTTTCTCCTTCTCTTGGACTTTCAGCTCAGACCAGGACTTAAACCATTCGTTCCTCAAGTCTTGGGCCTTAAAACGTAGATTGGGACTTAAATCATTGGCTCCTGTGGTTCTCAGACCTTTGAAATATGGACTGCATTGTACAACTGGCTTTCCCGGTTCTCTAGCTTGCAGACAGCAGATTGTGGGACTTCTCAGCTCTGTAACTGTGTAAGCCAATTCCTACAGTAAGTTCCTTTATAAATGTATAATACAGATATGTATCATATATCCTATTGGTTCTATAAGTGTACATGTGTATATTATATTATATTATATTATATTATATTATATTATATTATATTATATTATAATCCCCATTGGTTCTGTGTCTTTGGAGAACTCTGACTCATAGAACCATCAATAAATACGTTTTCCTCTTCTCCTAAGAGGACTTGCATGTCTTTGCCCTTCCTTTAATTATTACTCTAGACAACAGTGTGAATAGACTTGTCAAAACTTGTTCTAACCTTCCTGAGAATCCATCTACAGACCGTGTCATGACGATCGCCAGTGTCTGTCAGAGGTTTCTTCTGTGCCTGACGTGGTGCTAAGGGCTTTATATGTGCAACATCACATTCAAATGGTTTTCATACTCTAGGAGATTATCTCCTCATGTAGTAGAGAGGGAGGGAGAGGTTGAGGAATGTGCAGTAGCTTCCCTCAGATCACATCCTGAAATAAGTGGAGCAGCTGGGATTCAAATCTGATTCTGCTCGTTCTGAAGTCGGCGCACTTCCACAGAGTGATAGACCTTCGCTTTTTAAATTTTATTTATTTTTTTGAGGTGGAATAGGCTGCTTATGTTTTAATTTTTAATTTTGGAAGGTGATCTTGTTTCCAAATTCTGAGAATGTCTCCTTGTAGCGCCTAAGTGGGAATGGTAGTTCCCTACCTGGCGTAGTCCTGCTTTCAAGGTCACAGAATTAGAGAATTGGCATAAGGCTAGAAGAAAATGAGTGTACTTAATGCTAAGAATTTATAATGAGATTTCAAATGAGCAAATATACCCATTTTAGGTTCATTTATTTTTTTTCCCAGTCACCTTAATAGCACTGCAGTAAAAACCTGCTAATTTAGATAAATTGTGGGCAACACCTGTCTTGAATTAACAAAGTCTGAATTGCAAAATAATTTTATAGAAATTAAGTTTTATTATTTTTCTGATACATATAATTAGCCTATCATTTAGGAGCTGAGAAAATTAAGCTTCTGAGTTACTTATTAGAATAGTTTATTTTACATTAGTACTCTACCTTCAATCTTCTTTATGCTGTTAATTGACTTTTGAAATATCTTAATATTTTCTACATAAAGGATCAGTTCTTTGCAAATGGCTTCATGTATAGCAATACATTTAAGCCTCAGAAGAACCCTTGTTTTTCAGACTAGTCAATTTGATGTGAAAAGAGAACAGTAAAATGATTTCTTCAGAATAACATTGTTGGTTAGCCAGAGCCTGGTCTAGAACTTGTGTCTTTTGAAGCATTTTATTGTCATTACCCAAATTACCATTAGACATTCCTTTTTGAATGTCATTAAAGTTTGTTAAGCAGCATTTGGGCTTAAGTGTTTACTCTCCCTCCCTCTCTTCTTCTCTCTTCCCTTCCTTCCTTCTTTTCCTTCTTCTTTCTTTCTATCCATCCATCTGTCCATTAACCCAAATTTATATTTCTGAAATATGCAGAGAATGTGTCTTAAGTAGGTTTTTGGCCTCTTAATTTCTTTGGTAGTTATTTCGTTAAGTTCTTGTTACAGTTCAAATTTAGACTCACTGGATTGAATCATTGCACATTGTGGTTAAATTATTGATTGCATTCATTTTCTGTTTTGTCATTTGGGATATCTGTCAATAATCAATCTGAAATAGTCCCTGTAATTGCCATGTTTTAAGTTAAGAATAAAGTTGATCTCTCTTCTGGTCTCTCAATTTTACTTGCATTCAGAACTCTGAAGATTTTAAGTAATAAAACTGGCATTGGCTATCTTTAGCAAACAGAGAAATTGATTATAAGGCAGTTGGGGTGCCTAGTTACCAAAGGACAAGAACACAGTGAGTTTCAGGATCAACTCGAGTCAGGAACCTCATTCTGTTTTGCTTCTTTGCCTTCTCTGCTTCAAGCATACCCTCTCTTTTCTCCTTCCCCCTCTTTGCTCACTTACTCTTCCTATCCTGCATCCTTTCTCCTCTCCTGTAGTCCTCCCTTTCCCTTCTTCATGCCTCTTTTCTTTTTTTCCCCTCTCTTTTCCTTTTCTACCTTTTTCTCTCCCTTCTCCCTTCTCTTTCTATTATCCTTCTCCTTTCCCCAAACCCCTCCTCCTATCCTGCCACTTCCCCTGCCCTCAACTACTTCTGTTGCATCTTATCTCAGGGAATATAGGACCAATTGTCTCACATGTAGCAGTGGGAAGATGGACTGAGAGTACTGGCTTCAAGTGGTAAAAGCCCAGTTGTTTTGTTAAAGGATTCCTCATCAACCTAACACGTAGTGGTTTGGTTCATTCATTGAGGACTGTTGCCTCATTATTTTAGGGGTGCAAAATGGAGATTTCCTTATTATATTGTTCCTTTTCTGTGTATTATCTAGAATTGTTTTATATAAAAGAATTCTTATCTGCTAGGGCTATTTGTTTACTTTGAAATACAGTTTGTAATGGGACAGTGGGATAATTCTTTATGTATCAGTTTTCAGCACACTGAGGTCCTCAGTATGCATTGTTTTGTTTTGTTTTGTTTTGTTTGTTTTGTTTTAGAGATCTCTCCAGGTGATTCTTAGATACTGCTGGGATAGAGAAGCCCCAACCTAGAGCTTGGATACATCCCAAATCCCAAAGTTTTATTACTTATTATAAAAGCAAGTTTACAAGATAGCTACATGATATAGTCTTTTGCCAAACTTTATCACAGTATATGGAGTTCATTCAAAGCAACTTATGGAGGAGTGTTTTGGGAAGTGCTTGCTTATTTTGTTAAATTATAAAGTAAATGAACCATACAAAAATCTCCAAAGGCAACCTGAAAATCGTAACAGAATAGCTAACATTTATTCAGGGCTCATTCTGTGTTCAGCTTTGCACTTAGCCCTTTGCAATCATTGGTCCATTTGACCCTATGGAGTGGATAATCTAACTCTTCAGGCAAAGGAGGAGGAACTGGAAGCTGAAATTTACCTACTTGTCTAAAATTATGGGATTAGCAAAGGGTGGGGCTGGGGCTAAGGGGTGCAAACATTTGGGAGACCTAGACCCTATGCAGTGGATCCCAATACTCTTCTGCTCTCAGCGTGGGACAGTGCGTATGTTTAATTCCATCCTTCATGTGGATTTTTTCTATTTTCATTCTGGGGCAAAGAAATGGAATGTCTATTTTTAATCTTCAGATTCTGCTATAGGAAAAGGGGTATATATATAGTTGTACATAATGGTCGGAATTTTAATTAGACCATTTAGCTAGCATTTTCCAAATGGTTAAAACGTGGTTACTTACTTTTATGATGTCACTCAGTCATAAAATCTGCAGGTTAGTTATTAGCTCTCTTTTTATGTCTGAGGAAATAGTCTTAAGGAAGTTAAGTGCTCATTGTCACGCAGTGAACTTTGAACTGGGGTTCCTCTGCCCAGTCTTTATTCTTAGCCACATTACACTGACTAGATAGAGGAAGAGTCGTTTGCAAAGTAGCACAGAACCTTCTCCAGAAGCCATTTAATGTGTTTTCTCAGCCAATGCAGAAGACCTGCATAGCAGTGAACAACATGAATTTTAGAGAGTATGGTCCAATTAACTTTCCCAATGTTAGATCTTGGTCATATCTCTGTAGTCTGTTCTCATTTTTTAGTTACTCCCTACTGTTGAACAGTGAAAGAATGGGGTGTTGACTCATCATGATCCACTCAGAATTTTGCTGTGATTTTTTAGTAGGTGTTACTTATTATTTGGAAATGACGTCAGTAAGAGATCTTGCTGTATCTTAACTCGGGTATGGTTTGCCTCATCGTAGATGTAGAGTTTGAACGTAAGAAAAGTAAGCTTCTATTATTTTCTCTCGTAATTAAAGCTTGGGTTTTATAGGTGTAGAATTTTACCTAATCCAAAGTTTTTAAAATCTAAAAGCTCCTAAAATGCATTCCTACAACATTCTTTGGTAGTGAAGACATAATCAGTAGCCAGCAACAAATTAACTCAGGCAATAAAACGTGACGTGAAAGTTATACTGAACACACTTGTGTATACTTTAAGTGAAAAGAGGGGTGGTCCCCAGTGGATAGCTTCATTTATGTAAAGGGCACCCCCTTTATAAAGGGACCTTTTATGTGAAATTTAGAAGGTCCAGAAAAAGAGAAAGAAGGCCGACACACACAAAAGACACAGGAAGTATAATCAGCAGAGATTAATGGTGGCACTTGAACTGGTAACAGACGTTCTGAACTGGAGGAAGAGTGGTGCCAGCTTTGAGCATGGGTTCTGACACATGGCCTGTCCCCAGATAGTCCTGAGGTGACTAAGACATCTCCTTGTGAGACTGTACGCAACTCGAGACCAAGCACTTTCATCATATATCATGAGGCATTCGCATGATGCTTGACATTCTATAGGCTCTCTTGAAGTGTGCATAGGAAAAGCATATTTTAGTTTTATTAGGGTTTGGTCAAAATCCTGTAGAAAATCATGCTATAAAGTACATAATGAGCCTTATTTGCTTTAGTTTAGGTCTAAGGCTATCAAACATTTTTGGACCAAGGAACCATTTGTGATTTGAAAAATTATTGAGAAGTCAAAGGAACTTTTGTTTATGTGGAGTATGTCTATCAATATTTACCATATAAGAAACTAAAACTGAAAAGTTTAAAAAACAGTAACTAAACCATTCATTACATGTTAACATAAAACATGTTTTTGTGGGAACCCTCTCGACCTGCTACATTTCCAAAACAAAATATTTAGTGAGAAGACTGGCATTTCTTTACATATTTTACAATTTCCTTTAATTTGTAGTTTGATAGAAGGGCATAGGTTTCTGCATCTGCTTCTGAAATCAATTTCTTGTGATATGTTGTTTTGGTATTGTATATGAAAGAAAGGGAGGTGTATTTTAATAGACTTTCCACATAACTGTTGGTATTCTTCTTTGATACTACACTAAAAATCAATTGTAATTTCCTAAAAGTTAGTTTCTTTTTTTTTTTTTTAAGATTTTATTTATTTATTTGACAGAGAGAGAGATCCCAAGTAGGCAGAGAGGCAGGCAGAGAGAGAGGGGGAAGCAGGATCCCTGCTGAGCAGAGAGCCCGATGCAGGGCTTGATCCCAGGACCCTGAGATCATGACCTGAGCCGAAGGCAGAGGCTTTAACCCACTGAGCCACCCAGGTGCCCCCTAAAAGTTAGTTTCAGTGAGGAATTGAAAATTTTATCAGTGAACATTTTGTACTTTGTTACATTAAAAAATATTGGTATTTCTTGTACTTTGTGTAGATCTTTTACCCATGCATTGGTCAGTTGGAAAATATTGGTCCACTAAGTTATGCAGATCTTCAAGATGTTGACACATTTCATTATAGAAAATCAAACAATCACGTTTGTTAATATCAGAAAATGTTTTAAGTGCGGGAAAGCTCTCAAGCTCAGGATGATGGATAAAATTTTCAAGATACTAATTTTCACTTACAAGCTCAATTTTTATCATTGGCAACAGATACTGTCAGTTATTTTCCTTGAAGTGACAGGCTAGCTTGCTCTTTTTCCCACAGATGTCAGTCATCCCCAATTTTGAATAGTTTGTCATTAGTCATTCATTCAAATAAAAATAGTGTTTCATGAAAAAATGGCTAGTTCAGCCTCCAGTCTCAGTCACATAAGTGCTGTTTCTTGAGACAACTGTCCCATTGTATTTTGATTTGCAGCAGAAATGCTTTATGCATGCTTCCCCTCTTTATCACATACAGCATTACTCAAGGATTGTGATTTTTAAAATTAGCTAATTTTACAGGCTTACCAAAGGCATTTTTAAGAAACTGCATTTTATTTACTCTGATTGCATGCCAGTAAAGAGTAAAATAACTACTAGTAAAATTTTATGCCCTTGCTTTGATTCATACTAATGGCATCAGCAACTTGACCCACCGTTGCTGTAGCATCACCAGTGAAAAAGGTAATACTATCTCAGTATCTTTATTACAATATATATATATTTTTAAACATTTTATTTATTTATCTGACAGATAGAAAGATCACAAGTAGGCAGAGAGGCAGCAGAGAGAGGGGGGAAAGCAGGCTCCCCACTGAGCAGAGAGCCCAATGTGGCGCTCGATCCCAGGACCCTGAGATCATGACCTGAGCCGAAGGCAGAGGCTTTACCCCACTGAACCACCCAGGCGCCCCTATTACAATAGTTTTGATGTCATGATTCCTAGAAGGGTCCCTAGAACTTGTACTTCGAGTATCATTGGCTTGGGATAGTGGTTGTCATATACAGGTAAAGCAGTTGTTCTTGGATGTAAAAAATATTCTCTTGGTATGTATTTCTAACAGTGGAATTTCTTCTGGGCATTAGAAGAAATGGTTTTGTTTAATTGGTTCATTAACAGCTTGAAAAAAATTAAATTGCTTTTTAGAGAAGAGGATAATTTGTTTTTAATTTTCAAATAAATTAAGTACAATCATGCCTCACAGTGAATTTCTTAATTGTGATCTCGCTCATTATTATAACTTTGTATGTATCCTTAGAAGCAAGTATGGTTTGAGCAGGTGACGTACTTCTTCACTGTCAAAGTAATAATCATTTCTGTTTACAGAGTTCTTGGTTTGATTTTTATGCTACCGTGGTTTGATATCATATAGTAAGTATATGGGCAAAAATAACTTAAGGTTGATTCTTAAGGTATTGAATTTCCATAGGGTCAATTCTACATACAAGTATTACATCTTTATTCCTAATTTTTGTTAACAGTCCATTTAAAAAATTCACATGTTGGGGAAAATATCATTTTTTAACCTGGAAAATAGATCAGATTATGTAAGTTCTTCTAGTATTTCCTGAGTTTCCCCTTCTCTTTCCCGTTTCCCTTGTGGGAAAAAAAGTAACACTAAAATGTTATATGGAACCATATGAGAAATGGCCTTCTAGTGATAACAATGCCTATAGTACATTTTCTTTTTAAGTTCTACAGGTATGTTAAGAACTTAAAACAGAGGTTGCCTGGGTGGCTCAGTGGGTTAAAGCCTCTGCCTTCCGCTCAGGTCATGATCTCAGGGTCCTAGGATGGAGCCCCTCATCAGGCTCTCTGCTCAGCGGGGAGCCTGCTTCCCCCTCTCTCTGCCTGCCTCTCTGCCTACTTGTGATCTCTCTCTCTGTCAAATAAATAAATAAAATCTTAAAAAAAAAAAAACCCAAAAGCTTAAACCAGTTGTATAGCTGACACCAAGTACTAGGAATGACTAAAATAATAAATTTTTTTTTAAAGATTTTATTTATTCATTTAACAGAGAGAGAACACAAGCAGGCAGAGAAGCAGGCAGAGGCAGAGAGAGGAGCAGGCTCCCTGCCGAGCAAAGAGCCCGATGTGGGACTCGATCCCAGGACGCTGGGACCATGACCTGAGCCAAAGGCAGCTGCTCAACCAACTGAGCCACCCAGGCGTCCCTAAGATAGTAAATTCTAATGAAATAATAAAGTTTGGATTTTAGTTTTTAATAAAATACAAAGTTCTGTAGACAAAGGAATACATTGTAAACGGGGTTTTAAAGGAGTCTGTTTTCAACCATGTGCAGCATAAGATTTTGTGAAGCCCCTTCCTGATGCATGTGCATGTTTATGTTTAAAAATGACTTGAGTAGAAACATGGGAACACATTTTGTGAAACTGGGTTGGCATAAGAAATATACGAGAAATTGATGTGATCTTTGCTACTTAGACAAGGTAAAATATTTTGTTAGGGGGCCACTTTTAAGGATTGTGCTTGGTTAATATTTTTTGCACAAGGTTAATGATTACAGTTTAGGTTGTAAATGATATTTGTAATTTCTTGCCTCTACCCCATTCTAAACACACATGGTAAAAATAAAAATAAAAAAATAAAAAAAGATTCCTGATGGCAAAGAGCTCTATACATAAATAATTATTCTTAGTAATTATTTAGTGCCTCATATATGCCATGCATTGTGTTGGGTTCTAAAGATAAAAGGAGGAATAATATAAGATCCTTATAGTTTTTCAGAGGAAGAGAGTGGGGAATATAAGTGAGGAAAAAGTGTTATGATGTCTATAATAGGAATGTGTACAGGGCACTCAGTAAGAATTTGATTTTATGGAGAAAGGAGTATATGAAATGAAGATTAGAGAAGTCTATTCTAGAAAGGTGGCCAATTGAAATTATACTCCGATATTGTACTCAGATAATAGTTATAAGTAGCAATTATTTATTGATTCTCTAGAACTCTAGAACTAACATTATTAAAAAAGGTAATAGTTCTTCATTTAGCCCAGAAATGTTCATACTGCGTCTGTTATGTGGTGGGCCCCCGGTGATGCTGTCATGAATGGCATGGTCCTTATCATTGACTGGGCTGCAGTCTAGTGGGACAGTCACAGAATTTCGCTATGATGTAGTACATACCCCCCGAAATTGTAGTACTTAACTCCGAACGTGGCCCGTGACTGGCCACATCACCAAGAAATTTGTTTGTCACAATGTGAAGAAGGACTCTTACTGAGTCATGGAATTTTTTTTTAATGTACTTGGCACTGATATTTTTAAATAAAAAGAGGCCTTTGCTTTTGTGCTGTATTTCTTATCATTAAGGAGCACGGTCTTGATTCTGCACACTGGAAAGTCGCCAAGATTTTCCCATTACCTTCAAGCACCCATAACAGGTTAAGCTCGGTTCAAACCCTGGTCCTATCACTAATTAGCTATTAGGTTCTTGAATCAGTTACGTAACTCCTCTAAACTGTACTTTCTCTGACTATAAATGAGAGATGAAAATAGTGGCTAATTCCTAGCATTTGGGTGAGCATTTAATGACATAATCAGTGCTTAGCATGGTGCCTGGCATGTGTTAGATGCTTGTTACATGTTATTATTATTTGTCTTAAAGTACTTTAATAAACCACATAGCAGTTAGTCCTCAAAAAACCTCCAAAATAGAATTCTTTCATTTTTCATAGGTCAGGTGGAAATCTTGGTATTCTTGCCTGGCCTTGTACTTACCAACCAAGAAAAGCATGCCTGCTCAAATCAGTGTTGGTAATGATTTCATAGAGAATAAATGCTATCCAGCTCTTTCCCATTAAAGTGGGATAATAAATATTTTCTAATCCCTCACTGTGTACAAAGCACTGTGCTAAGTATTCTAGAGATAAGAAACTTGAAACTGAAAATATTTTTTCCTTAAGTAGCTTATAATTTATCATGATAAATAAGAAATATTTCAATAACCATACATAGAACGTATAGTAAAAAAAAAAATAATAAAGGGTCAAGTATTACTTAGCTTTGACTCCATTAAGCTTTAGATTTTGTGAGGGGTAAAAACCATAAGATTGCAGTTGTTAGAAAGGCCTTTGTTAAGAGATGTTTTGAGCATTTTCCCCTACTGTTTTCCTTAGTTTTATTTGCAAGCTGGAGCAGGTATTAAAGATGAAGTTTTCTGGTGGGAGCGGTAGCCCGGAGCGCTTGAAGCATTGCTAATTTCAAACCTTGTAATTTAGTTAAATTGAAACATAACTGCATTTAGATGAATGGGCTGCTAGTTTTGCTTCCCAGAGCAAACATGCCAACCTTTCATTACTTCTTGTCTGTGCTGTGGCTTCTGTGCTATTCAGATCGGCTTGTTTACACATAATTGACTTGTTACGCTGGTGCAAAGTTTTTATTTTGAAAAAAGCAACTTCAAAAAAATTAGGGATGCTTTGCATAGCATATTGCATCAATCATTTTACCTTTTGAGGTGAGACTGAGGGAGGGATTCCAGGTAGCTTGGTGCTCCTGTGGAAGGTGGTTTGCACTTGTCTCACGCTCTTACGAACCCTCGAGTTGAGTAAGTGACACAGTAGGTCTGATTACAAATACAGTTTATCTTCATTTGGAATCCATGACTTCTATTAAATTTAATTACTTCCCCCGTGGCTTCTATTAAATTTAATTAATTTCCCCTGCAGCTGGCAAAGTGGAGGTGCTGCCACTAAATGAAGGTGATTGCTAATTGAGGGAGTTTCTGAGAGAGGTTTTACCCTTTCTCTTGTTTATCTGGAAATCGCTTATCCAGCCAGAGATCTCGAAACGTTCCGGAGAAGTTGTAGGTTACAAAGTCATACGTGAGTTCATCACCGTTACTTAGAGAAATCTGCAGGGTTGGGTTTTTTTTTTTTGGTCTCATCCTTCAGTTAACATGTCTTTTTGGTGAGAGGCCAGCCTAGGACTATCAGTGAAGAAAACTGGCCCAGTCTTAACCCAGACAAGACGGAACGTGTTAGGCCTATCTGTCCTATCTGTACATGGAGGTTTTTTGGCAACGGTACCAAGGTTAATTGCTGCTCAGTTTCAAAAAACCCAGAGAAAGAGAAGCAAAGAATTTGGCTTTGTGAGCAAGTGTATTACTCATTCTGACAATCATTATTTGGGGGACCCTTTCAAATTAGAATTAACAATCTCCTTGTTAATGTAGTTTTTCTTACCGGGGCCATACAACTATAGTGGTAATACAAATGTCAGTATACATTCCTAAGGCAAAGCTAAAAAATTTCAAAGCATTTAAAAAAAAAATCAAGATATGAAAATGTGTACCAATTGCCATTGTGTTGTTTTTCCAGCTTGGTCATGCATTAATGTGGGGGAAAGCAAACCTTTTCCTTTTTTCCCTTTTAGGTTCTTTGGCTAGTCTCATGATTCAATGGATCTAACACAGATTAACAGGAGAAAAGCAATTTAATTAGTATAAATGAGAGTCTGTAGAAATAGGAGTCTCAAAGAAGTGACCAAAGCAGGCATCTTTTATTATCTTTTTAGACAAAGAAACAATAAATAAACAAAGAATTGACAAGCAAAGGGATTTAGACTTAGGGTAGTAAATTAGTAAAGTAACAAGGTTTGTTTAGATAGCTTTCTTAGCCTTAAATTCCTGGTCTCTGGCAATAAAGATGCTTTTTGTACAGGAACAGGAAAGGTACCTTCACATGGAGAATTTATTTTCTGCTTTCAGGGGGATAGAGGAAGGTCTGATGTTCTTGTTGCACTGGCTGTTTCTTTAGTAACTTTAGTTCAAAATTATCCGTATGCCAAAGTGGCATATTTTGTATGATCTTCCCATCGTTAAGAAAAAATGTAGGGGCGCCTGGGTGGCTCAGTCATTGAGCGTCTGCATTTGGCTTGGGTCATGATCCCAGGGTTCTGGGATCAAGTCACACATTGGGCTCCTGCTCAGTGGGAGGCCTGGCTTCTCCCTCTTCCACTCCTCCTGCTTGTGTTCCCTCTCTTACTGTGTCTCTCTCTGTCAAATAAATAAATAAAATCTTTAAAAAAGAAAATTAAAAAAGTATACCATAAATAGATGTACACTCATTTAATGCATTTTTATTTTCAGCCTTTCAATTTATAATACAAAGGAATTCTCATTTTTGAGCCTCAGTATGTCCCAGATATTATGTACACATTATGCGCACACACATTTTGTGTGTGTGTGTGTGTGTGTGTATGTGTGTATATATATAAATTTTCCTAGCAGTCCAATCACATATGCTTTACACACAAATAACTGAGGCTCAAACTCTTCTCTTTTCTCGGTAATTACCTGCCTATTTTAGTCATATGGGAAAATTCTGGTTTTGGAGAAAATTCTACTTTTCTTCGAATGGACAGTTCTCTTTCTTTTTAAGATTTTGTTTATTTGACATAGAGAGAGCATGCAAAAGCAGCAGTCAGAGGTAGAGGGAGAAGCAGGCTCTGGATGCAGGGCTCGATCCCAGGACCCTGGGATCATGACCTGAGCCAAAGGCAGACCCTTAACCAATTGAGCCACCCAAATGCCCTGGACATACTCTTCTGACAACAAACTCCTTAAAAAGCTACTTGCCTTGTTTTTCCTAATATCATTCTCTTGGTTATTTTTCTCCTACCTTTCTGGCCACTTCTGCTTAGCTCCAATTGGAAAGTCATTATCCTTTCAACTTGAAATTTTAGTTTCATGTCCTTGGTGCTTCAGGGTGGTCATCTTCTCTTTTTTATTCTATACTTTCTTCTTGATTGTTTTATCTAATCTCATAGCTATGGGACCATCTATAAACCCTTTAACTACTCTAAATTTAAGTCTTTTAAGTCCTGACCTCTCTTCTGAGCTGTGAAAGAAAACCAGAACTGGACAGTATTTAAAGTGGTAAAACCAGATTTCACTCAGGAACTATTGTAGAACAACACAGAAAAAGAGACCTCAGGATAAAACTGGTCTCAATTCCTAATTGAGCAGGGACAAGTGGGGATTCATCGCCAAGGAGCAAGGTGCATGTCAGTGGAGAGAAAATTACTAAGAGGAAGTCTCAGAGGTAAGGGGGGGGACTCTAGTTGTACCGACTTGACAAGATTCTCACTGAAGGCAGGCAGGGTGTTGAGATATCACCAAGGAGGATGGTGGGAGATGAGGGATTTGATCAGATGCTAAGGTCGATCAGGTTTTGAGGATAGAGATTCTGGATAAAGTGACTCAGCAGGAGTTTTGCTAAAATTGGGCTATGCAGGTGTGGTAAATGCATAGGCTAATTGAGAAGAGGGCTTAGAGGAGCCTTTCCAAAGTTTGGTCAAGGAGATAATCTTTGTCAAGCCCCTTGGACCCTCCTTTCACTCATTCTGTATCTCTGTTTGGTTATTTACTAAGCAAACTGAAATAGATTCCTGTAGAAATCTGTATTTTCTTCCTCCAACCCCCACTGCTAATCTAGCCTCAGTAGCCACTCTCAGAAGCCCGAGAGTCACTTTTATTCTGTCCTTCTCCTTGGTAAGCTCCCTTTATTACCAGGTCTTTCTCCGTGTTACATTTACCCAAACCTCACTGTTGTAGTCTACGCCCCTGGATTGATTACTGGATTTGCTCTGTAATTCACACAGAGTTCTCTCAAATCCGTTCTGCATAGAGCATATGTCTTTGATTGTAATTATGATTATATTACTTTTCTCTTCCCCTCCTTCCACCCACCTCCCCACTTTCCTCCTCCCCTATCCCTCTACTTGGTCTGCTGCTCCTGCTTTCCCCTTCTACAGGTGCCCATCAAATGCAATGGGGAAGACGTTGATGTTTAAGTACACTGTGGAGCTTATTAATTATTTAGACTGAACTTACTTAAACACAATGTTTAAATTACCTGTTGTCCTTTTTAAAGAATGACCAGAATGTTTTTCGCTGCCACTGTTTTAAAGAAATTAATCTTTTTTTCTTTGTAAAATGAGCTTCTCTTATTATTACTATGTTATTATAACTTGATTTGCCCCTTAGTTTTAAACTTGCAACTTCTGAAGTTCTGGGCTTTATAGTTCTGCTAAAAATACACATATGTGTGTTACTCACCAATGCTATCTGAATTTGAATTGCTTTTACAATAAATCTTGGTTTTTCTTCTTAATTAGTCATTAAGGTTCCTGGTCGTTACTTAACTGATACTGTATTAATGTACTGGCTGCACTAATTAGAGCCATGAAAATGCAAGAGTCAATTAATGAATAAATTAGAGCTGTTTCCTTAACCCTTTATTTGCCTATGACTGTGCTCATTTGTTTTACTCAGGACATAGTGAAGACTGCCTCACTATTTTTTTTTTTTAAAGATTTTTATTTATTTAAGAGAGAGTGAGAGGGAGAAGCAGGCTCTCCGCTGAGCAGGGAGCTCTACTCGGGGCTCGATCCCAGCACCTGGGGATGGTGACCTGAGCTGCAGGCAGACGCTTAACTGACTGAGCCACCCAGGTGCCCTGCCTCACCATTTTTATGCAGTTTCAGTTTGAATATATTTTTTGCCATCTGTAAAGACAACTCTTATTCTTTAGACTCTCACCACCGCATGGGAGAAATGACATAGGTAATTGGTGGTGTGTAAGCATCTGGGTTTCAAGTCGAGTAGGTGTATTTTATGGGCACTGGTGGCCCAGATTTTTACAAAGGAGAAGCTTGTGGTGGTTGGTTATGTGGTTGCGGGCGGGAGGCTGAGGGGCTTGTTTTGAAGCTGCATTTGATAGCAAGTAAATGCTTATTTACTTGGAATGCAATTTACCTGAGGTGATTCTGGGGACCTGAGGAAAGGGGGCTGAGATGTGAGACCCTATATCCCCAGTATACTCTGGCTCCACCAACATGGAAGAAAGGAAGAGAATATGGACGGAGATGAAATAGTGAAAGTGGGAGCTCCAAAGGGGCTATAGTGCAGAAGGGAGTAGGCAATGTAGACAAAAATGAGGTGACTCTGTGGCAGGGCTGGGAGGATTTTTCTGGCAAAGTAGAAGAGAATTCATCAAGGACTGTCCACCTGCTTAGTGTATTTATGGCTCCAGAACGAAGTTTTGCATATTTAAACTTCACAAAGCTGCATCTCTGTTCAGAATTGTAAATAGTATCCTGAAGTATTTTAAGGACACATCCGCCCAGTATTCTTCTTTGCCTGTCTTTGTTGATATTTATCCACATATTGATTCAGTCCCTAATATTGGCCTTTCAAGACTTGTTGGTTGGGCTGGTTTGGAAGTTTGAATGACTTTGAAGGGTTAGTTATGCTTCCTCTTTAGAAGTGGGACTTAACCGTAGGTGGTGAGTGTTGGTGGTGGGCTGAGGTTTCTTCTGAGCTGGGTTTTTAGGCTCTCTTTGCTGATGACTTCTCTTTAGGGTGATGGTACAGACTAGCTGTGCTTTCCTGACCTGCCTTATTACTATAACAGTGAATAACACCAGCTGCCTGGCTTTCCTGTGTAACTACCCTGGACATACCTGCTTAAATTACTAATTTTGTGATTACCTCTTAGGAGATCAGTTTAGTGTGAATCTGCCTTTTTTAATCCCTTGTTTTTGGACCTGTTTTATACCTTTATTATGTCTTATTCATGGAAGATAGATCTGTTTGATCCCCAGGCTTACACAAATTAATACTTTACTAGGTTGCCTGGAGGAGAAACATAAGGCCTTAATTGAAGGGAGTGAGGGCTGGTCTTTGGGAAAGGAGCCTTGAGCAAAAGCTGTGGTCCTCACCAGCATGAAAACAAACACTCTTTTCCAATTGGCTTAATTTTCTAATCTGTGGTTTTCTTATTCATAAAAGAGCACTTCAGAACACCTAGACCAGACTGACCTAGCTCTTTGTTGATGATTTCTGCGCAATAGTATGTTCTCCCTGTACTGCCTAAGGTTTTCATTTCACCTTTTTATATTCTCCTGACATAGTCCACTTGAGGACTAATTTCAGTGATTAAGTCTCCTTAAAAAACATCAAATGCCTTTCAGGGACTTAAGTGGCTACCCCAAATTCATACTATAGGTGGGCTGTGAACAAATTCTTCACAGAAAAGGAAATACCTTTAAACAGATGAAGAGATGGTCAATTACCCTTATAATATAGAAATACAAATTAAAATTACAGAGAAGTGCCATTTGTTCACTTACCAAATTGGCAAATATCCAGACATTTGATAACAGTCTCTGGAAGCACAAGTTTTGGAAGCAGGCACTCTCTTGGATGCTGTTGTGTGATGTGTAAAATAGAACACACACTCTAGAGAGTAATTTAGCACTGTCCATCCAAATGTAGACGGGTATAGCCAGTCATACCTGTCCTGGGGATTTATTCAGAATAGCTATATACAAGATGTTCATTGCATTATTGTTTTCTATAGTAAAAGATTGAAAAGCCATAAAACATAAAATGTCCCCCAACAGGGGAGTACTTCAATCAATTTTAGTCCATTCATACTGTGAAGTACTGTCCAGAAGTTAAAAAAAAAAAAAAAGAAAGAAAAAAAAAGAGGGGTGCCTTTAAGCATCTGCCTTAGGCTCAGGTCCTGATCCCAGAGTCCTGGGATAGAATCTCCCGTTAGGCTCTGTGCTCAGAGGGGAGCCTGCTTTTCCCTCTGCTGCTCTCTGCTTGTGTTCCCTCTCTCACTGTCTCTCTTTCAAATAGATAGATAGATAGATAGATAGATAGATAGATAGTAAACCCTTTAAAAAATAAAAAATAAAAAAAGAGGCAGTCCTATATATACTGATTAGCTCATTAGGTTAAGCATCCGACTTCTGTGCTCAGGTCACAATCTCAGATCCTGAGATCGCACCCCCTGTTGGGCTCTGCACTGGGCTTGGAGCCTGCTTAATAGTCTCTCTTTCCCTCCCCTTCTTCTTCTGACCCCTCTAAAAAAAAAAAAAAAAAAAGGTGCCCAATAATGTATACAGTGTGCTAGCTTTTCTAATAAATAAGAGAGAAAATAAAGTGGATTCCTATTTTTTGTATTCGTGCATACATACATAGAAAGAAATTTAGGAAGGATCCACAAAATGCAGTATCTGTGGAAGGGGGAGTTTTTACTGTGTTCTTTTAATTTTTCTTTTATTTGTGAAACATGCGAATACATTATCTATTGAAAATTAAATTAAAAAAGTTGGTGTGAGTTAATGACATTGTTTCCTTCTTTACGCTCATCTGAAATCTGTTTCACTTGGTTGGGGGTGGGAGTGGGGTGCAGTTCATTGGGAAGGAAGGAGGACCTGAGCAAATTGCAGGGCATTAAATCCTCAGGTGAGGCAGGATATGTCCATACCCTACAACATGGGCATCTTGATGTCCTTCAGAGATTTGAAATTTAGGTAATAGGAGCTTTGCAAGAAATTGGAGGTAAAGGGATGCCAAAGGCTAATTTAAACTACTTGGGAATTTTGCCTACAGCCAACAGACTCCAAACAAAGCAAATAGCTTGGATGAGGACATTCCTCCATTTCCATTTTCCTGCTTCTTGTTTGAGTCAGAATTTAAATCAGATTCAGAAGCAGAATTTAAAGTAATTCTTTGTATTAGCACATGGTTGAGGTTTATTACAGGCCAAATATATTTAATTATCTACTCTGGGAACCTTACTAATGTTTGGAAGTCTGTATCTGATTGCAACTGGGTTTTCATTTTCAACAAACTAATTCTCAAACATTTGAAAGACTAATTAGGAACAGCATGTAATCATTTGCAGGGTTATAGACCCTGTCGTTCACTGTGGACTTTACTCCTTGGTGTTTGGCCTGTTTTCTTAGTACTTTCTCTTTACCCTAAAGGATAGATTTTAGAATTCTGAAATTAGAGCAGAAATCATGAAGGTAGCATGTTAAAGGAGATTGTATTACTGTAAACGTACTGTGATTATTTCACAGTTGAATTAGCCTTTGTACTAAGTCTGATTGTTTCAAATTATATCCAGTGTGAATAGTTTTCACTTTTCTTAAATTCTTTTATTAAAAAATATATACTGACCTCTTGACATGCGGTATAATTTATTTATGGCTCTGGGAATTCCCTGGTGAATTAGACAAAATTTCTGCCTTCATTTAATTTATGATCTTTGTTGTTTATTCATAGTCCCCACACCCCCTTTGATAATTTCAATGTAAAATATTTCAAAGAAAGAGGGGAGGGGAAAGATGGATTATTGTTCAACTGTTGTTTCTCTCCTAAACATTTAGTCCCATTTAGTCAATAACTTTATTATCATTAATCAGAATCTTGATCTCTTAAGAGTTTTTTTCATTTTTTAAAGTAGTTCCTTGATTGCTATGAAGTCCTTTGTAAGGAGATCTCCGTGTGCCCCTGGTATTAGAAATATATCACGGTGTAATGGAAAGAACAGAAGATTTGGAGGTCTGATTGGAATACTGATCCATTGCAATGATTAAGTGGTCCTATTTAAGTTACCTTTTCTTTGAACTTCAATTTCAATGGGAAAGCAAAAGTTACCTCCCAGAGTTGATGCAGAAGTTGGGGGTATGTCTGTAATCTGTCTGGTGTACGATAGGAGCTCTGTAAGTGCTGGCCAGTACTGGGTGGTGTGTTCAAGTTTCAGTCTTGGAGTAGTAACTCCTTTTGAAGGCTTTTCTTAGCCTTAGGATGGAGGAAACTTTAGGTTTTTCTCAGCATAGCTTGGCACTTGGCGCAGCCCACGTTAACTTTTCTTATCTCTTTGTAAGTTGATAGAGTGTTGCATCTGAGGTGGGCAACAGCTCTCTGATTTGATCCCCAAATCAAAGGAGGTAAGATGAAGGCCCATGAAGAGAGTTAGTAGTTGGTTGGACAGAAGGAGAGATAAATGCAGTGGCTCTCTCTTCCCCATTCGCTGCCTGTGGCAAGCAGCGAGCTGTTTCCCTAATTCAAACTTCTCTGTGCCCTGGCAGTGATAAAACACATTATTCTTAGAGAAATCCCCGCTGGCAATTGACGTTTCAAAGAAGAAGAAAGTTCCCGTAGAAGAATTATTATGGTTTAGAGCGTTCATGTGTAAGAGTCGATAGAGTAAAGAGCCAGGAATTGGCATCCATTTAAAAGTAGCATGCCAAAAGTTTACTTATTTTTTCACTCCTGAGCAGAGTGGAAGTGTTAGTGGGGGTTCCCCACAGACAAGACTCTCTTTTGAAATTGCTGTGGTGTGAAGCAGTAGTAAAGCAAATCAGAGGAACCTAAGGAACATGGACTCCATTGAACCTTGAGCTTCTAGGAGTAGCGCCACCTTCTGGCCAATAGTGGAAGCTGTCTTTTTCAAGTTCAACTCATTTATGCCGGGCATGTAGGCTGTATCCCTGTGACCCCACTCCCCAGCCCAGAGGGATCTGCACTGCCTAGACTGTTACTTTTGGATGTGTCTTTATTTATTTGCGTGCTGCTCATTTAATTTCATCTCATTATATTTCTTTCTAGCAAGAGCTTCTTTACCTCTATTCTTTTCTCTCTTCCAATTTTTGGCCAGCTAAATTTTGGGAAGACCTTTCACAGAAGCAAGATAACATGATAGTTATGGCTGTGGAGTCTTACTGCATGGGCTTTAATTCTCCTACCTGGCGATATTGGGCAAGTTAGCTTGTACTCTGTGATTTTGCTTCCTATAAAATGGGGAAAACAGTACCTACCTTACAGGATTATTTTGAGGCTAAAATAAAATAATGTATGTGAACTGTTCAGCATATCATTTTATGAGAAAAAGTTACTCAGTGATTGTTAGCTTTTATTATTTAGCTGCCACTCTGCCCTTTCATTTATGTGCCATAAATAATCTCAGTTGATGAAATTAGTGTCAGTATATACTCAAAGCATGGAAAAGAAAAGGTGTTTTTAGAGAACGTAGCTTTACATCAATTTCTAAAGTGAGCAAAAATGTCAAAAGTTGTCTTCAGAAACTTCATATATCTCTAAATATTCCTCCTTCACAAATTTTCAAATTTGCTTTTCTTTAAGCTCTAGCAGGTGAGATATATTTTTAAAAATTCCTTCAGTTGGATCATTTTAGTGTTTTAATTTCTCATGTTTTTTTCTTTGCCATTTTCCAATTTAATTACAGAATTTTAAAACTATCTTTTAAAACTTGGTTTAAACTACCTACCAATTTTTAGAGGTTTTAAACACTATTTTGGAAAAATGTTGGTTGAGACCCCAACCAACCAACCAAGTTGGTTGAACAACTGACAAATTATCTTTTTTTTTTGACAAATTATCTTTTCTTTTTTTTTTAAGATTTTATTTATTTTTTTTGACAGAGAGAGAGATCACAAGTAGGCAGAAAGGCAGGAAGAGAGGAGGGGGGGCGGGGAAGCAGGCTCCCTGCTGAGCAGAGCTCTATCCCAGGACCCTGAGACCATGACCTGAGCCAAAGGCAGAGGCTTTAACCCACTGAGTCACCCAGGCGCCCCACAAATTATCTTTTCATTTACATTCTTTTTCCCTTTATCTATGATTCTCCAAAATACCTAAGAAGTATAAATCTTGTCTTTCATATTGTCTTTTTTTTTTTTTTTTTGGCAGGCTTCTTTCTCTAAACTGCAGTCTTCATGCTAAAATGTTTGTTTCTGGTGTGGTTTATTTGAGAGCTCAATTTTTACTAGAAGACTTTTGATTACTAGAAAGCACACAACAGCTTGTTTTCATTATAATTTCTGAGTGCTGAGCCTTTTGAAAATTTTTGTCCAGTTTTCAGAGTGGCCAAACTATTGTGATACCAGAGGAGTTCCCTTCTTCACAAGCAGTCCTGATTGCTGTCCTGCCCTTTGATCCATCAACTCTTTGTGACTTATCTCTTAAAAGTAAGCTCTAATGATTGTTTGGGTCAGCATTTCTCTTTCAAGTAACAGTTGAGGAACTATTTTTAAGTGACCCACTAACAAGATGGAAAACTATCATCTTCTACTTTCCTCAGCTGACCCAGGCTGTTCTGTGTGACTAGTGGTCTTTGTCCGGCTTCTCCTTGGATGCTGTGGTAGACTCAGATCTAAGTCATTGGCCAATTATGTTGTGATCAATTTCACATAAAAAAAAGTTGTTAAAAATTTAAAAAAAAAATCCCATACTATTAGACTTAGTTATACAATACACCTCTAGTCAAACCTTTCATCCTCAGAACACCAACTAATTTAGGAGAAGCTATTTACACATTTGTGGGGCTCAAAATATTATACTCTATCAGAATGGCCATTGTAAACCAAGCTTTTGGAAGTTTTAAGCTTTGAAATGCTTTTAAACAACTATAGATCCTATTTGAGAGAATCTCAGCCCTAGGCATCTTCTTGATTTTTGTGATGAAGACAGAAGACTGGCGGGGTTTACACATGAGGAATATTTAAATTCCTTTCTTGAAGTGAAATAATACTATTTTTCCAAGTTCATTTTGGAATGGAGTAGCATCAGAGAGAGTCCAGTACTCGCTCAAAATTCAAATCCAAATTTGAATTTTTTAAATGAGTTTACATTTATTGAGTTTTGAAGGGCCATCATGCTTCATTTAATACTCATTTAATACTTTCACATATATGTATTAAATATTTTCATATATATGAAATATACGTGCATCTATATATGGCAAGTTCTATGCAAGTAAAGAAAATGAGATTTCTGGAAGTTAAGAAGTTTGCTGTAGGTCACATAACTCTCAGGTGGTGGGTGTGCTCTGCCCTCGCCCACGCTGTGTCCTGCTGCCCTCTCTGTTGTGAATCTCTCCAGAAAGGATGGAAGGGTGTTAAGAAGTATTTAGTTAAGCTCTAGTATGTGTTGTTGTGCAACGAGTGAAAGGCTTATTAAGGGAAGCCCCACGTGCCTTCTCTGTCCACAGCTGGTTTGCTCCAGAGAAAAAGCCACAATCGTGCTTAGAGACTGTGGTTTTTACTATATCCATTGGCCTCCTAGAGAGGTTGAGAGTTGTTCCAAAAACAAAATAATATTTTTGCTGCAGCTCATCTGGACTGGTCTCTAGGCTAGTTTGTCATCCTCCTGCAGGGGTATTTTACCCATGTAGTTCCTATTCCTAGACTGTTGTCTAAATGGATTAAAAAATAGTTCTCTCAGTAATGACTGGTTAGTTATGGTTGGGATCAGATATCTTCTCTAGGCATGCCTAGGAGATTTCTGACTTGGGAGATGAGTGGCTCTATATAAAACCTTTTAAAAGAAAGATGTCCTGTTTTCTCAGTTATGGTTTATGCATTGTGTTCGTGTAATTTTTATCTGCTGTGCCCAGGTGGCTTCTCTAGATCTACTCAAAGGGGAATAAAAATTACTTAGAAATTTCATTAAAAAAAAAACAACAGAAAATGCCCAAACTGTTACAAAATGCCTTGGAATTAAAAAATAAAATATATATATATATATATATATATATATATATATATATATATATATATATATATATAAAATAATATTAAAATCAGGGTAGAATAAAGTTACAAAGTCAGAAAACAAATGAATACGCTTGGGTTAAGAAATAAAATTTAAAATAAGAGTTTATAATAAAAATACAAAAGTAAAATTGAATTACATTGAGTTACATGTGTTATTTGGGAACACAACATTGGTTTAGACTAATCTTATGCTTCATGCTTTTGGTCAGATGACTGAGCTGAGCTCTTTGGGAAAGTATTAATAAGAAAAGGTTGAATTGATGGCCTACCTGAAATAGTTTGATTTGGGGGACTAACATACTTTTATATGGTTTGGATGAATTCTGGTAATCTTAGCAATTTATAAGGGGTCTGAATGGTTCTACAATGTTATATAAAGCATGTTAAATTGTCAAGGCCTATTGCTGTAGAACAATAAACCGGACAGAGTTCTAGAATCAAAACGTGTATTGGTTTAGCTGTATCTCTAAGAACTGTTCTCAGTTACATTATTACATTTGCGAATGTACCAAAGATGGACTTTGATTTTATATATTACGGTAGTAATTCTTAAGAGGCTTATTTGTATCAGATTATTTTTTAAAAACCAAATCCTGTTTAAAATAACATAGTATTCATACAATAGCCAGTTATCACAATTTACCTATTTTGTAAGTAAGGAATAACGTTTATTTTTCTGTGGGATTTTTGAATTTCTGTTTGAGCTTTTAAAAACAAAATCCTTTGAAAATGGTAGTTATATAGGCGATCCTCCATGGTTGTTGGTGGCAGTTCTTACAAATTGTATTTAGGTAAAACTATAAGGAGCTATGTTTTCAACAGACTTTCTCTCCTCCCTCCCTCTCTCCTTTCCTTCCTTCCTTCCTTCCTTCCTTCCTTCCTTCCTTCCTTCCTTCCTTCCAGTATCAGAAGTAAGAATGTATTTATCTTTCTACAAAGACTGGGAGTGGAGAACAGTAAATTTTTTCATGAAAATGTCAGGATACCATGATAGCTCCACCCCATCCTTAGACTAGGTCGTATTCATTTAGATATTTCTCCTGGCTTTACAAGTATAACTGTGATTTAAAAGGAGATCTCATGTTTAGTTTCAGTTTGTTCCATGTACTTAAATGAGGTTTTATGAGAGACAGTTGCTTCATTAAAAAGGAAAGAAAAACAAGCAATTAGATCCAGTAGAAGGCTAGATTATTTGATGGTTTAACATGAACATGTCTTCAGCATCATAATGAGGCTGCCTTAACTGAAATAGCATTTCATTTCGGTTGATATACTCTTGGCATTATTTGTAGCATCTGATAAATTTTAAAACGTATTTAAGAAACTGATTTCATTCTCACATCATCAGCTGTGACCACTAGTTGAGCTGGAGAGATTGGAATCTGTCGTCTTAATTATTTATTAAATAAAACATTTTTCAGACTCTTTAGCTTAGGATAGTTTGTATTCTTTTTTTAAAATATATTTCAGATATGATAGACACTTGTGTTTAAAGACTGTACATTTATTTAGCATTTATAAAGAACTCTGTAGAACACTGCCAACAATATACAATCTGCACATTTGCACAATAAGTAAGATTATGAAAGATTACTGTGCTGATTAATATTTTTTATGTGGAATTGTGGGGTAGGGTTTAGGGAGGGAGTTCATAGTATATACTTGTTTTTTCTGGAGGATGCCATGTATATGCACATCTCCAGACTTTTGCTTAGGCATACTTGGTGCTAGACTGGGGCTTAGCACACACTAAGCTGCTTAATCAATATTTACTGATTTTATGATTCCTTTGCTTGATGTTGCCTTTCTTGTCTTTTTAACAGATTCTTATATTTCAAGGTCAAATCTAGAAGTCACTTCTTTGTGGCTTTCCTTTTTGTTTTCAGCAGATTTTATATATTATATATATTTGTATTTTATTACAGTCTCATGTAGTATATACCATGCTGCATTAGTTATTGTGTCCTGTCTATCTTTTCTGCTATCATTAAAGGTCTGTGACATATTTTAGTCATCATTGCATCATCAGTACTTAATATACTTTGTGACATATAATAGGCACTCGATAAATGCTTGTTGAATCAAATGAAATCAAACAGGGTTCAAAAGAGGATGACTTGGGACTAGAACTAACATGTATTGACTACCTAATCTATGTTCAGCAATTCACTGGTTACTTTAGAATTCAGTACCTCTATACTCTTTCAAATAATTTTGGGAGAAAGGAGGTACTATCACTATTTTACCTTAGACAAGGAACCTCTGGGGCTAATGAGGGTAGAATGAGGCTTTTCCTTTTTTTGTCTCCTATCAGAATGTCTTAAGCTATCTCCTGAGAGATTTTTTTTCTGATTTTCTTTCCTTTTTCTTTCTTAAATTATTGCTAAGCTGAGATGATAGAGTCTACTATTTTCAAACCTAAGGTCTTTGCTTCAATTGCTCGTTATAAAAATATACCCAATTTTGCACTCATTTATCAAGGTGATTCCATTTTTCCTATAGGTAACCTTTTTATCATCATAATCATATGTAAAATCTTACAAACTATTGAGGTTTGAATTTTGATCCTTTATGACTAAAAGGTCATACTTAAGAAGTGAATTAATAAAAACATGAAAACTATACCTAGAATGTAAAATAAACTTTATACAGCATTGGATATTATGCAGACATATTTCATCATGGTGGATATTCTCAGTTGTATTTGATCTTTATTACTATAAGTCTTTTCAAGGCAGAAATCATCTAATCTATACTTCATTGAGAAGAGAGTAAGTTTGTTTTCTGAGTCATTAAGGTAAACTTCTGGAGAGGACTTTACAATTTCTCTTTTTCTAATTAACAGATATCCTCTTCCTTTAAAACCCTTCTTTGCCAATGTCTTACCACTAGAATGCCCTAGAATGCATTATAAGGGGATATATTTCATAGATGAGATGGATGGGTTTATTTTATAAATTCAATGGGTTTCTAGTTGCCAAGCTTTATTTTGCTATTACTTTGGAAGTGATATTTTTACCTTTGTTTTATCATAGTCTAGCCCTTGCTGTTATAAAGGGTAAATTTTAACCTTATTTCCAGGTTATTATTATTTTTTAATTATTAGGACAGGATCACAGAATATGAATATTTATTTTTATCAGGATCGCCTTAGAGATTTTGATAGTGGTGACTCATTCAGTTGTTAGGAATAATGCAGTAGTCAGTTTGAAGTCCTAGGGTTATAGCTGCTGGATACCCTGTGGTTCCCAAGAGGTTGCTCCTACCCTAGACACTCTGTCCTTGAGGTTTGCTCTGTTTGGAATAAGTCAACCGCAGATCTTCACACTGTTCTCCTTCTTCTAGTCATTCCAGCTGTTCTTTGAGAAGTATCCCCTCTATTGCTTGGCATTACATTCACAGATCTACCTGCCAGGTTCTACCTGAACATTTCATCGTCTTGTTGATCTTGGTAAGCTCAGAATACTGCCTAGCATTTAATAAGTATTTACAGAACATATTAGGAGTTCGTCCAGCTAATGGTAGGCTTCTGGTCTTTTCAGTAGTCTACTAATGAGGTGCAGTTTTAGATTGCTGGAATTGCTTTCCCCCTCGGCTAGGGTGCAATGCCAAGTGATAAGGCAATCATGCTCTAGAATTCCAAGCAGCTAATTCTTTGGTGGGATGGACTTAGTGTTGTCCCTGAGCAAGTGAATCCCTGAAATTCTTCTGAAAATAAAATGAAATACAAATTCTTTTATGATTTATTTCTCTGTATATGGAAAAGGCAGTGTTAAACATTGTGTTGTATAATGTCTTGTTCACTGATGGTGGTAGGTAGTACAGGAAGTGGGGAGGCTGGTGGATAGAGAAGTGAAGAGAAAGGACTGATTCTGGTGTGGTAGTCATCCAGGAATGGACAAAAATTTCCAATTTTACTTTGAGGAACACAGAGGTAATTAATAAATTAATTAAACTTATCTAATTAACCTATAAATCTGTTAATTAAATCACAAAAGTTTTGAAAGTCCTCTTCACAGTTTACATAGTTTTCTTCAGAGCAGACATACTACCCTTGTCTAGGAAGCAACACGGACATTATTGCTTTCCCATATCTTGACATAACCTTCAGACTGTCAGTAATGATAAGAAATATGCTGTTGGAGAGGAGTAGCTCTCCGACCATGAATGTAATTGCATGGTGTTTCTTTTATGCCTTAATAAGGCATGTGGGAGAGCATGGTGGTGAAGAGGAGCTCTGGAATCAGACTACTGGGGTTAAAATCCTGGACCTGTCATTCCAGGATTTTAACTGGATTTTAACAGGATTTTCATAACTGTGTGAATCGGATAAGTTATATAACATGTCCCTAAGTTTTCTTATTTGTGGAAATAATAATAGTGCTTACTTCATCAAGCTACTGTGATGTGTTAAATAAGATAATATCTGTAAAGCACATAAGCGTTCTCTGGCACGTCCTAAGTAACAGAAGTATTAGCTCTCCTTGCTGTTGTTATTAATACAGCCTGTGTGAGCTCTTTACATTTAACCTGTGCCTGTCCAGTACTGATGCACGTTAGAACTTGTGACGGGGGGAGAGAGTAAAGGAAAGTCATAGTCTTCCAACTTACTGGTGTTTCATGTTTTGGAAGGAGAGCTTGTGTCTCACCCCTGGCCATGCTAGCTTGGTGGACAACTCCCTGATGGAAGGCTGAAATGGATAATAGTAGGCAAAGTAAAGGCTCTGAAATCTTCAGAGTGTATCAGCTTATTAAAAAAAAAAAAGGAAAAAAAATGTTTCCTTGACAGTTCTGCCTTGGATTGGGAACATTATATTAATTTCAGGTAAATCAAGAAAAAAGATGACTTTATAAGGTTGTCTAATGCAGGAACAAATGATTTTCTTTTTCATTGTTTTCACTGCCTCCCCCAAAACATGGGTTATAAAGAGTCTTTTCAGTTACAAAGGACAAGATGAAGTGACAACGTGTTCAGTACAGTCTTTTCTTTTGAAACTGTTAGGTTTTATTTTTATATGATCTTAAAGATGTGATGAATACTGGAAATCCTGACTTTTTATGCATTTTTTTTTCTCAAAGCAAAGAGCACTGGAAGGAGCATAGTGTGTAATAGGGGTCATAGAGAGTTATAAGAAGTTATAAGGATTAGGCTACATTTGAATTTTTCACTTAAGAAATAATTAAAATCCACTGTTGGGTGCTGAGAAGAATCAAAAGATGAATAAGGCCTAGATGCTGCTTTCAAAGGGATTATAGGGATTGAATAAAATGCCAGAAAAATAGCTTTAATAGAAAGTAGAAAGGCAGTAGATACTGAAAGAAAAGTAGAATCATTGATCTTTGGGAGGTATTACTTCTAGCTGGGGACCTCAAGGAGAGCTAAAAAATGAATTGGTCTTTGCGCTGGGCCTTGAATGGATACACATTGGAGGTCATGAGGGGGAAAGCATCTTCGTCAAAGAGACTAGAATGTGCAAGGACTGGAGGTATAAATCAGAAGACTGATTATGGGAAGAGGTAAGTCATAGTTTATTTCTCAAGAATGCTAATAATCCTAAGAAGTACTGTGTGCAGAGAGATTTCTATGGTGAAATTCCATTGGGAAACTTCGTATACTATACATGCAGCCTGCAGTTTGTCCAGTATTAAAGATTCTGAGACATCTTCTATTAAAACAAGTATTTAATATTGCTTATGGTAGCTTATTTAATCATGAAAGCCTCTTTTTTAGTAAGTTGCATGAAAATATTATAAAACAATTTTATGTAGCTCCTTATTGGGAGATGCTGGTCCATGAAGGTTAGGTTAGGAAAAGGTGGTGGAAGGTTTGTACATCAGAGTAAAGCTTTCTGATATGGGTGAGTCATGGTCTGGTGTACTCTTCAGGAAAGTTCATCTGGGGACTGTGTATGAAATAGGATGGATTGGAGACTGGGAAGAGATGTATGGAGGGGCCTTCAGTAATATGTCTTTTTCAGCAGCTTAGGTTTGAGGTGATGTTGGTCTCACCTGGGCTGGTTTGGAAGTAAAGGATCTTCTGGAAGAAGAACCAGCAGTTCTTTGATGTCGGTGGACTGTGGCAAATATGAGAGAGTCTCTAGATTGGCTTTTTGATTCTAAAAGTCTCCACCCTCCATTTTACCATCTTTGAAATCAGGAGGTATCTTAGCAATTAGTCATTGTTTAGTTGCCGGTGACTTTCTGAATGGCACATAAAGTGAGATTTGTGAAAATACCATTGTTGTCAAGGGAGCTTTCAAGATAAAGGAATATATTTGCCAGAGAGTAGGTTGGGGTTTAGTTTCTAACGGTATGATGTTGGCCACTCATTTTTGGAAGAGAAGGGACACTGGAAGAGCATCCTCTTGTCACTGAGGCTAAAGGAAAATGTGCTGTGTTTCAGAGAAAATGAGTGACCAAGGCATTAGGACCAGGATTCCCTCATGACTTTGGCCATGGGCTTTTTTGAGCTGTCAATACAAGGGAGGGAATCCTTCTGAACTTTCACTTATTTATTTACTTAGTCCTATTTTATCCTGCTGTGAATAGTGTGACGTTAGGCAAAATGCTGCTTTGTTGAAAGATGTGGACCTTACGCTCAGTCTTCCAGATATTAACGTGGCAAGGTGAGCAGAACTAAACTTCCTGTCTAAAAACGCTTTTTCAGTCCCGGAAAAGGGACACTGGAAAAGCTTTTTCAGTGGCTGCTGTTCGTTCTCTTCAGTACCTCTTTACACACTAGCTGTAAAAACACAAGCTTTTGTATCACAACATTTTGTTTGCTGTGGTTCTTTTAAATAATTTAGTCCATTATTTTTTTTCTTAAAGATTCAAATAAATTGAAATATTTGTGTTCCTTTCCATGTATTCTGTTCCTAAAGGTCTACAAAACTCAAGAAATATTTATTAGAAAACACCAGCTCCCTCCTATCCAGAAATATTGATCCAGCAGATTATTATGAAAAGGCAAAAGGTTTATTCAGGATATCATTCTTAAATTGCTCTGAAATATATCATTCAACTCTTTATACCTGCATAAAAGTTAATGTCATGAAACTCATGATCATATTTTTTTTCTTCTCTTATTCCCCTGTCCCTGATGCTTTGATGAAAGAAAACTATTAAAAAATAAAAATCTCAGAGCATGTCCATGATGGTTTGATAGTTCAGTCACTTCATAAAATGTTAAGCTCTTCTTTTTCTCTTTTTTAAATTTTAGATTGATAATGTTCCCAGTTCATGAGAAGAGTCTGAAAGTAGTTTTTGTTCATTGTTGCTTACAGCTGTTATTACTAACCAATGGACAGATCTTGCCTTGGAAGAGACATACAGACAGACCAACTGGTGGAGGGTGGGAGGGAAGGAGGGGAAACTAATTCACAAAATAGGCTCTACTTTTTGAATCAGAAAAGCTGGACTTGCCCAGGTTTTCCAGCCAGACATTTAATTTGATCTTAGGTGCTCAGAAAAGACTACACCCAACTTGACTCATCAAAGGGTTTTTAATTGGCCGAGAGAGCTGAACCTGTTTTAAGATGACTGTGTGCTAGGGTTAAGTTGGAACCACATAGATTAGGGAACAAAGAAGAGTAATTTTGAAAATTTTTATTTTAGCACAGTACATATACCACTGATTGCCTAGGTTATTATGTGAGTCACTTCAACCTCTTAACCTCTGTTTTTCAACATTTCTAAAGAGCAGCAATGCTCAGTTTATTTTTTAAAAGACATCTGTGATACTTTTTATTTTGAATTCTTTGGGGAAAAAAGCATTCTCCCATGCTGTAACGAATGGGACTGATGTGTTAGTTAAGATCTTTTGATTATAGACAAAGGTCTGACTGTTTGCAGGGGAAAGGACAAGAATATATGAGAAAGCTACATGGGAATCTAATGAAGTCCAGGGATGAACTGAATAATAAACAACAAGCCACAGGGAGGTCGGGCATGTAGTCTGACCTCTGGAATGAGTAGAACTGGGACACGGAACCCCTCGGGGCACATCTTCATTTTCCTTCTCTATTTCTCTTTGTGTGTTGGCTCCAGTTTTCTTTCTTTGAGGTACACCCTTTTTCATACAATAGTACAATCATTGAGAGTTTCCATATTTTAGATTGTGATTTTTGTCAGCAGAGTGAGTCTTAATTGGGTCCAAAATTCCAGGCAGAGAATCCTGTTGTATTGGGTTTGGTCCCACCCTTGTGCCAATTCACTGTGGTAAGGGAATAAGGTCTGTGGACCAGACGGTGCAGCAGCCTGAATAAGCATGTTGATTAGGGGTGAGGAGGCAGTAGAACCACCTCGAGATCGCTGGGGGCTGGGCCTAAATCCCATGTGTGGCCGCTGTAAAAATAATGACTTGCATATGTTACTTAGTTTGCAATTTTCTGAATAAATTGTCAGTACTTGTATCTGGATGAATTTTCATAGTGGCACATGTTTGTTTTTCAGAGTGAGGATAAGAAATTTTTGTGGTACTTGAGTTCACAGATATATTTATTGCAGGGGAGTGGAGAAGAGTGGGTTTTTATTATAGAGTGATTATAAGGTAATAAAGTCATTTATACACATACACATGCCTGCACACACACGAGAAGTGTGACTTTAAATTCGTAGCTTAAGTAACAGATTAAAACATGTGCATGGGGAAAATAATGCATCATGAAAAATTAAACGTAACATTTTATCAACACACTTAGAAAATACACAACATACAAAAGGGGTTGTAGGCTCACGCAACTCTGAGTAGAAGTACAAAGCAGCTCTGTTGGCTCCTGGTTGCTGGCCTGGGCTCCGAGGTGGGTAAGCCTTTGTGTTGCTTAGCAATATATGTGTGTGTGTGTGTGTGTGTGTGTGTGTGTGTGTGTGTGTGTGTGTGTGTGTGTGTGTGTGTTTGAATGGATTTAGCCTCATGAATCATGAATTGTTAGTTTATAAGAGTAAGTTATTCTTACAAGCCTGCCAAAACGGTAACCAAACCCAGACCCTTTTTATACCAGAAGGATTTTAAGAACAGAATTGTAGCTTCTCAGATTTATTGTGGAGCTTGAAGAAGTATTATGTGATGATAATTCTGTCATTATAATCAACCTCTAACTCTGCTTTTTGTATGCAGATCTTTGTGATCCCAGCTAAAGAACAACATTTCTGACTAATTCTACTATTTAGCAGTTCATTTTGGATTTATTGTGTGGAGTGGGAAGCAGAGAGGTGCTTTTCTTGTATAGTTACCAAGTCTCTCCTTCATGAAATGGATTGTAACTCTGGAAGGGTGAATGCTTGAGAAGATAGTCTTGAATGCTTTGTAAAAAATCCCATTCTTATTATTTAACAAGTTTCCAGTCTTTATCAGAACAGTATTTCTGT
Organism: Nasua narica; assembly: GCA_028533885.1. Taxonomy (NCBI): domain Eukaryota; kingdom Metazoa; phylum Chordata; class Mammalia; order Carnivora; family Procyonidae; genus Nasua; species Nasua narica. Next base: position 31,206,063 of record CM052802.1, read on the forward strand.
TAGATTAAAAAAGAAGGAAAGGAAAACACCCAACCACATGATGATTCCTCATTTCTCACTCTTATTTCCACATTTTTGGATAAAAGACCAACTAATGTATTCTGACACAATCACCAATGGAAAAAAATACTCATGAGATGTTTCTGAGAGCTGGTTCCCCTCTTCTGCTTTCATTCCCCCTTTTGCTCTAACTTTCCAAGCTCATAGACTTAAAAATTATATTTTCCAGTTTTATTCTATGTGGTGAGATTGTTTTCCACCCCAAACTTTATTGCTTTATCATTTTTAAAAAGGTAAACTATTTTAATGGTTTTCCCTACCAGTTCATGTACAAAAAATACAGTAAACTTTTGTTTAAGAATTGTAGTAGGAGAACTAAACCTGCCAGGTTTGATAAATATTGATTTTAAAGAATCCAAAAATGAGTGATTGTATTGTATACAAGCAACCAGCAACTGATAGAGGAAAAGTGATGAAGTTTGAGAGACACAGAAGGGCCACTGAGGTTGGAAGTAAGGGTCTCTCACTTGGGCATAGAAAGTCTCTTCCAAATACCGAACCTGGATTCTGTCATTTTGCCCAGAGTTGAAGATGATTATACTAAGAGCAACCATCTAATTTCTGTCTTGACTGCTGTTTTTCTGATTCAGATTTAAGCTACACAATGCTTGGCTCCCCAACATCCTGTGGCTTTCTGTCCTATGCTGTTTCCACAGTTTGAATGTTCTCCTTCAGCTGTTGTTGGCAAAAATGTGTATGGCTTAGTCTTAATGGTACCATTTCCATTAAATCTTCTCGACCATAAGTGGCAAATGTAGGATTGCATCCCTGCTCTTTTCTGAGCACTTACATAATTTTGCTCGTGCTTTCTGTTGTAATTAATCACAGATCTCTCTGTGTGGTTGTGTTTTGTATCCTTGCCCAGGCTTCTCCGTGGAGCTCTACACTCTCTGAGAGCATCAACAAGGTCTCGTTCGTCAAAGCATGTTCCCTGTATCTAGTGTAGAGTCTTGGATTAGTAGGTTGTAATTAAACATTTATTGATTTAAAACAACCATTGATTCACAGATCAAAGAAGGGAAAAGATACCTTTTAGCTTTTTAGTAGGAAGACTTTCAGGCATAATTGTGCAAATCAGTTTGGAGACTTGTGTTTATATTAAATTATTAATTTTACTCCGTGTCGGCATAAAAGATGATTCCCAGAATTTCAGCCTCACTGAAACAACTTATATATTTTTCTTTGAATTTGTTATAGTCATTTAAGTTGACTCTTTTTTTCCCTCTGTAAATTTATAGCTGATGACAGCATTCCCTTTCTCCTTTTAGGGAGAATAGCAGCCATATTTTAAGCAATGTGCAAGGTGGACTAAGTACACATGAACTGAAGTTTGGAAAGGTAATGGCATAGACTCACAACAAAGTAAATCTAATGCATGTTTAATGTTGTCATGATTATTCATTTACTATGTACCTAACTAAACCCACCTCTTGAGTTTCCACAAGAGTAAAAGGTGATCTTGGGAAGGATGGAAACACAGCATTGGGAGCTCTTGGAGCTTCCTTTTCTGGAGGAAAGGCTTTGGAGGACCAGATGCTTTCCTCACCACTTTTGCTTAACAGCTTTTTTTGGGGGGAGGGACACAAACAGTGAGTGATCCTTTCCACCCCAGAACTGGTCTTGCCCTTGCTCCTCAGTATGGCCAGTGAGGAGCGCCCAGGGCAGCAATCTTACTGGACATTGAAGTCTTCAGCAGGTTCTCAGGTTGGTTTCCCATTGAACTTTAGTTCTCTGTTTTTTCACTTTTCATTATTTGAAATTCAGCCTCCATTTTCCTCCTTCACTGATCTGTCATACACAGATTGAATAGAATAGGTTTCATGTTTCAAATAATGACCTCCAGTCCCCAAAGGTTTTTTACCCCCAAGTGTTTTCTGAACTTCTTGTAGTAAGATCAAAAAGAACCCTGGTACTACTATTTATACTTTATTTGGGATTATTGGATCCTGGGTATTTGTAGACCTTTGGAGATTTCTTCACAACGTTTTGATAAGAATTTCAGAAAGGAAAGAGGGCAAAGCCTTTATGTAATTGATGGAGTGTATTGAGGGAATGGTGTGGATTGGTGATAGTGCTTTGCAGAGCTAGAGGGAATCATTAGAGTGAGCAGGGGGAGACATTAAAAATGGGCGTAGGGAAAGAGAAGGGTGTGTAGGCAAGAAGGTGGTTTTATTAAAAAGTCAGACACTCTATGCAACATTTAAACTTTTGGCAGAGTTATGATATGCTCAGGTTAGTTCCTTGTTGCTTCTTTTTAGTAGCATTCTGGTACTGAGGAAGAGATAGGCTAATCTCCAAGGATGCCCTGGCAAGATGTAGCGGCATAGGTCTAAAGCAGTGCATGCTTTAGGACATCCAAAAAATGTTTTAATAAGGACTGTGGCCTCTGGTTCAAACCACATTTTTTTCCTAAAGGAATAATTTTGTTTGGGATATTTGGAATTTTGTGGAGGGAGAGTTTAAAAGAACTATGATTATGTGTAGAAAATGGTACCTAATGGCTTTTAAATGATCATAACTTTATGATAAATAGAATTCATAAAATGTTACTCTTGGTAAAATGCATTAACTTTTTGGTGAGCAGACAGTATCTAATGAAATGTTAGCATCTATTCTTTATATACATACATATATATATATATATATATATATATATATATTCTAAAAAACATCTTAATTAATAAACAAACACACCCACTTGCAGCTGAACCATTTTTGCTTTCCCTTTCATCTTGTGGGTATGGGTAGGAAGTAGTGCATTCCATTACCCCAGACTGTGAAGGCTGGGAACAGAGTTGCTGAGAATGTCTCTGGGAATTAGAGATGAAAAGGACCATATTCTTTTTGTTTTTTCCCATCCACATCAGGTAAATGAGATTCACTGTGGAATGCTCTTTGTTCCTCAGGGAAGAAAAGTGGACCCTCAATTCATGGCAGTATTATTAGGAGTGAAAAAATTAAGAAAGAGAGACTGACAAAAATATTGCTATGATCAAAGAAATTTTTCTTGTTATTAAGCAAATCAAAATGGGAGGCTCAACATTATTACCCGAGTATTAAATATTTGCTAGTGAAGTTGGAGTGATTTATAATATAACAGATTCAGAAAGAATTTCTAATGATATGTCAACAAATTAGTTTTCTTGTATTAAGGTGAAGTGTTCCTGTTAGTATTATCAAATGACTCCCATGTTTTACATTGTAACATTATTATTTTTTGAATTTGCATTATTAACCATTATATTTTTTTCTATGTATAAATAGCATATAAACTTCTTGTCGGAGGTACTGGTATTTAATGGCCTATCATTGCGTGTGGTCCCAGGAGAATTCTATTATCTATAGAGCAATTTTGAAGTTAGAGTTAACTTTCTATTTCTTTCCTATGTATGACCATAATGGCTCATCTTGTCTTACTGTTTTAACTCCTAGGCTCTCTTACCCCTTACACATATCACATATCCTTAGTCCTAGAACATTTGTTAAGCCTAACTAGTTCATATTCTGCAAATGTAAACATTAAGGGGAAAAAATAATTATTTTTTCTTTGCGTGCTAGAGTACTATTAAAAAAAGGGAGGATATGAATCTTGGATATTTTCTGCTTCTTTTTTTTATATATCTGCTTCTATATATATCTTTTCTTAGTAAATATCTACTGAATGATAGGAAATTCTCATTTGCTTTAAAATGTCTTTCCCCCATTGTTTAGAAGGTGGTAAGCATAAATAGTATGTTTATTTTAAGAAAAATAATTAATAATGAGGAATTTGGAAAATATAAAGAAGTCTGTAGGCCTTGTAGTGTGAAAAAAATAACTGCTAAATTTTTTACCTATTTCTCTTTTTTTTTGTATGCATGTATGTATGTGTGCATATATGTGTTCGTGTATCAGTGTCTTCTCCTCTGATTTTAATTCTAAAGGAAAGCCAAGACATATTGGACTTGTAAACTGATTTTAATTTTTAAAACAATTCTTATCAATTTGTTTTATATGATTTTCTCTTTACTTTTTTTTTAGAGGGGAAGGGGAAAAGGGTGAGGGGGAGAAAGAATCTCAAGCAGGCTCCATGCCCATTGCATAGACTGACACAGGACTCGATCTCAAGATTGAGTGAATGCAGGCATTCATGACTTGAGCTCAAATCAAGAGTAGGACACTTTAAAAAAAAAAAAAAAGTGTAGGACACTTTAACTGGCTGAGCCACCCAGGCACCCCTATGTGGTTTTCCCCAAAAAAGGAAACCTCTCTTTTCTACTATACTAATAGTAGATCTGGTTTTAAACCTTGGTTACCATCACCAACTCTCACCCAGACTATTGCATTCGCTTCTTTAAATCTTGTCTTTCTCTCTTGTGTGGAGCCCTCTATAGCCTGTTCATTATACTATTGCCAATGTGATCTTTTAAAAACAAATTTCACTTGTGTCCCTTACTTACAAAGGTAAGTGCATGATCCTCGGCATGATGTACAATGCCAGTTGTTACTGAGTATTGTATCTCTCTCCAGATCTTCTCTTAACATCTCTCTCTTGAACCTAATATTGCCACAAAACCATGTTAATCCAATTTTGGTTATCCTTGTTTTTATACTGTTTTCTTTGGTCTTCATTCTTCCTTCAGAACTTAGTTCAATATGTCCACTACTGGGAAGTCTTTCTTGACTATTGACTACCTACCCGAGTATAGTTTTTCTTGTTCATTTATCGTCCTTTTGCTATACATGTGATGTATATTATAATCATTTACTTATATATCTGTAGCCCCCTTTATGTTAGGCACTTTTTTGTCTGTGTATTCCCAATATCTAGTATAGTACCACTATTACCAGTACTTCAATACATGCTTATAGAATTGAATTCTTTATTGGTTACTAGATTCATTGAGCTCTGATGTCACCTGTAAAGATATTATTAGCCCCAAGTATTTAATCCTAACCATCACAAATTTAATACAACCAAGTTTTTTTTAATCATGTAGAAGAATGAAGTTTTTTGTCTTATACTTTCAATTATTTGCAACAGTTTTTATTCAGACCTTCCTTTGTGCCATGGATCTTGCTATATTCACACAGGCTACTGTGATTGAACAAATAAACACTAAAAGTCTTTTATAGATGAGGACTTAATGTAATTGTAATTGTAACAATTATTGGATTAAGGTCCTTTTTTTCATGGCATTCTCTTCTGCAAGGCTCATCGGTGGCCTCTTGGTTTCAGATACCACTTCTTAGCTCAAGTCTGTCCTTTTCAGAAGAGAAGGGGACTTGTCAAATGGAAATTATCCTCAAGAGTCATCTTTGCCAAAGTAGTATATGAGAGTGATTTGTTAAAAAAAAAAAAGACTTTTTTTTTTACTTCTCAGTATATGTCTCAAATGGCACCTTTTTCACAACTGAAATCTGAATACATTTCTTTTGTGCTTATTAAAATAACAAACCATTGTTCGTTAAAAGGAAAAGCTTTCTTTAATTGTGGCAATTGCCTCATGGCCTTGGACACGGAGCACAAGTTTTTATATGATGCCTCATCCAGATTTTTCTTAAGAAGAGATACAGTTATTTCTTAAAGAAAAGTCTCTTTTCCTTTTTATTTTTCACATAGCAGCCTTGGTATCGGAGAATTACGAGGTTGCTGGGAAGGAGATTTGGAAGGTGACATGCCGAGAATAGCTCAGCCAGGTTGTGTTGACCCTTGAATCATGTAAGCAAGTGAGCAGAAGTTAAAGAAATTTTATCGGAGAAAAACTGAGATTACCGGATTTAGGGCCATTTACCTAATCCAGACTGTGTGCTTCTGATTCAGTCCCTGCCATTTCCGCATTCTGCTGCCTGTCATCAAGACCCCAGTTGCTTTGGTTTTTCAGGTGGATTGAAAAGTGCACAAGCTTTGGAATCAGACAGATACAGGTTTCAATTTACCAATTGATAGCTATGTGTCCTGAGCCAGATAAATGAATTGTTCCGCCTCCTGAGTTTTCTGAACTATAAAATGAGAGCATTATCACTTACTATATTTGTAAATATTAAGTGAAATTAAATATTCATATTAAGTGGAAAATGATGGAAATTAACATTTGTAAATATTAAATTCAGTAACGTACAATTACATGAAATGATTGTGAATACTCAATGGAAGGACCGCCTGCGCTGACACATAATATGTGATTTACAAAAAATGTGTAGGTTTCTTTCTTCTAAAAAAATTTTGATCTTTTCTTGAAGCTTTTGGTTTCTCAAGTTCTAAACCTCATTTAGAAAACTTAGAAATAGCTTTATTACATCAGATCAACTGGACAGAGCAATGAAAGAACTAATCTCCCTCAGATGATGAGGTTTTGAAAATGAGTAGTGGCGAAGCAATCCAACTTCTCATCCACTTGATTTATTTCTTTAAAAATTAGGTGAGTGATGTACAATATCTGCTATCTTTAAGAAATCTTCCGCTCTGAGTTAATTTCGTTTGTGCACACTAACAAAAAAAAATTAAAAAAAAAATTAAATTGGCTGATGGAGGCAAGCTGAATATAAACATTGTAGGGTAGGGTATAATAGAGGAGAGAGGGGCCTTGGGATAGAGTCTCTTTTTCTTCACTGACTGAGTCTGGGAAAGTCAGCTAACCTTAGGGAATCCCTAGGGTAACTAGAAGCCACAGTACCTTTTCTACCTTGGAGATAAGGAGCTGATTCAGGTAAAATCTTTTTTTTTTTTTTTTTTTTTTAAAGATTTTATTTATTTATTTGAGAGAGAGTGAGAGCGAGTAAAGAGAGAGCATGAGAGGGCAGAAGGTCGGAGGGAGAAGCAGACTCCCCGTGGAGCTGGGAGCCCGATGCGGGACTCAATCCCAGGACTCCGGGATCATGACCTGAGCCGAAGGCAGTGGCCTAACCAACTGAGCCAGCCAGGTGCCCCAGGTAAATCTTGATGTCCATTTTAGATCTGACACTTAACACACCGGAAGTTGGAGAAAATGCGGCCTTTTTCTGTGAACATTTATTTTACTTTCTATTACAAATATATTTAGTATGAATAGGCTTGTGTGTTAGAGTCTGGGGAACATCACATAGAATTTGTTTCTCTCTGCTGTCCCTCTTAAAGGCAGATCTAAGTTGTGATCATGGGACACTAGAATCTCAATATTATAGTTTCTACTGCCTTCAGTGACCTATTAAGTTTTATTAGTCCCTTTGTGGGCTGTTTTGATTGGGGTTTTTAAAGTCAATTACATAAGATGGAAAGAGAAAAGTTAGAAATGGATTTCAGCTTGAATTAGAAAAAGTCAACAGAAATGAAGCTTTGTTTTGAGAGGTTGGGTCAGAATGGGAGAGTGATCCTTGTGTATTGAAAGTTAGCGGTTAAGCTTCACGTGTGTGCACCTATAGGCCTCTTATGTCACTAAACCTAGACTGTGGTCTAGATTAAACAAAAAGTGACCTGGGCTTAAATGATCCCTAGAGTCCTTTCCAATTCTGAAGTCTAATGGTTGTACTACATTCCACAGGGTGTAGCCTTTGAAAAGATGAAATTTTTCCCAAATGTCATGCCATTGCAATCCCAGTGGTCAAGCGATTTCAAAGCCGTCACGGGGGAATACCACTGATACCAGAGAGGTCCTGCCTCACGATGAAGGGTGTGAAAATAGCCAAGCAGATGCCGAGAGACCATCTGTCCTGAGCCCCTAGAAGACATTCCTATACTGGGTGGAGAATCGTACTCAATGGGCTTCAGAATCTTTTACAACTCTTCACATTTTCAAATAACTTCACTTTTCAATAAACGAACATTCAGAACAAACAGAGCCTGGCATTTTCCTAAAAACAAAGGAACAAAACTAAGGTGGACTTCCTTGAGGGAAGGGACACATGAATGTTCCTTTGTACAGTGTGTGAGCAGCACTCCGTGCAGATGGGCACTTGGCAGATACCCTTGATATTGTGTTTCTCTTCTTTATGGGATTGCTTTGAACTCTATCAGGGGTCAAGTTAGAATGTTACTGCCTTGCCCTGCTTTAGCGATATGTAGGCGGGTTTAAATATAGTCCTCATCTTCAAATAGCTGGTTCTAGTAAATTAAATGCACTCTACTACTGAAGAATTGTAGGGGTTGTAGATCTACGCTGAGGTAAGCTGGGTTAAGGATATTTATTACACAAAAGAGTTGCGAACTCAAACAGGCACATGTCCTTGCTCTCCCAACAATTTCTTGCCTGTAAATGGCATATCTGAAAGGATGTCCACATTCCTGGTGCGGGTTTGTAGAGTGGACAGCTGAGTCACAGCTGCCGAAATGAGACTAGGCCTCCTTCCTCTCTCCAAGAGAAGGAACAGGGACAAGGGAGCAGAAGAGAGCCAGTGCCAATTGCTTACTTAAAATTCGCTGGCTTGAACCAAGAAGACGCCATTACTCGACTACATGGGAGGGTTTGGAGCATGAAATCTGCTTCTACTGAGGGAACTCTTGTGACTTGCCATATTTTGTGCAAAACATCTTGTGTTAATCCAGTATTTGTAGGACTCAGTGGTGGTATCTGGCCTGCAGTTTGTGACTGCGTGTCCAGTCTGTGTTTTTGATTTGGTAATACCCGGCTTGCTTGTTGGCTTTCTCCTCGAGTTTGAAGCTGTTCTTCCCTTTGAAGTGCTTCCCTTCCATCCATTGGAAGAAGTTCAGAAATGTCCACCTTCCTTGGATTTGGATCCTGGATTGGTGCCTTACCAGCAGTGTGACTTGAACAAATCACTTACGCTGGGGTAAACTAAGCTTACCTTAGGTTCTTCATCTCTAAAATGGATGTACTAATAGGGCCACCTTTTTAGGTTTTGGTGTGAGGATTAGGTGAATTACTTTGCACGAAGTACTCGGAGCAGGGCCAGGTACATGGTGGCTGCTTGGTCAGCATTAGCGGCTATAGTTGCTGTCGCTTCCTCCTCCGGTGTCTTTTTTTTTTTTTTTAAAGGTTTATTTATTTATTTATTTGACAGAGAGAGAGAGAGATCACAAGTAGGCAGAGAGGCAGGCGGGGGGCGGGGGTGGGGTGAAGCAGGCTCCCTGCTGAGCAGAGAGCCCCATGCGGGGCTCAATCCCAGGACCCTGAGATCAGGACCTGAGCCGAAGGCAGAGGCTTTAACCCACTGAGCCACCCAGGCACCCCAACTCCTCTGGTGTCTTGACAGGAATTTCTCTTCCCACCTCCGACACTGTCATGGCTTTTATCACTAGTCCTGCCTGGTGCCTAAAGAATACCACCCCCCTAACCGCCCCCCCCCATCAGAAGGAGCATGGAGGATGAGTGGATATACTAACCTACTGAAAAGGTCACACTCCAGCTAATAGGAGGAGCATTAATCAATTAGTATCTGTTCAATATCACCACTACTAATATTGGCTTAGAGATTCCTGTGGATTTAAGTAATAATACACACAAAGGAGTGCAAACTTAGCATTATTTAGACATTAGGAATTTCTATTTAGAAGTCCCAGTAACATCAACTAGTAACATTATTAGGCTGACAGCATTCACAAAATGTTTGGGTACGTTAAATTAAAAAAAAAAAAAAGTGAGTGGCTTTCCTAAATATTGTCAATAAGCAGTAAGAAAATGTAATGTTGAGGGGCGCCAGGTCATAGGATCAAGCCCCGCATCGAGCTCTCTGCTTCCTCCTCTCTCTCTGCCTGCTTCTCTGCCTGTTTGTGATCTCTCTCTGTCAAATAAATAAATAAAATCTTAAAAAAAAAAAAAGAAAGAAAATGTAATGTTGCAAAACCTAGTAAGAAATGCACACCAAAATGTTAGCACTGGTTATCTCTGGTTGGTGAGCATATGTATGATTTTTAAATTAAAAAAAATACTAATGTTTATCTAGTATAATATGCTGTCAACTGTGTTAAATATTTTTGTATGTTAATAACTGTTGTTGCTGTACTTTGTTTGTATTCTGACCAGATATTTTCATTAATCCCCTTTGAGATTCATAAAGCCTGTCTGAGTCTTGTTTGTGAATTCCAATGCATCTAAAGATTGCGATTGCAAAACTGCATACCAAATGATGCATATTGTAATTTGCCGTTACTTATATCTACTTGAAGCTGTCCATATGTAAAGAATAGTTCTGATCCTACAGTTGAAATAAAACTGCTTTCAATTTAGGGGTAGAAACTTTAAAAATCTCTTTTTCCCTTCTCCAAATGAAAACACATATTTGTATGCTCTGGTGTATAATGTGTGCAATAATGTTGACTAGTTTAGATCTGATTTTTCTCCATGGTAACATTGAGATTTGGAAAAGGTATGATATGCCTGGCACCCTGGATCCTTGGAGAGATTTACATTGTATCTTAAATGTTTAAGAAGAGGAGTGTGTTCATTTGATTTTCTTTGGAGGCGGTGGTTGTTACTGTGATTATAAATTTAAGGCTGGGAAGAAAGTTTTACCACTAAAGCCTCAGCCAAGTTAGTGATTGGGCAGGAAGTCAACTCTCCTGCCTTCGATTACTTACCCTACAGTTCCCTTCCCTTTCGACTTCCAGACCAGTGTTTTATAGTACTATAAAATTTTATTCTTTGACTCACACAATTCTCACTTCACCCTTGGAGGTGTAATTAATGCCACTGAGTCAGATTTGATAACCTTTCACTCACTGAGCTTTTGTGGTGTTAAAGAAATCACAGATACCCTAGTTCAAGGCTCTATTTTGTAGACATTGCTGCAGCGTGGAGTGAGGCCACATGATTAGTCACTAACTTTTAATGCCTTTTGATGTTTTGGTAGAAATAATTATTCTTGAACACGTGACCATGTTATTGCCAGTATTTCCACAGCAAAAAGAAGTACTTTTGTCTGTTTTTTACAAGATGCCTCAAATCCATGAGAAACAAATCCTAATGTGAAATATAGCCAGTTGTTCTTATGGATTCTTGAGGGGAGGAGTGGAGGTGGACTGTAGAATCCTATAAATGGGTGATTCTGGTTTTGTGGTTGGGATACTTGCTTGTTCATCTGAGCACAGCAGGAAGAAGCTTCCTAACCTCACACATTTCCTTTTGGATGTGGACAGTCATTACCAGGCTGGAGGTTAAAACCAGTTGAGCAAGAATCTGAATGCCTCTTACTTATCTGAAAGCCTGCTGTGTATGTTTATATAGGCAGTTCTTAAAATTCTTAACTTCACACAGTTCATGGTATCATGAGTGGTCTGCCAGTTATACGTGGATTATGGCTTTGCCATTTAGATTGAATGAGTCACAATCTCGAATCTTCTGTCCATTGAGTCCTCACCTCAGTGGTCTCTGACCTCCCACCTTCCAAACCCTAGGACTCTTTAATCTCTTAGTCTTTAGCCCAGGCCCCTACCATCCTCCATTCTGTTCCTTCCCCCAAGAGATGCTTTCATTGCTCCAGGTCTCTATCACCTATTTTTTCTAATCCAGGAGCCCTTCTTCCTGTTACTACCTACTCTATAGAGTATCTCCTGAAAGAATTGTAGTCAAATACATCATGAGGACTATCAGCTGATTGTTGCTCTCTACCATGCTTTTTATGCCCTGGTTCCTCTGGCCCTACTTCTTTCGTGCATCATATTGATCTAAGTAAAAGTTATGGTCACATCCCAATCATAGACTACAAATAAACATGAACTTGAGAGATAAGAGGACTTAGGAAGGTACTTGAAGTTGGAGGATATTTTTCTGTTTCCCCTAATAAATGTATCATGTGATTTCTCTAGCTGATGGTTACTGTATTTCTCAAATTGAAAATGCTGTTTCTAGGAATAGATTTTTATTTTATCAGGTTACTCTGCTATTTATTAGATTTACTAGATTATTAACAAATTTTTGAATTAAATAAAGTTATGAGTAGTAGCTAGATAGTCCCAATCATGGTCCAAGCATTTCATGTGGAAATATGTGCATAAATGCATTCTCTGACAAAGTTATAAACTTATCCTTTGCAGATAAAGTAACATCAGAAATGCTTTTGACATGTTTAGCTGTCTATTATACCCTAATCTGTTTTGCATTCTGGTTGTACTTTCAGATGAGGCCTGAAGTTACTGAAGTGATAAGTGAAAAGGAGCTAAGTTATGCTATTAGATGTCAGGAAAATACTAGGAAGTTATACGCAAAATCATTCTTTCAGATAATTTTATTTTTGGCTGACTTACAATGCTATTGCTGTAATCAATCTTATCCTGAATGGTTTATCATAAAAAGTTACTTCTCATAAGTCGTTTCCCTGTGTTTGTTTTTCCCAATGTGCTTAAATAACCAGGTGGAAATTGGTAGCTGGGGAGGGATACTTTCATATCATTGATCTTCTTTGACACCTTCTTCTTTCCATTCGTGCACTTGAGTCAACATTTCTTTGACTCTTTAATATCTTAGGATATTTTAATTGTCTCAACATTTGCCAGGTAATTGCTGAGTTCTGTATTGCTTGTTAAAGTTTGCTTTGTCTTTATCTTCGCCAGTTGATAATGCTGAACATTTAGGTTCCCTGTGTGAATTAACTATTTTAATACCTTACTAGCATTCATTAGTCCAAAGTTTGGGATTTTATTTGCAAGCACTATTGCTGAAGTGCCCTTCAGGCTTGAAGGTAGTCTTGTTGTCTTTGGATGTCATTGAGAAGCCCATAGGTAATTTGTTCTTGGTTTTGGAGGGGAGTTGGTAGTCCTGGATTGTATTTGTAGGACTCAAGGACTATACATTTGTGAACTTTTATATAGGGTAAGTTTCTAGAAGTATAATTACTGGTTTAAAAACCAAGTGATTAACAGCTTTGATAAATAAAACCAAAGTGCCTTTTGCCTTCCTATTGCTACTCCATGTCCTATCAATACTAGATATTATCGGTCCTTTGACATTTTGCAAATGCTGTGGTCAAAAAAAATGCTCACTTTTGTAATTTGCCTTTTCTTGAATTTGAATAGTGAATATGACAGACTTTGCTTAAGTTTATTGGGATATTAATTAGGGGCAATTTGTTTTTACTAATTATTTGCTAGGATGGTCTAGTCAGCTCTATGTTGCAATAATGCCTTTTATTTTATCTGTTTTTAGAGAGTTGAAAATTCCAAAATAGAAGCTCTGGCTTGAGGTGAGCAGTGAGACAGGAAGGCTGTCCTACTCAGCACAGCCGATCCCAGACTTCACATGCTGTCATCACGTGCTACCGCTTTTAATCTATTATTCAATCTTATTTGCCAGCTTCTCACCCCCTCATATTTGGAGTGAGAAATTTCCAGGTTTTTATGTTTCATTTTGAAGAACTGTGTTTGCCTTTAATCAGTAAACTGTACCTTTGGATAGATTTAAAGTCAGTCATGCTTTAGAGTAAGAACTGGAGGGAAAATTAAAATAAGAATGTTAAATAAATGGGATATAAGCTTCAGCCATCTAAACATGATGAGACAAGGCTATTGTAAGTCTGTAGATATTATATCTACTGTTCATGGGCACCATGAGCCCCTGATCTGCGTGAAGTTTGCAACAAAAGAAAGTTAACTTCTTATCTCTATTAAATTATTCTTTTCTCCACTGAAGCACTTTTTAATATTTTTGAATTTCATTTGAAATTCTAATATAGGCAGAGTCAGCATCTTTAAAATATTTTTGTTATGTAAAAGTACTTGGATTGTGGTAGTTTATATTTTAGGAGTTCTACTGGGGAGTAGAGTCAGTGGTAGCATGAGTTTCTGACATACAGCTGAATTTGCTGCCATACAGCTGCTTTATCTTTTCACAAAAGCCCACGAATGATGGGATATTGTTGTAAGCTCATCTTTCCCCTTCTAATCCTCCAAATTATTGGTCATATTACTCTAAAAAATTCTATGTAAGTGTAAAACAAGAATAGAGATTTCACCTACATGTTTTGCTAACTAAAATTCTAATTTAATGATACGTTAGATGTGTATAGCACTTAACTTTAATGCCACGGGATATTGTGGAGAGATTTTTCGAATTAATTGGCACAGTATTCCTGTGTAGTAGGTGGAAGTAGAGATGGGAAAGTAAAGCCAAATTGGATGTTTTTTGGTTGGTAGATGAAAAAATGAAGATATAGGCAGGCCTAGTCTTGGTGAGACCCTGTGTAAAACCTTAATCAATATTTTCCCAATTAAGACTCTCTCCACTGGGGTGCCTGGGTGGCTCAATCGGTTAAGTGTCTGCCTATGGCTCAAGGGTCATGATCCTGGGGTCCTGGGATCGAGCCTCACCACTGGGCTCCTTGCCCAGTGAGGGGTCTGCTGCTTCTTCTCTATCTCAAGCGAGTAGATGAGATGTTAAAAGAGAAAAAAGACTTTCTCCGTTAGGACAGAATGGCCATTGACTTGACTTACATGTCACTTAAATGTCCATGAGTAGCAGTGTTTTTTGCTACGTGAGAAATCTTTATTTTTTTGTGGCGATTCTTCTAACTGGTAACTACGTGCACTCTGCTGAGAAAGGAACCTTGAGAACAGGAAGTTATTGTGACTCCGGCTGCAGCCTTGGTTTGGTCAGAAGTTGATACTTTTTAAAGACTATAGTAAAATTCATACCAGAATTTTACTGAAAGCCAGAATGCTTACTTTATGAGGAAAGGGGCAGAGATTCCTGACAATATGGTTTCTGGCATCACTCAATATTAATGGAATGATTTGCTTGTGGTTTTTATGAGTGGCTTGTTTGCTGTGGACCTGGCAAGATGCCAAACACTGTATAAATGATGCTTAGAATGAGAGGAACTGGTTAATACAGCCAATATCAGTAGTGTGTATACAGACTGAAATGATGATATCCAACTTTCTTTTTCTAAATAAAGATAATGGCAGAAAGAAACATAATTTTTACTTTTAAGAATGTTTTAGAAACTATGGAAAACTTGGGGCGCCTGGGTGGCTCGGTCAGTTAAGCATCTGGCACTTGATTTTGGCTCAGGTCATGATCTTGGGATCGTGATCTCAGAGTTGTGAGATGGAGCTCTGTATAGGGCTCGCGCTCAGTGCGGAGTCTGCTTCTCCCTCTCCCTGTGCTCCTTCCCCACTCAAATAAATACATAAATAAAAACGATGGAAAACCTAAACATTGGCCTGTATGCCTTATACATTACACCAAGTCTAGAAACATTTTGATAAGAAAGGGGCTTCGTGTTACTGAAATAATTTTTTTTTTTAACTTTGGGGTACATTGTAATTATTTACCTAAATTAGTTGATTATCATTTCCTTGAAGTGTATTTCACAGTCTTACAAAACTGAATTGTTGACCTTCTTAAAATGTGCTTGATTATATTTAAGATCCCGTTGCCAATCGGATATGAATCTTTAAATTCAGAGCCTCAAAGCAGGCCTTGACCCTTCCTCTAGGAGGGTGGGTTGCGGAATCCCATTTTACATGGCGTCAGCATTTCACAGAACTCCCTTCATAAGTGAAAACTGGTCTGTTACCTGTCGTGCTTGAGCTGGGTCAGGAGCAAGGGCTGAAATAAGCCCGGATGTGTCTGCTATGGGTGAAGTAGAGCCCGCCAGCAATCCCTTCATGAGAAACAGAACAAAACAAGGAAATGTTTAAGTGTGAGCTTGGGTGGTTTTCCCATTTTACCAAAATGTAAATATGGCTTCAATTGGGAATTTTATTTTTCAGTACATTTACTCTCCATTACTTTGTTCAAGGGGTTTGTCTAGATTGTGTATCTAACGCTAAGCAAAAAAGATGAGATTTTACTGGAATAGATACAAGGGGAAAAAATAGGAAGAGAAATTCGCATAAATACATTAATGATCTTGGGAAAAACACCTGGCTTTTAAAACTAGGATTAATGTGAAGGCTACTGTAAAAATTGCCAGAACAAATTGCTTTTAATGTATTTGAATTTTTCAAAGATAGAAAAACTACTTCTTTATACCTGGTTTGGGGGAGATGAGGTGAAAAGTAAAGGTCGTCAAGCAAGGAGGATAGGACAGTGTTGCAAACGTACGAATTCTCAGCCTGAAGTCATCTTATTTCAATAAAATTCTTTGCCAAAGTTACTAGTTAATCAGCTAGGTTCTTATAGCTCTATCCAATAAAGACCCTTTCCTGTCTGTGGCATTAAGCCCGAGAGACTTTGATATGTGATGTGGTTCAAAGTTTACTATGTTTTTTTCTCAAATGATGGAGCACTATCATACCATCTTGTGAGTGGGATAGGTAATGTGCTCTGTGTTCAGTAATACCATGAGGATTTGACCAGTGGAGGGAGCTGTACTGGATGGTTCTGAAAATACCTAATCTGACCTGATTTTGAGGAGCCATATAGTGTAGAGAGGTTAAGAGTAAAGAACCCACAGTGCCAAGGTTCAGATCTTGGCTCTGATAGTTTCTTGCTCTGTGACTGGGCAATTTTAATGTTTTCCTACTATGAGGTGCCTTTCATTAATATATTCCTTTTATATTTAAATAAACCTCTTTTCATGTGTGAAATCTTTTCTATGGCTGTTTGGCACGTAATCATCCATTACCTCCATAATGAGGTTGGATAGACACATATTGCCAGGCTGTCCGTGTCTCTCAGAGGCTTATTTTTGGACTTCAACTTGAGACCTAGGAATTTGGTATGGAAACCTGAATTGTTCACACCCACCTTCCAGGTCCCCTCCCACAGTGGACAGGTGCTCACATGTATTTGAGACAAAGGATTGGTAGCCTTTTTTTTCATATCTACTCCCCTGATTCATACAACTACTCTTCATTTGATTTCATGAACAGAAAGATCACTGGATTAGTGATCCATAGAATGAGATAATGAATGATTGAAACAATGTGATTCTTCACACATACTATGTATATGAATATTTGCATGCCTGTTTGCATGTAGATACTGCATCATGATATAAAATATATTTATTTTCCTTTGTGTCTTGAAAGTTTGGAACCCAGCCTATAGGACTTTGAGAGTTTCTTTGGCATTTCCATATTCTCACTTTTTGACTTGAATCTCTGCCCAGCCAGATAATCTGATTTGGTTTCAGATGTAATTCTGTCATTCAAATTCATTCAGTTCAGTTTCTT
Organism: Nasua narica; assembly: GCA_028533885.1. Taxonomy (NCBI): domain Eukaryota; kingdom Metazoa; phylum Chordata; class Mammalia; order Carnivora; family Procyonidae; genus Nasua; species Nasua narica. The sequence continues at coordinate 31,223,152 of CM052802.1, forward strand.
GGCTGTGGACCACTGCTGCTTGTCTTGATACATGGGGAGAAAAATTGAGTCCTATAGAGGTGGTGCAGAAATGAAAGACCTTTGGTTGTAAGCTTTTAACCAGACTGTATATTACTTATAATTTTCAAGAATACTTGGAGCACCTGGGTGGCTCAATTGGTTAAGCATCTTTCTTCAGCTCAGGTCATGATCTCAGGGTCCTGGAATCAAGCCCCACAACTGGGCTCCCTGTGCAGCGGGGAGCTTGCTTCTCCCTCTCCTCCCACATGTACTCTCTCTGTTGCTATTTCTGTCTCTCTCTCTCAAATAAATAAGTAAATAAATCTCAAAACAGAAAAAACAAACAAAAAAAAAAGAAGCAGCAGCTTACGATCAAAGTGATCTAAACCAGGAGTTCCTGACCTATGGCCGAGAAGCCAAATCCAGTTTGCTACCCATTTTTGTAAATAGAAGTTTAATTTGAATACAGCCATATCCATTTGGTGGGTATTCTCCATGGCTGCTTTCTTGCTTCAGTGACATATGTTGTGACAGTTGTGACAGAAATGGTACGGCCGGGGTGTGCCTGAGTGGTTCAGTTGGTTAAGCATCTGGCGTTGGCTCAGGTCATGATCTCGGGCCCCTGGGATCCAGCAGTATTTTGGGCTCCCTGCTGAGTGGGAAATCTGCTGCTCTCTCTCCCTCTACCCCTCCCCCTCCCCCTGTTCATGCTTTCTCTGTCTCGAATAAATTAATAAAATCTTTAAAAGCAAATAAAAAGAAATTGTACGGCCTGCAAAACTGAAAATATTTATTAACTTGTTTTTTACAGAGAAAATTTGCTGACTCTGATCTAAAGGAAGGTATTTCCTAACTGAAAGCATATCTGGTGATGGCAATATGGTAATCTTGCCTTTATGGAAGCGCTTTAGACTTTTTGGGTAAATTATATGGAAATCATAAGTTTCTCATTTAGGCTTTAGTACTTAGATATGTGCATAGGTTTGCATCTGTGTAGGATATATAGATAATAAACTGTCAAGAATGAAACATGAGAAAATAAGGCTACCGTTAACAAAACACTTGTTGAGTGTTGGGGCTTTACATGCATTATCATTAATACTCACACAATTAACTATGCTGTAGCTACTATTGTCTTGATTTTAGTGGGATGGAGATTAAAGCTCATAGAAGTAAAGTAGCAAAGCTATGTATGTGTTTAACCTTCACTTCTTGTGTGTCTAGAAACAGTCTCTCTCCTACCACCTAAGTGATGTTGTGTGCCAGTTCCTGGAAATTCCTTAAGTTTGTTTTGTTTTTGTTTTGACATTTTATTTACTTTTTTGACAGAGAGACAGCACAAGCAGGGGTAGCAGCAGAGGGAGAGGGAGAAGCAGGCTCCCCGCTGAGCAGGGACCCTGGGACCATGACCTGAGCCAAAAGCAGATGCTTAGCTGATTGAGCCATCCAGGCGCCCTGAAATTCCTTCAGTTTTATCCATTGAAGTTTAAGAGATTTTAATATTGCCTCTGCAAAGATGGAGGGGAGTGAATTTGGGTTTATTATTCTATTCTGGCTAATTCAGTCTTATTGAAGAAAGATTACTCAGTCAGATGGAGTATAAGCATTTGCTTTGAATCACAGACAGTTTGAATAGAAGTCTTACGAGCTAAATAATGTTGGATTATATATATTAAACATATATTCTTGGCTAGAAATGGAATTTTAGGGATGAACAATTAGATAATTTATGGGTGTGTTTGAAATGAGCTCTTCTCTTATCATTAAGAATCATTTGTATCTATCAATAAATGATGGGTTTGGATTTCCACAAATGTGTTTCAAGTTCTTTTCCTTTATGAAGGAGCTAGGCTCAAATAATATTTTCACATACTAATTAGTTACTAGCAGGGTAAAAGACTTTTTTTCTTGATCTGAAGTGATTATCTTTTAAACAACTCTTATTCATGAATTTTCTGATTTTTCTTCAGTAGATCCTCGTTAGTATTGAATCAGAGCAATGTATTACAACCAGTGGCTCATACTTATGCTCCCAAGGGCATTCGTACTTTGCATCTTTTTGGATTTTTTTTCTTACTTGAACTTCGGTACTTAAATTGAGAAAAAAATGTCGCTTATTTTTAGAGCAGACGTAAACTACCTAAACATTGATCATGGCCATTGTTAATTCTTATTTTGTAACTTTAGTATTCCCAGAATTGAAGAGTTGAAAAGAAAAACAATGAAAAAAAAGCCATTAAGGTAACCTAGTAGATTTCAGAGGAAATACGAACTTTATATAAAAGCATTAATTTTTACCCTTTTTCCAATAATCTGTTTTTCTGGGACTAGACTATATTGATTCAGATTATAGGTAGAATTATATTTAAGATACTTAGTAATAAATTCCTTTTCTGTTCTTTTGAATTTTTTGGTGAAATGTATTGGCCTCTTTGTATTGAGTTTTGGGGATTATACCAGTAAACTTATATTATGGTTTCTGATTAGCATAGATAAAGATGATCTATTCGAAGTTAGTTTAACTCAGTATTGCATGTGTCCTAATGTAACGTGTAAATCTTTCTTTTTGTTCTTAATGGAAGAAGGATCATTGCAAAGTTAATGATCACTTACATGAGTGAATTTGTGTATCACAACTTAACCCACAATTGGAAAAGATTATGTATCCATTTTTGACGATCATAAACAGCTGTGCTAAGGATATTTTATTTGCCAACATATTTTGTCCAAGAGTTTCTCTTTTTAAAACCTTGTTATTCCAAACTATTTAAGAAAATAAAAAGAAAAATAATCTGTCTTCAACTAAATGAAGCTTGTTCTTTATATATAGAAAAGAACCATGAGATAAAATTCTGTATGTTTCTTGCTATTGTATTTAGTCAGGAAATTAAGACTGCATAAGGGCCCAGGAGGGGAGAATGTGGAATATCCGAGTACAATATCTTCTATTTTTTTTTTAACTTACCTATTTATGAGAGGGGGGAGGAGCCTGCACACATCTATGGGGGGAGGAACAGAGGAATTGGGACAGAAAATCCTCAAGCCGACTCCCTGCTGGGCAAGATGCCTGAGAGGGGCATAATCACAGGACCTTCATATTATGACCTGAGCTGAAATCGGGAGTCCGTCGGTTAACTGGCTGAACCATCCCCGTGCCCGTAATACAGTATCTTTTAAAAGAACATCCTTTACAAAACATTCAGAGCTGTCCAGGGCCCTACCAATGTTTTATTTTTCTCCAATTATTTAAATTGTATTTTTAAAATTTAATTTACTTATTTTTAATTTTTTGAAATTTATTTTTCTCCAATTGAACTTTGTTCTAAATTAACCGAACACTGGTTTTTATTGAAAAGTTTGACGTCAGAAAAGATTGAGTTTAGTATTCTTTCTTTCACGGAGTCTACCAACATCTTTTTAAATAAATATTCAAGAGTCTAAATGCTGAATATTTAGATAATATCGCTTTGGGGTTGGAATACTAATGTTTCTTAGTACCAGTCCTTTCAGTGAGCAGCATAGAAATGGAAAGAAATTCAGGCAAATCCAAATTAGCTTGATTTTTATCTTCAGGTAAACAGTTTACAAAGTCCCGTAAGTGGATTGAGATAGAGGAAGCCGACCATTGCAAGGATAGATCGGCCCCTTAGCTGTTTGGTTGGTATGGAGGAATTAGCAATCTGTGAAATGGCTCTTCCGAAGTAATTCTCATCCAAGCGTCAAGGAACTTGTGATTGCTCTATCTCTGACATGATTCGCAGATACTCATTGTAGTCTTACTGGTGGCAAATAAAACAACTGAAGTGTAAGCTGCTTCCTTGATGGTTTTTCATCCCCTCTACCTAAAGTTCTTGAACTTCTTGCCTCTTTTTGTTCTGCCATCTAGCTCAGAGAAACATTAAATTCATTAGTTATGTTTTTATGAATTAGAGTCTTGCTGAGATGCTTCTCCTTTAAGTAGATTTTAATGTTGTATATGAAAATGTCTTGACCTCAGGAACATGTGTACAGAAGACTATGTATTAGAAGACTTTGTGTATAAGACTTTCTAGTGAGCCTTAAATGGTAAACGGGATCCTATATAACGGGATTACCTCAAGATGTATTATTTTGTGTTATCTGTTACATGTTATCCTGTTATCCCTTGTAAGGTTGAACCAAACTTTTCTTCCCCCATTTTCCTCCATTCCTCTTTAAACTCTGTGTGACTACTAGAGTTGTTTTTACAATTATTGTTGTTGCTATTATTTTTAGCATGGCTTGAATTTTGTCCTACTCCTGGATAAAATCCTTTGATGTCTTTAATACAACTACAGAATAAAATGTAAGCATTTTATATCTAAAATCTTTCATATTTAGTTGTATTTCTGCCTTGTCCCCTACATACTTTTCATGTTCATAACACAGAAATTTTTGAGGATATTTGAGATCCCTAAAATCTTACATTTCTTTAGAGTTGCATGCATTTGCTCTTGCTTTTTCTCTCATTTTAGTTCCATCTCTATGCTGTCCCAGCATTATCTTTACTCATTTTTATAGGCCTAAATACATGAAGCCTTCCCTAAGCAGCCCTGGGGTTCATTTGTGTTCCTTTTGATCTTGGTCATACTGTCATACTGTCATTATCCTTAAAACACAGTGTGTGTGTGTGTGTGTGTGTGTGTGTGTCTATAAATGTCTGTACTGCTATGCCATTCATCAGGCCAAGAACAGGTTTTTTTTTTTTTTAAATTTCCTGTCATCTAGGGCCCCTGGGTGGCGCAGTTGGTTGAGCGACTGCCTTCGGCTCAGGTCATGATCCCGGAGTCCCGGGATCCAGTCCCACATCGGGCTCCCGGCTCCATGGGGAGTCCACTTCTCACTCTGACTTTCTCCCTTCTCATGCTCTCTCTCACTCTCTCTCTTTCCTAATAAATAAATAAATAAAATTAAAAAAAAAATTTCCTGTCATCTAGTTCAGTGTACAGTATTAGTACTTACCCTTGAAATATAAAATATAAAAATATTTAAAAAAATATTTTATCAGAGATTTATTGATATGCCCTATGTGCTGTAAACAGATTATCTGGTACATCTTAGGTTAGAATTTTCTGTAAGCTGCAGTAGTAAAAATCATCTTTTAAAAATTTTCTTATCAATGGACTCAAGTGGACTAGTAACTATTTCCAAAACTCTTGACTGATAGGGCAGTGATGTGCAACAACAAATAGTAGGGGTTGACCCACTTCTTTTGTACGGATACTTCCAGTGGTTATTGCTAGTCAGAATGCTGGAGTCTAAAATTAACCATGACTATGAAGGGCAGCAATTAAGGTTATTTGTCTTCCAAATGAGCCAATGTAGGTTCCATTGGTAGTTTAAATTTATATACAGAGGCCACTCACACAATTATAAAGGGCATTGGGGGCCCTGTGTTACAAAGCAGTAAGTCATTTTGGGCTTGTGATAGCAAATTATATTTTGAGAAAAATTTTCCCCTTGCTATGGGAAGATGCATTTCCTAGCAACCTTTTTTTCATTGATTAATTTTAAATTAAGACGTACATCATTTTCCGTGAAAGCATTTATAAAAAGGCTATTTTAGGATATTTAAAAGACATTTTGAAGCTTTCAAACTGCTGGAGTTTGATTATTTTAAAGGATTGACGTAGTCCTAAGAATGATTCAAGGGTGCTGACATACATGGTCTGCTTTCGAAAATGGTTATTAGGGCCATAATGTCATCTGAACATCTCTGATCGTGCCTTCTTGGTTATCTCCGTCATTGGTGAGGAAGGTGATTTTTATTCATATAGAAGCTGCAAAACTTTTGTTAAAAAAATGAATTCCTTGTTTATGGAGAAGAATTTATAGGCCAGAAGTTTACCACTCCGTAGTCTGCTGTTTGGTCACAGAATTCACTGAATTTCTTCGCAGAGATCCCCATGGAAACTAAACAAATAACTTACTTGAAAGGAGACAGGTTATTGGTTTTTCTCATTAAACCCGCTGCTGAATTTTCATTAGTTCTAATCCATTTTCTTTCAAGATTAGACATATAGGCCAGTTCTTATTTCATGAAATGAATAAACTAAGTATGTTGAGTTTTGTGTGCCTGTATATGTAGGTTGAGAAGCAAACGTAATCATTTTATTTCTGCCATAAAATTACCCCTAGCTGGGGGTGGGGGGTGTGCAGGAAGAATGACTGATATAAAAGGGAAAGGCTCCCTCCATTTATTTCTTAAAAAAAGGTTATTAAATAAAGTGGTAATGGTGGGAGTGATTACATGCTAAATCTGATCCGTTTTACATTTTAGTTTTTTTCCCCTCCTTTTAAGTCATAAGTGTGTATGAAAGTAATCTAAATAAAGTATGGAAGGATGAATGTATCACTGGCCTTTTAGACCCTATAAAGCTTTTATATGTTTCATTTGCTACTTCAAGTGTTCTTTCAAAGTATTCTTTTCAAGCAAGGAATTTGGTAAGATTTAAATATTAACTTCACCTTTTTGAACTTACATTATGAAAAAAGACAATTTTTACTTTTTCCTCTCTCTGCACGAAAGTCGTTAAAATCTATTTAGATTTTAGGTGGTTTGTATATTTCAGGAAAGCTTCACTATACAAGTATCTTCCATTATTTTTAGTCTTTCAAAATCTGTGCCTCAGCCTTCCTTCTGAGGCTCTAACTGGTTTCTTATTCAAACAGGAACTACTGATAGAAATTCATTTTATGTGAATATTTAATGGGAGAGTCAAAAACAAGAGTACCAATTATTATTAAGAGTACCATATTACATATTCAAAATAATCTTTGCTTCTCTAGCACATTCTTAATTTTTAGCAAATCTGTGTAGAATGTAACAATAATTTTTCTCTTCTATTAGGTGGCTGTACTTTTGATGATGGTCCAGGGGCCTGTGATTACCACCAGGATCTATATGATGACTTTGAATGGGTACATGTTAGTGCCCAAGAACCTCATTATCTGCCTCCTGAGATGCCTCAAGGTGAGAATCATTCTGTTTACCCAGTGTTGGGGGAACGGCTTTGGAATATGTATCATTTTCTTACTTTAGGTGTAACACAGGCATTTGTAATAGTAAACTACTAATGGGCAAGCTACTTGACCACCCTTAAAAGCCTTATTATTGTTGTCTTTGCCTTTCCCTTAATAACTTCTATAATCCTGTATTCTTCAAGAACGCTCACTATGTTTTTGTTATCTCTGACTGGAAAAATCTATTTGTGTGTGTGTGTGTTTTTTTAAGGTATTTATTTATATATTTGGCAAAGAAAGAAACAGAGAGCATGAGCAGGGGGAGCAGGCTTCCCACGGAGCCAGGAGCCTGACGCTGGGCTTGATCCCCAGACCTCTAGATCATGACATGAGCTGAAGGCAGAAGCCCAACCGGCTGAGCCACCCAGGCACCCCTGTTTTTTTTTTTTTTTCCTATTTAATAAAAAGGCAAAATGGAAACAGAACTGAGAAAAAAACCCATAAAAGCTTAGCAAGCAAAATCCTTTTAAAATAATCTAAAATGGAAGATCAACTTACTTAGTACCTATTCAGTTAAATGACATGGGTTTAGTCCAATTAGACTGAAAGGAAAGATTCATAGTCCATGATGGGTAGAAGCCTTATCTCATTGTTGCTCTGCTCTCAAGCCTACAAGTGGCTCTGAGGAGAGGCAGCCAGGAGACAAAATTGTCAAAGGGAGAAGGAGCTCTTTCCTGGATAGATTTTAGATAAATGGGGCTGAGCCCTGTTCATACTTTATCTAGATCTTGATATATCCTTTGATTTCTGGTTTTGTGCAATAATGCATCTTACTGGTTAAGCCAGTCTGAGTTGTGTTTTCTCTTACTTGTGAAAAACACATTCACGTACAGTAGCCATCTAGACATATTTTATAATGCATCATTTATTAGTACTATCAGACTAATATATATGCCTTCAGTTCTACCTATTAATTTGGGACTAATTCCAAACTCTGTATGTATATGTTTAGCAATAACTTATTAAATTGTAAAAATCGAAAATGTCAACAGGAATACTAAAATATAAATTAAGAAGCGTGAACTATTTTCCTTCCAATATTTAGAAATAAATGTAGCTTATAACTGTACATTATATGTAATCATGTATATATAAGAATATACAACATAATATTTAACAATGTAATATATTAATATGCCATGTGGTAATATATAATCATTATGTAATTATTATACATAATCATATGTAAATGATAAGCTGATTACCTATTGCTAATAATTTACGTCTTAACACATGTTTTCAGTACTTTTATTATGATATTTTAAAAATACTTTATAATTAATTTTCTACAAATTCAGAAAGACCTTCCTGTAGTGAGTGAACTTTAGAAATGACAATTTTAGACTAGCCGTTGGAGATGAAAATGTCAATTCAAGTGAACCAAGGAAGAAAGTTTTATCAATAGCATTTCTGAATTTACTAACTAATCTGATATATAGACCCCAAAGGCTTACAACATCAACAATAAGCGACAATACACTACAAGTACACAAAGTAAACAAAATCAAACCTAAAAATTATATTTCCAAATTATAGTTCCAGAAAAAAATATAGAACTATATTCTTTGACAGATTTTTATTGGTCCACCCTGTAATGTGTGTTTTGAGAGTAAGGTGAATTAAATCTGCTTTCTGTTTTAAATCGTCACCTTCCATGGCTGGGTAGGCAAATGGTTATCTTAGAAGCTGAAGATAAGTCTGTGTTGCCAGCCGACCCATTTAGTTTTGTGCATAGGTTTCTATTTCTCTTTCAAAGGTACATAACCTTATTTTCTTCGTACATTTTAATTGAAGAAACTCCTGTAATATTTCACCTGAGCTTTCTCTGTGGGTATATTTAGAATTTTTTTTTTTATATAAACTTAAAAGGGGTGGGCTGGGATGCACACATTTTGACTGTTTATCATCAGAGAATAATCAGAAAGATGTTGATTTATGGAAATGTTACCATTGTTAATTACCACTGAAGATGGATAATGAATAGCTGAGGAGACACTGCTCAGATGACCTTGTTGGCTCACCTTTGATGAACAGCTTAATCGGTGGTTACAGTACAGGATGATATGCACAGAAAATGAAAGTGTTTGAAATTCAGCCACATCTTCCAATTAATAGGACATTAAGTAATTAATCATGCAGAGGAGGGAAAAGGTCATGGCTACTTTAGTTTTGCCAAATGTGACTTCTATTTGGTCTTTAGGGAAAGTGAAAGAAAGCACCCTTGTATATCTTCTTTTATTGTTCTATTTTTATTGTTCTTTTATTGTTCACTTATAAAAATGATACCATTTTTTTTTCATTTGCCTTCTGATATTTCTTTAAAATGCTTCTGTTATTTTTTCAAAATATTGTTCATAACAAAAGTTATAACAAAAAGGAGACATTTATATTTATCCTGTTAAATTTTATGAATGGTCCACTTATTTTCAAATAAATAGGCATGCTTACTTGTTTCATTTATCAAACAAACAAACAAACAAAAACAAACTAAAACTCTCAAACCTTTGGCAACCCTAAAGTAAGAAGGCTAGGTCTCAGATGTAAACTTGTTATTGACCTATTGAACTCTCTAGACAGTGCTTAGACATTGTTAATTGCCTTCTATTTATTGACCTTTTTGGACTGGAAACATAGAAGGGAAGAAGACAGATAGGATGGACAAATAGATTAGAATAATAGAAGAATGAAGATGGGTAGAAAACAAGAAAAAGGAAAGAACAAAATTATTTCTTGAAGACACACTTCTATCAATAATTGTTTAAAATGTTCTTCAGAAGTTCCTAGCCCCCACACTCCCTTTGTCAGGTGACAGTGATGGTGACCGAAAGGCCTACTAAGTGCATTAAAAATACTATCAAAATAATTAATTTAGACCCTTTAGTTTTAAGGTAATGACTAAAAATGATAGAAAATATGAGCACCTCCCCAACTCAGTCACCAAGGATATGTGAACTAAAATCACAATGACAAACTACTACATGTTCAGCAGAGAGATGAAAATCAGAATTCAGGTTTTGTAAGAGTATAGAGCAAGTGAGACTCTCATATACTACTGGTCAGAGTATAAATCTGTACAAGCACTTTGTACAACCTAATGACCCAGTAAATCCATTCTTGGGTATAAGCCTCATGGAATTGAGTACACATGTTCTCCAAATGACATGTGCAGGAATGCACCAGTGTTCATAATAGGTCCAAACTGAAAACAATGCCAAGATATCTGTTAACAGTGCAGTGGATAAATATGCATTTATAGTGATGCATTCATATAAGGGAATATTACACAACAATGTACAGGAATGAACTGTTGCCATATATGATATGGATGAATTTCACAAACATCACCTCGAGGGAAAGAAAGTGGACATAAAAAAATATGTACCCTATTCCATTTATATAAATTTCAAAGACAGGTAAAACTATTGATGATGTTCTAAGTCAGAGTATTGTTTACTTGCAGGAGGGGCTGGCAGCGGTAAGGGATTAGTGTAGTACGTGGAGGGTAGCACGAGGGGGGGGCTTCTGTTTGGGTAATAAATACTATATTTCTTGTCTGGATGGTGTTTTCATGGGTATGCCCAAATTGAGAAATCACTGAGCTATATAATTATGAGCTTGGTACTTTTCTCTAAATATCTTATTTATTAATAAAAAGTGGCAGAAAATAAAGCAAAATAAAGCCAATGTTCACAGGAATGCTATGGGAAAACTAAACTAATAATTAAAAATGTTATAGATTAAAATACAAGATGTATTACAAGACATCTCAAAAGGACTCAAACTCTTTTCCACTGTTCTGATCTGCACCCCAACATTCAAAGACACTGTGGTCTCTGAGCATCTCTGAGCCTTTGTATGTTCTCTTCCCTCTGCTTAGACAGTTCTCTGTCCACTTATCTGCTCACCAAACTCTTACTCATTCTTACTGTGTCTATTCAAGTTCCATCTGTGTTGGAAAGATTTTTCTGTTTGGCTTAGAACCCTTGTAGTTTTTCTATCCTCATATCTGAATGTTTCCCACTGTACTTTGTACATATTTCAATTGTAGCTGTTAGAGTATCATATTTGTATATGTCGCTGTCTCCTCTAAACTATAAGTTTTTCATGAACATAAACTGTATTTTTTTTTTCGATTTCCCAAGACACTATTTCATTTTATTTAGGCAAAAATGTCAACTTATATGTTTTTTAAAATACTTTGGTCAGGGGTTAAACAAAAAAGGTTTTTCTTTTGCTTGCTAAAACTTTAACTGAACAAAACAAATACACTATTTCTGGAACATTATATTCAGTTCAGATTTTAATGTGATTAGAAGATTTCACGTAATAATATTTGGCTTTGCCTTTATAAATGATTTTACCTATTTACTTCAAATATAATTTTAAATGTTATTAATACTACCAAGAAGGAGCTCGCTTTAGGTTTTCTGTCTCTCTTTTTGGTCTTTTGCATGTCAAATTAATCTCAATCTTTTATTCCTTAGAAGTCTGGAATGAGAATGAGAGATATTAGATGGAACTAGAAATTATTCTTTGATTTCAAATACATCTTTGTGATGTATTTGTTTTGTTTGTCAGATTTTTTGTTTGTCAGACAATTGTTTGTCAGATATTCTCTTATGCTTATGACCTCATGAAATAAACTAATTTGACCATTTTATTATATGTTCTGTCCTAGATCTGAGATTGGGGATAGTGATTGACATCTCAGTACATTTATCATCTACTATAATTATAACTGCTTTTTTTATTTAATAGCTTTTTGTAAAAATGACTAATTGAATTTTAGTTTAGAGTCTGTAGAGTACCCCATAGTATTTAAAACTATGACTACATCGTATCCCACCTTCAGTCTGGTACTTTTCACTAATAATAATGTAAATCACTATACAGACTTACTTCCATAAAATGCATACGTGCTACATAGACACTAAAAAATAAAGCCCTCTGTCATTAAATTAATCTGAAGATTGAAGAAGGAAACCATTCCATTCCTCCTTTGTTATAAAACGGGGTGAGGTGTCATTCAATGGTTTTAAGAACCTATAAGTTCTTAATTCTGCCCCCTTGTCAAGCCTCCAAACTAAAACATAGAGAACAAATAGCATTATACAGAGAAGGATGAGGAATGAACAATGCTGTTAAGAAATCTATCTTTATATTAATTTATTATATTTAGAACTATGTATCTTTTTTTCATCTCAGATTTCAAACATGCATTATTAGCTGGGCTGTTAAGATAAAAGTTGCCTTCTTCAAATATTTATTTGGAGAGACTAAATGTTTGTGTGTTTAGTAGGGAGTGTGCATAGGTCACATGATTGTGTGCCGAGCTTTCTTCTGATAGTGTGATGTTTAAAAGTCAAATAAAACATTGGGTTCCACAATTTGATTCATATGATAACATTTTATAGGTTATACAATTCCAACTATGTTTTCTATGCTAAGATTGTAGTGTCTTAGTTTTATAGGAGAAGACTTATAGTCATAATTTACTAAACAGTGATTCACATTTTGTTTGATATACCTCTGGAGAAATTTCAAGGGAGTTTTTGCATTGGCTTACCATTTCTTTTTTTTTTTTTTTTTGGCTTACCATTTCTAACCTATAAGTCTATCTCTCTGGGAACCTTAATCACTTATAAAAATGAGTGGATCACCTTGCCTAATCTTTTCATCACTCTGTTATAAACAATTGATAAATAAGACACATGTTTCTATAAGGTCAGAGCTGCCGAAATCTCACACATCTGAATGAACAGAATTATTTGATAGCAAATTTACCAGAGTCAAAAGATGGCAGAGATGGTAGAATAAAGTTGTGCATAGTGTTGGTATATAGTGTTGGTTATAGAGATATTAAGTTGTAGTATTATGGCTGGTTTTGTTTTTGTTAGAGGATAGAGCAAATCAGGCCAAAATGTTGTTTCTTTTCTTTTTGTAGCCTAGTTATCATTGTCTATTAATATGACCAAAGATAATGTGTGTATGTATGTGAATCTATGCAGTTGTCTTAAGGAGAATTGAGAGATGGGTGATAGAGTGGACACAAAGGACAGAGAGATGAGGAGAGACAGGGGAAGAGTAAGAGAATAGCTTAACATCAGTTCATTAACATAGATGGGAAAACTTCTAAGTAGTGGATGTAGTCATTAGATTCTAAGAAGGTGACAGAGCTTGAAAACCTTATAGGTTTAAACTGTGTAAGGCCATGCATCATTCGATGATTTTCAGTTTTGTTTTGTTTTGTTAATAATAGAATTCTTTTTATGAAAATAATATTTCCCAGTACTCACATATGTAAAATCAGCCACAAGGAGCTAAGGGTCCTAGAACCTGTTTGATTTGTACTCCCAACATCCCTACCCCTTCCCCCTTCTTCTCCACTACCCCAGCTCCGTCAAGGTGGCTTCTGTGAAAAACACTTAGAAGTCTCCAAGGGGCACTTTGCAAACAGTGGTTTGGTGCACACTCAAATGAAATGTGCAGAGATGAAGGTACTTACTACCATTAGCTATGACTTGTTGGTGGCTTACTGGGTTTTACTATACCAGGGACATGATATATTTTCCTAATCCTTACATGAACCCTACAAATTAGTGATATTTTAGAGATAAGTACAGTGAATACCTTGCTTAAGGCCCCCCAGGGATGGGATTTAAACTTAGGTACGTGTGTCTAATATCAAAATTACTCTTGCCACAGTATCATCCTGCTTTGTAATTGTAGTGTAGCTGATATGTTTCCTTAAGTTGCTCATGGACATTTAAATCCACTGTATAATGAGGTATCTGTTTTGATTTTTTACTATTTCATCTAAAATAATATTTCCAAAATTTAAAAGCTGTAAATGACTGTCTTTTAATCTTTGTGTTAAATGGACTCTGACACTTGTTTGGAATTGCAACTGAACTTCAGGGTTTCCGCCATGAGACTATCAGTCCCTAGGGAGATACTTTGTCTGCTCTTTGATTTACCTGTATGTTATTTTTAGTTATTTGATGAACACTTGCCGCACGTCTGTCTAAGCAGACCTTTGGAAACACCTATATTATCTGCTGTCTCATTAGAGCACATATGACAGAAGAAAAAATCGTGGACTATAGGAATCAGACTAAAGTTTAGGGTTTGAAAATAATTTTGAGACTTTGTTTGCAGTAGGGTATTTTAGGACTAGAATTATGGGCTTATTTCAGTGTGTTCTTCCAAACCATGTTATCATGTATCTGTTGGTGCTTTTGCCCTCAGCACAGAGAAGATAGTTTACCACATTTGAGTTGCTTATTAAAAACAGTGGGAGTTGAAGGCAGTGCAGGGTCAGAGAGAGAAAAGCAGTAATGGACTTCATGAAGGGTGAAACACTTCTTGAAGGCTGGTTTTTAATGTAAGGGCTATTACCCTCATGGACATAAATGCAGCATGAAGAATGTCTAAATTACTGTGGACAGAAATGGCATGCTGAGACGGGAATATTTTCCTGATATTTCAGGTACATAATGTATCTAAGTTAGATATGTCCTGATATATCTCAGTGAAAAAAAAACAGGCTAGCATTAAAAAAAAATAAAAGAAAGAAAAAAAATTAATACTGGTGTCAGGGCTAGAGAAGTTTCAGCCTCTTAAATGAATTAGGATAAGAATATAGAGTAATTTCAAAGACTATACAGGTACCTTTAACGTGTACCTTAAAAATCAATACATAGTCCAAAGAAACAAAATTACTTTTCCTTGGGGGGAATGTGACTGAAAGCGCTGTGATGACCTTATACTTTTCCTCTTCAAAGCAAACTTGCCTCATGGTAGTTAAGAAATTCTCTTAGTCTCAGTTTAAAACTTATTATCTTTCAAACGAAAGAAGAATGCCAGGAAAAGAAAAGTCTACCAAAAAAAAAAACAAATGATAACTGATTAGAGATTATTTAAAAAATATGTGATGTTGCTTATCTCATAGTTGATATTGTAAAAAATATAGAACTGTGCTTATGTATCTGTCATTACATAAAAAGATGCTTTTTAAATCTTGGAAGTTTGTCAGTTTTCAAATCTAATTTCTGCTGAGAGTACTGCAGAATGTTGTACAGACATATTCCCCCTCCCTCAAAGAAGAAGTTATTGATTGGGAAATATCTCTCAAAAAAAATGAATGTTTTCTATACTTAGAGTGCATAACATCTTATAAATGCCAGCAGCATCATGAACTCTTCCCCTAGGGACATAGATTAGAGATATAAGCTGACGTGCTTCTTGTGGTTTATGAGAAGAAAATTAAATAGAACAATTCCACCAACTCCCTTCATATATTTCTATACCTTCTCCTTTCCCCCTGGTTGTAGATAGTTGGTGAATTAAGTAAGAAAGTGGAATGTCAATTTGGCTATTCAAAAGTTATATCTTGAGTGTATGATTTTATCCAAGCCAGGTTAGATGCTTTCCTGACCCCTTTATCTAATCTCAGGCATTTTTTAAAATAGGGCATTTCACTTAATTTTTATTTATTTTATTTACTTTTTTTTTTTTAAGATTTCATTTATTTATTTGAGAGAGAGAGACGGTGTTAGCTAGGAGTAAGGTTTGTGGGGAGGTAGAGGGAAAAGCAGACTCCTCACTGAGCAGGACCCAATGCTGGGCTGGATCCTAGGATCCTGGGATCATGGCCTGAGCTAAAGGCAGACCCTTAACCGACTGAGCCACCCAGGAGCCCCATCACTTAACTTTTATAAAAGCCCTATGAGATATGCATTAACCTCATTCTATAGATGAAGGAAATGGGGTTCCCAGAGGTGAAGTAAATTGCCAGAGGTTTCATGCCTTGGGAAAGTCGAGGTTAGGAATCCAAGTATTCCTAGTGGAAAAGATCCAGCTTTTGAAGTCTATATAAACAAGTATAAGTAGAGATCCTACTTTAGAGACTACAGGAAAAAAAACTTCAGGGCTGACTTGGAAGTATGGTCAAAGTTGTATCTCTTAGGCTTTCTGCAGCTCCAAGTAATGAAGAGCCCAACTTAAAATGTCTTTAAACAACAAGGAAAGCTGCTTCCACATAACAAAAGGTCCAGGGTTGTCTTTGTTGGGTTTGTCTATCTGCTTCTCCATTTTGATAGGTCATCTTTTTACTTCAGGCTAGTTCCCCTCGTGGGTGTCAGATCTGCAACTATTCTAGGTATTAACTTCAGAAATGAAGAAAAACAGGTCATCTCTTCAGTATGTCTGTTTTTTTGCTTTTGTTTTTGATAAGCATAAAGAACTCTGAGGTGTCTATCAGTAGATTTATCTTTTTGTCTAATTGGCCAAAATTATGTCACATATTGATGCCTAAACCAATGAGGGATGGATAAGGCGGGATTGGCTTTTACTTCCAGACCCAACATCTCCCCCCCCCCCCCCCCCCAGTTGGAGATGAGGTTGCAGTCAGTACCAGCTTCCCCTGAGGCATATGGCTGACCAGAATGCAATGGAATAAGAATGGGGTGGATATTGGGTAGGTAAACAATAGTTGCTCTTACAGTAGGTAGTAGAATTTTGAGGCTGTGGAATTTAGAAGAGTGGATGACTAAAGCATTTATTAGAGCAGCGTGACATTCTCTAATGTATTGTCAGCCTAGTGTCAGTTTTTCCTTGATTTCCAAGCATTTATTGGATCTATAATTCGAGAAGTGGGAAATCTTCATGCCCTCAGTAAATTTATTTTAGCTTTCTCACGTGCAAATGTTACTATTGAGAGTTTTTTAATTCTCTCCTGTTTTGTCCTTGACTTCTTTGACATAGAAGGAATAAGGGAACATACTTTATAAAAAACTCAAAACCTAAAAAAGAGTCAAGTATTATATACATTGGATGAATGCATGATGAAATTATATTTAATTTATTAATGAGGGAACCAGCAGTATAATATAACTGGTTCAAAAGACTGTAGAAACAAGGGAAGCATTTATAATTCACTGAAAGAAGGAATGCTGGGATAAGATTCCTACTTTTATATTAAATAGATTAATGTCCAACAGGACAATAAATCTTAAGGTTGTCTTCACTATAAACAGATATCATTTGCTTCTCTACTAGATGAAATTTATTTGCAGGACTATTATTATAAGTATCATTTGAATTACTACAAACTTTCTACAAATTAATATCTCTTACAGATTTATAAATTATCTTAATCAGTAGTAAATAGTGACTCAGACAAATTTACATGCTCTTAGAGTAAAAGATAAGCAGTCATTTTTTTTTCCTACTTTCAAGGTTTGTACTTTTTCTCCCTCTATTTTCCTCTTATGATCATAAATACTCTGCAATGATATATTCTTGTGAAAAAACAACAGCAACAAAGATGATTTTTCTTTCCTTTCTTTTGCTTCTCCTCCTGCTCTTCCTCCTCCTTTTTTGGTCTGATTCATTTACACAGGTACAACAAGAAGTGTTTATTAACAGATATAAGTTTCATAGTAAGATCAAAATATCTAGTATCTAGTGCCATGGAAAACCAAACGACCAGTAAAGGCAGAAAATTAACTTCTGTTTGGGGATGTTATTAGAAATCTAGGATTGTATTTTTAATGACTTCTATCACTTGAAAATTTTTTAAAGATTGCCCTTATTTACTCTTCTATCCAGAAACTAAGAAACCAAACTCAAATTATTCTTCTCTACTAGGTATCACCTGAAGTACCTATAAATGTGGTTGAATTTCTCTGTGTTTCTCAAATCAGCTGGGATTCCTAGCCTGTCAGAAATTGATCTTTCTTTTAAGCAGAGAACCTGTAGACTTAGACCAAGTAGTAGACCTAATTGCTGAGAAGGTGTTGTTATGCATTGGTTCCACCTATTGTCACTTTGGAGGGCTTACTATGTATGTTTTAATTAGCATTATTCTTAAATATAACACTCCATAAAACTTAAGCATTTTGGTTAC
The DNA here is from genome assembly GCA_028533885.1 of Nasua narica. Classification (NCBI taxonomy): domain Eukaryota; kingdom Metazoa; phylum Chordata; class Mammalia; order Carnivora; family Procyonidae; genus Nasua; species Nasua narica. The sequence continues at coordinate 31,241,102 of CM052802.1, forward strand.
ACAGTTCATTTGTCAGATTACATTCCAGTGGAAAGGAAGAGCCTATTCTTGTATTTACCATTAACAATACCCAAACAGTAAAGAAACTTAGATAAAGAATGTATTCCTGAATATGTGAGTGGTCAGTGGGAACAAGCTACCAATTAAGGTTTTATGAAAAATGGGTTAGAGATCAAGACCATTAAAAATATACCAATAATCTTCCAAACAAATATTCCAATTAGATTTCCCTCATTAGTTCATTAAGTAAGACTTAACTAATTCATTGTCCCTCAAATTTCAGGATTGCATTCTGTTGCAGGAAGTCATTACTCCTGGAAATTCTAGCTCTGTGTCCTGGTATGGTCTGGCTAATATGTGTTGTCAGCACAGAAGCCTATACCCATGAGGCTAGTCCTTGAAGACAGTATAGAAGAATCTACCTTAGTTCATTCATTCCTGGAGACCGTTGGTTGAGGAACCAGTTTCTGGAGCCTGTAGCTTTTAGCAGAGCCTTCAGGCAAAGTATGGGAAGAAAGCAGAAACCACTTGCTAATAAGACTGAATGGCTGTGATTAATTTATTACAGTAACCAATAGTACCTGACTGGAGAAGAGAAGAGTTCTCCATTGGGAGATTGGACTTAACTATTTCATAAGGATTTGGCTGTTGTTTTGCTTGAGGGTAAGGATATATGGACAGCGAGGGTAGTAACAGGTCTCAGGTTCTTCCTATACATTGCATTATTTGGGGCACATATTTTATTTTAATAACATTTACCTGAAGAAAATGTACAGAATGTTGAACTTTTCTGATTCGCAGCTTTTCCTGTGCAACCCATACAGTGTTGTTGAGTTGGCTAAAAACTCTAGAGCACACCAGACGAACTTAATGAGTTTTAGTTTCCCTGGTCTTATCAGGTAAAGGACCATATCTTTATGGTTGTCCAAAGCTCTAGAGCAAGTTCCACAGTTTATAAGAGTAGACTTCTTGACATTCTAATTTTTCTGATTTTAGGATCTTTAGCAGGCAAAATCTGAAGTTATTACAGGAGATTAGTCACTTCACTAAGATAGTAACGTATGTGCCTGAGAACAAGGAATACCATCACCAAATTAATATTAATATTTATTATAATAGTAACTGTATTACTATATTAATTGTATTAATATTTAGCATTTAAAAATGAAATAGTAGAAGATAGCATAATTATAAAAAACTTATCTCTTTTAGAAGTAACAAAGTTATGTTTGTTCTTAATAATTAAAACCATCATAAAATCAATATAATACACAAAATGTTGTTCTAGAGAGTTACAGAATCTCTGCTCAAACAGAAAGTTAAGATAATTTTTATAGCCTCTTGTTCAGAGGAGACTGAGATTACTAAAATCAATTCATTATTTTAACAGAAAGAAGACATAATTCCAGTCTGGCATTAATGTAATATTTGGCATTGAAAGCTTTTAAAAATGTTGTAAAAAAAAAGCCTATCAAAACTTTGTCAACTCTGACAAAAGTTTTAACACAGTGCACTGCTTCTTTTCAGGATGCATTATTTGTAAGTATTATACTCTAGGATAAATAAATTTCTCTCTGCACACTTGTTACAGTTTATTATAGCCATTGAAGTTCTGCTTTTGATTATTTTCTTTCATATTCTGAAACAGTCATACGTGTTTTTTCTTTAAGACAAAATAACTGTCTTTTCCCTGGCACATAATAAGTCATCATTAGTTATAAGCTTCTCCCACTTAATGTAAAAGTCTTTTTCTGAAAATCAGATAGTCTGTGTGAAAGTGCTAACAAGGAGTCAATTTCTTATTATTTTAGATGGGAAAAATTGTAATGTGTGAAACATTTTGGTTAAAAATGCCTGACCAGTTAGTAACTAAAACACAGCATACAGAATAGATTTTTGAACTAGGTGCTAAAGTTAATGCTTAAAACATTATTTTGTGATCCAAAAAATTAATTTTAAATTTATTATAGTTCAAATGGACCACATTGCTGTATTTTCATTATATCTGCACACCTACCACTTATAGTTACCCTGAGCTTTCCAAATACTTATTTATAATTTTGATATTTTACTAACTGTATTAGGATGTAATTCATAATTCTTTCTATGCATATTTTAATTCATTTACTATATTGAATTTTTGAGTAATAAGTAAAATTATTTTCTCAGGAAAAAAATGTTGGCCTATAATCTATGTATTGAAAGATATTTCTATTAAGTTGGGTATTAACCCAGAATCATTGTGTTGCTAAAAATACTAACAAGGGGAACATTTTGTGGGATATACCTATGTATGGAATGCATCTATTAGTAGTTCACTGGAAGCCATTTGTCAAGACAAAGTTATTCAATGAGAAAGGAATAAATTTAAAAAAAAGAAAAAGTTAATTTGAAATTCTAGTTCGAATTGTTGGTAATGAACCAGCCAATTAGGATATGAATATGCTCCCTAAATTAGTAGTTACTGCAACAAATAGATAGCCCTTCTCTGAAATGTTTAAGAATAAATTCAGTATTAATTGTAGGTAGCAGTTGGGTATTTAATTTGTCTCAAGGTTCTATTGTTTGCTCTGTACAGGGCTAAAAAATAACTTAGAATAACATAGAAAATAAGGGGCGCCTGGGTGGCTCAGTGGGTTAAAGCCTCTACCTTTGGCTCAGATCATGATCCCAGGGAGCCTGCTTCCCCCTCTCTCTCTGCCTGCCTCTTTGCCTACTTGTGATCTCTCTCCCTCTGTCAAATAAATAAATAAAATCTTTAAAAAAAAAAGAATAACATAGAAAATAAAAATTTGGAGTGCTGTGTGGCTCAGTTGGTTAAGTGTCTGCCTTCGGTTCAGGTCATGGGATCTGATCCTGGGATCAAGCCCCACATTGGTCCTCTGCTCAGCAGGGAGTCTGCTTCTCCCTATCCCTCTGCCCCTACTTGTGTGCTCTCTCTCTCACTCATTCTCTCTCAAAAAATAAAATCTTTACAAAATACAAAAAAAAAAAATTTGTTTAATCTGTAAAAGATTTTTGAATGTAATCCTACTATTGATTTTGAATCAGTTTTGTGGCTTAGAACAATGATATCTAAAACAATGCTGAAGGATATGCCAGTGTTAATACAATGATACAGTTCTTGAGAATAGAGTTAAGAGACTGATCCTTAAAATTAAGAATAAGGTGAAACAATGCCACAATTTAATGCAGTTTAGCACTATGTTTGGCACTTGGACTTGCAAGAAATAATTGGTGAATGACTCAAAATCTCTTCTTCCCCAAGAATGCTTATGCTTGTTTTTACTTTGTTTTTATGTTTGAATTACTCTAAACTGAAACCCTGGAATGCTTGTCAATTTAGGTTAACTTACATGGTATTATGAGTACAACTAGTGATATAGATAAAAGTAATGTGTTTCTATCTGTTTAATATAATTCAAAAGAAATATAAAATGCTCCTAAGAAGTCCGGTTAGAGCAAAAATACAGTTGAGAATATAACAAGCGAATACTTTCCCTTGCTTTTTGACCACAAGTAGCCCATCACGAGTGAATATGTCACATGACAAGGTATGTTTATGTTAAGAACACTGCTATCAACACAGAGTGATTCAAAATCTTTTAAAAATCTAAATGAGATTTTTCTCAACTTGTTTTCTTGAGAGCATCTATTAATTATCTTGAAATGCAAATTATTTTTGAATGAAGAAATAGAAGGAATGATAATATTGCTGAAAAAGAAAAAGGATGTTTTAGGAAATGATTTGAATTAACTATTGTTAATGTATTCTGTGGTTTCTAAATTGGCCCTTTGAAGCTTTTCCATGAGGAGAAATAGGATGGGTGTAGTTACCCATCCCATGGGTTGGGTTGAGTTTAATTCCAACCCTGATGTATTTCCTCCTCTTTCTATATGTAGAAATGATTTCTGGTGCTTTTCTGATCACCTTTCTTATTAAACATGTTCTAATGGTTAGCACTATAATAACATTTCATTGTTCCTCTTTATGCTTTTTTCTGTGTGTTATGTGGAATCTTTAGAATTTTAGATTTTTGCAGCAATAGCGGGAGGTGATATTTCATGTTATGCTTTATAGTTTAACTTGGCTGTCGAGAGTATAATTGTGACCGTGAAATCTTGCTTTATGTGACAGACACTGATTTTGATTTTTTTAAAAACTGGATTATACACATAGATTCTTACCAGTGAAATCTAGAAACAGGAGTCTCCTTAGCTTGATAGAGGTGGCTATTTCTTCTGTTTTCTTTTACTCAAAACTAAAATCAATGAAGACAATAAGCCAGTGAAAAGAGCTGACTATTGCTATTATATGTCACATTGCTCACTGTAAGTCCAGATTTCTCTGGTCACAGTGTTGATGGAAAGCCCCTCGTACTGGACTCCATTTTAAAAAATAGGACAAGCTTCCATCTTAATTCTCTGATTTATGTGGGCTGAGCCATTTTTTTACTAGACTAATTGCAGTGGTCCAAAAGGTGTTTGGACTTTTTAAAATGTCCTATATCTGTGTTTAGAAAGTGGATGCCTACAGGCCTTAAGAAATCATTGGAGTGGAATGAATGAAGAGCAGTAGGTTGTCAACAAAAGCAATTTGCAATTTTCATGTAGATTTCCTTCACGTTGCTTTTAAGTATGTACTACCCTTTTTTAATGGACTCTTGGTCTACGTGGTTAATACTACAATCATGGGATACCATAGTAGAAGACATGTTCCTTTGTGTTCCATTTTCCTTGTATTTTGACACATGAAGTCCTCAAATTAAGTATGTTGTATAAACTGTTTAGGTGGTAGCACCAGAAAAGTACCCTTAACATCATCAAAATGAATTTCTATTATATCTAAAAGAGACCTTAGAGATTATCTGTAATTTAACCTGTCATTCTACAAACAAAATAGTATAAAAGTAGGTAAACTGACACAGGAACCCGAGTAACCTGAATTCAAGTCCAGGTTCTGTTGTGTGCTATTTGGTTTCTGTGTTTCCATTTTCCCATCCACAAATTAAGAATAATAAGATCTTTCACTTAATTTTGTTGCATCAGGAATGGAAGTGTTTGTGTAGTATGTGCTAGTACCCACATGTAGTTGATACTGAATAAATATTATTTCTCTTCTTTCTGCTGGCCCAAGGTGACTTGGCTGGTTAGTAATCTCATTAATCTGTAAGAAATTGATTTGAATTCCTTTTACTTACTTTTTTTTTGCAAGAAATAAATTGCATTTCCAATTATAATTTTCCAGCTACTCATTAGGAATTATTTTTTGTCCAATTCAGAGAATTACCTTTCTTACGTAACTGTTCAGTGAATGCAGGTCCTTCGGATTATGACACGTAATGATGTCTGAAAATGATTTCCATAGAACAGTATTATAGGTCAACTTGAAGTTTTCAAATATTATTCTTAACAGAGATAGGATATTTAAGAGATGGAAATAATTTGAAAAAGGTTTATTATTTCTCAGCTCTTCAAGACTTTTTACACATTATTTTTTTATTTGGCTTACTGAATTTGAGATTACTATTATTTCAGCATTTTAAAAATGAAGGACATTATTTTAATTTGGATTTTATTTAATGCCAAAAGCAGCTACAGCCTATAATGACATAAAAGCATAGGAAGAAGGCATGCAGCAACATTTGAAGCATGGAGAAACTGGAAAAATTGTTAAAAGTATCTCATGCTACAAAAACTGAGTATCTTACGATATAAGTATCTTCAAGCAAGCACCAGCTAGTATCTAGATTTGAAAAATTGAATTGGAATCTGTCTGATATGGCTTATTATTATTATTATTATTTTTAAATCCAAAGTTTCTATCATGCAAACTGATTTTGGTTTCATAGAACTTGTATAAGCACTCATTTGGCACCTACATATTTGGGAAAAATTTTTAACGTTTGTAACCAAGGTATACCCAGGTTACTAGTTGTGATTTCTTGTTATTTTGGCTTCATTTTCTCTTTAAAAGTGAGAAAAGAGTGAGAAAAGGGAAAATTCAGTTCTCTCTGCCCTTTACATAGCTCATTTACATATTATACTAATGCGTTTTTAGAAGTTTTTGAACCCTTGAAAGTTGTAGTATTATGTATGTGTGTGTGTTTATCTGTGTGTAGGTATGTATGTAATTTTCCAGGAAAACATTAAGCACTGAATACTAGATAAATCACACCGAATAGTACAGAATTCCTTAGAGTCCAGAATTGGAGAGTTCTCTAAGGCACAGTCCTTAGGGGAAAGTTGAGTTCATAATGGAAAACAAAATTTATACTTTGTTCACCTCCTGGTCTGGTGTCTTATACTGACTCAAAGATCATGTGTTTCTACATATCCTTTTAATTTCATCTCCATTACTTCAAAGAGAGTCATATCCAGAGTTTAAAGGATTTAAAATCCTTTATTTTCAAAGGAATTTTCTCTGAATATTTTCACTCCTAAGAATATAATATTTGTAGGTTTTTCTATTACTAGATTAACCTATTTTTTTTAATACTCTTCTTGCCACATGGTATTGGGATTGAAGTTCCATTTGCAGGGATTTACATCCAAGACGAACAGGAGTTGGGACATACCTTTCTTTCTTCCATGCATTTACCTGTTGTTCGTCGGAAAGCTTAGATAAATTACTTTGAGCTTCATTGTGTTCTCCATTTCCTGTAACTCACTGTTGATTATTTCAGGAAAAGCAGTAAGTATAAACAAACAAAATAAACAAGGACAAAAACATCAGTAGGCAGCAAAATATTTGTTAGCAAATATTAAATGACAAAATAAGCACCAGGGAGTTTTCTCTTCACTCTATGAAATGAATAACCTGGAATTCCAAAGGTTTTTCTCCTTGATCTAGCCAACTAGTGTTAGAGAACATATATGACTTAATAAGCATTTTCCAAGAGTCTAAGAATATCTACAACCTGTGAAGGATTTGGTATTTTAGGGGAGATATAACCAATGCCTTAAGAAGAAAAGGAAGTGATTGAGACATATTTTACCAAGAGATTATTTTGGAAGACTCAGGCTCTAGATTCTAACACTTGTGACTTGGATATACTTCCACATGGTTTGGGGAATGGTTCTCCTTTTGAAGATAAAATCAAGAAATTAATAGTTGCCTTTCCTTTCCCAGAGGGTACTTGTAAGGACCAAAATAATACATGGTTGTGAACATACTTTGAAAACAGTGAAAGTAGAACTTAATAAGCCAACAAATAACAAGTGTATTGTGTTGGTAATGTAAATAGATTGGACCTTGTATCTTTAATTATTCCATGTCATTTTACTAATCAATACTTCAAAGAATGGGAGTGAATTACATGGTCACAGCAGTGCACTGTATATCATTTAATTGATTAACAGTATTTTATCCCGTGACAATAGGTAGCAACAACAGAGTGTACAGAGACAGCGGTAAGCAAGAGACAGGTACATTGAAACATGTGGAAATAAAGTGGCTGGAATAGGGAAGTGTCCCAAGTTCACAGAGTCAAACTTTTAGTCCAAAACTAGATAGACTAATTAATAGAAGACAATCAGGGAGTGGGGCAAAGTGGGCAATAATTAGTTACTGTGTCTTGCACTTTCTTTTCCTCATAGTGCCTACGATAGTACTTTACTGTGATAAATACTCAACAATTAGCCTCTTAAGGTTTAGTCTCTAAGGTCATTTTAGCCATAACAAATAACTTATTATGTCATTCTGTTATTTTCAGTCTTATTTGAACTTAATATAACATGAAATTCTTTGGGCTTCTTTGAAAAAGAGAGATTCTCATATACATTAATAGTAAATATTTTGGAGTCTAGTCTTTTCACATACCTGAAATATATTTTTTTTTCAAGATTTCTTCTTTATTTGTATTTGTAGTTATTTGTCATACTCCTTTTTCTCTAATTTAAAGCTAGCACATATAGTGTACAAATAGTTAAATAAATCAGAAAATCATTTAAAAATCACACATAAGTTTTAAAACCAAGAGAAAACCACTATAAATATTGTGGTGTTATTTTTATCCACCCCCAATGAAAGACTATATTTGTGTGTATATGGTGTTTGTGTGTACATCTTCGTGTATGTATATGTATGTTTTTGTAGTGAAACCATGACAATATATCATATAGGATTCTCTCCCCTTCTTATTAGATAATATATGATTATTATTTTCATCTTCCAACGTAATTTGGTATGGGTGACATATATTGATTCTTTATCATATAAAAGTGGGATACATTTTCAGAAATTTCTGTAATACTAGGCATATGTCTTCTTTTGTCTATCATAATTAATGCTGCAATAAATATCCAAAACTTCTGTAGTTTTTAATTATTGTCTTTGAGAAGGTTGGTTCAATAGGAGCTACTTAGTTCTGTCCAGAGGCAAAGGATAACATATTTATTTATCTTACTTTACGATATTTACTCTCTACTCTATAAATGCAATAATTTCTTAATATATATAAATGAAAGTAATTTATAATCTATATGCATTGAAATGACTTTCACCTTATTATTTATTTATTTATTTTAAAGCTTTTATTTATTTTTTTGACAGAGAGAGAGAGAGATCACAAGTAGGCAGAGAGTCAGGCAGAGGGAGAGGGGGGAGCAGGCTCCCCACTGAGCAGAGAAGCCTGATGAGAAACTCCATCCCAGGACCCAGAGATCAAGACCTGAGCTGAAGGCAGAGGCTTTAACCCACGGAGCCACCCTGGCGCCCCTAACTTTCACTTTAATACGCATAGTTAATTTGTTATGTTTCTGTAAAGATTTGTAAAGCTGCAGATCCTAAAAGGCATGCTATGTCTACAGATTACATCTGAAGAATAATTCCTGGCTGTTGGAGTTAAACAGAGCCAGAAACAAGACTTCTTTTTCACATTAAGAAAGGAAGAGTTTTAATGTGTTTAAAATACAACCTAATTTATATGCTTGTAACAGTTTTGAAGTTGATTAAAGTCTGTAGAGAGAATGAAAATTGCATGTAGTTCTCATTTTAGTTGACCTTCCATGTTAATTAGGACATTTTTTCATTTATTTTGGAGCTAAGTACGTTTTCTTTGTCTGGTAAACTTTGATTCTCTTTCTTTGGCTGCTTCTTCCTTTAAGGAAGTTGGTCACTTTCAGATTCCTTTTAACTTTCCTCAAGATTTTGCATAACAAATCAAAGTACTATGACGAGGGCCCCTGGGTGGCTCAGTGGGTTAAAGCCTCTGCCTTCACTGCAGGTCATGGTCCCAGGGTTCTGGGATTGAGCCCCACATGGGCTCTCTGCTCAGCGGGGAGCCTGCTTCCCCCCTCTCTCTGCCTGCCTCTGCCTACTTGTGATCTCTCTCTCTCTCTGTCAAATAAATAGATAAAATCTTTAAAAAAAACCCAACAAAGTACTATGATGAAGATTAGTCAGTTTTAGTGACTTATTACTTCCTAATTAATTAATTCATTCTTTTATTCACTTAACTATCTATTTAATAGTATATTAGCTAGCCATTCTTCTAGTCATTTGGAAAATTCATGAAAAAGACAGATGAAATTCCTTGCCCTTGAGGAGCCTATATCTTGATGGGAAGAAGGATAATAAAATGTTAGTAGTAAAATATACAGAATTTCTGAGTGCCATGGAGAAAACAAAAGACTTAACAAGATTGTGACAGAGCAAGCCATCCAGACGTCTCAGGGAGAAGCATTCCAGGCAAAGGGGTTATTGGCCTGTTGTAAATCCCTAAGTGAGGAACATGCCAGTGTTTGAGCAATAGTAACACAGCCCGTTTGGCTGAAGGAGAGTGAGTCTGAGGGTTGTGGTAGGAGATACGGTCAGGATGGTAAAGGGATTGTAAATGGTCTCATTGGCAGGACTTTGCAAGGTTTTAAGTTGGATGACATGATTTGACTTCTGCCTTAGCAGGGTCAAAGTGACTATAGGAAGTATGAAAAATAGACATGGTGATGGAGCAAGAGTAGTAATGGAGAGACCAGTTACGAGGCTGTTGTGATAACCCAGGTGAGAGGATTGTGACTTGGAACCAGGCTGTTATCAAAAGAGATGATTCAACATTAGGGTTGATGGGATTGGAGTCATGGTGTCGAGTATGAATAAGAAGTTTTTGGCCTGAGCCCTTGGAAGGATGGATTAGGCATGAACTGAGGTGGGCATGTATGTAGGAGGAGTTGGGTTTTAGAGATGTTAAATTTGAAATACTTACTTGATGTCCAAGTCTGATACTCGGGGGAGAGGACTATTTGGGAGTCATTAGTATACAGATGGTACATGAAACTATGAAACTAGATGAGATCACAAAGGTAGGTGTGAACAGAGTAAGAAGCGTTCCTAGGATTGAATCAAGCATTATTCCAATGTCTAGAGTCAGAGATGAGGAGAAATATACAGTGGAAACTAACCAGCAGTGGCCTGTGTCATCAGAGGAACATGTACCATATTGACAAAAACAGCAACGGATATTGAAATGATGCCGAAAAACTTAGTGTAGAATTAAAAATCAACTTTTCTTTCTCAATAAAAGAAGGAAAATGATACAAAATAAGGTATGAAATTAATACTTAAATGTACACTGGAGAGGTCCCAGAAAATTGGAGGATGGGGACTACATATTTGTTTAAGTCTTTTTTTTAATGTAGCAAGAGACAAAATGAAATATAATTCATTGCAACATATGATAAGAGATAAACACACAATAGAAACACATTTGTTACTCAAAAGAATGATAAACACTTTAAATACTGAGCAATTCAGGGGTACCCATAGTCAGGTAAAAGATTTGTCTCAAACATAAATTTGCATAAGGATGAATGGATGATGGAGAAACCCACATACTAGACCACTATACCTGGACACATATGTATTGTGTAATTGCCTTTAATAATTTATACTGTTATATTGTTATTAGCATAAAGAAAAAAATAGGATACTAGGTCTAAAAAGGAAGATAAGTATAAGTAACATTTAGGGGTTATTTTAAGACAATTACAAAATGTTGGTTCTCAGAGCTGACTGCATTTTAGAATAATGAGGTTCTTTATAAAGAACCAATACCACACTCCCAGAAACTTTTGTTTAATTGGTTTGAATTAGGGCCAGGGCATAGATATTTATTTAAAATCCCCCAGGTGATTCTAGTGTGCAACACCAAAGGAATAAACATCAAAGTAATGGAAGCAAAGGAAGTGCTTATATGTGTGGTTTGTGTAAACCATTTCCAGTACTTTGTAATACAATGAATCATCCTGTTTTTGTTTCTAGATGTATTGAATATGCATTAGTGCCTGATTGATGTATATGCACTGCACATTACAATGTGAATCAACATAACTGTGTAGGGATAAAGTCCAAGGCTTAAGTCTTGAAATTATGTTTAAGTATATGATTATTTGGTGAAAACTTTTAAAAAATTGTATATGAAAACTAGGAGTAAATTGAATTAGTTAACTAGTAGCCTTAGTACAAAAATTGGGGAGGGGGCGCCTGGGTGGCTCAGTTGGTTGAGCGACTGCCTTCGGCTCAGGTCATGATCCTTGAGTTCCGGGATCGAGTCCCACAACGGGCTCCCAGCTCTGCGAGGAGTCTGCTTCTTCCTCTAACCTTCTCTCCTCTCATGCTCTCTCTCACTTTCTCTGTCTCTCTAATAAATAAATAAAATCTTAAAAAAAAAAATATTGGGGAGGAAGTCCTGGTGTACCATGTATACCTTACTTTGACTTAGAAATACTGACTAAAAATGTATTACAGTGTTTTCAGTCTTGGGTCACCATTTCCTGTCTTGAAATTACTCCTCTCATTATTTTCCAACATTTAAAGTGTATGGTGCTTCCATATAGTGTTATATATACACCCTAATCTGTATGTACATATATATCAATATTTTCTGTTATTTTCCCATTCCATGTTTTTATTCAAAATTTGGCAAGAGGGAGTAAAACCATTCATGACACTGAATTACCAGAAATGTCTTTGTGACATGCTAGGAAGTTAAACCCACTCTTCTGAGAGCAGGGCACCACCCTATTTTATGTCCCGTGGAGTGGTCATTCCTACCAGTCATTTATGCTCATCAGCGGATCAAGTGTGAGTGCTTAAAATACAGCCTCGCTAAAATTATTTGTCCTCATTATCTGTCCTCAATAACTTAAAAAACTTAAAATATCATGTCCTCAATGTCCTCAGTATGAAAAATCAACTCCTGATAGCCTTGTTTGTGTTTATTTGTTTCTAACTTTTCTACTCTTTAAAAATTCTCTTCAAGGATTAAATGGACAATGTATACAACATGCCTACTGTACCATTATCCCTTTTCATTTGTTCTTCCTGGATACATTGAATGTTCAAATGTGCTGAAGCCTAATTATTCGGCTTGATTCTTTTGTTTTTGGATGATCTTGTGGATGAACATAATTTTAACCACTACATAAAAGCTAACTGGATAGGCCTGAGATAATGGGGGCAAACCTAGGACAACTGGGCCAATGCCCATTCCATGCAGCTGTGTGTCCCAAGTTTCTAATCTCCAAGCATTTTTCCTTGTAGGAAAATGCCATTGAACTCAGAGCTTAAAAGATTCATTAAATAGCTGAGAATTTGGGGTAAACAGTGAACAGAATGAATGGTCTTTTTGGGGATTAAATACACATTTACTTGTTATTCAGGGAGGCAAAGATTGGTGCTTGGTTGGGTGAAGTTAGTGGTTAGGGTGCTCCCAGTATCCCATTTTTATCTTTTGGAAGGGAGACAGCTGCTTAGTCAAGAAATGAGCTAAGGTGGAAATATACTCATCAGTATATTTCTGATGAGTTATGAGTGGTAACTCAGTAATATACTGATGAGTTATGAGAAGGGCAGTGGTAGGTTGTAATAGATTTTGAAGTGTTCCAAGTTGTTATAGTAACTGTAAGGGTAAAGACAGTTTTCTAGTTGTGGTCAAAATCTAAACTGATTCCCATTAAAATACTTTTTTATGAGAATATATAAAATTAACATAACATAACATAATAGTGTTGAAATGCTTCATAATGCTACAATGAAGTAGCCATTTATTTTTACTAACGCCACAGTATAGTACAGATAGAGTACAAAATGATTAGACAGATGTAACTAATAAAATGAATTGGCAGGATAATAATTGCAAGGGGGAAGAATTGAAGACAAAGCAAGTGTTTTTTGGTTTTCTTGCTGATGGGGGCAGTGGGAGTGCTAGAGTGTGCAAAAGTGTGGTGCGATTCATACAAATCCCAGTATTTCTGTTTATTCCGTTTCAGTTCACTGAGTTGTCTGATTATAATTGAGTTGTTCATATTGTGCTCTTGAGATGTTTTGAGGCAAATGAAATCTTCTAAGAATTCAATTATACTGAAACAATAGCCACAAGACATGGTAAAGTTATTGCCATGTTAACAAAGGGCAGAATGGGAAAACACGATTTGTATTTAAGTGTTGGTGCTATTTCTTGGAACTAAATACTTAAAGTTATTTCCAAGGCAAACGGACTTCATTCTCATGGTGAATATTTTGATTATAATAAAACATGAAATTAATCTTTTTATCCTTCAAGTATAAGTTAAATGTTCTTTTGAATGAGACCAACTGATTCCTTTCTTGAAGAAACATAGTAACAAACGCTGAAGACTAACATAGAAAATGATGACTTTGGGGGAGGGGTGGGACTTTTATATAAAAATTCAGAATTTTAGGTGATAATTTAGAATTTAAAACTTAGAGATATCACGAGTGGAAAATTTTCATCAAAAAATAATATTCACTTAAGGTTTTAAAATAGAAAAATGCAAACTTGTTATGATGAATTATTTTGATGTTCAAAAGGCACTGCTTCATGATTAATATTACTATGAAAAACTAAGACCCTAAAGACCTGTAAAGTAGAAATATTTTCTTTAGGAGATTAAAAAAAATCTGGAGCAATAGCTTAGGGAACTCTGAATTCTATTCCCTATTTTACCGTTAATTCTGTAGCTATGAGCAACTAATTTAACCTTCCAAAACCTTTTCCTCATTTGGATAAAGAGTGAATAATACTTTCCAGCTACATCAATAACAGGGATGCCCTGGTGGATGATGTTGTTTATTTAGTGCATTAAGCTCTGTAGGTGGGAAGGCAAGGACTACAGTATGAGAGCAAGCTGTTATTATTGAACTTCTTGAGGTTGTTTTTTTTTTTTATGTTTATCTGGAAAGATGTTTATTTTGGGTCTGTTATGTGCAAGGGACCAAATAATACGTCCTTCCTGGTAGATTCTAAGTCCCTGAAATGCGGCTTCCATTTCTTACTCGTTATTGTATCCTGTCTATTCAAGGCTTTGAATCTTCTACATGGGAATAATCAGCAAATGCTTATTTAGATCATAAATATGAAGGATGCAGTCTTCTAAGGATGTCTTAAAACAAAGTGTGTGTATGTATGTGTGGATGAGGAGACAATCTGAAATAGGGATTCTTGTTTTGAGCAAGATCTCTAAACTTTATTTGCCTTCATTGATATTTCCTTCATGATTGAACCCTCAAGTTTTCAGTCTCCCATGTGCTTTTGTTTTACTGAGTTCTTCCCCCCCCCCCCTTCTCTCTAATTTCGAGTGGTTTGTTTCTCTACTAGGCTGTCAGAGGAAAGGGACTCATGATCCCTACTTTTTACTCTTCCATCATCAGAACATGGTGCTTAGTCCCAGAATAGATTTCCTCACAGAAGTAGCCATAGAGTAATCTTCAGAAACATGGCATCCACCTCTATGTAGCATGTGCTGAAATCGAAGAGATATAAATTAAATAAGTTTTTAAGAATTTCTGAGGTTTGGTTTTTTTCATTTATTAAAATTTCGTAGTCCATCCAGCTTCTCAATAAATGTACTTTGAGTTTGAAAAGAAGTAATTTCTATAGGTTTATTAAAATTTATTCTACTAAATTTAGTTCTTTGGATGTGAAATACATGTTAATTTATTTTAACTATCCACCTCCATGTCAAGCATTTAAGGAGGAAGAATACTCAGTTTTCACGTGAGGCATTTTATTTCACCTGGTGAAAGGCGAAATTAAATTTAGATTTATCAGATTGGGGGCCGATATATTTTGAATGTCTTACAAGACATCCATCCATACAGTGGGTATCTACTTAGGTTTTACCTAAACTGCCCAGTCGTTGAGCCTTATTTCCATATGGCATCTTTTCATTTTCTATGTTAGAGACAAGCCTACTTTCTAAAATCATTATCATGGCACTTCTGAAAACTTCATCTCTTCTCTAGGAGTATGAAAGTAGGAAATGATCAGTGGAACTTTGGTTAAGGGTAATGGGACAGTGAGGAGGCAAAATCAGTATAGAAATATATTTTTAGGCTAACGTTTTTTTTTCCTTTGGTGAAATGTCTACTATATCATCAAGACAGAAAGCTTGACTCGTGAAGAGGTGGTAGAATTCAAATTGGATGCAAAGCCAAGGTTCTTTAAAAGAAGGTGAATTGAGTCAGCTGTGCAGTTCAGTTCTGTGGTGATTTTTGTTCTTTTGGAAAGAAGTGAAGAGTTTTATTCTTACATATTCTCTGAATAGTGGAAAAATTTCTGGGACCTGAATTTTAAAGACCCTATGTCTGTCATCTTGCTTGCAGTACTTTGGAACTGGGCAGTGCTTTAGAAAACTAGTTCCACTTCCTTACTTTACAGATATGAAACCTCAGTCCCAGAGAATTAACAGTAATTGCTTGGTGAAGATCACAGAATTACCTAGAGATAGGTTATAATTGGGGTGACTGGTTCCTCACTCTGGTCCTACGAGCCTAAAGAGTTAAGCAAAATGACTTCTGATTCATATATTCCTCATTCCACTTAGTAGCAGTCTTGGGTCAGTAGCACTTACTGTGTGTTAAAAATAAATTGGAAGTAACTTGAAAAGAATGAGAAAGCTTTATGGGGGGAAATTTAGGATTACTCAAAGGAAGCTGCAGCTAGTCAGAGGAAGCAACCGGTAAAGACAGGATCTTGCTCATTGGCATTGTCACAGATTTCCCTGCATTTTTTTTTCACAGAATACTTAATTGTTCAGCCACGTCTCCCTTTATTGGAATTGCTCTTACATTAATTGATTTTGTTTTGTTTGTTTAAATAGAGTAAATGTGGATCATGGCCCTGTTTCCCCCCCCCCCCCACCACCGTTTTTTTTTCATTCCAGATCCTTCTTCAATTTATTTTCTCTGCTCTCTGTCATCCTAAATTTTGGTTATTTTTCTCCTTCAGGCCCTGCTTTTTGTTTTCCCTGCCTACCCCCTACACCCTTCCTTTTCCACATCTAAATTTCAGTGAAATCAATTTCATCATTTCCTGACATCTGTAGATTTAAGCCCAGTGACTTACAAAATAAGCTCAGCAATTCTAGAATGAGATGACATCTCTGCGTTTTGCATTATTTTTGATTGCAGAAGTGGGGAAGGCTATGTATGCACATTAGAGAGTCAAATCTCAAAAATCAGGTCCTGGATTTACTTCATTTAATTGCTTTATAAAATTGAACTAACATTGCAACTCATTAAAGTAAGAATTTTTTTTTTCCTGAAGGTTCTCTCAAACTCTCAAAGAGGGCATTTGTATTTTTTATGATAGTTAATGGTTTCCACTTTAGCACTACTATTATGTGCTGAGAGATCCGTGTTTGATTGTAGGGACCTATTATTAATGAGGCCCAAGTTAAAAGTTTCATTTATATATGAAATAACTTGGAAAGAGAGACAGTCTCTATTGTTATACTTAGTACTACAATCACTTATTTATTTATTTATTTATTTATTTATTTATTTATTTATTTATTTATTTATATTAGAGTTATTTTTAAAAGATTTACTTATTCATTTTAGAGAGACAGAGAGAATGAGAGAGAGTAGGAATGGCAGAGGGGCAGAGGGAGAGGAAGAGAGCCTCCAGCAGACTCCCTGCTATTTGCTGAGCCTGATGTGGGGCTCGATCTCACAACCCTGAGATCATGATCTGAGCTGAAATCAAGAGACAGATGCTTAACTGACTGAGCCACCCAGACATCTGAGTACTATCATTTTTTAAATAGAGGCCTTTCATCATCATCACTCAGAGATTCAGCAAAGAGCAGTGGTGATCAAACCTGACTTCTTAGACTCTATGGGGAGTTTAAAAAATTACCAATTTTGGTCCCACCTGAGACCAGTTAAATTCAAATCCCCAGGAGCAGGACTAGAGTATTGGTATTATTAAAAGTACTCCAAGGCTTGTCAGGATGGAGACTACTGGATGCATTTGGGGAATCCCTGAATTTAACAAGATCTACTATTTTGGGCCCAAGTGGGTATTCTAATGAATGATTTTACATATCTCTAATACTTTAACTAAATGTTATCAAACTGGATAAGCCAATGGTGGACAGGTTGTGGGGGGATCTGGATAATTCAGTATCACCTGTTACGAGTGTTAGAAAATGCATATGAGGAATACCACATACAGAGGAATTGCATTTCATTTAACCACCTGTCAACAAATGTTTATTGAGGCCCTGCTGCATACCAGGGACAGGGGTTAGGAAAGTGATCACAATAGTAAACTATTCTTCCCTTAGAGAGTTTAGATCGTTGAGGACGATGCCACATAGTGCCCAAGGTACTATCATACAGTAGGTCCAATCCAGCTCCTATCCCCACAGTGTTGGGGAAGTGGAACATCAGATGAGTAGTTTGCTGTGAGGGGCAAGCCTGCTTCTGCAAAGACACATATCTTCTAACGCCAAAGCCATCCTCTGCATCCAACAAACCAGATAGTGTGAGAGGTAGGAAGGACGCGAGGAGAGGAAGGGAAGAACAGACCTCTTTGTTGTCTCACCTGCATGCTCCTGAAATCTAGAAGCAGGGAAAATGCTGCCATGATGGTAACTCACTCTTTTCTGTGTCTTTAACCCACACAATTAATTTGATGGAACTTGAGGTGTCTCCTCATCTTCTCTGGGTGTCCTTATTGCTGTGAAGCTGTAAGGCATTGTGGACACAAAGGCTCTGCGGTCAGAAAGACCTGGTTCATTTCTCAACCTTATCTCCTATAGTGGAGACCTTAACCTTAAACTTCGTTAAGCCTTTCTTTGCTCAGCCATAAAATTGGTAAAATGATCTCCACTTTCTAGAGATCTTATGCGGCTTTGACATCTCTGTAAAGTTCTTAGCCTAGTACTTGCTATATTTAGATGCCTCATGAACAGAAATATTTTGTTATATGCAAAGGAGCAGCAGTTTTTATTTAATACTTAAAATTGAGAAATAGAGAAATTATAGGAACTTTAACTCATCACAACAGAAGAGGTGTGAGACATAATTTGTTTGTGTAAATCCTTCAGTTCAAAGTTTCAGCGTTTTTCTAAATCTGTTGTTTTAGTTAGAACTGCTTTGGATAATGGCAGTGTTTTTGCCTCAGTGATTCAAGTTTTCTTTTTCTGCAGACTTTTCCAAAAGAGTGCCCTAACATCAACAATTTGTCAGTGAGAGAGCTGTTCAGGGTTATAAACTACTTCCAGAAGCATCTAGGGTCCATTTCATTTCTGTGCTTACCTTGGGCTTTTCTGTTTGACCCCTGTGCTGACAAGTTTTTCTAATAGTAAGGGTTTGTCCATCGGGTGTGCTCTGTGGAAAGGCTTATCTGTCTTCTACTCAAATAACTTATTTCTTTTGACTGATTTGAACACAGAAGAAATCTCCTGTCTCAGTTTTCCCACAATGTTTGCAAAAAAGATTGAGAGAGTAAGAAAATACTACTCTCTGAGACTTAAGATGTGGGTGACAATTATCATAGTTAGAGCACTACTGATAGTTTCTTTGGGAGTACTCAAGAATGGCTTAGCATTTGGATATCAAACCTGGTTAGGTTTTAAACCAGTCTTATCAGATTTTCCTTGTTCTTGATTTCACTTAAACATTAGACAAGTTCATTGTCTTGGAAAACACCCAACCCTTGAACTAGAACAGGGACCTGTTCTCTCTGTTATAAAAGACTAATATTGACAAATTATATAACAAACCCATAAATACTGTTCCAGAGTGCCCAGATGCTCTCAGTAGCTGAAGATAGGGCCACCATGTCTGGTCGTTATGGCCCATTGAAATACTTGATGGCATGTGAATATGAATGGCAACCGGCAAGAGGAAATGCCAGTTCCGCTTCATTTTCATTGTAAAAGACTTTGGAAAGACTTCTCTAATCTAATTTTTAATCCGTTGAAAGTACTTACATATTTCTAGTACCTGTTCATAGTTAAATATGACCTCAATTTTCCTTTCACTTCTACCCATAGTCAAATGAAAATCTCAAATAACACATTAGGGCCCTTAAACTTTAAACTCAGAAATGACTTTAAAGTAAATATCTTTGATTGTTCGTGGCTATAGAGATGTAGATAAGATTGCTAAGAGAAAGAAAATTGAGTGTGTGTATTATACCCTGATTAGAACTTGAATTTGGCCTATAATGCTTACAAGTTTTTATTCACGTCTGTATATACTTCATGTGGCATATTCTGTTAGGTTTTGTAGGACATTTTTAAGAAATTAGTGATAAGCTTGAATCATGGTGTTTATCAGATATACTTTTGCTGTTTTCCAAATATATGTAATGCAGACATATAGACAGGTCGGTTTATAATAACCGACCCTGAAATTTGCCACTCCCGATACCAAAGTATTGGTATGTCATCGCAAGCACACCATGACTAGGTAAAGATAATATCATTGATTCTACCATAGTATTCCTGTTTAATAAACTCAGACTTGGATATATGAGCTGGCAGGAAAAATTTTCTTTTCTTTCTCTTTCTTTTTTTTAATGGATTCAGAATATTAAATTTTGTAGGGCTGTGGGTCACCATACTAAGAAAATCAGTATACAATAGAAAGGATGTGACTCTTCATTATTCAATTTAAACTAATATGTGTGCATTGAACTTGTATTTACATAGGTGAAATGAACAAGTGAGTTACTTATTATCCATGTACTTCAAAAGAAAATATCTAACCATTGCTGCTTAGGAGGTTATTTATTTGTATGTTTAATTTGTTTTGAAGGAGTCAGTGATCATTATTGACTCTATTGATAAAGCTTACTTATAATGCCTTCACTTTCCTTTTTGAATATTGCCAATAGCTTATCAAGATGTGAGAGACATTCATGACAATAAACTGAACCTGTTTTTGTGCAGGTGACAAATCAATGATATGTTTCTAATGATATGTTTTTATAGTTATCCTTTCTTAACATACAATATGTATTGAATTCAGTAAAAATAATGCAAACTTCTGTAACAGTCTGGAGAGTTTATACATGGATCATTTGCCCCTCATAATAGCACACGAAATAAAATGCAATTGTTTTAATGCCATTTGCTTCTAAGAAATATATCAAAATTTTGCAGCTTAAAATTGAAAATATTTAAGAAAAATTAAGTTTGAACACATCTATCATGACTCAGAATCACAATATGTTAGACTTTTATTATATAACATAGTATAAAATAAGTTTTCGCATTGGATTACTATAATTATATAATAATACCTGAGATAATAAAATTTGAGTATGGTCCCTTTACTGCATAAATCACTAGCTATCTGATTTGGATGTTACGATAACACCATAAAGTTCAGGTTTTGCTCTGCTAGTTATTACCCCTGGAGCTTTGGTTTCCTCATCGATACAACAGAAGGAGGGCTGGCAAAATAATCTGCTCTTCCTACTTCTGAAATGCTGTAACTTTGATAAGGTAATTAATAATGAATGTGACTAAGAGAATGTCATTTGGGAAGGTGTTCACTATCAAAAAACATGCAAACAGACTGGGTTAGGAACTTAAATTCTGGGCCTAAATGAAAGGCACCAGGAATCCCCAATGAGATTTACAAAAGAGGGCCTTTCTCTGTGATGGGCATTTCTGGGACAGAGTTTTGTGAATATTTTCACTTTGCCATGATTTGCTTGACCATTAGTGGCGAGAGTGATAGAAATGAGTGATCAGGAAACTGATTCCAGATCATGGAGAGGCAGTGGTTATCCCTGTTTCTGATGAAACTGTGATTTATGAGACAAAATATAGGGGCATGCAAGAGCCTTCCAGACATGCAGATAGGAATGGAAGCAGATACAGTATTTTACCAAATAGTTCAGAATAGATCATGTTATGACCATCTCTTTGATTTTAGAAGGTCTTTTATTTGAGCTAGACTAGATTACATTGTAGTTCCTATTAGCTGTGGCCCTGGGGGATGATAAAAACTTAGTCCTTACCTATGTTACTTGTTCATAGCAGGCCAGTGAGGGCTTTGTGTGCTGTAGTTACTCAGAGACCCAGGCTCACCTGAGGCTCTGCACCGTTTGGAGCACAGAACTTGGTGTGGTGGTCAGGTGAGACAGCGACTAGAACATTCGCATGGGCATTCTGCTGCTTTTTGCAGGAAGTAACACAAGTAATAGCTCATTGGTCACAAAAAGCCACATTACACCATTTTTCTACATGCAGGATGGCGTATGTGGGCAGCAGAGAGAATGCTTGATGCTCGTAACTGCCTCTGATACACAGAAATGCTATAGAAGAAGATTTTCTCTATCTCTCTACCTTTTTAAAGTTTAGAATTAGAGTAACTAATTGAGTTTTTATTACTGTATTTACCGTAATTCTTTTCTTTCCTCTCTTGACTTTTCTGTTTTGGTACCCGTTTTCTTTAGTTTATGATGACTTATTTCAAAAGCAAATTTCAATTTGTACTGTGTCATTAGCACACTGACATCGCTTTGAAGAGAAAGTATATGCACATTTGAAACTTACATTTAAATTGATTGCCTCAACTTATATTTTATGCTCTCTTAGTAGAAAAATATCACACATGTATTTATATTTCCACTTTGCACTTATTCTCTTCACAATTTTGGCATTAAGTGTACTTTTTACCGCCATTTGTAAATGCTATTTTGTTTGTTACTGGCCCTTCTAAAATTTTAATTCAATGTTTAAAGTTCATTTTAGTAAAATTAGAAATTCATGAGAGACTGTAGACCGAGCAACAAACTGAGGGTTTTGGAGGGGAGGGGGTGGGGGGTTGGGGGAGCCTGGTGGTGGGTATTGAGAAGGACACATATTGCATGGAGCACTGGGTGTGGTGCATGAGCAATCAATCTTGTAATACTGAAAAAATAAAATAAATGTATTTGGGGGGAAAAAAATTCAGGGCTTCACAATCTGCCTTTTAAAATCTAGAAACCAGGATTTCTGTTTTACTTTAGCAAAAACTTAAACAGCCATTCTTTCTCTTAATTTTTTGGCTAATGAGGAATAAAAAGATTGACCCTGATAAATCACCTTACGAGTATAATTTAGTTCCTTCTTCATAAATCCTCTCTAGAATGGTATGTACTTAAAATTATCTGATGTTATCTGTGGACTCATCATAGATTTAAAGACAAATCAAGTACATGAAAAGTTCCCTTCTGTGCTTTAAGATATGAAAAGTAGGTTTATTTCAGTGGGTATCTGGTTTACATCATATTCTATTAGAATGTTGAGATAATGTATGGGTGTGTAGGAATGAGCTGGAAACTGTGAAATTTGCTATTTGTAAGGCATTTATTTGACTGACAAAACAATTTTTATTTAGATGAATTAAACAACCTTTTTAATATATTACTTAAATATATAAAATATTCTATATTAATTGAAAGTTATACATTTTGTAAGATAAAGAATCTTCTTCCAGTCTTCCAGTGTGCTTAATGATTCACAGAGTCCCGTGCTACAGAAGAATAAAAGAAAAAATTACAAAAAGTAGCTAGGCGCTGGCTTTAATTTTTTAAAAAACGTTTTATTTTTATTTATTTGAGAGAGCAAGAGAGATCACAAGCAGGGGGTGGGGGGGCAGAGGGAGAAGCAAACTCCCTGCTGAGCTGGAACTGGAGGCGGGGCTTAATCCCAGGACCCAGACATCCTGACCTGAGCTGAAAGCAGATGCTTACAGACTTAGCCACTCAGAGGACCCTGGCTTTAATTTTTTTTTAATGGAGAAACAGAAGTGTAGTTGCACAGAGGAAAACAGGTAACCATTCATAAGCACAAAATGGTAGAGCAGATTTTCTTATAGATAAATATATATCTTTTTCGAGATAGTCATTTTATGTGTATGGTTTTGTCCAGGGACTATCTATATACAGAGTTTACAAATTGAATAGTTGAAATAAATTCTGGAATCCCCATAAACTGTGCTAATCACGAAACACTAAATAACTGAAAAGCTAGTCTTTATAGACTTGGATACTTGGCACTTGATGATATCTATTTCAAGTTCTTAATGATTCTCAATTTGCTCCAAATGCTTAAGTGTAAGAAAGCAATAATAGGGACAGTGGGTATCCAATGTCACACTTTCAGTATTTTTTAAAAATCTAAAAGCTACCGTATATTTACATTGTAAATTTTTCATTCCATCTAAAGCATCACTATTCTCTGATTTTTATTGAAGTTATCTTATTTCAAAATTGTGGCATAAGTTACATGTTACTCAGAAGCTCTGGATTGGAAGTATTTATATATCTGAGACTAAAAAACATTTTAGTGCAGTGATGTTACATTGAAAACAAGCTCAGACTAATTTTGGTTGTAGCTAGAGGTGTGGAATAATATTACCATCCAACCCAGCTTGGTTTCCTAGCTATTAGTTTTATCAGTGTTTATCTAAAAGCATATTAAAAGCACATTAAAGTTTGATCAATGTGAAAGGAGTCATTTGGGTCTTCTGGATTATGAACATTTTGGAGAATTAGTCTAGGATTTCTGCCAAGGGTAGTAGAAGACATAGAAGAATGGGTTTGGAGGTGAATTGGCTTTAGATTCCTGATACATACTAGGTTAATACTCTGGATGTGTTTCTCAAATGCTAATTTGTGATTCACCTTGACATGAAGTAGTAGCAGCTGTCATCACATCTCAGTGCTGTCTCACTACCTCTTTAGCACTGCTTGATGAAATTTCAAGAAAACGATCTTGAATAGAGCCAAGTTTGGGAATCTATTCTGTGCCACTTATAGGCCTGTGACTTTAAGACCATCACTTCCTCATCTGAAGTGTGGGATTAAGCAAGGATTAAATGAAGTAATATATGTCAAAGTTTAGTAGTGTGGCCTTATATATATTAGGAAATCAAAAATCATTGCTAGTTTTTCTGATAGTAAAATGAACAAACTTTGGGAATGAGATGAGTTTAAGTGTCTTAAACTTCTTATATTTATGCTATAATGGAATTTTCTGAGCCGTTCTCTATGAGTTTTGCCATTCTCAAAAGATCATGTGTGGTCTCAGATGGCTTTTTCTATTGTAAAAACTTTGTCAGATCTAACGTTGAGCAGCAATAAATGAAAAAGTACTTATATTTGAGGAGAAATAAAAAAATTTTCTCTCATATTTTAGATAAATATTTATTAATGAAGAAGGTCTCCTATGTTGCATTACTCAGGAAACAATGAATAGAACTACAGCAATGAACAATATCTGTGAAAAAGACCATCCTTTCCTTGATTCTAGACTAAAGGATAATGCCCGCTGAGCAGTGTACTGAGATACTGCTCTGTACCCTATAATTAATTCCTCACTCACAATTGAGGTAATAGGCAGACACACACTCACAGATGTGCAAACACAAAAGAAAAATATTTTTCACTTTGGGATTATTATTAAATGTTATAAAAATTTTATTCCTTAGGGAAAATTGAATTATATAGAGAGTAATATTAGATGTACTCAAAGGTAGAAAATATTCCTTTAAATGGAATAAAATGAAAATATTAGTAAATTTACAGACTGTGTAAATACTGTTGCAAATTTATAATAAGAATTTTTGCAAGCAATTGAAATGCATGATTCTTGAATATTTAATCATATCTATAAAATAAAATAGAATATAGTAATCCAGGAGGCACAAAAATGCAAGTATAAAATAAATGCAAAAAAGTCACGTGGCTATTAAATTGGAAAACGGAAATCATTTTTTTTAAAGGTTTTATTTATTTATTTGACAGAGAAGGAGAGAGATCACAAGTAGGCAGAGAGGCAGGCAGAGAGAGAGGTGGAAGCAGGCTCCCCGTGAGCAGAGAGCTGGATGCAGGGCTCGAATGCGGGGCTCGATCCCAGGACCCTGAGATCACGACCTCAGCCGAAGGCAGAGGCTTAACCTACTGGGCCATCCAGGCGCCCCCAGAAATCATTTTTAAAATTAACTGTTTCTTACTTGATAAAACTCATCAAGGTAGTAATTTTTCTAGCATTACATAAGCCAACTTTCCTAAAACTTCTTTAAAATTATATGCCATATGTTTTCTTAGGCTGCCAGTGATAGGGCACAGAGTACTAAGAAATCATGTTACTGTTTCTCCAAGAGTGACTCAGGGACCTCATACATCAGGATTTCTTTGGGTGCTTATTTTAAAAGGGGGACTCCTGGGCTCCCAAAAGGATGTCATATCTAGAAATCATATTTCATAATGTACAACCACTGGATTGTGTGGTTGCCTTCCAGTGGAATCCTGTGCCACATGCAAGAACCGGTATCCTGGAGGCGTTTGCATCTTAGTACCAACAAAGCTAAATAGGATATGGTTTGCATTGCACACCCTTTCTAACTAGCTCACATGATGGAAACCATGAGTATAAATATTACATAGATAAAGACTTTTATCCATATGTATGTCGGTCTCCCTGCTCTTCTCCTTCTGCTTTTAAATCTGACCAGGCTATTATAATTTCAGAACTGCTTCCTCCCCATAGAAATGTATTGCTTTCCAGCTGCTGCCTGCAGATATTTAAAAATTGAAATAAGCATCTCATTTTGTATTATCTTTCTGCCTACCCATGTGCTGAGATAATGCACTGGATATTTTGTCATTCAGCTGAAGAAGAGTTCTATTTGCATGATTTATCAGGATAATTATTTGCTTTGAAATAGCAGATGTAGAAAGACGTCTCACTTGCAGGTAGTCTGCTCCTGGTGACAGCATTGTGTCATTGAGTTATCCCACTGTCCAAGGAGAAGTTCTGGTCGATTAAACCTCCCAGGCTTTGGGAAATGCTCGAGAGCCGTGCTGGAGGTTTCCTCTTTCATTTTTTTCTTGTTCTTCTACTCTGGCTGAAATTTAGGGATGTGCGATCCCCTTCTAATAAAATTTCTGTGTATTGGAGCCGTGTTTCCATTCAGCTGCACTTGGCTAGGTTGTTCTGAATAGGTAGCAGATATTGAGCTCCTCGAGTTCTGCGGAAGTCATGAGCTGTGGTGCATGGAGAGA
Organism: Nasua narica; assembly: GCA_028533885.1. Classification (NCBI taxonomy): domain Eukaryota; kingdom Metazoa; phylum Chordata; class Mammalia; order Carnivora; family Procyonidae; genus Nasua; species Nasua narica. The sequence continues at coordinate 31,267,420 of CM052802.1, forward strand.
CAAAGGGTCAGCTTGCATACAAAGGTGTGAGGGAGCACCCCAGGCCCCTCCACTGGTTGTGTCTGGATAGGATTGTAGGCTCCAGCTTGAGTAAGCGCCCTCCTTCTGGGCTGAAGACCCGTATGCTAAATAGTGGTTGTTATGAATCAAGTAGAATTTGGTCTCTGCTCTATCACAACTGCTTAGAATTTCACTGGCCTTCATTTAACTCTTACCTTTTGGATGTTATACCTCTTTTGATGTATTTGAGGATTAAAGGTTATAAAAGCACATTGAATTGAACTTTGAGATTAATTTACAGGTCTGAAATAAAATTATAATTGATACAGGCTCTTTGTGTGGTCCCATTTGGTATAGTTATTCATGTATTTCACAGAAATTTGTTAAGAGTGTAGGCATGGCAAAGAGAATAGAATAATGGCTATAAAACATCAGTAAAAGTTCCTGTTAAAACATATTAATACTTCAGCTTTTCGTAAGTGTGATGCTGTGTCTTACACTCCTAGAAAAGAACATACAGATGAAAGAAATGTTTTCAGTCCAGGTAAATAGACAGAAGATAAATAATAGTTATAGTTTAATAAAACATAGTACCAGTATAATGTGATCAGTGATAAGATAATTGGAGAAAAGTGCTTGAAATGGAAATATTGTATCATTTTTCTAGCACTTTGAAAAATAAAGACAGTTGCTTTTGAATATTTATATTTAATCATAATTATGAATAATAAGTATGAATATTTATAATTATTTGGGGGGTGTTGGTCTTGTCTTCTGGCTACAGAGAGCTAGCTATTCTATAAATATAAATAGACAGGCTGAGAACAGCGTGTACTGTGCCAATGGCCAGAAATGCTTAATTCTTAACACTTGTGATAGAACTAGATATCTGGGAGCTGGGGCTCCCCCTCTAGGCCCTGAAAAATAGATCTCTCCATACTTCTTTCCTACTCTTGTTTTTCTTGCCCTGTAATGGAAATTGCTGCTTCCTAGATCATGTTATACAACTTGTAAAAGGCAGTTAGTAATCACAGGTCTATGATCTCTATCTTTGCCTCTTCTGCTGCTTAATATTGTGATATCAAATGAGACTATTAAAATGTGATCTCTGATCCATAGCCGATTAAATAGTTCCTAAGTTACAGCTATAGAATGATTATGCTTAAAGCTCAGATTTAATAGTGTGGTAGGAGCTACCTTGCATTGCTTTTTTCTGTAATTGAAAATAGAGCAAGAAGAACAATGTGGAAGATGAAAAACTGTCTCAGTTTCTTGATTTATGTAAGATGGATCCTTGTGCTCTTATTTCCCAATACTTCCAGGAAGTGTTCTTAATATTCTTATATTATTATATAATATTATATATATAATATAATATTATATATATTCTTATATTATTATTATCTTATTATTCTTATTCTTATAAGTGTTCTCCATCTCATTCTTAAATTGTGTCTAGAAATTTTAAACCTTCCTAATTTCTAATCCCCTACTTTGCCAAGAAGTACTACCCTTATGTAAAATCCTGAAGTTCAAATTCTTTCTACTGCTTCTTTTGAACTTTAGCATTTCCTTCCTGTGGACCTGGAGAAGCTTTGCACCATGGTAGAAAAAGCCTGGACTTAAGTGGAGTCAGGAGATGTGGCTCTCAGTTTCAGCTCTGATTCCACCTGCGTGATGCAGGACTGAAAAATTTCCAGACCTCCATTTTGCATACTAGTTTGGAAAGTGATCAGAAGTAGAAATGTGGATTTATGTATCATCAACACAAATTGATGGCCGAGGCCATGGGTTTAGAAGGTTGTCTGCAAAACATTGCAATGTACGATGTGAAGAAAGAAGAAAGAAACCCAGATAATTTTTTTTAATTGTTGTGTCAACAGAGAAGGAGGAGTCCATAAGAGAATTGAGGAAGCACTTAGAGAAGTAGCAGGAAAAATGGCACTAGCTGTGAGTGGAAGCGCACAGGGGTGAGAGTTTCAAGAAGGCAGAAGAGTAGCAAATAGTTCCTGTTATATGGAAAGATGTAGCTAGGATGAGCAATGAAAAATGCCTGGTAGATTAAGAATTAAGGACTCATTAGTGACCTTAATGGGAATAGTTTCACCTACAGGAGGGGATAAAAGCAAGGTTGCCTTGAAGTGAGTTTGCTGTACAAGTGAGGAACCCCATTGATTATGCCTTCAGTAATCTTGGGTGGAGGAATCTGGACCTAAATGAGGGACTGTTGTTGTTGCTGTAAGATGGAAGAGACTATATGCAGGGTATAGTTCAGTCAAAAGAGAGTAAGGTAGTGGGAGAGAAAGGAGGTAACTGATGGGGGAGAGGATGCAGAAAGGATGAGCTCCTACACTTTGAAAGAAGGCTTAGCCTTTAACAGGATGAGTAAGACACGTGACTTAGACATTTCTTTGTTTGGCTAAGTTATATACATTGTGTGGACTGATTTTACTTTTGCTTACTTATCTCAAAGCAATTTACATTTTGGTTGGTTCATTGATTTTTCACAACTTCAGAGATCACGGTTTGAGAATGACTTAGGGAAAAAGTGACTTCAACAACATTCTCTGATTATGAAATTCTAGTGGAAAAAATTTGTACATGTAGAAGAATTGGGAACTTTGGTGAAAATATTTTAGAAAATTTACCTGCATCTTTTTTCTTTGCTCTACAGTTGCTATAATTGTATGATATGATACACACACACACACACACACACTCAGTCTCATTGGTATAGAAAGCCTACTCTACACATGCTAGGCCCTCTATAAAAATATTTCCACTGCACCTTGTTAAAAGCATTAAAAACTTATTTTCTCTAGATAAGAGGGGAAAGGGAAGGTGAAGGACCAACTTAATATTAAGCCTTAAGTATTTCAATTCTATTTTAAATTTCAGATAATTTGAGGATCATGGCTAGAAATGTGCTTTTCTATAATCTTTGTTAAAATAGTTTGCTAAGCAGCTTCAGCCTGTCCCTTCCCGCTTTTGGATATGGCATAATTGACTGAACTCAATTGTTTTGCATGTAGGCGTAGGAAAATTTGTCTTCACAACATAATATTCAGACTGTCAACACTAATAAAGAGGGAATATTCAAATGCTGCACAACAGGGAAGTCAGTAGGTCTTTAGGAAGTTCAGAGTTAGCTTTTACTATAAGGAAAAAACAGCTTTTTATTTCTATTTCTGTAAAAATAATATTTCTATTTCTAATCCTCCAGCAAAGCATTAAATTTGTTAAAATGTCTACTGTGTTTAGTTCCTTAATTTTCATTGTTTTCCAGTAAATGACCATATATATATTCCCCCCACCCCCAACGCCCCCAACATGCTATAGTTTGGACCTAATTAATTCAAACTGATCTTGAACCAGTGGGAGCTGCATATTAGAGACTGAGACCATGTGATTACAGGTCAGTCTAGATGGACATGGCCCAGGCTTGAATCTGCACGGCATCATACATTAGCTATGTGATCTTGAGCAAATTGAACTCTCTAGGCCTCATATTCCATATAAAACCAGAATAATGTTAGTACCCTCACAGTGTCATGAGAATCGGATCAGTTACTACTTATAAGCCGCTTAGCACATTGCCCTACTCTTTCTAATGATGTTAGCCATTCTTATTGCCATTTATATTGATTCCAATGTTAGGTAGTAAAAGGAAATTGAATAAAAGATATAACACATTCAGAATATATTATGTAAAGAAATGCAATTTATAAGAATGAGTATCCTAGGAATCTAATTTTGTTTGGGAGAAAAAATTCTTTCCATGACCTGAAAAAAACAAATGTTAAAATATAAACAGTGATTATCTGTAGGTGGTAAGGTTATGGGTGTTTTAAATTTTCTTTTAGCTTTTGTGCATTTTTCATATTTTCTTTAAGGAATGTACATTACTTTTATAAAAATATATAGCAAATGTTATGAAATCATACAGATCATTCTAAATATGAAATATTGGGAAATTAAATACAAAGTTAATGAGAGTATTAAAGGAGTTTCTTTTTTATATTTGGGATGCAGTTCTCTTCTAAGAAGTAGAAGCACTCTTCTGGATTTCATCAATGAGCATAGTAATTAAATGGACATTTTTAGCCAATTTTACGTCCTGGTATAAGATTCTTTCACCACACTGCAGCAGACTTTTGAGATGGCTCATCCTAATGTCAGTGGGCATCTGTTCATGGAGTGAAACCCAGCATTTTAGCATGAAAATTGCTGGGAAAAGAGAAGTAAAGTTAAAATGACAGAAAATAAAACAAAACCGAAAAACCGCCACACACATATAAATTACTTCTGGAAGGTTTTTTTGTTCCTTAATTTATTAACAATAGATTGAAATGATTTTAGACCCCAGAATTTATATGGTGTTCTTTCACTGGAGTTCAGTGTTAACACAATTATTTATGACTGTGTATGTTATTTTCAGGCATATGTGTTCATAATAGTTATGAGAGTGCATATTTATTAGGAACACTTGTCAAAGTAAATCCAGGTAGTTACTTCTAGACATGTTACATATTTATGTAAAGGCAGGTATTCTCATAATGAGGAATCCTATCAGTTACGATAGGATAAAGAATTTTTGGTTAAGCATGCTTGGAAAGTAGGGGACAGTAGGTGGTATATGGAACAAATGCAAGCAGTCCTCACTTGTCCTACTGTTCACGGGTCTCCCAGCAACAGGGTTCAAGTCTCAGTTACCATGGTCTGTTAATTGTAAGTAATTGCATAAAGCACAGATCTTATTGCTAGGTCTTCAGCTCACAAATCACTACATATATAACAGCTGTCCATCATCATCAGTGACCAGTCATGTCAGTTCTTTCAAAGTCTGCTGGTGAGTCATCCCTGCTCATCTGTTTGGGCAGTTCAAGCAGTGCACAAACAAGGAGTTGTATTGTCTCCCTGTCTCCCCGTGTGACATTTGGTAAAAATGAGTGATTTAAAAAGGAAGTTGGCTGACAAAGGTGAAAGTACAGTGAAGCAACAAAGTGATAATGCTGGAAATACTATCTGAATTGAACCTAAATGGAGGTGTAGGAGGAAGTTTTGACCATGGGGATATTGACCTTCCCACTATTTAAGAGAATATTTAAGAGACACTAGATCTGTGGTGGGGGGGAAACAGTCAAGGTAGGCTTACCAGCATCAGGGAGGGGAGTGGTCATGATAAAGAGGAAAAGTAGTTCCAGAAGAAATGACACTGGCAAAAATATTCACAGTAAAGGAATTCTCGAAGTTATTTCATGACAATGAAGTTGCAAAGGTTGGAGACTAGTCCAGATTTAGAAAGCAATATGACCATTTGCTAAGGCATGGAAAGATGCTAGTTCCATATCATAAGTTTTATGAAGGAAAGAAGGCAAGCACTCTCCAAACTACTTTTGATAATTTCTTAATTCAATTTTTATTTTTGAGATCATTGTAAATTCTCAAGCAGTTTAAAAAAATTATCCACAGGCGCCTGGGTGGCTCAGTGGGCTAAGCCTCTGCCTTCGGCTCAGGTCATGATCTCAGGGTCCTGGGATCGAGCCCCGCATCGGGCTCTCTGCTCAGAAGGGAGCCTGCTTCCCCCTCTCTCTCTGCCTGCTTCTCTGCCTACTTGTGATCTCTCTCCTCTCTGTCAAATAAATAAATAAATAATCTTAAAAGAAAATTATCCAGGGTACTCGTGTGTACCCTTCATTCAGTTAACCCCAATGATGCTCTCTTAGGTTTTGTGTAGCTATGGTGCAATACCACAGTCTGGAAATGGATATTGATACAACCTGACTTGATGCCAGATTTTACCAGTTTTGCACAAACTCCTGTGTCTGTATATGTTTGTGCATATGTGTGTATATATAGGTATTAAGCTCTGTGCAGCTTTTATCACATATATAGATTGATGTAACCAGCACCGTCGAGATACTGAACTTTTGTCTCCACAAGGATCCCTGGGACTACTCTTTCAAAATCACATTCCCATCTCCCTCCCTTTCCTTACCACCCATTGGTGACCACTAATTATTTCTCCTTCTCAATAGTTTTGTTATTTCAAGAACGTTATGTAAATGGATGTGTGTGTGTACGTGAGCACGCACACACACCGTGTACGTATATCGTGTGTTCTTTTTGGTTTAACTTTTTTCACTTTGAGTAATTTCTTTGAGAGACATGCAAGTTGCTGAGTATATTGGTAGTTTCTTCCTTTTTGTTGCTGAGTTGTATTCCACGGAATGGATGTACCACTGTTAATTTTTTATTCCTTCCTTGTATATCTTTCTTTCTTTTTTTAATTTCAGTATAATTAACATACAGTGTTGTATTAGTTTCAGGTGTACAATATAGTGATTCAACAATTCTTTTTTAAATTTTAATTCCGGTACAGTCAACACACAGTGTTCTGTTCATTTTAAGTGTACAATACAATGATTCAGCAGTTCCATGTGTTACCCAGTGCTCATCATGATAAGTGTACTCTTAATCCCCTTCACCTATTTCACCCACCCCCCTACCTCCCCTCTGGTAGCCATCTGTTTGTTCTTTACAGTTAAGAGTCTTTTGTTTTTGTTGTTGTTAGTCTTTTTCCCTTTGCTCATTTGTTTTGTTTCTTAAATTCCGCACGTGCGTGAGATCATACAGTATTTGTCTTTTTTGACTAACTTATTTTGCTTAGCATTATACCCTATAGATCCATCCATGTTGTTGCAAAGGCCAGGATTTCATTCTTTTTTAATGGCTGGATATTCATTATTATCACTTCTTTATCCATTCATCTACAAACGGACACTTGGTTTACTTCCATATTTGGCAGTTGTAAAATAATGCTGCAGTAAACGCAGCAATGCTTATATCTTTTCCCATTAATGTTTTCATATTCTTTGGGTAAATACCCAGCAGTGGAATTACTGGATCATACGGTAATTCTATTTTTAGTTTTTTGAGGAGCCTCCATACTGTTTCCGCAGTGGCTGCATCAGGTTGCATTCCCACCAACAGTGCGCAAGGGTTCCTTTTCCTCTTACATCCTCACCACCAGGTACCCCTGTCTCTCTAACCATTTTCTCCCTGAGGGATATTTTTGTTGCTTGCTTTTTGGCTGTTATGAATAAAACTGCTATGAACACCTGTCTACATGTTTTTGTGTGAGCATTAGTTTTTATTTATTTATTTGTTTTTGGATAAATGCCCAAGTGGTAAGTGCATGTTTAGTTTTATTAAAAATTGCCGATCTATTTTACCAAGTGGCTGAGCTATTTTATACACTCCCACTGGTAGGATATGAATGATCCATTTTTTTCTCAGCATCCTCTCAACATTGGGTGTTAGCACTATTCTTTATTTTAGCCATTCTCACAGTTATTTGGTAATGTCATTGTGGTTGTAATTTGCATTTCTCCAATGGCTAATAATATTAAATATCTTTTCATGTATTTATTTGCTGTCTGTGAAGTGTTTATGTCCTTTGCCCATTTTCTTATTGGACTGTTGGTTTTTTTAAGTGTTGACTCTTGAGTGTCCTTAATTAGTTTTCTCAACATTTCTAATATTTTATATTTCAGTGTTAAGTGTTAAGTATTCATTAATTTCACTTTTTTATTTCCTTATAAATTATTAACTACTAAATAATTATTAATTTCATTTTTTCATTTCCGTGTAAGTTGATGACTGAAAATAAAAGAATTTTTTTCAAAGTTTTGACAAAAAGTTTTAAAGGATCTTGAACAATTATAAATCTTCTCGTCGATTATCAAGATTTATTTGCACCATTGCACCTTACATGTTCATTTTTACAGTACCACACTGCTAAGCAAGGAGTGGACTGTAGTCATTATAAAATGGGACAGGTGCTTTGCAAGGGGGTGTACAGGATGCTGTGGGAGCACACAGCCTGTGAGAATGATGTCTCAGTTGGAGTCTGTACCTGCAGAAGAGCTAGCCAGACAGAGATAGGCCGGAGGATGATCTTCCAGGCAGAAGGAATTACATATGCAAAGACCTGGAGCAAGGAAAGAGCCCTGGTACTTTAGTGGAAATAAAAGAAGTTCAGTATGGCTGGAGCATAGGGTGTAAGATGGGCAGTAGAAAAGCTACAAAGATAGGAGGAGGCAGGGTCATAAAGATACCAGACTCTGTCGTGAAACACGGGGTCTTTATCCTAGGGCCAGGAGAGAAACTTAATTAAATCTACAATTCGCGGGTATGGAGAATGAATTACAGGAAAATGCAACTAAAGCATTTGCTACTTTGTAGAAATGTTTTACGTTCCAGGATGTGTAAGTGTTTGTGTTTGTTTTGGTGTTGATGAGTAGCAGATGATTTTTATTTTATGTTTTATGTTTTTTATGTTTTATTTTATGTTTTAAATGATTATTTACTAACCTGCAGGCCCCATATCAAACAGTAAAACTGCTGAGAGCTGAGTTACTCTGCTTAAAATGGGTGGTCGAGATGCCATGGCACCACCTGATTCCCCTTTCCTGCTCCAGCCCCATCTTGACCCCCATCTCTCCCAATCCAAGTCTGCTGAAGGTTGGAGTGCCTTTGCAGGGAGACATGTTACCACTTTAACCTTGATGGTGTAGCTTTTATTTTGTGTCAGTTTCATTGTGTGATTTCATTTTTACGAAATTCTCAGTGAAAAAAAATGTTTGAAAGTCTTTATTTCCCTCAGGGTTTTGGGAATTCAGGTTGGTAAATTCTAATTTAGAGAGGGGAAATTTTAAACTCTCAGGCACATTTTTAGTAAGAACTAGGTGAGAAAATGAACTATCAGGAACTTTCATTTAATCAATTTGACTTATGAAAATTATGTGAGAAGCTGATGATCTATCCACAGAGAGATATATGTATTTCTTTTTATTTTGAAGTTTAAGTTCTCATGTCCTCAATAGTTATCTATCAAATGTTTCTTCAGATCTTTAAGGAATTAGAGTGATGATTTCACTCTATTCTACCTGTCTAAACATGTGTTTAAATTCACACTTCATTTTCTACCACATAAAACACATGAATCCCCTTGCCTATATAAAATAGGACTACTGCTGTTTTTGGATTTGCAGATGCTTTTGTTTTATATTTATATCACGTCACTGCTAAATTTGACACAATGATGCTATCTTTTATTTCCTTAAAGTGGTGAGATTCCTTACTCTTGATCGGATTCCTCCCTGTTCAGGTCCTTGAACTTCAGGAGAAGGATGTGGTAGAAGTTATAACTCCAAGATGGAATGAGTGATTTTTCAACCGTAGACTCGGTGCTCTCTCTTACAGGTTCCTGGCCCATTTCAGGACAGGCCTCACTGGGGGAACTCAACACCTAGCAAAGCATCACACATCCTTGTATGTGTAGGTGCTTAGAATTGAAGATGTATGAAATCATCTTTTCTTTCCCCCTCCCTTTTTTTTCTTTTTAACTTTCTGGGTTAAAGAGAGTTGGGGCAGAAAGGTACCACATTAAACTGAGGATGAAAGGGTGGCTTTCTGGCTCCAGAGGGATTAATGTGTTTTGTCCATTCAAAGATCTGCTGGGCCAGTAGGTTATAAAAGCTGGCCTCGTGATAATTTCCTCATTTGAAGTTTAAATGTTTTAACTCTTTAGAGTACTCCAATCCCACACTTTTTTGCTTCACAGAAAGGTAGACCTGGTGTTTCTGTTACTTTTAGGTATTCTGGAGAAGCTCAAAATCTTGATTTTTATGTTAAATTTCCCATTGAAAATATTGGCTTGTTTATTTATAAATTGTTGTGCAGGCCAAACAGAACATTTTTGTGGAAGGTTTGCACCCTTAGCCTATCAGTTTGGAAACCTTGTCGTTGTATACATTTCCTGGACTGTATCACGGTTGGCTTAACTGATGATTGAGACAACTTTGGATACTCAACCTTACCCTCTATCCTCCTTTCTTTTGAGGTGTTTTGGTAGAGCATTGATGAGTCTACATATTCTCAAAGTTTAACAAAGTTCACTTCCTCTCCATCCTCTACCTTTGCACCTCCAACACATATAATATCTGATGATTTGTTTTTTACGACAGACTGAAGCCTTTGAAGTTTCAGAGCATTTAGTATCTGACCGTGATTGGTACCCTTGGTAGCTTCTACCTTGGCTGTGAACTAATTCATAGGTGGCCTATGAAAAGTTGCCTTTTTTTTTTTTTAAGATTTAAATTTTAAGTAATCTCCGCACCCAATGTGGGGCATGAATGCACAATGCCTAGATCAAGAGTTACGTGTTCCACTGACTGAACCAGTTAGGTGCTCCTGAAAAATTAAGTGTCTTTAGTCATCTAATAACTCCTTTTTCTGGTCTGTTTTTTCTGGCTCCGATCCTGTCACCTGAAGTTTTTATTTCTTCCTTTCTGCTGTCCCCATCAAGTGGATGCATGGTAGGTCCACCTACATGGATTTAGTACCTTGTTTTCTCTTAGTACTAGCCGTAGGGAAAGCACTGCTTTGTGTTTTGAAACCTGTGAATTGAGGGCTTCTGTGTCCTCATTTTCCTGGGACAGTTCTGGTTTGTACCTATTACCTGATGCCTTATTTATTTATTTTTTAAGATTTTTATTTATTTATTTGACAGAGAGAGATCACAAATAGGCAGGGAGGCAGGCAGAGAGAGAGGGGGAAGCAGGCTCCCCACTGAGCAGAGAGCCAGATGCAGGGCTCAATCCCAGGACCCTGAGATTATGACCTGAGCTGACGGCAGAGGCTTTAACCCACTGAGCCACCCAGGCACCCCTACACTTCCTGATTTCAAATTATATTACAAAGCAGGCTCCCCGCTGAGCAGAGAGCCTGATGTGGGGCTCCATCCTAGGACCCTGAGATCATGATCCGAGCTGAAGGCAGAGGCTTTAACTCACTGAGCCACCAGGTGCCCCTACCTGATGCTTTATTAGTAATGCCCTATTTTACTCTTTTTCTGGCTTAGAGGAAGACTTAGATGGTCACCCTACCCCTAGGCCTTTTCTCTTAAAATTATCACCGTGTTTCCACTCTTGGAAATCTAGCCCAAACCCAGTGCTCAAGTAGATTTCAACTGTATAAAATTTCCTTGTTCCTCAAGTAAAACAAAACAGACAGACTGTAACACCTACCTTTATTCAACAGCACTGCTTTTCATCAAAATTCTACATGTATTTTCCAAGTAAAGCCTGTGATGTACACTGATCTTTGCTGAGTAATGTGAATATAGCTGGCTTACCTTTCTTTCCCTCTTAGCAGCATCAGTTTCTGAAGATATGCACATTTGTTGTTAACTAAGGCAGTAAAACAGTAGAAGCGGCTTACCTAAATTGTCCCAGTGGACGATTCACTGCACGTTTCATTTATCCATTTATTTACATTTGATACAATAAAAAGAAGATAAGAAAGCAGGGATCATGAAAGCATAAAACTGGAATGGATTTCTGTGTTTTTCCTGTTGATAAAATCTCTCATTCATCTGCAATTGTACATTCAATTATAAACCACTGTCCAAAGGATTTAATTCTTGGAAAAAAAAAATCCACTAGGGAATATGTATGGGCAAATTGATTTCTGCATTTTGTTTCTTGCTTACATTTGATTAAGAGAATGAGCCTAAGGGGTGTGAAGAATAGTAACATCCCATGTTTTTAGATTTGCTACAGTACTTCCCATTGTCCCTGGTTGGCTGTGAATTTTTTTTCTCTCCATATTTCACAGTGGAGTTCTTTGGTAGTCTCATGAGAATTTTTTCTTATGCCTTATTTGTACTTTCTTTCATGATTTCTCATTTACCTTCATTTCTTTCTTTACCCATAATCACTTTCTTGTGTGGTATAAGGCAGGTTGGGTGTGGTATAGAAATCTCTGTTTGCAAAAGCCCACAGCAATTACTAGCATTCTTAGATAGGCAGGTTTTCATTTACTTTCTTATTTAATAAGGACACAGTCATTCATATGCTGTGGTGTCCGCATATTTTTATTCATCGGTAGCCAAATTAGTGATTATTTTTCTTATCAGTGTTCAACAGGATGTTTGATTTGCTCCACCTCTAATTTAGAAGTTAAACAAATTGTTATAGAGCTTCCAAGTTTTCATACATGACTTATTAAAAGCATTGCTAAAAATAATAACTCACTGAAAAGTAATTCTCTTCAATTTGACTGCTAGGATTATATTTCTAGTTAAACTTTTCATATAATGAAAGTAGGAAGGGCGCCTGGGTGGTTTAGTTGGTTAAGTAGCTGCCTTCGGCTCAGGTCATGATCCCAGGGTCCTGGGATTGAGCCCCGTGTGGGGCTCCTTGCTCAGCAGGTAACCTGCTTCTCCCTCTCCCTCTGCCTGCTGATCCGCCTGCTTGTGCTCTCTCTCTCTCTCTTTCTCTCTCTGTCTCTGTCAAATTAAAAAAAAAATGTAGGAAAAATAGGAATTGATTGTATGCTTTGTTAAAATAAACTGAAATATTTTGATTTACAAATGGATATTTGGATTGTAATTCCCCCAGGATTTTTTTTTTTTATAAATTGTTACGGCTTTAGTATTCACTGTGAATCAAATGCAATAAAGATAGGTTTTAATTGCAGTCCTGTCCTAAAGATTTGGGAGTTTTGTTATTTTAATGTAAATAGAAAAATTCTTTTAGTATATCTAACAACCATTTTATTTGCAATTGGAAGATACTTTTTCATTGACCTAGAGATGATAGCTAGTGAGTTAAAAACTTTATTTAGAAGTCTTGTATTAGCATTTGACAAAAATAACTCATTTTTGGCATGATTTTATAATTTGTTATTAGTTTATAGTACATTTCTTTTTTATATAATTAGTCAATTAGAAATTTTTTTGCAAATTGTATAAGCAAATACATATTTGAAAATAATACAGCTTCATTTCATGTTTTCAAACTAATAATGCTTTAGTGACTTTTGAATATTACTATTCTGCACAGCTTTTTTACCAAAGCATCTGTGTTTCTGTGAAATCTACAGTAGATGAGCTATATATTGAGAACTATGTCTTCATATTTTTTTGCCATAGTCTTTGGGCTGGCTGTTGATATAATCTAATTTCTGTGGGTACTGTATTTCTGACAAAGCAAGATTTTAAGAGCATAGCATAAACCTTTTGCGCAAAAATGAGAACTGCTAATTCATGTAATATTATATTTTGATGCTGGGTTGTGCTTATACCTACAACGTAGAGATTGAAGTATTAATAATACATAATATGTAGGAGACTTTTAAATTTCTTAAAGAGTTTATTTCTAAGTAATGGGATTCACTAGTTGAATTAGTAATGGTTAAGTGTTAGTATACATGTATTTTAACTGCATTTTATGGGAGGATAAGAAAAGTTTAATAAGTCAATCAGAGAACGACAATTATCATATGGTCTCTCTGTTATAAGGAATTTGAGAGGCAGGGCAGGAGGTGAAGGGAGGGAAAAATGAAACAAGATGGGACTGGGGAGGGAGACAAACCATTAAGAGACTCTTAATCTCGGAAAACAAGCAGAGTTGCTGAGGGGGGTAGCGGGTGGAGATAGGGAGGCTGGGTGATGGACATTGGGGAGGGTATGTGCTATGGTGAGTGCTGTGAACTGTGTAAGACTAATGATTCACAGACCTGTACCCCTGAAACAAATAATATATGTTAATGAAAAAAAATTTTTTTGAAAACATATGCTTTGCATGTGCCTGCTGCCCTCCTCCCTCTCGCATACATACTCCTATACAGACTTTCACAGATGAAAAACCGAAAGGTCTCTGATATAGGGTTGACGTTTGTGTTTCTTAAAAGCATATAAGCAAATAATGAAAAATAATCTCAACATATATTGGCCTTTATTCACTATAGATTTATCTCCAGTTTCTACAAGTTTAGAGGTACCTCAGAATGCTAGGTATCGACTCTGTAATGAATTTAGTTCATATTTCAGTTGCCTGCATCAGCAACATTTTTATGGTATCAATTTAGCAAGGCAGAATGATATTCTCATTGTTTTGAGGGAGCGAAATCAGACTTCCCTCTGGATCAGGAGACGGTGCCACCATGACGGCAATAATCCCTCTTCTCCCTTCTCTTCCCATTGCTCCCACTGTCCCACCAAGCTTACCGGTGTGTGACTCAGATTTCTTTCACGTAAAGATTCCAGTACTATTTATATTATTGTTGCTAGTGAGATAACATTGTAATGGTCATGTATTAGAATCCTCATTTACTGCTTTTAGTGTGCTTGAGAGTTAAAGTATTGACCCTTGAGATCAGACTTTTGAGGCATGTGAATTAATATTTTATCCCCCCATTCCAGTTGTTATAGGGATAGAAAGCATGGGATTATCATTTATTTTGATTTACTCTCTGTCAAGCCTGGTGCCGAGTGCTTTGCTGATGCTCTCCAATATCTTCTGCGTGCCCGTCCTCTGAGCTAGGCTGTATTATCCCTGTGTGTTAGGTGAAGGACCTGTGTTTTAGAAAGGAGAAATGATGTGCGCAAATCACACACTTCACGTGGATTAAACTAGTTTGGTCTGACCCCATCCCTATTGTTGGGAACGATTATAAGCTTTGTAAGTGTTTTATCTTTCCATAAGATCTGTCTGTTGACTGAGAGAAATAGAATCTGTATTGGATTCATTTGTCAGGCAGCTGAGAAGGAAAATAACTCTATTCCATATAATTTATGAAAGTTTTGGATTGGGACTTTAGAACAGACTTATCTATTAATAAAATCATTGTACTTAGGAAATTAATTCATTGAAGGTTTATTATACAAAGGGATATACGAGAAGATTGGCTAAAAATTTCAACTCTTATGACAGGATTACTCACTATCAGGCAAAAATAAAAGATGGCTTCTCGATTTTCATGTTTCTGTTTTCCTTTGCTTCCTTGAATATTTAAAATATTTGTCATTTAGATGTCACTTAAAGTCAGTGTTTTCCAGATTTTTAACCTATAAAACATGGATAATGGAGTGATTTCTGAAGTCTCTAAAACCCACATAATTTTGTGGGATTTCAGCCACTCAGAGCATAACAGGGAAACATAGCATTTAATATCCTTGCATTTCTCTTTTCTTTCCTGTTTCGGATTGTTATTCTTTGGAACATTTTTGAGGCAGTAGGTGAATACTAAGGTGAAAGCACATTCTTTTCTGCTTTTCACTAAGGTAAAAGTATATAAATAAGGCATTTATTGCCTGAGATACATATTCTTTGAAAATAGATACAGTGGGTTTTAAAAGAAAAAAGCCCACCACTTTCTTTTGTAATTAAAATTGAGTCCTTCTATTTGAGATATATGTTTCTAATGGAAATAAGGCTTATACATTTAGATTCATTATCTCAGGGCATTTGATATATAGGCCGGGTTGTATTGAACACCTTCATGGTAATAAGATGTATCAGTGAGATGGGATACAAATGCAAGTAGCGTGTTCTTCCTTTGCATGGTGATTAGCACATATATTATCTCTCCAGTTTGAGTCATGTACAAGAAGAGGAAACCTAGACGGTGTTGGAGGAGAAATAAATTGGAAAACATTCTTGTTTCTCCTGAAGCTGAGCTTCACATTATAACTTAATTATTTCTGTCTCAGATGTTGGATTTTCTCAAATGTCAGTGATTCAATTATCCAATACTTATTGATTCCTGACCCCTTCTTTAGTACAGTGCTACATACTGCAGCTTGTAGTAATGTAAGATATTGTCATCAGCAAGATGGCTTGTCTTCTTAAGGATATGGGGAACACACAGAGAATAAATAAAGAATAGTGGGATGAGAGCAGCCACCACTCAGTAGATACTTTGTAGCAATCTCAGAATTAAGTGTTTCATATATATAATAGAGACAAACTGCATCTTCTTGCCCATACATGAAGGCTTAGTTCCTTTTGGTGCCACATCAAAGAGAATCATGTATTCAGTATCAAAAATGTTTTTGAAATAGCATGCATTCACTGAAGTCCTCTGCAGATTGTATGTGCATGGATGGATGGATGTATTATGTGATGGATGGATGTATTAATGTGTTTGTGTGTATATATGCTATGCATCATCATAAGTGGAAAACTTGCTTAAAAAAACTTTTTATGTGACTCCTCGCTGTTCCACACCACATAGCACTGTGGCTTTAATTTTCTGCAACTCTTTTTCACCCCTTCTTCTACATGCAGGATACTATTTTTCTGTTCCCGAGATAACTCTCTGCCCTTTATTAAATAAACAAATGTATAGTTTCCTTAGAATGATTTAACAGTTTCCCCTCTTATTCTCGCTGTCTGCCAGGGAGAACAAAAGCTGAGGAGTCTAAACAAAAGCTCCCCTTAGACATGAGTGGTGATTGCGGAGATTGGAAGAAAAACTGTGAAGAATCTTGGTTTAATTTTGTTGTCAGGCTGCATATGTGTTAGATTGGGGGGTATCACCTTATGTGTCTTGGCAGACAGATCTCCTGTTGCTCATGAATTCAGAATATGGATCTTTGTGTAACTTGAGTTGGTTTTTGAGAGATGAGTGGGGTATCTTTGGAGAAGTGTTGATGAAAGGGTTTCTAAGAGAGGGAGCCCCGTAGGAGGATACAGAGACGATGGCATCAGGAACACATTCACCTTGGTTCTCTTGATCAGGATACACTCTTGACTTGCAACAGAGGATCCATGAGAGGGAGTTGGACTTCCCTTTGGGTGAGAAGAGTGAGGGCATATTTTTAAGATGAGACACCAAAGCACAGAAATTTGTTTTTCTGTGCAATATTTGAAACATTTAATGGGATAAATGCAGTCCATGTATGCCTCTCAAAAGTTCTATAAGGCAAGTGGTATTAACTCTTTTGCAGATAAGAGCTCAATTCTATAAAAGGGGAACTGAGTTGTGAAAATCACTTAAAGTGCTACAGTTGGGATTTGAATGAGCCAAGTTTGATCCAACTCCAGAGTTCATTCTCTTAACTATATGTTTCGAAAAATAGACAAAATTGCAGATGTTTCTTAGCTTAATATCTGTCTTGTTTATTTCAGCTGGATCTGGGGGAAATAAGGACTTTGACTTTGTATATTTTATCAAGCGGCTAAAAATGCAAACAACTATGTTTCACATAATTTATAAAATGTTTTTGGACAAAGGATTTAATAGCTGAATTTCTATTTAAAATTTTTTATTCTAAGGGAATTGTTAATAGCTATTTTACTGTACTGTAGAGTTAACCTATATGAATATCCTTTTTAAAAATGTAATCCAGTCATCTTCTGTTTCTTTATTTTTATTCTTTACATGTTAGAAAACCTTGTATCACTTTTATTAATGATAACAAACCATCTATTGATATAAAAAATACATAGACATTTATATCATCTATCCTACTGCACTGTCCAGAATATCCAGAACAGCATTCATTAGAAACATAGGGCATATCTTTCTTCCATTTCTGATTTTAAAAGGAGTATTTGTGGATTTTCACCAATAGAAAGATGATCACCATAGCTTCTGGTAGCATAGAAAGATTTCGAAATTAAAAGATTTCTTTCTTTTTTTTTTAAAAGATTTTATTTATTTGAGAGAGAGAGAGAGAGAGCATGAGAGGGGGCGAAGGTCAGAGGGAGAAGCAGACTCCCTGCTGAGCTGGGAGCCAGATGCAGGACTCAATCCCAGGACTCTAGGATCCTGACCTGAGGGGAAGGCAGTTGCCCAACTAACTGAGCCACCCAGGTGCCCCTAAAAGATTTCTTCTAATCGAAAGATTTCTTCTTTGAAAATCTGCTAGAATGAGCTTATTAAAATAAAAAAAGTGATTTTTAAACGTCTCCTTTGAATTTATTTTTTCCCTGTGGTTCTACTATTTTAATTTTATTCACGATATGGATTTCCTGCTGTCTTCTAAAAGTGGGGATCAATTCACAAACATTTTGATGTGTTTCAGTATACCCTATTCCATAGGCAGCACACACTATTCAAGGAAGATGAGCCGATGTGGGGGTGGAGGTGTAACTACATTTTTTTCTTGATATAACTATGTTTGTAACTATGTTTCAATATTCAGACAGCCAGTAGATGGTTTTACTTTTAGGTATAGCTTCCCAGGCAATCACAGTTGACTAACTTGTCCATTCATAATTTTATGTAGAATTGGCTTTTGAGCTTTTGCAGGGTGAGGTAGACACTTAGAGAAAACTTGGTCTTAGTAACAGGTGGGGGCTGTCTTCATTTACTAATCACGCATTACTTAATTTATGTACTTTCTTTTACTTTGCATTGTTACACAAATAATTTGAGGTGACTTACCTCCAACATAGTTATCCAAATGGCGAAGATAAATAAGGAAAAAGACTCCTGGTAAGTAAGAATGCAGATATGAGTATAAAATCCAGTGTGTAGCCAATGAACCTAAATTTTTCCGCCACCGAAGTCTACATTGTTGGTCTAGTTGAACATCAAATTAGATGCTAAGCTTCCTGGCACCAGCTTGAAAAGGAAACACATAAATTGGTTACCTACCTTTTTTATTACTACTTTAAGTGGAAGCAAAGCCTTTCCTAGTTAGTATTAAATTCCAAAGCTGGGGTCAAAGAGGAAGGCACAGAATATAAAGCAGTGGTTCTTATTTTAAGGGGATTAATCCTTCTGACTGCCTCTTAAAAAAATGTTTTTCTTCATTTCCCTCCCTAAGAGAATTATGGATTTTCTTCCAAGAAAATGAATTTAGGGTCGTGTTGACATAATTTGGTTCCAGTGTGTCTTTTGGTACTGGTCTACAGTTATCTGTATCGTAAATGATAAATTTTCTTTGGGGCTGAATTTATTACTAAGTGAGCCAAGGCAGCACTTCTCAAACTACAGTCTGTAGGCATATTCTCTGAGTTCTATGAAATTTTTAAAAATCAGATGCTTTTATTTTTATGAATTCAAAATTCATATATATTTAAGATGAACTGGATGATGGAGGAATAATTCAGTGAAGTTATTTCCATTTCTGCTGCTGTTAGATCTTTGCTAAATGAAAGTATGAATTGCATCATACTTTAGGGCACTCATGAAGGTTTAACAGTAGTTCACATGGATGAAAGTTGATGGGAGAATTCAGGTACTATGTGGCAGATAATGCATGTCGTAAGCATAGGAAACTTAAGTAAACTGTGATATTTATATCAGCTGATGCCATTCCTTTTTTTTTGTTACCGCATATATTGTGCAGTTCCTGCATTTATACATATGAACTTGAAAAACCTTATTAACAATAAATATAATAAATAACCAATAAAAAAACTTTAATAAGTGGCTTTAAATTTTTCTTATTATTATAATTTGGAATGTGTTACTCAATTTTTTGGTCCATCAAAAGCAAGGGTCGGTGGAAGAAAAGTAACAAAAATTATAATAACAGTGACTCAAATGATGTTTCATCGTGATCAAAATGAAAAGAATCCAACCCTAAAGGGAAATGTAAAATAGAAAATAAACAAGTGTATATTTTTACTATTAAATGTAATATTTGTAACATTGATTCCACAAAACATAATTTATTATGCTAAATAAATGTTAATTAATTTTTATTGATTTTTACATTTGTTTGTATGAATAAACTCATCATAATAAGTTAATACTCAGAGATTATCTGTCTGCAAGTTAACACTGAAGTCTCCCCGAGAAAGTTTTCCTTTTTAAAGCTTGGTATTTTACTCATGTTTGAGAAACACTGAATCAGGAGTTTTACTCTTAAATGGTTTCATGCCCATAGGGATTTAACGGAGCATGCTTTCTTGCACATTTAGAGGTTTTAAAGGTAAAAGTAATAATGCTTACCCAGTTGCTGGGTGTGCTAGAATGAGCACTCCTTAAGGAAACCAACATAGTGAGACTAGTGCTTGAAAGAAGTGTTCATCAACAGTGAAAGTCTGGAAACCTTGTCTGGTCTCCATGTTTATGTTATGAGCCTTATGGGTTTACTCTGACACTTCAGACCCATGGACTCTCAGCTATTTTTACTGATTTGATAGTGAACCAACAGATAGTTTATACTTAGACAAGCTGACTTATTTTAGGAGGAAATTCTAGCCACTGGAGATATCTTATCCTTCTTGTAGGTCATCTGAACAAATCTGTTAAGTTTGTTGAGTTAGATTTCTCAGGCTCCTGCATTTTCCCTTTGCAGAACTCCCTAGCCTGCCTCCCTCCTGCCACCACCTTCCAAGTCTGGTTTTGCTCTGGAGGGCAGTTAGGGTAGGAATTGTGACCTTTGCATTTCATTCCAGATATGATCCTGGGTCACTAGAAAAGTGGGTGAAACCACTCTTTCCATCACTACCTTAAGGAAATTGATCCTGAGGCCATTTCTACCTGTCAAAGAAGAATTCAGAGGCCTGTGCTGTGACTGCCACTCATGTGGGAACTTTTCCAAACCTAAAGAAGTCCTTAGCCCCAAGGCCTTCCTGGCAGCCCAGTGCTGATGAGCAGGGTGAATTTCTTCATGCAGCAGATGTCACTGCAGCTGTTTTGTCACCATGGATTTGTTTGTTACGTTCTCATTTTTTTCATTTTTCAGGTGTAGAAGGATATTTATGTGCTTTTCTGTGTTCCAGGAAGCAATTTTAGGCCAAAACTACTGGGAAGAGGATAATCACAATGATAGTTCCCTCATATTTAGTTCCAGTTTTGCCCCTCCGGATACATATGTCTGTTTAGCATCTTGTCAATTTTTAAAAATTTTCCGGAACACATTGTCTTTTCAATTGAATGGTGATCAGAGTAAATATACACATACTCAACTGGGAATTTTGGGTTTGTATTTGAAAAAAATAGATCAGGAGATGGCTGTTCAGATTCGAAGATAGGTTTAGAGAGGGTAAAAGAGGTGAATACATTCGAGGTACCCAAACTAGTTAGGTTGCTTGTGGGTGGCAAGATTAAGTGGCTTTCATCCAGCTGCAGACAGTCTGTTGTGGGGTCTTGGAAATCATCCAAAATGTTAATTGCTGTTGAAATAACATTTTGGTAAAAGATAGTAAGAGCATTCTTAGTTATCAGAGCTAGCCATATAAGTTAGAGGCTTAGAATGAATTTCTCCCTTGCCTCCTGTAGTTTTTCTATCTCTATTAGTGATAAAAAGATTTGCAACCGGACTATTGTATTCTGTGTTCCATAGTAATGTATGGTGTGACATTAATTTGATTAATTACATTTACCATCATATTAGATTTCTAAAGTATTTAAGATTTTATTGAAATGTTTATATATTAGAAAAAAAATTAAAAACCTCACCCCTCAATAGCACTATAGAATATACATGCAGATGATTTATAAATGTGTTTATACTCAAAATCTTTCCTTTGAGATCTAGAATCATATATCCAACTGCCTACTTGACATCTTCTCTGGTATGCCTCAACAAAATTAATGCCCCTCCTTTCTCATAGAATATTATTCTTTTTGACAGCTATGTGGTGGATTTCTTCTTGCCTTTTGAGTTTTCATGGCCTCAGAAGCAAGTCGAATACTTACCTTTCCAGCCATCCTAATAGTAATGAGAACAGTAGGTGACCAAATCTGCACTATTCAGAAAACCTAAAGGAACGTTGATTAGGAAACTATTGACTGCAGAAAGGAGGCACCATGAGGATTTCCTTCTGCAGAAAGTGGAAGCGTAGACATTTAGAGGGAGCAAAGTCTAGGACCCAGCTTGGATATTGGGAGCAATGTTGTCTGTGCCCAGTAGTGGGTCCCCAGTGGAGGGATCCTACAGTATATTGGTCATTATTTGGCCTTCCTAATACCCTTTAGTAATGTTTGTGGGATTTTTTTTTTTTTTTTGCTGAAAATGATACAGTAGATTTTACTATTTAAAATAAAGAACTTGTACTGACCCCCCCCCCCCCCAAATTGATCTTTATCCAGTGTGCTAAGACTCAAGGAATGTCACCACTGTCTATCTGGGTGTATGAGCAAGAAGTATAGTTGTACATTCTGAGCACCTGTCTCTTCTTCACTTCTACACCTCATGCAACACCAAGTCCTGCTAATCTTTACATCTTACGTAGGTTTCGGATGGTTGATTCACATCATGTCCATCATCTGCTACCTGAATTAAATATGTATATTTACCAGGATGCTGCAGCTGTTTGCTCACTACTCCCGCATCAGCCATCTATTCTATATAGACATAGCTGGAGTGGTTTTCCAAAATCTGATTTAGGATAGCAACCTCTGCCTCCCCCAGCTTGAATCTTTTTTTTTTTTTTTTAATGTCATTCTATAACATTTAAAACTCCTTATATTTATCCATAAGAACCTCTTGGTCTTTTTATTTTCTGCATCTCCATTCTCATTGCTCTCATTTTCTCCAGTCCAGCCAAACATTCAGTCCTTTTATTTGTTAGAATCTGTCCTGCCCCAGGTCATTTGCGCTACTTGTTTCTACTGCCTGAAATGATCTTCTTTCTTCTTGTCTGCTAATAACTCTCCTTCTTTAGACAGTAGCTCTTACTTCTCTTTCTTTCTTAGAAGTATCTTCAGGCCTTTTGGATGAGGTCATATCTTTGCATCATATGATCCCATAACCAGCCTCTCTTTTACAAAGGTTGGCAGTTTTGTTTTGGCATGTATTTGTTGATGCTTTGCTCATTTGTGTAAATAGCTCATCTGTGTGAAAGAAGCCCCATGAAGGACAAGTAGTCAGATGGTATTTGTTAGAGAAATTCATGCTTACTAGTTTTCCATGCAGTTTGAAAATATTTGAGTTATATTAATTCTTTGTAAACTAAACTTCTTATTCAGTTTTATGGTCAGTATAATATAGAAGCAAAAGGTTTTAGTATTAGATTTGGATTGAGTTTTGAACAAGTTACTTAACTTTTCTAAACCTGACATTCTATATAATGCTTAGCAATTTATATATTCAGTACCTTTCTCACTGGAAGATTGGATTGTATCTTACTCCTATTTTTACAGGATTAAGTAGTTCTATTAATTAATATATTCCAGTTGGACTCCAACATCATTTCCATTAATGGAATATCTGCTATGTATAGATCATTATGCAAAAAGTCAGAATGAGAGGCAGTAGACCTTAAGAAGTTTACTATTGAGTTTGGAAAATTCTACACATCATAACACGATGAGGTAGGAAACGTAAAATTTGTGAATCACCTACAAAGTTGTATAGTCAATTATAGGAATTCATGGAGAAGATGGAAATTGAGCTCCCTAGGGAAGAAAAAAAGACTACAAGCCTTCTAGGCAAAAAGGAGGGGTAAAACAAGTAAAAAATGTATATTACAGCATTGTGAATTATGAACTGTGAGTTCATGCTGGTAATTCATGGCAAATAAGCAGTGCAAGATTTCTGTCGATCAGATGTGAGAATTTTGAGTATCAGCTAGAATATGTTGCCTTATCTTTGGGCATATGGTTGATTCTTCAGCCAATAGATTTGTGTTGCATCTAATTTGATGTAGATCACTGTGATTGCAGTGATCACTGCCAGCTTGTGGTTCTTGCAGACTTTAGTCACTGTAGGAACTATTTATTTTAATTACCTTCTTTTTTAAAGTCATGTAAAGAGTTCTTAGGGAAATATGTGATAATACTACAGTTAGAAGAAAAAAATGTTGGGACATGTTCTTCTGGTTATTCTCAAAGGAGAAACACTTGATCTTATTCTGTGTACTTAAGGTGTTTCCATTTATTTTAACTTGCTGAAAGTGCATCTTCGTAGTAGATGGAAAGATCTGAAAATCAAATTTTTGAAATTGTTGAAAATTCTCTCTTTGCCATAAAAGAAAGACCCTCCTTCTTTGGGAGGAGGTTGGGAAACACCTGTGCTAGATTTTTGGTCAGAGTTCCCACTGTTATTTTGGCTGAAACTATATTCTATTTTTATTTCTACAGTACACCCCAGAGGGAAGCTTTAAAAAGTTAGTGTGGGAACTGAGACTGTACAACTTCTCAATGTTTGTGTTCATCCACTGAGCCTTAAGTTAGCATTTATGAAAACATTCAAGTACAGTCCTAAGATTCTCTGAGGGCAAAAAGAGCACTGTTGGAATGGAGGTCACTTGCATGATGCAGCTTTTCTGCTTATGTTTAAAAGGAATGTTTTATTGGAAGAATATCCTTGGGTGATTGTATTTGCTAAGAGGAAGTTGAATTAATTGTTTGCCAGCAGTGAGAGAAGAATTTATATGTTGTTCTTTTCCTCACCATTGGTCAGTATGGCATTTCACAGCTGATCAGGTGTGTTTGGTAATTTTTTTTTTAAGTAGCAGTTGGATTGGCAGCACCAGAAATGGAATAGCTTAGCCTATGATAACAGTGATATGAGTTGGTATTTTACTTTGCTCTCGTATAGGGAACCACTAATTCCACTAGAACTACCTTAGATTAATGTAGACTCAGGAGAGCCAGTAATTAATGAATGGGTCTCTGGTGTTATTTTGTTTTGTTTTATTTTATTTTATATTAAATCCTTGAATTATAGATGATTAATCATCTTGTGAACAAAAATACCAATATCAGCATTTGAGGTGATGATACTGTTGTCTTTTGCCATTTTGTCTCCTGGGGCCTCAATTCCTTTTATCATATTTGAATGGTTTGTGAAGCTACTTGAGGAGACAGAAAATAAACATAACCCCATTTTCTGTACCATTCTGTCCTTCCCTCTTGTCCTGTCTTCCCACATCTTAGATTTTACAGTGTAAGCAGTTTGTCTTTCTCTCCTCTCACTTGGACTCTTTTCTTCCTTTCTGTAAACTCAGTTTCTTATTTTTTTTCCTCGTGTTTTATGCTTTCATTCCCTTTTGGTTTTCTTTTCTTTCTTTGTCATGGGCTCCTAAGAGAGGCACTGTTTTCGAAAACAAGTAGACCGATTTTTGGTTTAGATAATACTGTGTAAATAAAAAAAAGTAGGAACATGTTTTTACTTCGCTATTTCCCATTTCTGTAATCCTGCAACAATCTTCCCAATCAGTATTTTTTTGATAGCTAAATACTTCTGTCTTCCGGGCTTCACATTTTCATCAGTAGAATGGTAGAGGGGAGAGCTGGATGGTTGGAGTGGGTAATGTCAGAGTCAGGCTGCAAAAATCAGGTCTCTGGCTTCAGAGCACAAATTCTTCACCATTTCATAGCTAAGAATATGCTTTTATTTGGGTGACAGTGGAGTATATGCTATTCTTTTGAACCTTTTATGAAGCATCTTCTAGTGTAGTCAGGAACTTCCGTGGTCCTTGTACTTTGATACAGGAAGCAACTTCCTTGGTTTGCCCATTGAGTTACTCTTGTACCTTGATTCCCCTTGAACCTGAGAACTTGGGTTGAGAAGTTTTGTTCAACCTGAATTCTTCTCTAATTGAGCATTACTTGCTAGTTTCCTATTCAGGAATAGTTGTTATTATCTCTTTTAATGTTGAGTCAAATAGAGCCAGTTCTTGTAATATATTAAAATAAATTTTTGCTACATTAAGACATACTGTGATTATGGAGTAGAGTATTTTGACTTTGAAGATACATATTTATATGGAAATATAGAACACTGTGCAGGCTTTCTCTACTAACCTTAAGTTCTGGCCTTCTATTATTAACAAGGTTCTGTGTATCCAGACTACAGGCTGGAATTGTTAGTAAGATATTTCGTCTTTAGACAGTTTCCAGAGAGAGCAGGCTCTACCTTCTCTTACCTTTCACTGTTCTTTCCAATTTGGGTTCCTTAGAAAAGGCAAGTGATGATTACAATATTGGCTACAGGACAAAGACTCCCTTACTTTTTGGAGTAATATAACTGATTATTCTCTTAAGGTTGCTTTTTACTTTAGCAACTGCTTCTCAAAACATTTCAGTACCACATTACATAAAAGCTATGTAGATTAGAGAGCTATGGGATGAGTGCCAGGATTTCAGAAATTGGACAAATCTAAGAAGAGGAGGTCTTAAACTTAGATTTGTGGTTCTTTACAATTGTCGGTAAAGGTGTGTGTCTATGTGTGTTTCTGGGGAAAATAATTCTATATCTACATGAGATTTCAAAAAAAAATGAAGTGAGAAAGGAAGGTTAGAGAGGAATAGAAAGAAAGAACTGAGAAAGAGGCTTGATAACACTGGGCAAAGGGGATTGGATAGGTTGTAAACAGCTTGAGAAAGGTTCAAGTATCTGTGAATTGGAAGATTTTAAGTATACTACTCCATAACATTGTCATCTCATTTTTTATCTCTGAAAATGTTCTTTTCCTGTATTTTCCAGTTTGATTGTGGCTACTATTCGGTGGAGGAAGGAATGAATCTATCTGAAGGAACAAATAATGACTTTAGCATGTCATGTAGATAATCTCATTTAGTCCTGAAAGCAGACTGCAACAGTTGAAGGATTTCAAGATAAGGAAACTAGGACTGAGAAAAGTTATATTATTTGCCCAAGCTAGATGATGGGTAGGAGGTAGGGAAAACTGGACTCCTGAAAGACCCTGGAGAGAAAAGCTCAGCAGATTGTGAAATCAGCCTCTTCTGAAGAGGAGGGAGGTGATATTCAGTAACACGTCTGATAGTCCTACTGGGCGGGTTTTCTGTGTCCTGCAGAAGAAAGTGAAAATTTTGGTGGTCAAAGTAAGTGCCGGGTAGATTCCTGCTTTTACTTTCGGAGATGTTGTAGGGGAAGGAGATTAAACTATAGCACAGTGTTTGGTCCAGTTCCTAAATCTTAACATGTAGCAGGTAAACTCCCTGAGGAGACTAGTCTGCTAAGAATTGTGCTAATTTTACACAAAACCTTCTTTTTAGTGTTTTGTGTTGTCTGAAAGTTTTAGCAGCTGTCCTCTTTTCAAATGTCAGTTGGATACCTAGAACAAATACAAAGCTGTTCCTCTCAGGGATTACACGAAGTTTTATTCCTGCAGAATGAATGAAGCAGTTTCATATTTTGTCAGGGCAATGGAGGGGACATTTTAGGGACAGAAAAGTTGTTGGAAATTGAATTCTGATAAATGCAAGGTCAATCCTTTTGTATTGGAGTTTGAGAGACAAGTTTATTTTTCTTGCACTGATATTTTATAATGGGTGTTTCATTCTGTCTTTTGGAAACAAACTATGTGATATACTGAGTGAACTCCATTAGGAGAGAGGCATAATCTTAAGAAATAATAGGATGTAAAAGTTTAGAGAATTAATAATAGACGATGCAAAAAAGTGAGGGGATCTATCTTAGCTTACCAAAATGTTGTAATCTTCTGGGGGAATTGTCAAGATTGAGAACATTGTTTAAAGTCATTTCGGGTTCTTTGGTTTTTTTCCTCTTTGTTTTATACTTGAAATAAAACCAACACAGTTACCATTTTTGAGATTCTTCCTTTTTTGCTTGCCTTCAATTTAATTCACCAGAAGTTTACAGCTGCAAAAATCGTTCTGTTAGGTACAACGTGGAAAAAAAAGTTCTTGATCTCGAAAAGCTTACACTGGAGCTGGGCAGATGCACAGATAGATACTGTTTTTTAGTATATAAGAGAGCATTATAGAAATGCTAAGGATATGCAGAACAGGAAACACCAATAAAGAGTTGTCAGATTTTGTCATAAGAACATTCAGTTTCACACTGATGCTCCAGACATTATTCTAGATTTTTAGATGAGCAAGATATATGAATTCTGAATTTTTTGTGGAGTTTTTCACTCAAATAAACGAATTCAGTAAGTGGCAAGTGCTGGGAAGGAAATAACAAAGAACGACATGTGAGAAAGAATCTTAGAAGAGGGTGCCTGGGTGGCTTAGACAGTTGAGCATCTAACTCTTGGTTTTGGCTCAGGGCATGATCTCAGGTCCCGAGATCCAGCCCTCAGTTGCGCTCCACACTGAGAATGGAGCCTGCCTAAGATTCTCTCTCCTTCTCCCTCTGCCCCTCACTCCCCTGCTCACGTGCTCTCTCTCAAGAAAGAAAAGAAAAGAGAAAGAAAGAAAGAAAGAAAGAAAGAAAGAAAGAAAGAAAGAAAGAAAGAAAGAAACAGAAGGACTACTTTAGTTAACAGACCAAGGAACACTTTACCAATAAGTGGGATTTGTGCCAAGAATTGAATGATGAAAGTAAGCTGCTGGAGGGGAGAGTACTCCAACCTGAGACAGGCATAAGCTTGGATTTTTAATGGGCAGAAGGAAGCCCACTATATCTGGAGCATGTTGAGTGAGGTAAGAAAGGAGAAGGAGATAACATGAGAGAGGAAGACAGGGGCCAGATTATATTGAAGTTGATAGGCTAGAGTATGGAGTTTGGATTTAATTCTCATTGCACTGTACAGCTGAAAAAAAGATTAATTGTATGTTTTGAAAAAAATGGATGTGGGTGTCTGTAGCGAGCTCTTGTAGGGCTGCTGGTAGGGAGCCGTGAAAGGAGTCGGGAGTC
The DNA here is from genome assembly GCA_028533885.1 of Nasua narica. NCBI lineage: Eukaryota > Metazoa > Chordata > Mammalia > Carnivora > Procyonidae > Nasua > Nasua narica. The sequence continues at coordinate 31,295,753 of CM052802.1, forward strand.
ATGAAGCCTGTTGAGAGTGGTTCTAGTCATCCCCCCTGAGAGATGAGAGGAGTTGGATAAACTAGTGAAGATGAAGAGAAGTGGATGGTTTGAGGACATGGTTTGGACATAGAGACAAAAGAAATTGCTAGTGGATTACAAGAGGAAACTGAAGGACAGGGAAAAATCAAACTGATTTCTGGATTCTTAATTTTAGCCACTTGGTGTATCATGTTGCCACCTAATCAGATGAAGAAAAATGGGATTAGGAAAAGAAGCTTGAATAAAGGAAATGAAAGCTGAAACATGAAAAGGTGACATTGTCTTCAGCACAAAGGTGACAGCCGTGAAAATGCTTAAAAGACATTAATTTTACAACAAAGAAAAAAATCATCCCAGATGGGCTGGGACCCCAAAACGCAATTTCAGTTGTCACTGTCACTGTTCTCTCCACCCAGAGATCCTGATTACTTCTTCTTAAGCTATCTAGGCACAAAACAATATTACTGTATAGCATCTCTGATTTTTTCCAACGGTTTCTGGCGTGTTCTTTGTTCCTACTAGGAAAATCTCATTTAATGCCAAGATATAACTCTTTTGCACAGTGTGTTGGTGCTTTGGTAGCTATTCAAAATGGTCCTCAGAACATACAAAAATTCTTTTATTATTTGGATAGAATATTACTTAAGTGTTTGGACTCTGACTGGAACTCTGGATAATTGGTCTGGATTTCTTAGTCTACATAATCATGTGAACCAATTCCCTATAATAAATCTCTTTCTGTGCGTGTGTCCTGTTGCTTGCGTTTCTCTGATTAAGCCTGACTGTTATAATAGACCCTTTATATTTATATTGATGTACGAAAATTCAGCATTTTTTTATTTTCATTCTCCAACTGTCTATCATCCCAATGAAGACTTTCATTTCATTGAGTACATTTTTATACCCTGAAGAGACTGAATGAAGTAGATACAATATAAATAAAATCACTGATTATGTTCTCATTAGATCATAACGATAAAAAGGATCATGTATATTAATATTTAGTGGCTCTCCACATGTGGTCCTGGGTTTCTAAGACCCTTTTTGGTCTCAGCATGGTCAAAATTATTGTCATAATAGCACTAAGATATTGTCTGCTCTTATTTTCTCCAATTTTCTCATGAGTATATGGTAGAATTTCCTGGAGGCTACATGATATCTGATATTACAACAGATTGAGTGGATAAATAGAAACAAGAACCTAGCTGTCTTCTATTAAGTCAGACCTGAAAGATTTGCAAAAATGTAAAACAATGTTCTCTTTATATTACCTTTTTTAAAAGATTATTTCTTTATTTATTTGAGAGAGAAAGAGAGACTATGAGCCAGGGACTGGGGAGTAGCAGAGGGAGAGGGAGAAGCAAACTCCTCAGTGAGCAGGGAGCCTGATGGGGGGCTCGATCCCAGGACTCTGAGATCGTGACCTGAGCTGAAGGCAAATGTTTAACAGACTGAGCCACCCAGGCGTCCCTATCATATTATTTTTTTGTTTGTGTTAGAAAATATGGTAGTTTTTATAAAAACATGTTATTCAGATTAACATATAATAGATTTATTGTTGCTAATACTGAAAGAATTAATAAGCCTTTTGAAGTTTCTCAGTTTGAATTTCTATTGTGGTCAAGATTGATAGCTGGAACTCACAGAAAGGAAAGCTCTTTGATGTCGTCAGTAATTTCTAAGAGTATAAAAGTGGTCCTGAGACTAAAACAGTAGAGAACCTTTGCTGTAATGGAAGGTTTTTCATATACACAAGAGTGCCTCTCATAAAAATGTTAAGTGTGTACTTCCAAACATTATACTCTTTCTTCAAATGATTCTGTCTGGAAGTACCACAAACCAGTTCCAGTTGTTTATTTTTGCTGTTGTTTTGACATCTTCTGATAATTTCTCTCACATAAAGGTAAAGTCACTGCCTCAACAGCTATGTTATTATAACTGAGAGCTGGTCTCTTTGTCTCCTTCTCATGTATTCGGTCATCCAGATGACCAGCTAACAAGTGCTTACTGAACTTCTACCATGTACAAGGCCCTCGTTCAGTGCTGTGCCCGTTTTCAGTTCATTGCTTTCGCAGCTCCAGACCCACCCCTTGTTACCTGCTCTGTGCTAGTGGAGGTGGACCGTGGAAGCCTTTCTCCTTTGTAGCTAGTGCCGCGCTAATGCTATGCAGTTGGTCCGGTAGTATCTTGTCGTTTGTCCATGGGGGTGCTGAAGGGGTGTTAGCAGGAAGGTGCTTCTACTCCTGTTTGAATTGTGCTTCTATTTCAGTTCTTTTCATGCTAATATTGAAGAGCTGGCAATGGTCCATCGGTGGGCACAGCGCATGCAGCCCCTTCTGTGCTTCTGGCCCCAGCCTCGGCCTGGTGACCTTGCCATGGGCCTCCCCACATGCGCACAGCCCACCCCCGGCCTCATGCCACCCTGATGCAGGGGAGTCTTTCCTGCTTGTGGACCAGCTTTGGCCTGAGCGACCCAGCAACCTCTTTCACCATCCAGTGGGCTGCAAAGCTAGCTACACCTTCTTTAAGAAGATGTGATTCTCAGCAGCCTCCCTCCCCTTTCCACATCTGTCCTTCTTGGGGGTATTGTGGTTACTCTTGAGGGTTCTCTTTACTACTTAAGAGTTTCTACATCTCATAGTTGATGATTCTTATATGATACTTTCACTGTTACATTTTCTGTGTGGCTTCTCTCTGCTGATGGGACTCTGAATAAATTAGGTGTTTTCTATCACTCTTCTGAGGGGGATAAACAATACCTGTATAAATTATTTAAAATTTGTACAAAAGCAGTGTATAATTAAGGGCCAGAACCAGGAAGGCAGACGGTGTATCAAAGAGCTTCAAGGCAGGGAAAGCTCAATAAGGATGGGGTGCTAAGGAAGGTCAATGGGAAAGAAATGGCATGGGGGTGAGACGAGGGAGGCTTTCTTCCAGAGGCCTGAGCATGTTCTGGAGAAGAAACTGGCACGGTGTGTGGGGAGAGTAGTGAGGGCTCTGTCAGACTGGAGAAGTCAGAGGACGTACAGTGCCGAAGATCATGGAGGGTCGTCAGTACCAAGCAGAGAAGTGGACATTTCTTTCAGTTTTAGTTAACAGGGTACATTTGGTGGACTTTAAATAAGAATCGACTTAATAAAAATGTTATGTTAGTATACCGAAGGATATGTAAGTAAAGGGTTTTAAAATGAAGCACGGAAACCTATTTATCATGTATTATTTTCTGTTTTGTGCCGTTAATCCCATTTCCTGTGTTATTATGTTGTTCCTAGAAGTATATCTTAAAGATAAAATTTTCATTAATACATAAAATCCATTGGACATTATTTACTCATCTAGATAATGGACTATGGCATTTTTGAATATGGGACTTGTTTTCTTGGTTATTCTTTTTAAATAAAGACTGCTGTTTCATCTACTCACTGCCCCCCTCTTTTAATGAATTGAAATAAGAAGTTTCTGATATTTGTATTGTGGTTTTTTTTGAAAGCCAAGGTGCTGTTTATCTGTAGTATGCAAATAGGATTTATTTTTAAGAGGCAAATAACCCATGTTTATTTCTTGAGTATTTATCATTATTTGATGTTACTTATGTAAGATAGTCTTCACATAGTCTCTTTTTTTAAACTACAAATCTAATGTATGTTCATTATGGAACATTCAGTGAATGTACATGAAAATAAGAAAAAGAAGACAATTAATTATAGCTCCCTTTTGATAATACAGTTAATTCTTTGCTATATATTCTTTTTTTCCTGCTATATGTGCATGTGTATGTTTACCTATATGAATATACACATTTACACGATTGTATTTAGTTTATATATATGGTTTTTCAAAATGGGTACAATATTTTATAACCTTATTTTACTTAACAAACTGTGAATATCTTCCACCAAGTAGTTTAATAATTCCTTTTTGATGACTACAGAATTACTCATCAAACTGATTTACCATAATTTTACAAATTGCCCGTTATTGGACATTTAAAATACTTTTGTTTTTCTATGTTTTATTTTTTATTTTATTTTATTGAGTTTAAAAGATTTTACTTTTAAGTCATCTCTACACCCAACAGTGGGACTCAAACTCACAACCCTGAGATCAAAATTGAGTGCTCTACTGAGCCAGCCGCATGCTCCTGTTTTTCTGTTTTAAATAATGTCATGATGAGATGGACATCTTTTTTAAGCTGTATCTTTGTACGTATACAAATTGTTTATTTAGTTTACATTCTTCGATTTGGAATCACCACCTGTGAGGGTATCTATCTCTTTTAAGGTTTTTGATTCTCATTGTCAGAATGCTCTCCAGAGAAGTTATGCTTTTTTAAAAAAATCATCATAAGCCCACTAAGTTTTTCTTTTTTGTCTTAAATGATATATTTGATACCTCCGTTGCTCCAGAGACTGTAAGGAATATTCGTAAGGCCACATTAAAGAAATCACATTAATTAAAAGTTACTACATAATACATGATTGACACAGATGTTTCATTATTAAGTCTTGAGATAGGTAAGTCACAACTAAATAGACTTGAACTCTTATTAGAAACCTGAGAGATTAGTTAGCTGGTGACAGAACTATAGCAAGTAAGCTTAAATTAGGACATAAAAATGAGGGAAATGCATATTGTAGAATTTCCTGACTCTTAAGTGTTACAGCCAGTTATTCTGGGAGACTGTAGAAGTAATTTTTAGAAGTCGATAAGAATAGCATAGTGTTCTCTATGGTTGGGATGATGAAAGTAAATCTTATGTCAAATAGGCAGCTACCTCCATGGTGCCTCCTAGGTAAATTGCCACTATATGAAATCAGCTGGCAGAAGTATTTGGTTGGATCTTTGGAGCTAATGCTTGCTTCTTCCTTTCTGGAGCCATGTAATAAATGCATATTATTTGATAACACTCAGAAAATGTAGCAATAATAAGACTGCACTGAAAGAAGCTCATTTAGCTTAAACATTCTATAGAAATGAAATATCAGCACTTTTTTTTTTTTAAATAACTTGAAATGCTGGAGTAGTTTGAGCAAGCTTTTATTTTGTGACTTTTGTCTTTTGTAATGATCCAATTGGTAATTCCTACAAATTAATATACTTTGCTCATCCCATTTCCTTAATAAGAAAATTATCATAGCTTAAGAGTGAAACTAGATGAAAATTGCTAAATGGTCTTAATGGTAAATATCACAGTATGTAATTAGGATGTTTGACAAAGCATATTTTATGCCAGAGTTTATTTTATAATGGAAGAAAATAACTATTTGAAAGCCCGTAAGTCACTTAGAGAGCACTACTTTGAAATTAACAATCAGAAGCCATAATTGATGAAGACTTGTAAGAATAATTTAAACTTACTACTGCCATAATGTATCACTGGAAAAAAAAAAAAAAAACCAAAAACTTGCCTGGCAGTGGAGAAATAGGTCACAGGTTTGTGAAGAAGCTGAGGGCCAATAACAGTAAGTAACTTGTCTAAGATCACAGGCCTGGTCATTGGTCAGCTCTGCTTTGGTGAATCTGAAAGACATCCTGGCAAATCAGACATGGACCTCAGAATGTGAGTATAGCCAAGAATAGAAACATCCTGCTTATATAAGTTGGGTTGGGATCCAGGATATCCTGTTTAAAAAGAAAAAAGACCTAATTTCTCCAAAAATATACGTGACCAATTTATTCTGTTACTGAGCCTGCAATCTGTGAGAATGAAGAAGAAATAAAAAAGGACAATTTCAGGTTACAGGAGAAGATGAATACCCAGAAAAATGAAGTGCAAGTAATATCAATAACTCTCACTCTAGTAAGCATATTCTGTACTTTGCCTGATAACTGGTAGTGTTATATGAAATCTTTACATAAGTTCTGAGCTCTAGAATGGAAATTCTTCAGATTTGAAATTTCAGTTTCTTAGGTAGTAAAAGTCCTCTTATCTGCAATAATTTGAATTTGCTTTGGGGGTTAATCTAACTCGTTAGACTAGTAGTCAATGAGTATTTAGTGTGTTAGGTAAAAGTTACTATGTTTTAGGGAGGAAACAGGTTTGATTGGTCAGGAAGAGAGGTCCGAGTGTAATCCTTGTAACACCAGATTCTGTAATGCTACACATGATATGTTCTGGTTAAAATTACACCCTCGGGGGAAAATTACAATAAAATCTTGCCATATACGTTAATTGTGACAAATAGGTACATTGACATTTTTGTGATATGCATCTTTGTTAAAATCCACAGTGACGTGAAAAAATCTGGTGGTTTTTCTGCAGAAGTCCTTGGCTAATAGCAGCAGCTGATGTTCAAGTCCCATGTTTGTAATTACCACTAAGACTGTGTGTTTGAGGGTGGAACTACGAGGTGCTATGAGGTTGGGACTTCTTATGTCCTATGAGAGACAACCAAGAAATATTTATTAAATCAAAGGTAATGGGGTTAGACTCGTATTTTCAAGGCAAAACACTAGTCTCACACTAGTTTCTTGCAGCTCCGGAGGGGCTTATGGCGGAACGATGGCAGAATTGGGACCAGCAGTCATGGTGGTTAGCTGATAGCTTCATGGGCAAGGCTCGAAGAAGTAGGCAAATCCACTATGTTTCAGATTCTCAGATCTAAAAAATTGACATTTTCAATTTCTCTCCTCACATGTATACTGCAAAGTATCCTTATTCCCTGAACTTAAGTTCAGAGTGGTTAGTCACCCAGCTTTATGTAAATGATGATCTTGGGATCTGAAATCAGAAAGGATTGTGCCGGCACTTAGTTAACCCATCTCTCTCCAAGACTAATATAGGGAAAAGGAAAGATGCCCCCTCTCTGGAAGCCTGGCCAAAAAGGTATTGGTCCTGTTTGTTTGCAAGTTTGATAATGAAAGACCTTCGTTTAGTTAGACTACAGGATTGGGATCTGCATTTGAAGGAGGCTCTACCTACTCTACTTGACTTTGAATAAGTTACTAATTGTACTTCAGTTTACTGGTTTGTAAAACAGGTCCTTTCAGAGAGCAAATGAATTGATATGTATTACATACTTTGAACAATATCTGTCGCTTACTAAAAATTGAGTTCACCTACTTGTTTGATGTTTTTCCATGGATCTATTCTGGAAGACAGTCCTTTTGAGTTCAATTTAATGTTCAAAATGGATTCGTATTATTTTAACATTTTTTTCTGTTATTAGAGATTCCCTTTTGCTTATGTGTCTCCTTAGCTCTATTATATGTAATATCATTTCAGGTTCCTATATGATAGTGGACTCTTCAGATCATGACCCTGGAGAAAAAGCCAGACTTCAGCTGCCTACAATGAAGGAGAATGACACTCACTGTATCGATTTCAGTTACCTGTTATATAGCCAGAAGGGGTTGAATCCTGGCACTTTGAACATACTGGTTAGGGTGAATAAAGGACCTCTTGCCAATCCAATTTGGAATGTGACTGGATTCACAGGTAGAGACTGGCTTCGGGCGGAGCTAGCAGTGAGCACCTTTTGGCCCAATGAATATCAGGTAATCATCTATGCTTTTCTGGTTTGTGTTTTCACGTCATTGGATCTCACTGTGTATGTAATACTTAGAGGTGAATACTAGCATATTGGAATAGAGATCATCTGTTTTGCCCTCCTCGCACCCTGTTCTTGAGGAAATGTTTAAAGCATTGGCACACAACCTTCAAAGTAGTGAGACTCTCTCCACATAATGAGAAACAATAGTTTTAGGTACGAAGTTTGTTGGTTTTTTTGACAAAGAGCTACTTATTGACAGATTTATTTCCATGTCTCTGTTCAGGAAGAAAAAGTCCTTTTATTTGAGTACATTATTCAGACAGAATTGGTTTGCTGACTTCTGACAATAACATTTGGAAACTAAACATGAAGTAGTGTTTCATGAATTATATCATCTCAGGGGGAGGCATTTTAAATAATTATATTTTTGTCAGTTACATGCAGTTTCAAAATAAGCAAACAAAAAAGGAAAAGTCCACATATCTTTTTTTTCCAGAAATACTTCATTTAATTATGAATAAACCAGACAATGAAGGATATATCTACTTTATGTTTTGTGAGGCTGATTTTGTATGGTTTAACAAAAAACAATTTACCAGTTTGAAGAGTCATTCAAAATCCTCCCTATAAGGTTCAGTAGAACTATCTCCCCCCCCCTTTTTGAAATACCACCTTACTCCACTTTGCTTTTACTAAAGCGAAGTTTTAGTAAACCGTTACGCTAACGGAAAGAAATCTGAGGAGGATTTCTGCTTTTCTGAAAAAAGGTGAAAAGCTAAAATAGCGTGCAGACTTTGTTTTACAGCCATTATGGAAGCAGCTAGCACACAGCCCAGCTGCAAGAGGGGCCCCGCCAAGCTCCTTCCCCAGGAACTACATTCAACATCTTAGCATCAAGCTACCGTAGCTTTGAACTGTGTGAGCATCTGTGCTTTATCTGGATTTATTTTGTGCATCTGTTAGTAAGATGTGTCCTAAGGTATCAGATAAGGAGAAGAGTTATTTTTGGGTCTGGGAACGCTCAAAAAATTTTCCATGTAAATTAATGTAATTACTTCTTTCTCTGTTTCGGTTTATGAAAAGTTTCCTAAGGACCCTAAACTTTCAGTAGCAGGGAAAACCTGACCCTAGACACAGAAAATTACCTCTTTTGAAAGTTCACTTTTGTGTTAGTCTTGAGATTTAAACTTTTAAAATGTCTATTTATAGTTTGTTACAGAGCCTAATGAGAATGTATTATGTAAAAGTATATTTTACTTTGGTCAGTAGACCAAATTTATAATTTATAAATTTATAAAGCTAAGAACAATTATTTCTGCTTTTTAAAAATGAACAATTTCTTCAGGTGGAAGTTGTCTTTACTCTTAGGGGAGGAAACACAATACGTTATTTTAATTGCTTTGTCATGAGTTGATTTTTCTATTTTATTAAAAAGCCTTTTACTTCATAGGTATCATTCCACAGGTAAGGTTCTTTGTGAAGGGTTATATGTGTATTGAGATTTTAATGGATTTTTCTTCAGGTACTAGTTGATTCTGTTATTCCTGAGCTGAAAGGATGTTGTTCTTGAGTGTGGGAAAGCTGTCTGCTTTTCCAGGGCCCCCAGCTCTGGGAGGGCTGCATGTGGTAATTGGGTGACTAGAAGTATATGAAACTAATGCTGAGGCACTGGAAGTAAGATCAGTGGGCCCATCTCTGAAAACAGTGGGTCATCATTTGCTGGTTCACCCTCACAATGCATTGTCCTTTCACTGACTTAACTAGAACCTGTTCTTGGAGCTTAACACTGAAAAGGAAAAGCTCTGATTTAACAAAAGAAAACTGTCAGTGGATTCAGCCTCCTTAAAATAAATTTAAGCCCAAATAGCAAATTAGCAAAATTGTTAAAAATTTGGTTTCTGGAGTCAGATTGCCTATATAAAACACTGTTTGCTATTTGCTAGATTGTTCTTTAAGGAATCAAATTGTGAGTTATATCTTTAAAGAAAAACAAAGAAATGGATTTTGAGAAATCCAACAAATTATCTAGGTAACATGCTGATATGCCTTCAGTACTAAGAAATAGCGCACATACAATTAATTACCTTTTCTTATTTTTCACAAGATCTGTCTTTGAGTCATTGATATTTTAACAACATTTTCTTATGGCACACATTTCTGCAATATTAATTTTAATGTTGAGTTACACTCGTGGACTGGATGCTTCTATGTTCAGTCTCATTTTGTATGACAAAACTTCCTTTGGGTTATGTGTACCTTTAGTGTTTTAAGCAAGCAGTGCAAAAAGTGTGTGTGCAAGTTTCAGCATGGCCAGTGAGATCTTTTTGGAGATGTCTTGTCAGAGAAAAAGATTACTACATAACTTGGAACCTGTGGGTAAACGTTTCTTTCTTGCAGATTGAAATTTGAGCAATAGATCATTACTTAAGTGATTAATTACTTTACTTCCGCATCTTTTTTCCTTAACCCGCAAAACCTAACAATCAATGAGAACAAAAAACAGAGTAGAATAATTTTTATTCATGTGCTTAGTGCTCAATAGATTACTTGATTGATTACATTGATTCTGTCATTTAGATACCTAGTTGTACCTGTATATCAGTTATTAGAAATACCGGCATAACATAAACCATATTTATGTACTATTTTTGCTATTAGGAAATAGCATGAAAAACTTTTGACTATTGCTTAATGCAGAATCTTTATGGATTTTTAAAAATTAAAATGTAGGCATTACATTGTGTTAGAAGCCTACCTACTTTTTAATTCTTAAAGAAACACTACATTTTTTTTTATTTTTCCTAGACTATAGATTAAATAAGTTATGATATCATAGAAAATACTCTTCCTGGTTCCATAGTTTATTCAACTTCAATTCTCAAGAGATTTTACATTCTCCAAAACTTCTTTTAAGTTGTTTTTTTTTTTAAACCTTCTCATTTTTTGGATTCTCTTTTCTTTCATATTTCTAGTCGGAAATCCTATCTTTTATTTGCCTGACCCATTAGTTACCTGACCATCCCTCCAATACATTCCTTATCATCAACTTCAACAACAACAACAGTTAAAAAGAAAATAACCCCAAGGTGCTACTACTTTTAATTAGTATAGGATAATTTTTATATAAAAATCATACTCCTAGAAGTAGATTTTTTAAAAAAAACCATACGTCTCTTCAAGCTAGCTCTTTTTTTTTCCTTTTTCTGTTGACCTAAAAATCGTAAACAGATGTAGTATGTCTTTGGTGTGATTTACCCTCCCTAGAAATTTCAACTAGCTAGATGCCTAAACAGAAAATGCCCAAACAAGAAATTAAGTATGTTGTGGACTGTTTAATAATGAGGAGATAACAATTTTTAACCTCAAGAAACTTGAACTCTTATTTGAAGAAGGAAAAAGAGTAATATACATGAAATTATGAAATAGAGGCAAAATTATGAATTTTGGTTACTTGCCAGATCATGGACTTTGGAGCCAGTTCTTCCTGGGTGAATCTCGACTCTGCTACTTAGCAGTTGTTCAGCCTGGAACATATTCCTTAATTTCTTTGAGTACGGTTTCCTTATCTGATAAATCAGCAATATGTACTATATATATATACATATATGCATACATGTATATACACACATATACATTTATACATACATATATATACATACATACAGTGATTAGAAAGGTATCTGGCACATAATATGTGTTTGCCATAAAGTTCGATTAACATGATGGGTAGATAAAACATTGGCAAACTATTGGGTTTAATAGATGCTCAGCATTTTCTTCTGTTTTGGAAGCACGCTGTTCTTGTTTTTGTTCATTTTTTTCCCCTCAAGACTTAATTTTTTTTGTAGAGCAGTTTTAGGTTCACAGCAAAGTGGAGAGGAAGGTACAGAGATTTCCATAAACCCCTTGTCCCCACACATGTACAACTTGCCCCATTATCACCATCCGCCACTGATGGGACATTTATTGCAGTGGATGAGCCTAAACTGACACATAGTAATCACTCATAAAGTTTATAGCAATTTTATTTTAGGGTTTACTCTTGAAGCTATACAGTCTAAGAGTTTAAACAAGTGTATAGTAGCATGTATCCATCATTGTTGTGTCATAGAGGATTTTCACTGCCTTAAAAATTCTCTCTGCTCTGCCTATTCATCTGTCCTCCTCCATGTTATTCTTTTCAGGTTTTGTATTTATTTATTTATTTATTAAAAAAATTTTTTTTAATTTATTTGAGAGACAGAACATGAGCCAGGAGTGGAAGGGGTGCAAAAGGAGAGGGATGAGCAGGGAGTCCATCACAGGGTTTGATCCCAGAACCCTAGGTGTGTGTGTGTGTGTGTGTGTGTGTGTGTGTGTGTGTGTGTGTTTAATTTATTTATTTGAGAAAGAGGGAGAGAGAGGGCACAGGAGCAGACGGAGGGGCAAAGGGAAAAGGAGAAGCCCACTCTCCGCTGAGCAGGAAGCCAGATGTGGGACTGGATCCCTGAGCCAAAGACAGATACTTAATCAGTTGAGCCACCGAGGCGCCCGTAGGTTTTGTGTTTATTAAAATGTCTTCTGGGCTGCCTGGGTGGCTCAGTTGGTTAAGCATCTGACTTTGGCTCAGGTTATGATCTCAAGGTCATGGGATCAAGCCCCACCTTGGGCTCTGTGTTCAGCAGGGAATCTACTTCTCCCTACCCCCCACCCTCGTGCTCTCTCTCTCTCTCTCTCTGTCTCTCAAATAAAAATAAATTATCCACTTATTTGGATAATTATCTGTGCTAACCCCTGGTGATATACAGACAAGTCCCTTTTCTCTGGAAGCTTACATTCTAGCTGGGCACTGAAGGAGATAAAAATGTAAGTCAGATGTGGGGTCTACCTTTAGGGAGCCTAGTCTAGATGGGAAATGTGAGATATACAGAGATAAAACTTGAGGCAATATAGCATCCGTTAAGTGACTTTAGAGAGGTAAGTGTAAAATATAGTGGGGAAAATGAAAACAAAAGATAGGTTTGCTTCCAAAGTAATTTAAGGTATAAACAGGACTCTAATTGTTGTCTCTTGATTCCTATATTTCTAGATTAGTATGCTTTTTACTGTACTACATTGTTTTTCTTAAACTATAGTTATTTCGAGCCAGTGCTTTCTACAGTGAAAGAGAACAAGCAAATGTAAATTTTGTTTATGACATAAGCGTTGCAATGATATACTAATACATAAGGAACTGTTTCTCACCTGTGTCTTCAGAGCAATAAATGTCTTTTCAGCTCAGTATACTAATTATAGGAAGTATCATATTTTTTTTATTTGCCATGGTTACAAGTTGCTAATTCTACCTATTTTTATAGGCCTCAAGTGAGTACTGTAAAATTTCAAGTTGATCACTAAATAGAAGTAAAAAGAAAAAGAAATACCCAAAACATTATGAGGCATTATCTCAGTGTTAAATTTCAACTGAAGATTAACACACCTCTAAAAGTGTAATTTTCTCCAGTCTGGAAATCTGACCTGTCTTGTATGCATAAAACTCAGTTCTGCTTTGGGATTAAATCCATTAGTTTCTTACTGAACAGTGAGGTTGTTACCAAATGAGGCAGGCAGACATAACTTCCAAAACTATTAGCGGAAACCTAATCTGCTGTTTTCCATTAACTGGGTGCACATCATTAATCACAAAAATGATGCATGATGAAAACTACAGGGGTTTGGCCAGAAACTGGAAAGTGATAATATAGCACAATGTGTCTTTTTTTTTTTTTTTGCTCTCTAATTCACTGAGAAATGAACACTGAACTTTTGCAACCCATTTTCTTCTTAACATTTTCTGTTGGCTTGAAAAAATGTAAGAACTGGACAGGCATGGGATTTTCTGGTTTCTGTCTCCTTTTTAAAGCTTTATGTTAACATCTATTGCACTGATACTTTGGCAATGGAATGATTGTTTCACTCCAGAGATACTGCTGGCTTTGGATCTAAGAAGATTAGGACTTAAACCAAGTGACTGTTTACTTAAATAAAAAAATCTCTCAAAGATTGGTCTTTGGGGATGGGGCTGAAGTAGGAGCATGCTCATGAACCAGCCATGCAAAGAGGGAGGAAAAGAGCTCTCAGAACATTGCTAATTTATACTACTCCTCATTCGACCATGTAGAGTCCCACTGAAGGAAGGAGGGTGGCAAGTTTTTTCTTTCCTAAATATATTAGTTTGCTTGGCTGCCCTAACGAAGTACTACGGACTGGGTGGCTTAAGCCACAGAAATGTACTTCTCTTATGCTGGGAGGTCTAAAGACCAAGCTGCTGGTTTCTTTGGCTCTTGGTGAGAGCTCTTCTCCTGGCTTGTAGATGGCCACCTTCTCACTGTGTCCTCACATGTTGGAAAGAGACAGCTTTTCTTCTTCATCCTAGAAGGGCACCAGGCCTAACAGGTGAAGGTCCCTTATCATTCCATTTACCTTACTTAACTCCCAAAGGCCCTATCTCCAAATCAGTGACTTTGAGGATTTGGGCTTTAACATAAATTTTAGGGAGAAAGAATTCAGTCCATAGAACTAGGTATATATTACACTTACAACTTTATTTATTTATAAGCATTATAAATGGCCCAGCTTGTCATTTTCTACAACAATGCTGCAGATATTATCTCTTCAGTCTTCATTCTCCTCTCTTTCTCACACACTGGCAGGACTCCCTCCCACCTTACTTACTGTCCTATCTTCCTTTGCAGGTGGCCATGGCCATATGACATGGCTCTGGTCAACGAGCTATGAGCTGTGAAAACCTGCTGGGGGACTTCTGGGAAAAATGTTTGTCCTTCATAAAAAAGAGAGACCTGTTCTTGCCTGAGAGTATGGTACTTGGGTCTGCTGCCATTGTCTAATAACTATGACGAAGGTGATAAACTGAGGGTAACAGAACAAAGTAAGGAAGGGGTCAGGGTCCTACCTCAGGCAAAATAATAACAACAATAATATTTAAGATAAAAACTATTTTTAAACAACTTTTATTTATTTTTTTAAAAGACTTTATTTATTTATTTAACAGAGAGATCACAGGCAGGCAGAGAGGCAGGCCGAGAGAGAGGGAGAAGCAGGCTCCCTGCTGAGCAGATAGCCCAATGTGGGGCTCAATCCCAGGACCCTGAGATCATGAACCTGAGCTGAAGGCAGAGGCTTTATCCCACTGAGCCACCCAGGTGCCCTAAACAACTTTTAGATGAGTATTCTCCGATGCAGACAGAAGCATGGTAATATACCCTGTCATATCTCTCTTTTCTTTCTTTTTTTTTTTTAAAGATTTTATTTTATCCATTTTAACAGAGAGAGAACACAAGCAGGCAGAGAGGCAGGCAGAGGCAGAGAGAGGAGCAGGCTCCCCGCCGAGCAAGGAGCCCATCGCGGGACTCGATCCCAGGACGCCGGGATCATGACCTGAGCTGAAGGCAGCTGCCCAACCAACTGAGTCACCCAGGCATCCCCTGTCATATCTTTCTTGAGCTTTCAAGCAGTCCCACCTGTAGCCCATGCTATTTGTGGATAGAACCTGTGAGCCATATAGTAGAATTAAAAGAACACATATCTGTCTATGAATGAAACAATTTTTCAGTCCAGTGGTACAGAGAAGACAGACCTATATACTTGAAAATGCCAAGAGGGCTGTAAGGCAATGAATCAGTGACTGGGGGGAGTAGAAAGAAAGGAAGGAAGGAAAGATCATTTCTTGGGTGTCTGTCATGTCTTACACAGACACGGGGCTGGATAATTCCATGTCTGTCATCTTCAGTTTGATTTAATATTTGATCAAGTGCTAAGTGAATGTTCCTTATCATCGTATGTGGACTGAGCTCCTGGTTATTTAGTGGTCAAAATTATCCCCCCCCCCTTTTCCTCTTTACCAATTTAATCTTGCTATTAAAAGTTGGGACTTTAGCCATATCAGTGACTTCTGAATTTAGTCACAACTAGATAGGCTGCTTCTTCTTAAGGCAATGGTAATTGCCTAACACGGGCACTTGGGCTCATTTTTACATTGTCTAAATACCTTCTGTTTGATAGGTTATTAACAAAGCAGCATTTTGCTGCTGATGTTTAATCTTAATGATTTCCTATTTGTTTCACTTAAAGTACTCCAAATGGGTTTGGAAAAAACTCCCGTGTTATTATAGTCATTGTTTTCGTAAAACTTCTAACCCTGTGAGGATGACTTCTCCCTGTGTCCTGACGGTGATTCGCTTTTACTATGAAGCATCTGCTTTACTTTTCCTTTAGATTCTGTAATGATTCATTGATGAAACTTACAGTTTGTAAATAAATGTAAACAGAGAAGAGAGTCCTGCTTGTTAACACAATAATTACTGCAAATAGATGACAGAAGTCTCTTGTTATATTACCAAATCATACCTGTTTTTATTTAGAGTACACAGGAGCTGTCAAGTGCCCCTTCACTAATTCTTTTGAGAATTATTTCCAGGAAATTAATTCACTTTCTCTTTTAATAGCGGATTGAAAAATAACGAACAGTAAGGAGAGTTAGGCAGTGTTTGTTCAATGTATGACTTTTTTTTTCTTTGGGAGTTTGTTTCCTCCAAGGGGACTGGGGAAGACAGATGCTCCAGAGTAGCGGAAGGGACACTAGTTCTTCGCTGGTTCACTCCCTTGCATCCGGCACAGCTCCTGGAGGCTGCGTTAACACGCATCTGCTTCCTTGTTTTCCACACCTCTTCATTAATTATTTAGCATGCATTTAATGGGCTCATCTTCGAGTTCCAAGATTAAAAAAAAAATGTATCCTACTGGGGCAGGATTCCTACTCAAACGCACACAAAAAAGCCAGTTTTTCCTTCTAATCAGCTTAATGACATTTCTGACGATGCTGTACCATTTATTAATGGGGGACCATTTCATATAAGAAAAAGCAGAGACAACAATTTAAAATCAATTCTTCCTGAGGTTATTTTGTCCGCTGACTTTGGTAGTTAATTAGAAGTGGTCTTTTTTTTTTTTTTTTTTTTTTTTTTAGGGCTTTCAAGTTTCTGTACAGCTTGAATTTTTGTGTGACCCCTATGTCCATTACCATTTCAAAGACTGGGTTTTTGGTGTTTTTCTTCTTATTTTAGACTGCATGCAGTATGTGAACAAAATTATTGGCTCTTCACAGGAAAAACAAAACTGAGTGACATTATGTTTTTATTTAAAATTTAACTTGTATGTTTTGGGGATTTCAGTTTTTATTCTTAGGGCATACTGGAAAAATAAAAGAATATAATTATCTATTTTAGTATGAGTTTTTCAATGGAGAGAGTGTAGTAGGAAGGAAATATAAGGGAAATGTAAGGCATAGTTAAAGTTTGTATCTATTTTATGATTCCTTTAGGTGATATTATATAGAATCTATTCTGTCGTTAGTAACACAAGTTGGAATATAAAGGGAAACAAACTTTGGATTCTGTAAATTAAAACATCCACTTATGTAATCTAGTGGAAAATTTGTGATTCATTTTAGTTGTTTTCATTTTCAAAAGGTGTTTTTAAAACTGTCATTATAAAACTAGCTGCTACATGTTATTTCTGCATTTAGCTATATAAATAACCATTGCACACACCACTGGAATTCCCTGATGAGATTTAGATTCTTAATATTCTTTGAATGATCTTTTAAAAAATCATTCTTCTCAGCAGTAAATTCTTCTGGAAGCAGTAAATCAATTTTCATTTTATGTTTAAAAATAAGGTCTATAGTCATAAATTTATACCAAGTAATAATTCAATAAGGTAATAAAGAATGGAGAATTTCTAGCATCTAGAGATCAAAGTTCAGTTCAAACCTAAACATCTTTAGATCCTGATATTTTGCAACAACAGCACAAATATAATACTTAGAAACAGATATAGTGATTCTCTGGGTTAATATTTATTAAAACAAAACGCTTATGGTTTGGTTGTGAACTTCAGTAATGCAAGACTGGGATGAAGGGATGAAGTCCACTTAACCCCATAAATACCAGGGTGAATTTCTTTGTTACTATTGTTATATTTATTTTTTTGGTTACTGTTCATCTTTTTTCTGTTATGTTTTCCCCTCTTCCTGTTTTTCTCCCCTCTTGGTGGAGGAGGAATTGTAAGCAGAACAGTAAACACATAACCAAGTAATTTTATTTATTGAATATATATATATATACTTTATAAATTTTAAAATTTTAAAAATTCAATAAATTTATTTATTGAGTATATATTGAATATATATATTATTAATATATAATACCTAATATATATTAGGTATTCTGACATGCTACATGAGAGTTAAGTCTTATTTATTTATTTTTTATGTTAGTATAAGATAGGGTAGGGGCCCTTTTATATACTGGGTAAAAGTTTAAACTAGATGTCATTTAGCCTGTGTTCAATTCCACATCCCGTGGTCAACACCTCCTTGTTCATTGACTGACTATTTTGTGGGACCTTTGAGTTTTAGTCTCTGCAGTATGGGATGCTAGCTAGTCCACATGTGTTTGATGAGGTTCAAAGGAGCTCATGAAAGCTGTGAAGTAGTCTATTTAAAGCTCATATTTACAAATGAAAAACTGAAAGTAAAACTAGTAAAGTAGAAAAGAAACAGACTTGAAAGGATTTGGGATTCTGTCACAGCATAAGGAAAGTGGAATTTCAAGCCAAAAGACTTGGAGCCCAGGGTGGCCATGAGGACAATAGCAACTTTGACTTTCTCTGTGAAGGTCAGCTGTGAACAACTCCTTTCTTTATCAATTTGACAAGTATTTATCAAGCAACCTAATCTACACCAGGCACTATTCTAGCTGCTGGGGGATTGCACGATGCTGAAGTCTGAAAGTTCCTGTTCTCCCAGAATTCCTGTCTTGGGATGGGGGGAGGAGGGGTATGTAAATAAAGGAGAAAAAGATTAGAATGCAAGAAGGACTATGCATATAATTAAGATAATTAAGATAATTAAGACAGGGTAGTAGGACAGGTAGGTCTTGGAAACCACCTTGGGCCAGGTAGTTCAGGAAGAGCGAGTTGTTTGAGAAGGTGACCTTCACCTGGAGATCTGAATGACCAAAAGGACTTATGCGCACTACGATCAGAAAAAATGCATCAGAGACAGAGAAAACAGCTAAATGAAGGGTCTTAAATCTGGAAGAGATTGGCATGGTTGAGGGATGACAACAGGCCTGGGGCTCAGAGGGGTCCTTTTTAAAGATGGGAAGCTTTGTAATCCAAGGGAAAGAGCCTGAACGCTTTTTGAAGATTATCATCAAGGGATTCTGTTTACTCACTTGGGTCTCATCTTATCCATGTTCCAAATGTATATTCTTCTTTAGTCTTTTCAGTGCTTACTCTCCAGTCACAGCTCTTGTTGTTTTCCATCTTGATAATGGTAATGTTTTCCTGACTCTTTTATGAATCAGTTACTTTTCTTGGTATGCTGGTTTGCTGATAGTGCATTCCTCAGATTTTGCCAATGTTCCCTTGAAAGTCAAAATGATTAGCCATCATTTGAGGTCCTTCATAATTTAGCTTCAGTCAACTGCTTCAATCTCTGTACCATTATTATTATTTTTTTTGGCACCATCTGCTTTAGTAAATTGCAAATTGCTCTAGCTGTGCTTTGAGCCATTTGGGCACTTGTGTGTGTGTGTGTGTGAATTTACACACAATATATCCACCTTCTGAAGTGCCTTTGTTTCTTCCCTTCCCTTGCTACCAAGAAGCCTTTGCTAGGCACTTCAGTTCTTATGTCTGTATTGCTCCCATCGCTAATTAGACATTTAGATTGTAATATTTCATATAGTTTTGTATCATGTTCCTCCAAGTGGACTATAGATCCTCTTTAAAAGGAGACTGAGTATGCCACAAGGCCAGTGTAATATTTACATGGTGCTTTGTATTTTCTAAAACAGTTTGACAAATTTAAAAAAAACAGCCTTACAATAATATGAGGTCACTGGGAAGAGTATAATGATTTTTATTTAAGTGATAAGGACTGAGAGATGATATAAGTGACTTATTTAAGGTTATCTTACTAGCTAGAATTGAGTTAGGTCCCCTAAAGATAAATCCTAGTATCTCTCTAGTGTGCCAGACTGTTTATTGATAATGACTTTACAGTCTTGACATCAGAAGAAAATTGGCTTGCTGATGAAATACTAAGCGATGGAATAAGAGTAGGGTTATAATTTTTTCACCTTCATGCAATTTTTCAGGAGACATTTTCTTTTTTTCTTTTTTTTTAGAGAGCGTAAGAGCAAGAGTGAGGGAGGGGCAGAGGGAAAGGGAAAGAGAGAAAATCTCTCCACACGGGGGTCCATCTCACCACCTTGAGATTATGACCTGAGCTAAAATCAAGAGTTAGATGCTCAACTGACTGAGCAACCCAGGTGCCCTAGGAGACATTTTCTAATATTTCTTTAAAAAAGAAGTATTTTTATGGTTTGTTCAAGAATTGATTGGATGAAGTAAGCTTAATGCTTGCGGGGGCATTGGTGGAACTTTAGTGGACTGGATTTCAATTAATTTTCATAACCAACAAAGTATTTATTGAGTTTGTTACTACATGCTAAATTTGGGAAGAAAACAAACAAGTATGAAAATAATTTCATACTTCTGTTTAGGGAATATAAAGTTCACCAAGCAGTTTGGCCAGGTGTTTATAAGTTTTTGTGGTAAGTGATGATTAAATAGAACTTTTTACGTAATTATTTCAAAATTTATGTATGTTTTGAAATGCTGTGATAAAACAATAGGAAAAAAGTCTTTTGAGGGAGATGAGACATCCATAATGACTGTCTTGTATTGTTAATTTAATTAAATGCCCATTGGAGGGAAGAAAACAAATTAATGAACTCCAAGAAGGAATCAACACATGGGTTCTTTAGTCAGACAAAAATGGAGCTGCATCTGGGTATATAAAGGCAGGAGTAAAAGGAGGCTTAGGTTTCCCAGTTACAAGGCATAGATAGCGCTCTCAGCTGTTCTGAAACGAGAATGTTCACACTGTGAGGGTACAGCCACACTGGTCTGGCTGAAGTCAGGGTTTTGAAATTGGGAGGAATGATAAATTATGTTGAATAAACTGGATCCTAATATTGAGAAGTCTCCAAATCCAGGTCAAGGGATTTGTTTATTTTATTTTGATTTCTAGCTGCTTGTGGCTCACTCAGAAGAGTCTCTTTAGCAAGAACAATGTGATAAGTCATGATTTTTAAAAGTCATTCTTTTAAGACTGAGCTCAGCAGGTCAAAGACAGGCCTTGACTTAGCATTCACTGATCATCTCCACACTTTATTATCCACGCCCCATCTGTTCAAACGAGACTCTTGAAGTTGTGACATTTGACAGTTTGGAGGATGATCTGTGGGGGGGCAAGGCATACTTTTGTTACTAAGTTCCCTTTCTGCTAGGTAGAGATTTATTTGTTATGAAAGGTAATCAGGTTTTGGCAGGCAGACTTGCATTAGGAAAAAAAAAGTCTATTCAAGGATTCTGCCTTTGTCAACAGAATTGCTAAATTTTGTTCATTTAAGCTTATTCTTTCTGCTGGGATCGCTGGGGAACTTTCCCTTATTATAAAGGATGAAGGATGTCCAGATGATGCTCTTCTCTTCCATCTGCCCGTTAAACCCTTAATCTCCTACACCTGGGTGGCTTCTAATCCTTCATTTGCTTTCTGTCCCAGTGGTTCCAAGTTCTGTGTCACGTGTGCCAAGAAAGTTTCCTTGTGCCATAAAAGGGCATTTATGTCCCAAGATCTCCTGGATAATTCAGTGAGTTGCTGTTCACGAATGAACCTGCCAGTTTTAATGCAACCCACTTAGTGAATGGCATTCACTCACCATACAGCCAGGAGTGCCCTATTGATTGGCAGCAGGAAGCTTCCTTGTTCATGTTGAGAGTTCCTTTTGCTGGGTTCCTAGCCTCTGAGAATTGTCCCTGTGCTGCCTTTGTGATGCCGCGATGCCGCCAAAGGCCCCTTTTCTCCTTTTTCTCGTAGCCATTTACCTCTCAGTTTGGAGCCAGTTGAGTTATTTAGTCGCGGGCCTGACTTGTGAGGCACAGAAGTTTGAAATGAGTTTGTTTTTGGATCTTAGTCAGGGTTCTTTTTGGAAAAGGGTCGAGCAAAGAACACAGGAGGCAGTTACCCATTCTTTCTTAGTTATCGCTGTACTAACTGAAATTCAGTGGGATGCTTTGTTGAGAGGTTATGCCCTGCATTGAATTTCAGCCTTGAGTCCCATGTAGTTCAGAGAGCGCTCGGGTTGCAGAAACATGCCTCTCACCTCAGCCGTGTAACCTTCCCCGCAAACCCTCTCCAGGCTCAGTGGGATCATGTGTGTCTGTCAGCCACCGTAGGGAATAATTGGGAATCAGAAAGAAAGGCACAATCTGCTTCCTCTGTTCTCCAAGTAAAAACCTGGAAAGGTAAAGCATGGTGCCTGTCAGGCCAAGACAGGATATATAGCTCACTAAGCTTGGGGAAAAAAAAGAAAAAGGCTTTTCATTTTCTAGTACCTTTGCATCTCTGATTAGCCATCATATAAATGGATTTCTTCGGTTTGTGGAAGCAGAGACTGGAACTTTTTCTTTTATATTTTTCAACTTACGACCATTACTAAAAAGACAGTGGATAAAGGAGATTCTTAAACTTAAATTTGTGCTCTGACTGCCTGGAGAGAGTGAACTGGTATTAGTGTGAGAATGGAAATTGCCCATTAAAATCGTGTTTATTAAATTTGAGAAGAAGAAATAAAAAAAATTATGAGTATTTTAATTTGGAGGGAATCATTTGGAAAATATGCATTAGAAAACATGTGCTTTTTATGGCAACCAGATTGCACAAAAAATGCCTTAATTCCTGAATATTACCACAGTTCTCTTCTTCACCAATACAAAGTGGTTGGGCCTATAAAGATTAACCAGAGCTTCTGGTATAACAGATTTTGGAGGCAGTCACTCTAGTGACAGGAGGTCCAAGCCGTTTTATGGAGCAGCCCCCATATCGCAATATGGCCATTGCTTTGCATAGGGTAAGCCTTGCTTACACTTCTGGATGGCTGCACCTCATCTTGGACAGTTCCGCATTGTTCTGTATGGTTCCCAGAGTCTTTGGACTCCTTCTAGACTCTGGATTCCTCCCCCCATCTCTGTCTCTGCCTTGCTCAAGGAGGCCCCATTTACACCTACCACTTCTTCCTGAAAGGGAATAATGCCCCTTAGGAAAGAATCTTGTCCTTGGGAATAGAGGCAAGGAGAACTGGGGAGTGGGAGAAGTGATGCCTCTGACTTATCCTTTACTAAGACACTTTAAAAAAGTCCAGTGAGTGCTCAGTTGGATTAGACTTTGTGTTAAAACGGAATGAAGGTTAACCCTTTGAACTAAGACGCAGTTATGTGGCAGAGTTGTGATTGATAACCTACTGACTATTTTCTGACTATGGAGTGAGATATTTAACACAGAGAATGGCAACTTTATGATTTTTTAAAAATTTAAACTCAATTAGCCAACTTATGGTACATCATTAGTTTCAAATGTAGCTTTCAGTAATTTATCAGTTTCCTATAACACCCAGTGCTCATCATATCACATGCCCTCCTTAATGCCCATCATCCAGTTACCTTACCTGCCTGTCCTCCAGCAACCCTCAGCTCATTTCCTATAGTTAAGAGTCTCACATGGTGTGTCTCCATCT
Organism: Nasua narica; assembly: GCA_028533885.1. Lineage (NCBI taxonomy): Eukaryota > Metazoa > Chordata > Mammalia > Carnivora > Procyonidae > Nasua > Nasua narica. The sequence goes on from CM052802.1 coordinate 31,318,953, forward strand.
CCCATGACTTCCTATTCAGTTTTCTCTCCCTTCTCCTACAGCCCTCTACCCTGTTTCTTATATTCTACATATGAATGAAACCATATGATAATGGTCTTCCTCTGATTGATTTATTTCACTCAGTATAATACCCTCCGGTTCCATTCACGTCAATGTAAATGGTAAGTATTCATCCTTTCTGGTGGCTGAGTAATAGTGCATTGTGTGTGTGTGTGTATCTCACATCTTTTTATCTATTCACCTATCAGTGGACATCTCGGCTCTTTCCACAGTTTGCCTATTGTGGACATTGCTGCTATGAACATTGGGGTGTAGGTGCCTGCTTGGATCACTACATTTTTATCTTTGGGGTAAATATCTAGTAGTGCAATTGCTGGGTTATAGGATAGCTCTATTTTCAACTTTTTGAGGAACCTCCATACTGTTTTCCAGAATGGCTGCACCAACTTGCATTCCCACCAACTGTGTAAGAGGGTTCCCCTTTCTCCACATCCTTGCCAACATTTGTTATTTCCTGTCTTGTTAATTTTAGCCATTCTGACTGGTATGAGGTAGTGTCTCACTGTGGTTTTGATTTGTATTTCCCTGAAGCCACGTGTTGTTGAGCATTTTTTTTTTTATGTGTCTATTGGCCATTTGGATGTCTTCTTTGGAGAAGTATCTGTTCATGTCTTCTGCCCATTTCTTGACTAGATTATTTGTTTTTTGGGTGTTGAGTTTGGTAAGATTTTTATAGATTTTGGATACTAGCCATTTATCTGATATGTCATTTGCAAATATCTTCTCCCATTCCCTAAGTTGCCTTTTAGTTCTGTTGACTGTTTCCTTTGCTGTGCAGAAGCTTTTATCTTGATGAAGTCCCAGTAGTTCATTTTTGCCTTTGTTTCCCTTGCCTTTTGGGACGTGTCTAGCAAGAAGTTGCTGCAGCCGAGGTCAAAGAGGTTGCTGCCTGTGTTCTCTTTTAGGATTTTGATGGATTCCTGTCTTCACATTTAGGTCTTTCATCCATTTTGATTTTTTTAAAGATTTTATTTATTTATTTGACAGGGAGAAAGATATCACAAGTAGGCAGAGAGGCAGGCAGCGGGAGCGGGGAAGCAGGCTCCCCGCTGAGCAGAGACCACCCCAATGTAGGGCTCAATCCCAGGACCCTGAGATCATGACCTAAGCCGAAGGCAGAGGCTCAACCCACTGAGCCATGCAGGTGCCCCTCCATTTTGATTTTTAATGCCTAAGACTATATTTATGTAAAAGTGGCATATAATTTCTGTGATTATCTCTTTCTTCTACATCTTTGATTTCTTTTTCCCAGATCAGCCCAACCCAACCACTGATGTCCACCTCACTCTGCAAATCTAAAGTTTCATCCAGCAAAAAAAAAATTTTCACTGTAGTGTGCACATCTGTTCTTCATAGCCAAATTCTCAAGAGGGGAGTTTTTACTTATTGCATCTAGTTTCTCAGAATTATTCTCTTATACCTCATAGCTTGATACCTTATAGCCTGACTGTTATCCCTTTCATGGATCTGAAAATTACCGTCTTTAGATGATGAGAAGTCTCTAACTTTTTCGAAGTCCTTATTCTCTTGACTTTGGTGTAACATTGAGACTACCTAGACTAAACTATTCAAGTCAGAAGGTGAACAGAAACTTTAAATTCTCTAAGCTACTAATGATGTAGAGGGTGAATCCAGTGTTCTTTGGTGATTCATGTAAAGTAGGGGCAGGGGTAAGAAAAGGGAAAATCTGATTCAAGTCTTTCCGTTAGTCAACTTTATTTCAGCTGTTAATTGGTCTACACTGTAACAACAGTGATAAATCAATGAAATCCTGGCTTTGAGAAGGGGGTTCTTTACAAATCTACTAAAAGAGCACATCAACCTCTTTTTTTCTTCTTTTTGAAACTTACTGTTTAAGTTCCCTCTATAGCAATCAAGAAAAGAATACTTAGAAGACAAGTAGAATAAAGAGCTATTTTTATATTCAGAAACAATTTTATTTAAGAAAAGAAACAAATAGCAAAATAGGCATAGAGGTGTACTGTCTAATCCGTTCCTTACACTGCTATGGTGAGTTAGAATGACTTGTTTCTCATAAGTTTTGTTTTATAAAATATTCATTTCTTATCTCTTTCCCTGTAGATTTTTGTCCTTAGTCTCCTTCTAGCAAGATTTGGGATCATATACTGATTTTATGTTAAGATGATTTCCATGAGAATTTAATACTCTTTTTAGTTCTCTTGAATAAGTAAATCTTGAAATACTTTGTGTGTGTGTGTGTGTGTGTCTGTGTGTGGTTGCATTTCAATAGAGATAAAGATGGCTTTTAACCTTATCAATTGGTAGTGTTATGCATGTTGTAAACTGAAAGGTTTGGACGATTCTTTTATTCAACACCCTGCTTTGGGAGACTCACAGAGACCACACAATCTGTGGAAAGGTATTTGTGTGGGCCAGGATTTCCTTGCTGTTCAACTTTTAAGATAACTTTTCGTATTTTACTCATTTCATTATCAAATAACTTTGTTTTCCCTTAAAGTCAATCAAGTGTGTTTTATATAGTTTTATCATTTATATCCATTGAAATTACTTGTTCTGTAAGATATAATGAATCAGGAGTAGTTAAAGACATTAAAATATGTTTGGTAAAGTTTTGCCTCTCTGATGGTAAATACTGTTATCTTCCATAGTTCTATTAACTAAAGAAAACTTGCTATTTTGAGGGTTATCGTAAGATATTTTTTCTCGTAAAGCAGTTATGTTCCTCCTTCTTAGTATCATACTTTGGTTTTGCTTGACAGGATTATATGGAAAGAGCTCTTACCTCACTGTTTACCACTGAAGAGCAGAAGGCACAGTGCTGCTCTCTTAGTCTTTTGAAGTAAGCCACAGGCAAAGTACGGAATACACTCAAAATGAATTTAATGCTTGCATAAGTCATGGGCTGTGATAGGATCTTCCATGACTGTTTTTCATTCTGACTACAGTGCAGTTTTTGTCTTTTGATGGCAAACTCCTCTGTTGTTTCAACAGGTTACCTAGACTTCAAATAATTGTTGAATGCGTGTTGTAATTGAGATAATCAGCTACAATGACAGTGGAGATCCTATGCTCTTTAAATTCTATGTAAAAATATTCCAAGTGTTTTATTTTTTTTAAAGATTTTATTTACTTATTTATTTGAGATAGAACAACTGTGAGAGAGAGAGCACAAGCAAGGGGAGCAGCAGGCAGAGGGAGAAGCAGACTCCCTGCTGAGCAGGGAACCTGAAGGGGCCTGATCCCAGGACTCTGGATCCTGACCAGAGCTGCAGGGAGACCCTTAACTGACTGAGCCACTCAGGTGCCCCCCAAGTGTTTTAAAGAAAAAGTTTCCACTTTAGAAAGAAATTTGTTTGAATATCTTATTTTAATGGAATAAAATGAAGCAATGAATCTTCATGCCACACACAGCTTTAACTGAAGTCATCTTCCAGCTTAAGAAAATCACTTATAGAAGAGATTATGTTAACCTCTTGTGGTAACAGTCATTTCTACTTGGAGAATACATGATTTATAACAGAGTAATACAAGTGAACACTGAGTGGTATCCCATCCATATTAAATCACTTTTTTGTTATAATAATAACCCAGGCAGTGGCATATATATATCTCATATATGAGAAATATATAACAGGACAAATACACTAATGGATGTGATCTCTAAGTACGTATTCTCTGTCCCACTCTTTAGCCACAGAGAAACCTTCACACCTATCCCCCCTCCACCTAGCAAAGGTATCTGCTATAGACTGACAGAGACCTCTACTCCTTAAAGGAATGCCAGTGATCGAGACCAATAAATAGTAAAAAGTCCCAGGATATCCAGAAGTAAGTTCAATGGACAAAAAAAGGTGAGGGAGGTAACCTTGGAAGATCTAGTTGGGAATTCAGAGCTGATAGGCAGTGCTGGAATTAGCCCTGCCAACTCAGGAGATTCTTTTCATAGTTCAGGTCAGAGCTAGGGAGGGAAGACCTGAATTAGGCCATTGGTAGCACAGACTTGAATGAAACAATTGATTTCAGAAATGGTGTGGAGGTGGAATTGATAGGAATTGAGGGTTAATTCGGCATATGGGATTAGAAAGAAGACAGAGGTGATGTCCTCTTTGCTAATTGTGCAAGTGTAGTGGATTGTGATGCCATTTTTGAGGTATGGGTTATTTGAGAGGAGGCAGATTGTGTGTGTGTGTGAGGGGGGTGTGGATGATGCTGATTTACGTGAATGTGGATCATCCCGGGGGAACTGATTCACAGTTTGAATATCCTAAAAGTCAGGAGAAAGATCTTAACTACAAAAGCAGATTTGGAAGTCGTCAGCATGAAGATCCTGACAGAAGTCAGAGGAAGCTAGTATCGCCCAGGGAAAATAAAGAGAGTAAAAAGAGGATCTCATGAACACCTGCACTTACGGTAATCTGTAAGAGTCCAGCAAATCAGGCCTGTAAAGGAGACAGAAGGGAGATGCAGGGAATTAAGAGAAAACGGTGAAATTAAGCAACAGGAAACTGAAGGGGAGACAACATTTCAAGAAATGAAAGGATAAGAATATCAGATCCTGAAGAAATTTCAAAGAAGATCAAGTGAAAGGGTGTACTGACATCAGCATGGAAGACTTTAGTTTTAACTTCTTCCAAATACATGTTTTGAGTAAGTAGAATAGAGCAAAAGAAGGATAAATAGATGGAGGATATTCAGGTTCCCCCCTCCTTAGCATCTTTAAAAATGAGGGGGGGTCTTGGTGTGTTTTTGTTTGTTTTTTAACTTAGTAGTAGGGACTTAGAATGAATGGAACTGTCTGCATTGTCTGCTGTTCTTAATGGACATTTTTGAATGTACTAGAAAATAACCCACCTGTGTCAGGCAAGGCAATGAAAGTAAACCACTTTAGTTTATGTAGATCTAGAATGTAAATCATTGAGATAATATACCTATCTAAAAAGAAGAAATAATATAGTTTTCTCATAGCAAAAACAAGGCAGTCTAGTTATCAAAGAATATATCAGCAATAATAAATCTAAAGTGGATTCAAAGAGTACGTATATTAACACAAAATTGTATAAACTGTATTTATAATAGTTAGATGTGCATTTATAGAATTGTGGTTTCTTCTCAAAAGAAGAAAAAAAGACTTTTTGCTTTTAGAATTTAAAGAAATATTTTTAAAATGCAGATATAATGCTTGAAAACATAATGTGCTTTTGTGCTTAACATTTCTTTTAACTTATGTTTTATCTTATATTTTAAAGCAAGTAGCAATTAAAACATAAAATTTTCTTGCGCATGAATGTGGTACATACTTTTATTTAACATCTTTAAAATATTGAGAGTGATGAAAAGTACTATTTTGGTTTCTGATTGAAAGCAAAGCATCAGGATATTCAGGAAAATTGACAAGAAAATTTCTCATTTTTAGATTTAAAAAATACACTATGAGTAAAAACATTGTTATTTTGGGAAGGAGAATTGTATTTAAAGTGAGGCTAAATTTTTTTTTACAATGGTGCAGAACAACTATTTACAATAGTTGTTCTATTTTTATGCCTATAGTTTAAAAAGTAGTGATATTTACCTTCCATGAAGGCAAACGTTAACTCATTTGTTCAGTGAGTAGTTTTCAAGCACGTTTTTCATGCCAGGCACTGTGCTGGATACTTACAATGCACCAGCGAATAAAAGGAACACCTTGATCAGTACTCTGAAGAAGCTTTTGTGGGGGGTTATGGGAGACCATCTACAACTCCCATTCTAAATAAGACTAGAAAGTAGTAACAGGTGGGGAAAAGAGGATAGAGCCGGATGGGGGGGAGCTTGTTGAGAGATGAGGGGCAGGGACAAGTTGTAATTTTACACTGAATAGTCTGGGTGGGTTTCACTGAGTAGGCTCTTGGGCAAAGATGTAAAGAAGGTGAGAATATGAGTCACAGGGACATCTGCCATTAGAGCAGTTCAGGGAAGAGAAGAACCAGGGCAAAGGTCATATGGTGGAAGCTTACCTAGTGTGTTGCGGTGGATAACAGAAAGAAATGAGGTTGAGGAGGCAGTTGGGTCCAGTGACTTGAGAGTGAGAATGAGAACCAGGAATGGAAAACTACCTATTGTGATCAGATCAGTCCTTACTGACTTTGTTCTAATTCAGGCCATTTTCCCCACTTAAATTCTATCACTGCCTCCTATACACAGCTCTTTGCCCAGGTCTGTGTGTATCACTGCTTTTACTTCTGGATCTTTGCTGTGAAGTGCTGTATCATAATCAGCACTTTTTTTTTTTTCCCTCCTCAGGACCAATTTTTAAACATTCTTGCCGTCTATGCACCCTGATTTCTGCCCTATGGTTTTTCCATGTTCTGTAGCAGAAGTTGACAAATTATGATCAGATCTGGCCTTTGGCCCGTCTTTGTACATTGTGATCCAGTAATGGTTTTTGTAAGAGAAAAGAAGAAGATTTCAAAACCTGTGAAAATTATATGAAATTAAATTTTAGTTTCCATCTACAAAGCTTTATTGGCATTTGGCCATGTTCATTCCTGTACGTATTGTCTACAGTGCTCTTGTGTCATAATGGCGGAGTTGAGCAGTTGTGACAGAGAGCATATGGCCCTCAAAGCCTTAAAATTTTTCTCTCAGGTGCTTTTAAGTAAAAGTTTGGTGACCTCTGTCTTAGAGCAGTGCTTTTCAAACTTTGCTGTGCATATAGAATTGCATGGGGTGGAGGGGGTTATTCAAAGACTTCAGGACTCTATAAAGACTATATAATAAACTATGTGTGTGTCACCATATGAATATTTTCAACTACTATAATTAAATTCACCAAAATCAGTTAAACCGCTGTTCTTAGACATCACTCCCAGAGATTCCATCATTATGAGGTGGGGCATAAGATTCTCCTCTCAAGTGATCCAGATCCAGCAAGGCCACAAACTGACTAGGCTTTAGTAGCATTGCTAAAGTGGTCCTTCTTAAACTTAAGGTCTATCTTAGCTTATCTTCCCCTGTCTTATGGTAATTAACCAGTGTTGGAGGAAGGAGCAGAGGGGCTTGTCTCTGAATGAACCTTGAAGCAGTTTCCTCTAAGCTGCAAACCTAGCCTAAGCAAATGGAATCTTAGACAATTATGTAGGCTGTGTCTTGTACTCTCAACATGTATCTGAGTGTATTTTAATATACAAATATCCATTTCCCCTTTTCTACTCTGTCCTTCCTACATAAAATATTCTCTATGCATTTATATGCTAAACAGAATGGTTAATCACATTAATGGTTTTTTTACATTTCATTTCTCTGAATTATCTTATTCTTCTTAGATTAGTCAAGGTTTCTTTTGCCTTTTGTCTTTTTAAGCAGCAAATGCAATGTAGGTGCTATAAAGTTTTCATTACATTATTTTAAATTTGTTTTAAAATACATTAAAATTGGGGCGCCTGGGTGGCTCACTGGGTTAAAGCCTCTGCCTTCGTCTCAGGTCATGATCTCAGGGTCCTGGGATCGAGCCCCGCATAGGGCTCTCTGCTCAGCAGAGAGCCTGCTTCCTCCTCTCTCTCTGCCTGCCTCTCTGCCTGCTTGTGATCTCTCTCTCTGTCAAATAAATAAATAAAATCTTCAAAAAAATACATTAAAATTATTATTTAAAACACATTACATTATTTTAAATTTAAATTAAATTACAAATATTTTAAATTTGAAGAATAGTAGTTGAAAATAGTCATGGTGACAGACATAGATTATTATCTAGTCTGCGTCAAATGCAGATTATTCATATGGTTAGCTTGTGGAAGAAAATTCAGTATTAAGAACTTAGGGATTTCCATATAGTATAATGAAATCAAATATGCAGTTTTATACCTGTTTATGTAGGATATTATATATATATGTGTACATATATATGCCTATATATATATGCCTGTTTTTTACCATAATTCTGCACGAATATATATTTTTAATGACTCTAGGGCTTTGTTCCCAAAGAACTGTGATTTCCTTTTTGAGTTGGTCAGCCCTCTGTCATTTATTCATATTTGCAAAATTATAATAATTTTTATGATCATAAATTATTTAAGAAAGCTTAATTGAATTTAGGATAAAGCAGGGACAGAATATATATTATACAAATATGTAAACTCTACACTTAGTGTGTCTTAATCCATCATAATGGGTAAGAAAAATTGGGCTCCTTGCCAATGTATTACTTAGTTAAATCTTAAAATTTCATTGGTTGTTGTTGGTCTACTTAAAGTTAATTTCACATATACTCTCTGTCTGCCAAAATGAGAGAGATGAAAAGCAACAAGCTTTATCTCTTGCTCTAAAACTTTAATTTAATGAATTGACTTATTAATAAAACCCAGTATGCAAAACGCAGGCAGGTATTTGCAAAATTCGCTAATTATGGACAGAAACAAGGAGCTGGAGTTTTTGAAACTCATGCAGACCCCCAAGAAGACCAGTTTGGTAATTCAAGTGGCAGAAGAGAAATAGACATCAAACAGCACCTTAACTTCAGGGTGCACTGGATAAAGGAAAAAAGAGAAAGATTTCTTTATATATCATACCTAGAGATGTGGGGGAAAAACTGTGTCTTGAGGAAAGGGTCATTTAATCAGTATTGGTCACTCTAGAAATACTGATTATTGATATCAGGTTAGGAATGACAAAATGCTCTGCTCATGAGGCGTGCACAGCAAACATTTTTTGGTTGCCCTTTTAAAATAATAGTTGTTTACATATACCTAAATTTAGTAAGATAAAATTACAAAATTAAGGAATGTACTTTGCATACTAATGTGTCAAATAGAAATATTTTTAATTGTCCTGGTGGAAGATATGTAATATGGAGACTGGGAAATCAGGTAAAAGCAAGGATTAAAAAAACATCATCCACACCTATAAGCACAAAAGCTGTATCACTGGTATATCAAATAGGCTTTCTCAAATTCTGCGTTATTGTCTGCTTGAGTCCATCTGATTACAGCGTGTGGATAGGTAACTGAATCTACTTTCTCTTTGTGCATCCGCCCTGTGTTTTTGGTACATGAGTTACCTGTGCTAAGCCGTCACGGAAAGATGGCTGAAATGAATTGAATTCTACTTCAATCAATGGGGTATCTCTTCTTTCCTAAGATAGTTTAATTATTATTGTTATTTAATTTTAGTAGACCCAACAACTTGTAAGTCGGGAAATTTCTGGAAAATGTTTTGGCCTGTTATATTTCTGTGGGAAAGCCTGAGTTTTGCTTTTCCTAAAATTTTATTAGGCACTTTACTTCTGTAATGAGATAGTCTGGTAAATGATGTTTGGTATTTCTGGTAAGGTTTCAGAAATCTCAGCTAAATGAAACAAAGTAAAATTCTATAGAAGTCTGGAATACAGCGTCATTTATTTTTACTATTTTATTTAAATTTTAGTTAGTTAATGTACAGAGCTAGCCATTATTTCTGGAGTGGAATTCAGTGACTGATCACTTCCATACAACACCCAGTACTCATCACAAGTGCCCTCCTCAGTACCCATCACCCATCTAGCCCCTCCCCCGATCCCCTCCGTCAACCATCAGTTTTTTATTTGTCATTACAGCATCATTATTGTAACAACAACTACCTCTACTTTATATTGATATCTTTACTTGCATTATCTGCTTTGACTTTCACAACAAGGAATGAAGTGAAATATTATGTCCAATTTATGAAGAAGGAAACCAAAGACTTGGTGAAATTTACTGAACCAGGGTCTCAAAATTAGGGAAAGTTTAGTTATGCATTGAACCCCAAACTGTCTTCTCCAGGGGCTGTTCTCTACCCCCTATGGAATTTTTTTTTTTAGGAATTTTTGTTTTTTTAGCAAAGGTTTTGGATTTCTTTCTGCCAGGCATTCTTTTAGATGGGATAGAAATATGAATTACACTGGTGTTGTGCTAGAGTAGCTTCTTGTTCTGTGGAGGATGCAAAGGAGTCGGCAAATAATTACATTAAAATTCAAGTGTTAAATTGGACGTGAGTCAGTGTACTGGGGAATACAGAAGAGGATGACATGTTGCCTGAGACTGGCTAAAGAAGAATTGATAGGGCAGATGCTCTCTATCCTAAAAGGAGCATTGCATTCTCTTTTTGGGAAAAGGGGGAAGTTCATGATGGTTAGAGAATATAAGACATAAATCTAGAGTTGCAAAAGACATACTTTGGGAATTGTATTTCTTTGTGTCTGGAGCCTGGGAAAAATAAATGTAAAAAACTATTAGACCCAGAAGTTAGTGTTTCAAAGAGAAGAAAAATTAAGTTCTCAATTATATCTATACACCAAATTTTAGTTTTGATAAAACTTCAATTAGAATGTCAATAGCAATGCCATTTAATATGTTTAAAAATATTCATCTATTATTTTATTTATTTTTTATTTTTTTAAAGATTTTATTTATCCATTTAACAGAGAGAGAACACAAGCAGGCAGAGAGGCAGGCAGAAGCAGAGAGAGGAGCAGGCTCCCTGCGGAGCAAGGAGCCCGATGCGGGACTCGATCCCAAGACGCCGGGATCATGACCTGAGCCAAAGGCAATTGCCCAACCAACTGCGCCACCCAGGCGTCCCTAAAAATATTCATCTAAACCAGTGTTTTTCAACGTCTTTTTAAAAAAGTGTATTTGGATTTTTTTCAAGTTCATACTAAAAGATGTATGTTTGAACTATTTGGCATAATTTCCATGAGAAATGTCTGGATTACAGTCATGAAGTCAATAACCCGGTTATCTAAAACTTGTATATGTGTAACTAATATTTGTATTAGTATATTTTGGTGTAAATACCAGTGTATTTAATGAAATATATATTAGTATATTTCCTGGTGTATTCTTAACTACTTTTTGCAAGTTCACAAAATATAAAGTGATTTTTCTTGTGGACCAATTTATTTAAAACAAAAAAATTTTACAGTACTTTGTTGGGAGCCAGTGATACCTTCTGCAAGGAATGCCAAACAGATCTTTTCGTTTCTAACAGTAGTATATTTTATTTCTCTTTCATGCTGTAGTACATTGGCATGAACTTCTAAAAGGAGCAGAGAGTCGTGATGAGAGAACTTCACCCTTTATCAACAACAAGAATAGTACTAACAAATACTTACCATGCCAAGCTGGTAGTATAAATGTGTGAACCCGGCCAACTGTAAGAAAAGTGTAAATGGCGGAACTGGAGAAGTAGGGAGTATAGATTTCTAAAACACTGTGTCGGTCAGTCGCAAAACATCTGCAAGCCTGATCCAGGTGAAGGACTGCTGATAGGTGATCCCCACTGGGAAAGAGTACTCCCGAAGAGATTGTTAATTTAAATAGGGCAGCATTAGAAATAGCAGTATGCTGTAAACGCTGTTAAGACCTGGATATCAATGGGTATTGATGGGAAAGCAACAGGATCCAATGGAAAGAATCTGAGTTCAAATTATATAGGTCAGCCCCTTCCTATTGTTGTGGCACGTTGCTTACTGTGTTAGTTTTCTGTGCTTCCGTAACAAATCAACCACGAATTTACTGGCTTATAACTACCAAATTCATGATCTTACTGTTCTTGTAGATCCAAAGTCTGACATGGTCTCACTGTGCTAAAAGCAAGTTCTATTCAGGGTTGTATTCCTTTCCAGAGGCTCTATCTAGGAAGGAATATTTTCGTGCCTTTTCCAGCTTCAAGAGGCTGCTCACATGCATTCTTAGCTCATGGTCTTTTTCATCTTCAAAACCAGCAACAGCAGGTTGAATTCTTCCCACATAGCGTCCCTCTGGTCCCTTCTGTAGTTCCATGCCTCTGATTCTCATCTCCCTTTTCCATTTATAAGGACTCTTTATGATTCTATTGGGTCCACCTGAGTAATCGGGGCCAGGCGATAGCAACCTTAATCCCCTTTTACAACCTTAATTCCATATGCCGTCTTGATTTCCCTTTGCCACATAACAACATCTTCATAGGTTCTGGGGATTAGTAAGCAGATGTTTCCTGGGGGCCATTACTCTGCCTACTTATACTTAGTTTTTATTTTCAGTTCCCTCATTTGTGAAATGAGACTGTTGTGAAGATTAACAACAGAAGAGATAAAGTGTATTAAATGCCATGTCTAGTGCCTGGTATATGGTAGGAACTCAGTAAATGGTATCTGCGCTTATTTCTTGTTTCCTGAATTTCCTTTCCTATTACACTGCCCTTTATTCCTTAAAAATAAGCCAAAGCTCTCCGTTTCTAAAATCAATCTTCAGGGGTTTTTCTGATGATGAGTTTCAGATGTGTTGCTTTTATACTAATTAGCATACAGAGGGGCTTAAATAAGTTAGAAAGTTTGAGAGCTTAAGAATTAAATTGCTTACATGTAGAATCCTTTGAAGCATCCTCTAATTCTCTATCCTACATCCTAAAGCTCCTGTTACACTAAACTCCATACCCGTGTCCTCAATCTTGACCAGGAGTTAGACTACCTGGAGGGTTTGGTTAGCTTAGATTGCTGGGCCCCACCCCCAGAGTTTCCGACTGGTTAGGACTAGAGAAGAAGCTGAGAATTCACATTTCTGAGTCCCAAGGCACATTGAATGCTTTGATCAGTAACCACACTTCGGAAACTATTGCTCTAGAAATAACCATGAAGAAAATGGGATTAAATTGGCTTTGTCTGGTGTGCACTTAAGTGCAGCTCTGTTTGGTTAGTTTTGTTGTTATTATTTTTTGATAGCAAGCTCCCTCAATAGTGTAAAGATCTGGATGGTGGTGGAAAGTGTTAATTTTTAATGGAAATGCAGAACATTTTTCTTTATCCCAAAATGCAGATCCAGTGTCTAAAACATTGTTATTTGAAATAAGGCAAATTTTAACCGTAAAGTAGATATCAGAAATCTGTTCCTTTCTGGCCAAGGAAGAGTATCTGATGGGGGTTCATAGGGATATTTTGGTTATTTCCTATCTCTTTGTTCTAGTCATTGTGGCAGGCTGTTTTTCAATGTGAAAATCATAAAACTGAATGGTTCTCTATCTGATTGTGTTACTGCTTCACAAAGCAAGTGTCTTTTAATAATACTGTCTTGAAGTTACTAAACATTGTGCTAGTATTTTGCAACATGATGTTTATGCATGAAAAATAAAATGTTAATAATGTTGCTTGACACATCCTTGAAAATGTCCTTGAGATATAGCACTATAAAATATGTAATAATTTGTGCTCTTTTTAAACTCAGATATACTTTGATATAGAACCTTACAATAACTTTCCAAAAATTATTTCATCTCTATAAAGTATATTAAGGTGGCATAGGTCAAATTTTCTGTATTTATCTATGTGATAAGAGACTGGTATTTTGAAGGGAGGAAAAAGATCTCAGAGAAGTCTTATTAAAACCTTCAAGTATTTTGTTAAAAATATATAGCCCTACAGAATCACTTGTTCTTTAAAAATATATATAATTTTTTAAAGAAGTTTAATGTCATTGCATTGATTGAACAATAGAGGATCAAATGCATTGTTGAAGTACTTTGAACTTTTGGGTGATTTATTAAGTCAGACATTCTATTTCAATACTTAGAAACTAGTATTGAACTTAGGCTGAGCTTAGATTTTATAAATTCGATTAGGGCTCTTTTCCTAGAAGGGTATCACTTAAAACAATGAATTAATGAGCTATATTCAGTGTGATGTAGACTGAAATATCCTGGTAAGACAATGTAATTGTACATTTCTGTACCATGAAATAGACACAGCTCCTAGAACTCTGATAAGAACAAGAATCTCTAGAATTGCGGGCCTACCCCGGTGGTTTGTCTACATCAGAGTGCCTAAGAATCACTTGGTTAGCTTCTTAAAATAATGCAAGTCCAGGGGACCCTAATCCTCAGAGATAACTCATGAGGTCTTCAGTAGAACCTAGAAATATTCACTTATATCATTTATTTTAGATGGCTCTGATACAGATGACTCAGGGTCCCCACTTTGAGAAGCACTGGTCTAGGTTGTAGTGGTGTTGGCACATAGATTTGATAGGAGGAAGAATGGATCACTGAAGATGGGAAAGGCAAATGTCCAAAGGAAAATGGACAAAGGCAACATACTCATGATAAGAAAGAAGAAAGGTCAGGGGCCTGTCTTAAAAGGTGCTTGTATATGTATGTGGAGGGGTGGTGGGGAAGACAGAGAAAAGAGTCTTGAGTGACATCCATATTGAGCAAGCTAGAAAAGAATACATATGATATAATTCTTCAAATTGCTCCAGTTTACGGCGGAGGTAGTATCCACACCTAGCATAGGGAGACGAACCAAAACAGCACTTTGAGTAGTGGATCTGAGGCTAGAGCTGCGGAGGTTAAGGCAGTGAGAATTTGTAGGGCAGAAAGTGCAGAAAAACATGCATAGAAAGAGAGAGCTCCAGAGATTTGCAGAAGGGGTCCTTTTAAATAGCAGATACACAGGTGGAACTCTAAGAGGCAGGATAAAGAATGACTGAAAAGCTACAGGACAAATAATTCTCAGAATTCCCCCAGAGTTGGGACTAATTTGTATCCTCAACAGCCAGGATGGAGAGCCTTCATTATGTACAGAGCTTTGGGTACAGTTCTCAGAATGATACTGCCTTATTAAAGGGAGTAAATTGGCCTTATTTAAAGACTGCTCTGGACCCACTCTAACAAAGTTTAAAACTAGCCTACCAGAGAATCATATTGATTCACACATAAGAGTATACTGAAAAAAAGCTCAATACTCTTTTAAAGGGATTCAACAAAATCTAGCACCAAAACATGTAAAATCCACAAGGTTTAGCATCTAATTAAAAAATTACTTTTCAGGACGCCTGGGTGGCTCAGTTGGTTAAGTGTCGGCCTTCAGCTCAGGTGATGATCCCAGTGTCCTGGGATCAAGCCCCGCATTGGGCGCCCTGCTCTTCGGGGAGCCTGCTTCCCCCTCTGCCTGCCATTCCCCCTGCTTGTGCTCTCTCTCTCTCTCTCTCTCTCTGACAAATAAATAAATTTTTTTTAAAAAATTACCTTGCATGCAAAGAAGCAGGAAAATATGAACTGTAACTAGTAGTCGGAAACAATAATTAATGGAAACATACCCAGGAAAGGCAGAGATGATGAAATTCACAAAGATGCTGAACAGCTATTATATGCCTATGTGCCATATGTTCAAGAGACAGAGGAATATATAAGCATGGTAAGGAGAGAAATGGAATATACAAAAATGGACCAAATGGACTTCTAGGGATATTCCTATTGTTATGAAGTCATAACAGTACAAACTATCAAGGGGCGCCTGGGTGGCTCAGTTGGTTGGGCAACTGCCTTTGGCTCAGGTCATGATCCCAGAGACCTGGGATCAAGTCCCACATCGGGCTCCTGGCTCCGTGGGGAGTCTGCTTCTCCCTCTGACCCTCTCCCCTCTCATGCTCTCTCTCTCTCTCACTCTCTCTCTCAAATAAATAAATAAAAAATCTTAAAAAAGGATGCAAGTAGAGAAAACGTGTGAATGAAAAAGATGAATAGAGTCTCAGTGAGCAATGGGTCGACATTAAGTACGCTAATCTGTACCTGGGGTCCCACAGACCAAAAAAAAAGAGAGAACAGAAAAATAATTGGAAAAATAATGTCCATATATTCTCTAAATTTGATGGATACTATAAACCTACAGATCCAAGAATATAGGGAATACCAAGCAGATTGAATGTAAATTAAACCATTTCGAGGTACATCATAATGAAGTGGCTGAATACCAGAGATAAAGGGAAAATTTAAAAAGTGGTCAGAAAAAAGGACATAATCGTGACTCTGCTGTGGGAGAGGGGCTGTGTTATTGAGGCTGGACTCTGGTTTTTACCCTCGGACAGGTTGAGCGAGCAGCATTCAGAGGTGAGTGACTTGGTCCCACCTAGTGGACCATTGGACCTAGTGGAGAGGAGTGTAACAGTAGCAGTGATCTTCCAGAGAGCCCGTGGAACGGGATTTTTTGGGGGTGGGGGGGTGGGGAGGAAAGGGAGTCACTGAGAATGAGTGGAACTATGGAAAGTATTCCCTGGTGCCTACCAATTACCAGCATTGTAATAAATAGCATCCATGTCTTATTTTCAGTCTATGACATTTTTATGTCATAAAATGTCATTTTATGACGTGAGAACTGGCTGAGATTCTCAGACAGTGACCAGTGTGGCCTCAGGACAATGGATGTGGTTTGCTATATTTGCAGAGGGAGGCCAAAAATCAATTCTTGGCTGTTCTTGGAAGTTTCTGGTAGGGAGAACGCTCTCTCAGTATTAGGTATATAGAGAGTATCGATATGTGAACTTTGAAAGAATAAGAGACTATAATTGTTTCTTATTCAACTTTATTTTCACTGCATAGCACAGTGCCTGGCCCATAATTTGGGTCTTCATAAGATATTTATTTTATTTTTTTAATGCTTTTATTTATTTATGAGACAGGGAGAGAGAGCGCGAGTGCATGAGTTGGGGGAGTGGTAGAGGGAGGAGCAGACGCTCCACTGAGCAAGGAGCTTGATGTGGGGCTTGACACTCGAACTCTAGGATCATGACCTGAGCTGAAGGCAGATGCTTAACCGACTGAGCCACCCGGGGGCCCCTCTTAATAAGATATTTAATGAGCTTTTACAAGCTCTCTCTTAATTGGTGACAATTCTTGAATACCAGAAGTAAATTGAGATTTTTTTTTAAAAAATGTAAAACAAATTCCACATACTTATGAGCCAAACACAGTAACAAGGGCCTGAGTTCTGTTAACGTAGTTTTATGGTACGGTGTATAGAAATATTATTTGTAGTCGGCTTTCCTTAGTTTTAAAGGGGAGATGGTGCTTTGACCTACTTTGTAAGTATTATGAACAATAATTTTAAAACACCATGTACTTGGTAAAATGTTCTGTAAATGTGCCTTTCCTATAAATATCATGCAGATTTTTAAAAACTAGGCCGTTGTGTTTTTGTCCTTCCAAACTCCAATGAAATTGAGAATGACCTTTAGAAGTTTTGGTGAAAAGTAGAAACTTCATTGTTGCATTTGATGCCATTCATTGAGTCAACCACTGAAGCAGGGACCGCCTGAGGCTCAGTTTCTCTTCTTTGAGAACACACATGGGTGAGTTCCTACAATCAGATCAGTGAGTGGTATGATGAGTGCAGAATATGTGCTCTGCTTAGAGGGCAGGGAAGTGGACATCTAATCAACATAATATGAAAAGATAGTAAAGATGAGAAGGCATTTGAATTGTTAGGATTTACTCCTAAGGACAGGAAGTGGTATTTTTTATTATTTTTTAGATTTTATTTATTTATTTGACAGAGAGAGAGAGATCACAAGTAGGCAGAGAGGCAGGCAGAGGGAGAGGGGAAAGCAGGCTCCCCACGGAGCAGAGAGCCTGATGCGGGGCCTTGACCCCAGGACCCTGAGATCATGTCCTGAGCTGAAGGCAGAGGCTTAACCCACTGAGCCACCCAGGCGCCCCAGGAAATGGTATTTTAAAAAGGTGTTTTGAGAGTTGGGAGATGGGCTTTTTCAGTGAATTACGGAAGCCCAAACAAAACAGAATCTAGGATTAGTTTTGGAACAGAGGGTGAGAACGTAGGAGGTTGAATGGGGCCAGACTGTGAAGAGAGGTGAACGTCAGGCTAACAAGTTTGAGCTGTACCCAGTTTAAAAAAAAAAAAAATAGAGGACCACTCCGAAGGTTTCCTCGTAATGAATATCTTCAGAGCCTTGCTTTAGGGAAATTTAGTTTTTGCCGTATTTAGGCCACAGGGAGTCATGTGGCCTTGTTAGTGGGCTGTTGTAGTCTAGGTGAAATGTGCTAACAGCCTAAAAACTGAAATACAGTGGGAAAGACAAGGGAAAGGGTGGATACCAGGGCTGTTGTTAGGAACCGCTTATACTGTACAACAAAACGTGTGAGTCCTTGGAGGACTCCTTGGAGTTACTGCTCTTTTTCTTCCTTCAAGGGCAGTTTAATTATTGCTGTAACTATTTAGTCTGTTTACCTAGTAAATACTATTGACTTGAATTTTAGTGTAAATATGCCCATTGCTTCTATTTATATTGTCATTCAGTCGATTTTTCTGTATCTGAGAATGACCATTTAGGAATGATTCATAAATAAACGATTCATTTATCAAAGATTATTTAACCTACCAGGCTACGTTTGTGAATTTATGATAGTAATGATTTGACATAAAGCTACATGCTTTTAAAAATGTAGCCCCCCCACCAACCCCACCGAAATAAAGCAATGCTATTGATACGATGTGGCTTATGTAACTGTGAAACTCTTCTCATAAATCAAAAATGTACTAATTGTATTTTTAGCTCTCCCGTGCAAGGTTTACTCCCAGGTTAATATATATTTCTGACTCTTGTTTGTTGACTAGATTGGGCCCTAGTACAGAGCTACTCTTTTCTTGGTTCCCTGTCACCCTTGTCATTTCCTAAATTGATAGGGGCTCCCCTGCAGGAAATGATCTGTGAAGGATGTTTGCACACTCAGGCTCTGGCCATCAGCACAGGTAGGGAGTGTGTCTAGGGATGAATGCAGGTCGAAGACAGGCTGGGTCCTGGCTGCCCTTGCCTTCCTGGGAGGAATCAGGGCACTTGGCTGAGGGAAAGTCAGGCCTGTTTTAACCCCTTTGGGGGGGCCACTCTGTTGTCATACCCTTGTGGGAAGCACCAGCCTTTGTTGTATCTGTAGACGAATACACCCATATTTCTCATATTTAGTGTTCCCTCTAATCTTGTTCAGCAGTTATCTCACTCGCTTTGATCCCAACTGCCATTTCTTTTTTTATTCTCATAGCTGTATTATTGCCTCTTTTTCCTTTTTTCTTTCGGTTATAATGAATACACTGTGTTTGTAGGGTATTTTTGGGGAAAAAAACAACCTCATAGCGCTTTCTGGAGGTATCTACTAATTAATCTTTACAGCATTCCTGTGAGGTGGCCAGGGCTGGGTAGATAGAGTATTCAGCACACAATTCGCTAGATCATGTGGCCTCTATTATGATAGAGAATTATTATTATGTTAAAATGTTTATACACTGAGAACATAAATTTGCAGAGATTGATGTAAACCAAATCCCTTGGCAAGAATATGAACATGCCTGTAGCATAAAATTGCAATTGTAAAGCATGCTTTACCAACTTCTGGTGTTTAAAGAATTATTCCAGATCTGCCGCATACTAAACCTCTGTTGGGTAGGTTGTTTCCTTTATTTTATCTCTTGGTTGGGGTGGGGGGCGGGCAAGCAATGAGCCACTTAACTGGGATTTTAGCAAGTGACAAACTCGGATTCTTGAAAGCATTATGTAAAAATTATAGCAAGCTCCCTCTGGCATGTGTGTGACTCACATACATGTATATAATAGCTTTAATTGACTTGAGTATTTTTATGTTGCAATACTGATAATATTTATTGAAACAGAGGCAGGTGCTTTTTACAGACTTAGATGTGACTCATCTAGATCACCCTTTCCTCAAAACAAAACAAAGCACCCTGAAGATTTTTTCCCCTTAAGGGAGGAGCTCCACTGTATTTCTAAATTGAAAGCAAGATGTGGTCCTAGGGTGCTTTAGTGTTTCCTCCACTGTGTCATATGGATTCACTGGGAAAATAACAAATAAGCCACAGGGTGGAAAAGGAAGGCTGGAGATGGAGGTCTTTCTTATTGCTTCTCTTCTCTTTTTGCTCAATTTCTGCATGTCAGCTCTCTCTCCCCACCCCACCCCCTTCCATTCCTTGCAGCTATTGACCAAGAAGGAAAGTAACTTTCTTAGATTCCCTTCCGTCCAAACACAAAAAGAAAGCAAATTAGTTCTGGTAGGAATTCTTCCGTGTATCAGAGAAGCTTGAGAGTTATAAGAAAATAAAGTTTGTGTATAAGTGTCTGCTGCATACCTTTCTGTTTTCCAAGGATTACAATAGAGAGGGACCTGTGGCGCGATTGTCAGGGCAGCGATAGGGGTGTTAATTTATAGACATTAATGGATTAATGGGAGGGAGGGGTTCTCTTAGCACCAGGTAAAGTGCTCCTTCCTGGGAAGAACTTATGGAAAATTGGATTCTGATATTCTAGAATCCTTGATTCTGGAGTACTCAAATGCCAGGCATAAAGGAGATCCTAGAAGTTGTTGAGGATGATGTAAGTGGGTGATAAAAAAATGAAATGAAGGAAAACCAGATTTATCATCGTGTAGCCTCAAAGGACCTTTTTTATTTTATTTTATTTTATTTTATTTTATTTTATTTATTTATTTGACAGAGAGAGAGAGAGAGATCACAAGTAGGCAGAGAGGGAAGAACAGGCTCCCTGCTGGGCAGAGAAGCCTGATGAGGGACTCGATCCCAGGACCCTGAGATCATGACCTGAGCTGAAGGCAGAGGCTTTAACCCACTGAGCCACCCAGGTGCCCCCTCAAAGGACCTTCTTGTTGGACTTCTAAACTCCTTTTCAGTATGCATTTGCAGGGAATTTTTGGGTGGAGGGGAAAAGTATTATACTCTTTATTAAATATGCTCAAGATACTGATTATTTTTGGACAAAAGACTAAAGACTGTTTTCTCTGCTATTAGACCCTAAAACTCAAGTCCTTACCTCCTGCCTTTTTCTTGTTTGGAGAAGTCCCATGTGGGCATGCCCTGTTCTCTGTTTACCTCCCCTTAGCAGTAGAGGCCAAGCCCTAACTAGCACAACAGAGTTCCACAGAGTGGATCATCTTAGTGGGGTCAGCACGATGTCAAACTGTCTTCCTGTATTGATGTAGAGAAATAATTGCTGCCTTGTGATGTAATGTTATTGAATGTTTGCAAATATAGATTTCTTTTATCACTTCTAATCCTCTTAAAGGATCAAATAGGAAATCTCTATTACCTAGATATCTTCCTAAAAGTTTTAAGTACAAAGTATTTTTTTGAAAAGAATTATTCAAGTAATTTGCTACCTATTTTAAGTTCCAAACATCTAATATAACTACAATTAATATTTTAGCACTTTATGGATTTTTCTAAGTATGTTTTTCATATAGTTGTAATCAGTATAAGTATACTATCATATCCTACTTAAAAATTTAAATGTTTGAGTATGATAAAGTTTTACCCTGTCATTTTGACTTTTTTTTATGTATGATCATAATTTTCAGACTAGGAAACATACTTAAGAAAATCTTATAGTTGACTTATTCTGTTGATTCCATGTGTTTTTTTCTTTTAAATTTTAAATGTATATTTTTTATTGTATCATATACTATATTATTTCCTTAGACCTTAATTCCCCAAGGATGCATTTGAACTCAGAGAGAATGGCTTATAAACTGTATTGTTAAATTTCTTTCTAAAAGTGTTGTCCACCGCAAGTTACTTTTTAAACTGTTTTATTAGATAGTATTATTTCTCCTTTGATGAAATTTCCTGACATGAGATTCACAAATAGAAGGATAGTGATTGTTTCGTGGCCACTAAGGTCATAGAGAAGCAGAGTTGTAAGATGTTTTCACTAACACTGCGAAGCTACTCTTCCTGGATGCCAGGTGCCCAGGGATGAGTCTACAGAGCCCTACCCCTAACCCTACAAGCCCGTAGGAGACTGAGGAGAGGAGATGAGGTTGATATTTTAAAATCATTGATATTTGACATGTTCTTTGAGAAATTATTGCTACTAATAGAGGAAAATATCAAATGCTTTTCTTTCCCTCCCTCCCTCTCTCTGTCTTTGCCTCTGTCCCTATTTCTCTCTTTCTCTCTCTCTCTCTCTCTGGGTCTTTTCTTTTCTTTTTTTTTTTAAAGATTTTATTTATTTATTTGATACAGAGAGAGAGATCACAAGTTGTCCGAGAGGCAGGCAGAGAGAGAGGAGGAAGCAGGCTCCCTGCTGAGCAGAGAGCCCGATGTGGGGCTCGATCCCAGTACTCTGAGATCATGACCTGAGCCGAAGGCAGCGGCTCAACCAACTGAGCCACCCAGGCGCCCCCTCTCTCTGGGTCTTTTCTAAGTTGGTAATTAATGCAGCCGTTTCTGCCTGGTCATGGGCTTTTCAGGCTGCTAGTAACTATGATTTACAAATATGCTGGCGGCAAGATGCTTGAATATGACTAGGGATGGAATGTGAGAAGCGATAATAATAAAAGACTTTAGCTTTTTCATCCATGAATTCTTTCCTCTACCCACCAACTAAAATTTGGTTAGGGAGCATGTAGCAGAGATGATATATAACTATTCTTGAAGAAATTACAATGAATAATATTTTAATAGTTGCTTTGGTGATGCATTTTTGCATTTCTTCTATGCCTAACTATCTGAAAGGTCTCAAAAGAAACTTGGGGAGAGTACTTTCTTCCAATGGTTTCAATTAAAAAAAAGGAAAACAACAACAGCAAAAAACTCCAAATAACTCTTTGGTTTACCACTGGAGTATATATCTACTTGGCTTTCAACTGCATTGATCCCTATCGAAATGGCTGTTGCTGTAACAGATTTAACTGATAAGCAATTCTGTAGTCTGCTAAGGAAAGCCATTCACTGGGGAATGAGTCCATTTACTTTGTGTTTTTAATTAAAGGTGTCTAATGCTAGAGAGCCTATTGCTTTCCTATTTTCTCAAACATCACAAATCAATTCTTTTTTATTTTTCTTAATCTCGGGTCGGATTTATATTAATTTTTTGTTGCTGTTAATTAGAATCAAGTTGTTACACATTCAAAAAACAGACTTAAGCACAAAGCAATTTTTCCAAGTATCTTTTAAAAATCTGCCCTCAGTAAAATTTGGGAGAATTGTTTTTCCAGGGACTGGTATGATTTTCAGCTCTGAATTCTATTATATTCAACTTATAATGGCTCACCGTGTGAGCTACTTCTAGTCTAAATAAGTGCTTAGGCCATATCTCAGGGTGATTAATGACTGAGTGGGAAAGGTAAACACAGGACTTTGTGGACTGAAGACCAGAACAAACCAGGCTGATTCTACTCCCATCCCTGGCCTCTTGGCACAGGTCCCCTTCCTGGATTGTTCTTATTACTGAGTAGAAGTCTTCACTTTTTTTTCCTTTTTTTTTTTTTTAAATAAAAATGTGTTAGAATATAATAAGAGCATTGATCTGAGAAATAAGGAGGCTTGTGTTTAAACTAAACCAAGGATTGTACATTGTCCCCAATACCTTTTATCTTGTTGGATGTATCTAATTATTACAGCCTATTAAGAATTTTTTATCCTGATCTTTTCAGCCAGTTCATTAGATGTGCTTTCTGGTCTTGTGTGTGCTTGATAAGTATAGGCCAGTTATGTTCTTTTTCAAGTGTTTGATAATAATAATAAATAGACTAAGACTAAAGACCAAGCCCTTTGGCCTCCTGTAGCATATCTTCTTCCTGGTAGGTAACAATGTATTAACCAACTCTTTTTCCAGTATAGAGGTTAGATTAGTCAGAAAGTAACATTGCGGAGCGCCAGAGATTTTGCCAGATGCTTTATTGAAATATGGACAAATTAAGAACTGCATCATTTCCTTTTTCTGTTATTCTGGTGCTTTCTAACTTTTCTTTGGAAATACTCAGAAAATATTCATTTTTGATATTAATAATATTTAGAATTTCACTGATAAGTTGGAAACTCTGCTTTGTAGGATTTTTAAACTCTACTTATTCAGTTTTTAAAATAATAGGACTATATTTGTACCCATGTTCACATATCATGGTCATTTTTATGATTCTTGGTATTAGGAAATAGCACATTGGATCATTCAGCCATTCATTCAAATAGCTGCAAGTACTAGAGAGGGGATCAAGTATTTCTGCAAGTTTTCTCTATAGTTTAGGATATAATTTGTTTGGATTAGGAGGCTAGAATTAATTCATGATAGCTATTAATTTAAGCCTAAGCGATTGGCTGAAGCTATTTCATAAATCATGCAAGATGTTGTTCTAACCACACAGAAAATGTCTGTCCTTTCCCCAACCTTTACTTCTTTGGTCAGGAGTCTGTTATGAGCTAGGTTTCCAAAGCTCAGCATACACTGCCCACCCCAGTTATTGATCTCATTTCGGAATCTGTCTCTATATTACTATTTCTAGAATCACGGTCGGTAGGAATATTGTTTTGAGAGAGCAGGTCACATATTTCATTAAGGTAAAATATGATTGTATTCTGACCTCTCTTCTCTTTAAATTGAATCTCACTGTTTTGACAGAGCTCTTGCATGCCTGTTCTCCAATAGAGGACAAAAGATAAAACTATTTTTTTACAGACAGTTTTCATAGTTCTGTTATCTCAATCTGAAAGTAGCATCCAGTGACAACTGCTCCTACGACTGATGGGTTATTTTCTGTTCTCAATGTGCTGTGGCTGACTTTTATTTAAAAGACCCTTCCAGGTTTCCATGATTTATCATAGGTAGCATTTCTTAAGTTTTGTTCCAAGTTAAACTTTCAATGTATGTTTTATTGAATTACTTTTTTTTTTAATAATCAACCGAATCACACAGTTGTTTTCACATTAAGTGCACTTTTCTTCAGATTCACCTTGTTGTACCATGTTATAAAGTGTAGACTTTCCAGGCAGTGGGTCATGCATTATCTTTCATTTGGAGAAGATTTAGAAAAACTTTTCTGAGGAAATCTGTTCCTGTGCTGTGGCCTCACCAGAGAAGGGATAGCCTTTTAGATGCGGTAAAGTATTTTTAAGGCTAGATGCCTTAATTCGCCTAAGAGTATATAAACTCTGTATATATAATTTCTTAAAATTTAGAGTTTATTAAAATGTGTATCTGCATTTAAATGGCATTGTTGAATAGTTTCATGCCAAAGACCTTTCTGGAGAGGGAGCAGTCTTGAACTCTTTGGAGCCCATAGTTTAAAGAAATAGTATTGGGGGAAGATTGTTTGAAAGATGAGCAGTCCTTTCTTCCTCTAGTTTTCCCATATTATCTAAAATGTATCGCTAAATCAAACCTTATCTGTGGAGGCTAGCACAAGGAACTCATCAATTTGCCTCCCAATGAAATTGTTTTACTGACTCAAATTACACCGGGAGCCACATGCTGCATTTATCGCTAGAAAGCTTCAAGCCAATGTATGACTCTCTAATATGAAGTATATAAATGTTTATAGTAAAAGTATTTAAGCTTTATTCCTCACTTTAAATGATGTCTTCATTTTTCCCCCTCCTCTTCTCCCTCTGATTTTACACTCACGGAATTTACTTGTGGTTAATGTATTCTTTCCGTTGCCTTTAGTCTTTTCTAGAAAAGTGGTAGGATCTAAATAAACAAATAGAAAACATCTGTAAGCAGAAAACAATAATTAGGAAAGAAATAAATCTGTTTTCTTTCTTGAACTTCTCTTGAACTTCTGTGGTTAAAGACAACATTTTTGCTGTCTTAAATAAGATGTCCTGGTAAATGCTATTCATAGACATAAGTACAGAAATTTGTTTTTAAACTACTTACAGATATCATAAAACTTTACATATGTTGCCTCGAGCAAATCTTAATGGTCTTGTTTATTCAATAATTTAGTACATTGGCATTTCTAATTTAAGACATACTATTTTATATTAACAAATGATTTTAACATTTAACCATTCAGTATTTAATTAAATACTTATTATCTCATGTGCATATTTAAAATTTTAAAAAGGTTTACGTATACCATCATGCTGATTGAATTCTACAAAGTAGACTTTATTTATTTATTTATTTATTTATTTATTTCCCATTTTAGAGCCTTGGTTGCATTTTAATTTGCCAAAAAAAAAAAAAGGAAAATACATCATATCATGTGACAAAGAAAAATAAGATCCTTAATCTTAAGACTTTCTTTATAATTCATCATCTATAACAAGCTGTCTTTTAACCTCATGAAATATTAGTACTGAAAGGAGCCTTGGAAAGCAGTTTGGCCAGCCTTCTCATTTTAAGGGTGAAAATAATTAGGGTCCTAAATTTGCCACTTATGTGATTTTTATACAATTAGTTATTGATAGTGAGATTTAAAGTCCTTTCTCTGGATAACCAGTCCAGTTCTCTTTGTATTAGGCCATATCTCCTATTTTAATAGTCCATTCTAATTCCAGAACACTCAAATAAATATGAAATCCCCGTGTAATGTCTATTCAATGGGACCATGCTTATAGAATGGAGTAGTCTAATCCTTATTAAAACCCAATGATTACCATCAGGGACTTCAATTCCTGGTGCAGTGCTTTTCTTCTTTCAGTCCTTCATTATTGTGACCACTCTTAAATTTAAATGGCTACTAAAAAAAAAAAATTTAAATGGCTACTGCCCTCACTTATCAATATATTAGTTCTTTTTTATTTGCAGACAAATAGACCCAGAGGGGACCACAGGTCCTTGAACTCTTTCGTTATTCTTCCCACGCAACATTATGGAATTTGTTTATTGGTCATAAGTAAATGAACAACAAAAAACTTTTGTAAACAAACAGTTAACGACCTCAAGGCTCTGAACATCCATCTTCACGTTGAAAACCATAAACAGATGCATACGGAAATAATACTTGCAACATTGCATGCAAAACAGAAGCACAGGCTTTGGAATCATTGGAATTCATTTACTATAAACTCTGTCAAGTTAGTCAAGCCCACTGTCTCATCTTTAAAAATAGGGATAATACCTACATCATTGGTGTGCTGTGGTGAATACAACGAAATAGTGCTTTGTGTTATGTAGTGCTATTGAAGCGCAAGGTAATATGCAGGGTACCCACCTGACATCTGATACATTGCAGTCACCAGATTTACTTACTCTTTACTTTGGAAACAGGAGCGTAACGTGGTTTATGGGGTAATTGAATTGATGGTATTGCAAGAGGCTTTCAAATTTGATTCAATTGAATAATTTTAGTTATCAGATCTCACCAGCAACAAAAAGGCCATGTTCATTTGTATTGCTTTTGTTGGTTAGCTGAAACCAGAAATTTGCCTTTTGACTTTTTCCGTGATAATCTAAAATGGTAGAGACAAACATTCATTTTAGCTCAATCAGGCTATTTTACTTTACACTCTTCCATGAGCTGGCCTACAAATTTAATAGTGAGCCAACCTACTTGTAAGGTTCAGGAGGGATTTCCAAATCATTTCTCTGGACCCAGAATAAAAATGCTTGCCGGTCAATTTTTGTGGTGACCAAATGGAACAACCTGGGCTTTTTTTTTTATCTGGGTGTGAATGTCAGATTTATGCAGATTTATCTGCCCATGGGACTGTTATATGATTTTAAATTTAGTTAGGGGAGTTGTAAATCACAGGAAACAGTTTATGATAACATGGATGATAAATTTTAAAAGGCTCTCAAAAGTATTTTCAGGTCATGTTTTTGTAATTACTAAGTTACCTTTATAGGCCCATAGTAATAAACTACTTAGCCCACCATTTGATTGGAGTTGTAGTTTTCTGATTTTTACAGAATGTGAATTTCTGTAAGAGCTGGAAAATGTGATTTAGTTTATCAGAGACAGAGTCTAGGCAGGAGGAATGAACCCTATGTCTGAAGTCCTAGGAATGCAGTTCTTTCAAGAAATTAAAAAACAATAACCAAGTAAGTAATAGTATTTTGATGTTATAATGTATTTGAAATAGAGGGGCACTATTGATACTTGTTATGCTGCTTGCTAACTTTTAAAATCATAATTATATTGTAAAGGTAAAATTTAAACATTTTGAAGTGGGGAAATTTGTATCTTGCATAATGGAATCTTGATCTTTTAGTGATGCCTGTTGGGTATTTTCTGTTGTTTTTGTTCTTACTGTAATGAATTTAATAAACTATGCTTTCACTAATAATAATAAAAAAGGAACCCTGGCTTATCTATATATGTATGTATTTGGCAAAGAGGGGGTATAGCTTTGTAATAATTTTTTTTAATTTACTGAACAGTCGTTTTAACTTTTATAATGAGAAGAGTGCTTGTAAGCTTCATATCATTATGAGGTTTTTGAGCCATTACAGTAATAAATCGCTGCTTCTATATTGACCAGTATTCATATGTCCTCTACTAGAAAGCTGTTTAATTGGAAATTCCATAAGTATATTCAAGGCTGATGACCCTAAACATTCCTGTGTGCAAAATAGAAGGATTGCTGGCCATGACCCTCAGACATGCTTTGGTCTACAGCTCAATCTTAAAGGGATTACAGCAGAAGACAGTGCAGTTTAGATTATAAATTTAAAGGAATTTTGGAGATTTGGGTTCATAATCTGGGGTCTGTGGCTCATTAGGCTATCCAATTTTGAACTTGAAAGTCTTGTAAACTCAATTTTACATACTCTGTTAGGGCAGAGGATCTTTGGTTTTCATAGAATGGGTTCTGGGACTTCACTAAGATTAAATACTGCTGCTTTCTGTAAACACTTAATATTTTCTTTAACTTCATATTTAAAAAAATCCACTGTCTGTTGTTTTTAACTTACATTTTAATGGCTAATTCATAGGTGAATAAATCCATTATAATCAACCCATCCCAGATATTATGGTTCATATCGGGTTCTTATTTTAGGAAATAGAATTACTAAAATAAAAAGTGCTATTAATGTGATAATACTTATTTTTCTGATAAACTCCACGTGAAACCTTTTAGTTTGATGTTAATTTTAAGTTCATTTGTTCCAACTCTTCCAAATAAAGTGAATAATCTAGTCATTTTGGCTAACAACACACAGCACTGTCCAGAGATTATGCATCAATGTCTTGGAAGAGAAGCAGAAATATTATACTCACGGTTTGCAAAATCTGAGTAATGATTTCTTCAAAGTTGAGAACACCAGTGTGCTAGTGTTTTGTGAATGCTTTACACCTTGATCAAGGAGGGGGGCTTCTGAGCTTCGGCCAGGGTGCCAATAGAGATTTGCACCTGATCAGACCTTTCTTTTTTTGAGTAGATAATAGCTGCTTCTGGCAGAAAACCAGATCAAAGCCTAGCAGGAGAGATTACTACGTTGGTTTTATCAGCCATTTTCCAACTACAACCCTTATGAAGCTGATAACAGGGTGGGGGTGAATAAAATCAGCTGCTTTCAACCTCCCTGTGGTGCTTTCATCTCAATTTGTTTAAGAACCTGGGAGGACCATGTCTATAGTGTGGACACCTGGTCAGTTCCTTCTCTATCGCTGTCAAAGTTTAAAATACTTCTAGTAATCACTGCTCTGACTCTGGGGCGGTTGGGTAACCATGTTTCCTTTGCTTTTAACTTGGCAATGGCTGTGACTTCTTCGGTACCTGGTCTTCTGCCAGCTATCTCCGTCCCCTTGGATTAACTACAGAAGACTTTTAAATTTATTTATTTATTTATTTATTTATTTATTTATTTATTTATTTATTTATTTATTTTAGGGTTTATGTTTCTCCTGCTGTTGTCAATGCAAAGGGCTGCAGCTTCTATTCCCTCTTTCCATCCATAGACCACAGTGCTAAGGCAGCCTTTTGTCTGTCCCTTTTTATTCCTTCAAGGCTGCTCTTGATGCTCCTGGTGTTAAAGACCTGAATAAAGCAAGTCTTACTCGCCAAAAGTTGAGAATTGAAGTTAAAATCAGAACTCTTTCAGATTTAAAAAATAAAAAATATAAAAATAAAAAACAAAAAAAGGCCTAGGCCACTTGGTCCTGTCCTCTTTGTTTTATATAGCATAGATACAACAAAAATCAAAGCTTATATAAATGATGTTTCTAAGATTGCCAGCATCTGTCCTGTAGGTGGAAATGCTCAAATTGAATATGGTGGCATTGCCATTGGCTGTCCTCTAAGAGTCGGCGCTAATTACTTATGGTCACTGTATGTGACTTTGTAAAGTTGGGAGGCAAAGTGTCATAGAATGTGCGTCTCTCGTCTGAAAAAATACAGCGCTTCAATTTAGAAATTTTCTGAGGTTTCTTCAGTACTGAAATTCCAGGAGATGACCTGGAACATAATTTTATTATTTAAAATGAATACGTTTGTGTATGACTATAATTTGTATTATTCTTTTGTTTTTATAATACATGATTGATATCATCATAATTTATTGATGTCAAAAAATCGGCTCAGATTATGTCATCCCTTTGGGGAAACATAATCCCCCTTACAGTTATGTCTATAAGATGTTTCCAGGAAACTGTCTTGGCCCAGAAGTAAAGACTGTCTGCTATGGGTTAAGGATAATCGACTAGCAAGTACAATCAGTAGAAGGGAAAGTTAATTTAATTGGTTTAAAGACTTTCTTGCAGCCACAGAGCATGCTAAATTGATTGCCTTATTACATAGAAAAAGTGCAGCCCATTCATTATACAGCAGGAGTTGCTTTTGGAAAATATTTTACCTTCTACATACTACACCAACGTTGGATTTTAAGAAACTGGAAAACAACTATTTCAAATTTAACATCTGCCAGTTCTTCTCCTTAGAGCTTCGATAGGTAGCCAAAGGAATGCTGTAAATAAAGGAAGATTTTGCATAAGTAAAGCTGGCTATTTTATGTTTTCAGCTATCAGACATGAATTGTTTATATTTACTCTTTATACTCCAACTATATGTCAGTTTCTGTATTTCTTTTTTTTTTTAAAGATTTTATTTATTTATTTGACAGAGAGAGAGATCACAAGTAGGCAGAGAGGCAGGCAGAGAAAGAGGGAGAAGCATACCCCTGCTGAGCAGAGAGCCCGATGCGGGGTTTGATCCCAGGACCCTGAGATCATGACCTGAGCCGAAGGCAGAGGCTTTACCCCACTGAGCCACCCATGTGCCCAGGGTGATAAAATGATCTATCAGTGATACATTGTTCTCAGAATTCCTCCACTTGGAAACTTTGTCTTTGGAACTGACTCAACTTTCAGGCCAAAACCTCTTCTCCTTTCTCCATATCAAAATCAAGTTAGTGAATTATATTGTCCTTGAAGTGTGGTTCATATATGGGTAAAGTTCGCCATTCCTACCATTTACCCAGATTTCTCTGTGCCATTCTCTTGATAAACTGGCCTCCCTGCCATCATTATCCAGAGTTTGGTTATCCTACAAATACTGTGGGGAACCAAAATGGTTTCCCTGATTTTGAACCCTCTAATCATATCCCTTTTTGCTTTCATGTGAGTTAAAATGTAACCTTCTTTTGAGCCTCTGCAGCTTCACCTGCCATTTAGTGTTTCCTCTGCATTTCAGCAGACTTACATAGCTACATCAATCATAGTCCATCTGATATCAATTTGTAACTACCCTCATTTTACCCGGTCTCTGACTTTTCGACCGTTGGACTTGTCTTTACTTTAGCTTTGAAATGCAATATTCCGATGCACTCGCTGACACATTATAGATGTATATATTTTTTTTTACATATTTTATTTATTTTTCAGAGAGAGAACACAAGTAGGGGGAACAGCAGGCAGTGGGAGAAGCAGGCTCCTGCTGAGCAAGGAGCCCTGTGTGGAGCTTGATTCCAGGACTCCAGTATTGTGATGTGAGCTGAAGGCATACAGTTAACCAACTGATCCACCTAGACGTCCCTGACAGATGCTATTTAAAATAAGTTTTCTGCTACTGAGTACAGGATTTCTGTATTTTACTTTCACTTCTGTTCTCCATATTGGCTTTACAGGAATGTGCACAAAATTAGATGCTAAAATTAAGAATTGCCTCTTGACTTCTTATCTCATTTTAAGTATTTATGCAATCTTGATTTATACTGTATAATGATATTTGTTTCACACATATTTACCTGTTCAGAACATTGTTAATTTTATTACTGAAAATATCACAGCATACTTTTTATACATATAATTGTGGAAATTTAGCTTTTCTTCACGTATTTTCTTGACAGATTCATAGCATTTACTTAATGTTCGTTGCAGGCTTACAATCAGGCAATTTAATTCTTACCCTAATGGAGAAATTAATAAATTTAATGAATGAGGCAGTAACATTTTTGCAGGATAATTTGATTCCAGGTTCCTTTTCTTATAAGATTGATAAACTGGAATTTTAGAACTGAATTTTAGAGGACATTTCATTAAACTGTCTATTTTATGGAAGAAAATAAATCCCTGCCCTCTGGGACTTTTCTTGAACTAATTAGCCCTTAGCGTGTGAGGTATGAGCCACTTATGACCACGTCCTGTTCTCCTGTCCGATTCTTACTCGACAAGGATGATACTGATTGATGTGATCTCTCTTGCTGTGTGTGACATCATAGTGATAGCTTTCTGCTTATGATTTCACCTGGGCTGTTTCTTTTGATGAGGGTTCTAGTATAGGAAATGACTGAAGAAGATCCCACAATGGAGGAACGGTCACAGTCATCTTCATTAAGAATTCGTTATTTACCTTTTATCAGCAGAAAGCAAATGATAAGACTTATAATTATCCCCTTCAGGAGTGTTAAAAATATAGTTCTCTCTTGCCTACCAAGATAAGAAAAGAAACTTGAAAAGTCTCTCTCAAGGCAATATGTTAAATCTTTTGCTTTTGTTAATAGACTCATCGCTGAACACTTTAATTATCTAGTTTTGTCTTAAGAGAATATGTAGCCAGCGAAGAATAAAATAGTCAGGGTGCATTCAATATATTGAAAATATGTTCCTTTAGATGACATTTGTATCAAAAGAGGACTTAGTACAATGGATAAAGTACCGATTTAAAATTAAATGATCAGGTTATTGTACAGTAATTTAACTAGAGCCATTGTGTTTTAGAGATTGTAAAACAAATGAAATGTTAAAAATAATTTTACTGTCCACTGGGGCACAGTGATTATTGCAGGTTAATGATTTTCTGTTGGTAACGCGGTCAGCAAATATAAGTAAACCACTTTCCTTTTTTGACTGCCACTGATGCTTTGTCTTTCTGAATATGGACCCTGTTCCCCAAAAAAGACTGAAGTCATAGGTATTTCTACTAGTTCTCTGTCTTCTTTTACATAAAGTTTAATTAATGGTTCTCTCACATTCTTTGCATTTTATGTTTCCCCTCATGTAGAAAATATGACTTTTTGTGCTCAATAATGGATGACCCTTGAAACTTAGTGACAAATGTAGGTTAATTTAAGTCATCATCATCAATTTAACAAGCACCTCTGGTAATACGTTTTTTGCTTTTAAAAAATTGTATCATGAAGCACAATGTGTTTCTCTGGGAAACAGCGATGATTATAAGATAATCCCACACCTCTAGGGCATAAGTGCGGGGAAGGTACAGGCAAATGTATCTATTCCTTTGACATAATGATTATTTTCGTAATAACCGAGTGCTTCCAGTCTTCTCTGCCAACACTATCCCATTTTTCCCCTATTCTATTAGGCTGAAAGAGGAATAATAGAATTTTTCTCATGTGCTAAAATATGATGCTGGAAGTTTTGTGATGGTTGAGTATATATTTCAGCTGAACTGTACATTTCTTAATAATCATGAGGAAATCAGAATGGTCCTTTAGCCCAAGTAGTTGATATAACAGAGAAAATAGAGGTTCCTTAAGCTCCCTTGTTCATGCCTTTCCCAATAAAACTCCCAAATCTTTTCTTAGAAATCTCCAATTTCAACTTGTATTTTATTGCTACTGACAGTTTTGAAATACGTTCTTGTTTGTGTGGATTCATACTATTTTGGAATATTTAAACTAGAAATGAATATTGTACTCAGTATTTCAAGGATTGTGCATAGCCACAGTCCCAAGGTCGCAGACAAGGGAGTTGTATATGTTGTTGCTGTTAACTGTGGAGTTTTGTGTGCTGTTTGGTTTAATTACTTTGTATAAACTTTTCTGGGAAGCTGTTTTGTACATTATTGGTAGTTAAATATGGGAGGAAGAGTTACACAATTTTAGGGACTATGGGCTTTAGGATCAGTTATATGTGCTGCCGAAGCGAGCACAGGATCAGTTATAATAAAATCCCAGTTGAATCCGTTGCTATCTCTTTCCCTGTACAACTTATTTATCGTGTCTAGGCTGCAAATTTGTTCAAAAGTGCCTACGGCACTGTCTGGCAGATAAGTGTTCAGTGAATAGCAGTTGTTTGTTTTTTCTCTCTGAGGTTTGCCTTCCTGTCCATAAGTTTGGTTGGAGTATGTGCGTCGGATGGGTGGGTGAGTGGGTTCGAGGCGGTGGTTAATAGTTTTGTATAACCAACAGGAATCAGCATATCCAGTCATTTTCGTATTCCTGAGGATAGCATGAGTAACTCAAGAGATTCCTGAACTCGGTCAGTATGACCCTTTTTTTGTCAACAGACGGAAGGCCTTTGCAGAGAGCTGCAGTGTGTAGGAAGCCTCGCGGAAGCCAGGATCTTTCTTAACTGGGTTTTGATTGGAGATGAATGTACTGAATGCCAATCACATGTTAGAAGAGTTCATGTGGCATCACACGATCCCTTCAAATCAACCCTGTGTTTCACAGAATGAAGGGGGGATGTGGGAGGCATATGCGATACTTGCAGAATCACACAGTAAGCGATGACCCGGGATGGCAGCTCAGGCCAGTCAAGGCTGGATTGTAACTTAATAGAAAAGCTGGGCTCCATTTTCAAGGTCAATTTTAAAATATTCCTCTTTTGGTTAGAACATTTTCATCACTTTAGACAATAATATCTCATGTTTACTGAATTAGCTAACTGTGGCTATTTTTGATTTATATGTTACCTATGTACATGCCCACGTGTTTTTATTCCAATTTTATTATAGATATGAAGAATATAGATATAGATATATAGATTAGATAGATAGATAGATAGATAGATAGATAGATAGATAGATAAGAAAGAGATTCCTCTATGCCACCCCCCCCCCCATGGAATACATGAGTTTTAAATAATAGAGCAGTTAATAGGTTTTGGTGAAATAATAAATGAGAGAGAAATATAGGAGAGAACATAAAATAATTCATATTTTATTGATTCACCTAGCAATTTCTATTCTTGGTAAATTGGTTGAAGAAATGCATTACATTTTTGCCTGTTCAAAGATGCATTTACGGCATGTGGATAAATTGGACTTTCTTCCTTTTTTTCCATTTACTTTGTACTGACTCATCACTGATACTGATTTGTTATTTTCTGGATGTGCATTAATATGTGGATATTTTGCTTCTGCTTGTTCCTGAAAACCTAAATATCAAAATTAATATTTAATTAGCCAGACTTTTGTAAAATTAATAACATACTAGTGAATATCATAATAAATAATAAAATGTTTCATTATAATACTTATTGGCAATTTCTAGAACAGAGTGAGATAATTTTCACATGAATTGCTTAGCAGTTTTTTCCCTCAGAAATTCCTCTCTTCTATATTCTTTCCTATGCTACTTCAATTTTGTGTTTTCATTTACTTCCACGTGGAAGCCCGGATGGTTCAGCAAACTTGGAAATGCTTGGAAGCATTGTTTTCAGGAAGCACATCAAAGCTTGACGTGAGAGCTGGTTTAGCACAAGCTTGTTTTATTTCTGGCACCCTGGAAGCCTTACCTGAATCCTTCCCTTTGGCATCATCACGTGCTTAGTTGTGTAATCTACCCCAGGCTTCCGGACATTTTGCCTTTCCTGTTGAAATGAAATGGTATCATGATCCTAGAAGAGACCTGCAGATATTGTGGTCTGGTGATTTAATTTCATAGGAAGAACCATGGCCTGGAGAGAATGTTTGACCCAATATCCCATAACCGTAAGTGGCATAACCAGGATTAGAACCTGGGCTGGACTTCTGAAGCCACTGTTCCTTAGCTGATAGTAAAATGTAGTCAAGTTTTGCCTTTTAAGGGAGCATGTTGTTTAATTTCTCTCAGCTTCTTTTTTAATATCTATAAGATGTGAGTGACTATTAATAACTGTCCTATCTACCTTGCAGCTCTTCTGTGAAAATCAAATAAAAGAATGTACATTAGGATACGTTGTTGCTACTATTGCTGATAAGGATGCCTTGCATTTTTAGAGTATCCATGCCACTTTGATTTGGTGTCAGTCTCCAATGGAGAAATGATATCCTTGTAGAAATAAGGAGGATTGAATGTATCATCATTTGCATGATAGTGGTATTTGAAATAGCAGGCTGTTTTTCTAGAAAGGAAAAGTTGCTTATATTAGTTGTCGTGTTAGCCGTGGATACCTACTACAATATTTTAAACAGTGGTACCTTAAGCTTGTATGTAACCAGTTTGTTGAGCGGTTTCAACTCAGGGAAGATTTAACCTGCTTTCCTACCACTGGCCATTTTTTTTTTTCAGTTATACTCCATCAATTCTCTTTGACCTGATTCTTAATGACACATTAGACAAATTTCATAGCTTTTGTTCATTTTCAGTTATTAAAATCCACTTGGGTCCAGTGTAAGTGTACATGCTTTTACTTTGTCTTTCTTCCGCCCATCATCACCTACACTTGCAGCTTGTCTTTTGAAGGCAAGGAGTCAGTATGTAGTCAGCGGTTTCTTCTGTCTTCCCCTTGCGAGGACTAGGTTTAGAAGCAGACGTAAAGGAGGTCAAAGTCTTCTTTCTTAACGGGACCTGGGTCAGATAGCTTTTTAGCTCTGCTGATGGGTGTGGTCTTTCCTCCTAGCTGCTGTGGGGATGGTTGGCTTGGTATGGTGTTCTTCTAATCTCAGAGTACTCCTTGGAAAGAGGCTACTATGTCCTTGCTGGACTTCTGGCAGGTGACCTACTACTCCAGCCTTTCCAACAGGGGTGGTCCCTCACTTAGCTGTTGCCTGGAAAGAACTTAGAGCCCCGGTACCATCTCTCCAAGGTACTACTTCATACAGAGTAAGATGAACCTCCTTCATGTCCTCATGGAAACTTCCATTCACCTTCTAGGAACACTAGTGGTGTGCAGTAGCTGGCTTATGTTGGCTTGTAAGAACTCATTGTTTAATTTGCAGGAACTTTGTGATCTTACTGCTAAATATGGACACTACTAATTATATCAGGGAAATGAATAATCAGATGAGGTCTATTAAAAACAAAGTAATAAATACTCAAAACTTAATAGTCCCTATTTTATTTCATTTAATTATCTATGCTCCTGATGTTGTTTGTGTCTGTTGTCTTTCTATGGTGGAAATACTGAGCAAGAGCCTTCTGCCCATCTTTTCACTGTGCATTCAGTAGCTTTGCATTGGTAGCTTGAAATTGGCCGTGGTGGGAGGATTTCTATCCCTGAAATCAACAAGGGCCACCAACCAGGACCTCCCACCAGGATCTCCCAGTCACTTGCTGAACACTTACTTGCAGAACACAAACACTGAGCTCACAACATTTTGCCCCTTCTGGTCCTACTGCTAATAGGCCATCCCAGCAAATGTCTCTGCATTAACAGTCTCCACAGTAAGAAAGGGAGAGCCTTTTTGTTCCTCAGGGACTTTTGCCAGGTTCCCCCAAGGACTGTCTCATGAAGGATTTGTCTGGGAGCCATTTGCCAGCCTCCCTTTCTCACAGGTCCTCCCAGTCTTGGTGAGTGATTCTTTTAGAACCTTCTTCTGTTTGGCCCTGGGAAGTTTCCCATGGGATAGGCATCTGCTTTCCCTCTCTCCTAGAGGTGGGGATACCCATGACTGTCAATAATGCACTTCTTTGCCTTGTCCCCAGCATTCTGCTCTGATCATTTTGGGTGTGGGAGGTGGTGGGCTGTAGTAGGACCAGGTCTGCCACTGGTCAGCAAACACTGAAGGAAGATAGGTTCCAGGTATTCATGAATTCTCTAGAATGTAAAGAAAGTACTTAGAACATTTGCCCATTTTTGCTACATTTTGGACTGCAGCTGTAAATTCTTGGGGGGAAAAAAGAGTACCTATTAACCTTGTATTATGAAAGAGAAAAAAAGAGCCATACTATTACATATTTTTTAGTTATTTCGCAAAATAGACTTTTCATTTCAGTGTTTCATACTGACATGTAAACTTATTAAAGTAGAATGTAAGGCTATAGTCTTAAGTGGATTTTCCAAAAGCAACTGAGAATTTAGATGAGTATGGGTGAAATGTCAGTCTCCCTCTCTCCTTCCCTGCCCTATACCCCTCCATAGTCCTGTGATTGGGGAGAATATAGGGTTTATCTATTATAAAGACAACTTAAGTAAATAAACATTAATTTATTTCCCTGGGGAAGTTAGTATTCTCTTTGAATGCAGAGAATTTAACATTCAATAGAATTAAAAAGAATTCACTCCTGCAGTTTAACAAACAAAAGTCCAAATATTAAGGTTTTTAAGCTACTGATATTAATCAATATTAGCATTTTAATTTAAAAATAAGATTCCTTTTTTTTAAGGCTTTATTTATTTCTGTGAGAGATTGAGAGAGACAGAATATATAAGCAGGGGCAGGGAGAAGCAGGCTCACTGCTGAGCAAGGAGCCTGATGTGGGACTAGATCCCAGGATCCTGGGATCATGACCTGAGCCAAAGCAGACACTTTACCAACTGAGCCACCCAGGTATCCCTAAAATTAAGATTCTTAATCTGATTCTCTTAAGATAAAAATCTCCAGTCAAGAAAGTATTGTTTGTAATATGTTTTCACTCATGAACTTACTTGGTTTTAATAATTTAATCTTGAGTTTGTCTCACATTGTTTGAATCTAGGGAAAAAAATATGTTGGAAACTGGAGATAAAATCAGTGTATCAACAATTTTGTGTTGTAGTATAACGTTCATCATTCTGCTTAGTTTGTCATTCATCCATATAGTTGGGATGAAATCCAAACTTGTAAAGTAATATTTGACTATAATAACGAACCACACAGCATTGCACTATCCAAATAAAGTGCCCTTGATCGGTTGTCATTTGCACACATGGAGAGACTTTTCTCAGGCTGAATAACTACTGGCATTGGATTCCAGATATAGTCCTGACACTCTTGCTTCTTGGGGCCATTCAGTAATTACTGCACCATATAAGGGCCCAACTCAAAGCTTTCCTTAAGGGTAGAACCTACTTTCATGATTCCTAGGGAATTCATATTACTCTTATATGAAAATTTACAGTGACACTCAAGTTGCTTCTTTTTTCTTTCTTTTTTTCTTTTTCTTGGAGGGTGGGCAGGGCAGAGGGAGAGAGAGAAAGAGAATCTTAAGTAGGTGCCATGTTCAATGCAGAGTCAGAGGCGGGGCTCCATCTCACGACCCTGAGATCATGACCTGAGCCAAAATCAAGACTGACTGAGCTACCCAGTCCCCCTCCAGTTGCTTCTTTTTACTTTTGGCTTCACTATCATTTATAGACCTCCTGAGTGCTTTTATCCATATTTCAGACCTCCACTGTCCAACCGAGGTAGCCTCTATTGAGATGTGATCATCTAAATTTGATTAAAATTAAATAAAATTAGAAATTTCATTTCTAATAAAATTCTATTTTATCTCTATTTATTTAGATGAATTAATTAGGTTTATTTTAAATAGAATATAAAAAATTCTATTTATTTCTAATAAAATTAAAATTTCTAATAAAATTCCTCAGTCACACCGGCCACATGTCAAGTGCTCGGAGCCCACATGCCGCTGGGTCACCATATAGGATGGATAGAGAAAACTTGCATTGTGGCACACGGTTCTGTTGGACAGTTTTGATCTAGACTCTGAAGCACCCCATATAGTACCTGCCCTTCAATAACTAGACATGTGGCTAGATTGTATTGTATTATAAGCATTTTGCTAATTCAAATACAAGTATAGTGTTTCAGCTATATTATGGACTAAAACATCTTTAGGGCTGGCCTGGAAAATTAACTGTCATTTGTTATTTGTAAGACTTTTTTTTCCTCTCTAGAAAACTTCAAATCCATATAACTATGTGTTGAAAAATCCATATGGGTATTGATGTTCTGCTTTTACATCTTTAATCATATGATCCAAAGAAATCAAACAATGAATCATCTAATAGGTTGAAACACAACTTGAAGGGGTTGGTTTTGTTTTGTTTTGTTTTTTTGAGATTTTTATTTTAAGCATTAGGTTTGATATATAGAAAAAGTAATGACAAGATAGGATTTATACTTATGCAGGTAAAATAGAAAATGAAATTCAGAGCTGAACAGAGTGACACATCAAGTGATATAAAATAGAAATTACGGCTAACCAGGCTCAGGTTAAAAAAACTGATTAGAGATCTCAGCCTGTAACTTACAAAGAGAGAGAAAGAAGCTAAGAGAATGCAAGTCAGTTTTGTAATTGAGGTTAATTTTGTTTCAGATTTTAGAGAGGAATTGTACCATTAAATGTTAAACTTTTAAAGCACTATTTCTTAGGTGCCTTCAGAATAACTCATTATGACCTCATATTTTTGTAGTATTTTCCAACATATTTGAAACTTCAGTGCCAGCATATTTTAATACTGGAATTGAACTGAGAAAGAAGTTTGTTTTAAAATAATTTTCACTTTACTTACTTCCAACATTAATTTGTTATAATAGTAGTTACATAAATCTCTACCCAGGGGATTGGTGAACTCCTCTCAGAAATGGACATTATACAAGTATCTCTAAGAAAAATGTTTTACCTCTCTACCTCAAATTAGAAAAGTGGTATGCTACAGCTTCTTCCTTCTTTTTTTACCTGAAAACCTGTGTATAGAAAGTATGCTGCATGCCACTTGCTATGCTGGATATTAGAGAAAGATAAGATCATTTTCTCCATTTCCTAGGTCATCCCCATAGTGAATACCATCATACTTTCCTCGAACACCTGCCATGGTCTCCTTAATATTGTCTATGCTTCTGGCTTTTGCTGTCCCACACACTTCTTCTCTCCATAGTCATCACAATAAGCTGCTTTAGATCATAATTCAGATTATGTCACTCTGCTGTAAGCCTGTCCCATTACACTTAGGATAAAATTCAGTTTTTTTTAAATGGAATTTCAAATATACTTTTGAGAGAGGCATGTCACCAAAAGTATAGTTCAGAGAATAGTAATATAATACAGAGGGCTAAAAAAGATTTTCTCCATTATACAACTAATATATTGATAAATACTTGCAAAAATTAAAATACATAAATTAATAAAGCAAAAAAGTGAAATTCCTCCTTCGTATTATTCCACCCTTTTCTATCCAATACTTCTCTCAAAGTAGCTACCTTTAGTTGGGTCTATATAAGATCTTTTTCCATGAAATGACATTCATATTGTATGTTTGCTATATGATATGTGTATGTATATATGTTTTGTATATACATACGTTTTTATATAAAACATACACATCTGTTTTTTTTTTTTATCTATCTGGTGTGTTGCTGGCACAAATTAGCCTATCTGGAGATTCGAGCTATGAACAACCTTGTCCATTTATTCTAAGATATTTTACAGATAATTATCTTTTTTCCCCCATAATGTGAAAATGTTAGGGAAGCACTACTGAAGTCTAGGCTTCCCACGTCTCTCACCTTAAACATCTCCTCCTAACGGTTCTCCCAGCTTACCTTTTGTCCTTGTTTGGCTGTTCTCCTCACAACAGATTGATATTTTGAAACACATGTCAGATATTAAGAATTCTACCCAAAATTCTCCTATGGCTTCTCAACACATTTAGAATAAAATCCAAATCTCTACCGTGAATTCAACTCCTGGCTAACTCCAAATGAATTTGGCCACTGCTGTATGCCTCCTTCACTTTGCCCTATGCTTCTGGAATGTTCCAAGCTTGTTCCTGTCTCAAAGCCTCTGTCCTTGTTATTCCCCTTGCTTGGGATGGTATTCCTTTCTTCTTCACATCCAGGTCTCTGCTCATATTTTACCTTCTGCGAGATTTCCCTGATTACTGGGTCCTTATTGTTCTGTTCTTTAGCTCCCTGTGTCGATAAAACTTTGCTACCATACTGTATTTGCTTATTGTCTTTCATCCCTATTAGAATGTTGTTTATCTCTTGTACATGTTAGGTATTTGATAAATAGTTATATAATAAACAAATGCATATGTTATGCTAAAAGGGTCAGTAGACGATGAAACTGATCTTTTCATTCCATATTTGTTTCATTTACTTTCTTTTTCCATTGGCCTTGGATTTCTCTAGTATTAGCATGGGTACTTTGGGGACAGGTAAAGGAAAATATAACTCAAGACTTAGTTAATCTATTAGCCAGGTAAGCCATGCATGATTAACTTGGTATCACTGAGTGTATAAAATATTTTGAGCTTTTTAACATAATCAAATGGAAGTTTTAATTATTACCTTGCTTGATTTAACATTATGTAGTGGTCTTATTATAGAAATTTTAAGGGATTTCTCATGGCCTTTTTTTTTTTTTTAACAGAAGAAAACATACATAGTGCTCTCTGCCTTGTTTTTTTCTTCATATCCCTAGTGACTAGGGTATTTAGTGTGGGTTCACTAAGTGCTTGGGGAATGAGGATGAATAAAGAGTATAAAGAGTATAGACATGGCTAAACTAGCTAAACTAGTATTATTTTAAAAATAATTAAAACTGTAGTTTAAGTAAAAAGGAAATAATTTTATTTCTTCTAACATTCCTCCCTGTGTCTCTCCTCAAAATCATATTTAAATAATTTTCAGTGATCCTAATTGATTTCTGAGCAAACTGTATTCTGGCTCATATTCTTTCTGCCAAGATTCGTTATGAGCTTATCAACAGGGAAGTTTAGGTCTATTTACGCATCAGAGACTTCTCTGATTTTTGATAGTTGGAACTTTGAATTAGATTAGTTCAGTAAATCGTTGTTGGTTTTGGTGACAAGTCGTATAGAAAAACTGAAAGTAAATTTTCACCACTCTCCTGTGAAAACAGGATTTAACATAGGGTAAAAGGAATGCCGAGTCCTATTTTATAACACCAATTTCACTTATAATTACATAAATCTTAACAATGTTTATGACATTATTTTCAGTCTCACATTGAAGTAAAGCCTCTAACACTTGGTGTTAATGTAGGTGATGAATCACTAAATTCTACTCCTGAAACTAATATTACAGTATATGTTAACTAACTAGAATTTAAATAGAAACTTAAAATGTAAAGTCTCTAAGATTTTTTTTTTAAGATTTTATTTATTCATTTAACAGAGAGAGAACACAAGCAGGCAGAGAGGCAGGCAGAGGCAGAGAGAGGAGCAAGCTCCCTGCCCAGCAAGGAACCCGATGCGGGACTCGATCCCAGGACGCTGGGATCATGACCTGAGCCAAAGGCAGCTGCCCAACCAACTGAGCCACCCAAGTGTCCCTCTAAGATTATTTACATTAAGCACTGTTCTTTTATTAGTGAAATTCTAGATTTAAGAGAAGAATAAACTATATGCACACATGCACACACCCATTTTCCTGGAGATATAAGAATACATATTTGTTCGCTCCATAAATATGTACATGAATGTAGGGATAAAATCTTGTATTCCTGTACATAAACAGTGTGCAATAAATATTTCTTGACTGGCTGGCTAATACCCAAGCATGTTAGGGTATAAAGTTAGATATTAGATCCTATGAGATTCCAGTCCCTTGGTCTACTTGTTGCTTCCACAATGTCCTTTATTTGGGTATATATCTGTCACATCTTCTCATTTATAAAACCCTTCAAGGGCATTATAATACCTTCAGGATAAAGGACAGACTCCTGCTTCCAGCATAAAAGTCTCCGCAAGATAAGCTCTCAGCCTCCTACTTTGTAGGCCTTATCTCCACTGTTCTAACAAATCCTCAAAAGTTCTCTAAATTGCTGTGCCAATAGGTCAACAAGTTTCCCGTTCGTCCTGTGTTTCCTTTTTGAGTCACTGTTTGCTTTCCCAGATAGAAGATGATTCCTAGTCCCTGTCCCTTGTTGTGTGCTGGTGCTCCGTGTACATTATAGCTCTTCCCTCACAGCAGTCGTGTCTCTGTCTTGTCGCAGTCTTCATATCCCTGGCGCTGGAGTATTTAGTGTGTGCTCACTAAGTGCTTGGGGAATGAAGGTGAATTCTTTGGCCACACCATCACTTAGAGGTCACTTTCTCTGAAGTCTTTTGCTCTCCACCCCGAGAGGAGCAAGTCTCCCTCATCTGAACCCTCTCCTATCGCTCTGACTCTGTCTTATCGCCTAGAGCTGTGTGGTACTTATTCCCTAACACACTCATCCGTTCTGCCACACTGTGACTTTATTCAGGACAGGGTTTAAAAAAAAAAATAGGTATTTCTCTCTTTTTATTGTCTATCAAATATTAGGCACTGCATATATTTTTTGATGAATAAGTGAGTGGGCGATTGTTTAAACTTTTTTAAAAATTAGTATTTTATACAGCCTTAGGTTTTTTTGTTTGTTTGTTGAAATTTTAACTGGCTTCTGAAAAAGAAAACCCGCGAATCCCTCTGTGATGTGCCTTTCCATGCAATGAAAAGATACCAAAACAAGACTGGTTCTTAGAATCAACTCTTCCATTAAGAACTGTAGGACTAGGACAAAGACTTCTGGCCCTTTTTCTTTATCTTGAAACTAAGGTAGATCAAATTAAATGAGCTTTTCTCAGACTTTGGGCTGCATCAGAATCACCCAGAGGGGCTGTGGATCTCTGGCCCCCATCTAAGGAAACTCTGTGGATGGGGCCCAGGTATTTGCATTACCATTTTTATTCTATTCCTTTGTCTTGTATAGATAACAAAAGTGGTTTGTGAATCAGTCAATTTTTTTTTTTTTGGATAGAGTTTCAGGTTTTTGTAATTGTATAAAAAGTTCTCAGGGTTTTTTTCATCAGTATTGTAGTTTCTAAAACTCTCTGCCTCAGATAAACCATTTTTATTAATTATCAGACACCCAGAGGGCTTATACGTAATCTTCAGAAATGATGTTCACTTTATAATATGGAAAGGGATGTCATTTTCCTTCTTTTTTTTGACTGAAATTTGAGGCTTCCATACTAGAGAACTTTGATTTCTGAATATCCTACATAAATTTTTTTGTCTTAAAGATTTCAGCAAGAATTCTTAAAGGAAGACCA
Organism: Nasua narica; assembly: GCA_028533885.1. Classification (NCBI taxonomy): domain Eukaryota; kingdom Metazoa; phylum Chordata; class Mammalia; order Carnivora; family Procyonidae; genus Nasua; species Nasua narica. The sequence continues at coordinate 31,363,854 of CM052802.1, forward strand.
TTTTCTTCTTTGCTGATTTATAACATATGATTGTTTTGTTAATTGATATTCTACAAAGAATTAAATGAAATGTACACTTTAGTTAATTATCTCAAATAAGATTTCTTTTTAAAGTTGAGATAAATCTGTGAGTTCATAAAATTTTTATGTGTATGCACCTTTTCTCTCTCTCTCTCTCTCTCTCTCTCTCTCTCTCTTTTTTTAGCAATGCTAGGATGCCTGGCCCTATTATAGTGCTAGAATATCTTCTCAAGTTCCATTGTTATCTTCTGTAGAAGCTGTCCTTGAAATGTATTGTTCAATACTTCACCTAGTAAATATTTTTGAGTGCTCACTAGGCTTTTTACTAGCTAAAAGCGCTATGTCTTAAATTATATACTAATAGCTAAGTTATATTTGCTATTTCGTGCTTACACTCAAAGATGTCACTGTACTTGCCCATTTACTTGTAAAATAAAGTAGGAATAAAAATAAATCATGGATTGTTTTGTTTTGTTTCTTGTTTTTCATCCCTAAATCCAAGTGGGAGTACACAGACTGGTTACTCTAATTAACTTTGTGTCATAATCTCTCCCTACCCTAACCCTAACCTATTTTTCCAGGAGGGAAGGTTTATAGTACTTTTGAAATTACCTAGTTCTTAGTTAGACCCTTATGATGAAAGCATAGAGTTCTTTTTTTCCCATGTGGTCTTCTCCAAACAATTACTTATTAATATGTTTGATGTGAGAACTCAAGTTTAGCCTCCAGGTGAACTTTGCCTTGAGGGAGACTGATGTGGTTATATCTTCTGCTGAGTGCCATTTAATCGCCTGATTCACTTAAAGATTGCTTTTCTCTGTAACATAGTATGGACCCCCAGCAGATTTCATATGTAACAGATATTTAGTGTGACAGTATGTATAGGTTTCACTACTCATTTTAATTTTTAAAAACTTGAGCTCCACAATTATCAATTGAAGTTCTTGAGAGTCACAAGTTTGGTGAGGAACAGACTTACTATTTAGTTAGAGAGCATTTTTTCAGAGATAGCTGTGCAAGCGGAGTGATCTACTTCTGCTATGTGTAAGATTGGACTGTTGGTGCTAAAATTTAAAAGGTTCTGCCTGTGGATTGTAGGAAGACAAATGGCACATCTCTAGAAGTGAGGAAAAATAGTACTGTAATTCAGTGTCATGTTGATAGAAATAGCAACCTTAACCAGTCATCTTTTATTTTTGGCTCAGACAACTAACTATAAAATATAACCCAGATGGTGGAGCTATGATAGTAAAGATACAGAAATGACATTTTGCTGATGAATTTTCTGCAACCCTTTGCTTCTCTACTTTCAGTTTTATACCAAATCTTTTATGGTGTAAGTTGCTTGCTTATGTATCTAAGGACAGACCCACAGGAAGAAAAATGTGTTTCATAGCATTTTTAGATCTTGGATTATTTCACTTAATTTTTGTTCATTTCCCTCTTCTTAACTGCCTTTTTGATTTTCTCTCTTTTGCTAAACTTATCCTCTAACATAAATTAGGTTGTGCCATGAACAGTGGGCCCTGTTTCAATTTATTTTGGAACACATTACAGGCATTTAGAATATAGTGCTGGGCTCCGTCTGCCTGTCTGCCTTGAAATTGGGGATGCCTCTAGAGAGAGCAGGGAAAGTGGGCTCTGTGTAGTCTGTAGTCTCAGCCTTCTTACCATACGGGGCCTTGAATTGAAATGAAGGAGGAGTCCTGGGAGGGTGAGTTAGTGAGATAACCTCCCTAGGTTGTTCACAATGTGTGGGTTGTAGGGTGTAGGTTGTGCGTAGGGTTGTTCACAATGTTTTGCGGTGGAGATTAGGAAGGCGGCGGTGTGTACTGAGTTTGTTGCAGTGCCAAAGAGCTAAAAGGTGTTTCTCATGGTCTTGGTGCCACGTGGGACTTCCTCTTGCCTCTTTACTTCTCCCCAGTTGGGGTGCTAGGCCATTACCTATGATAGTCAGTCCCTGCAGAAGAAAAAGGAATAAAGGGTTAACATTTATGGAGAACCTTCTTGATGGCCGCCTGAGGTCCTCACAGGGATTTGAGTTGAGGTCTGTAACATAGAATTGAGGCTCTGCCTGACATTGGTGTGTCCTTGTCTGTGTATGCACATTTCCATTGGGATAAAGGAGATGTACATCTCTGGAAATCTGCGTATACCGCTTTCCCCCAAAGGCATCTAAATGAAATAGGAAACATGCAGAGAGCACAAAAACTCCTTTTTTTTTTTTTTTTTTTGTATTGAGATTATTATTTATTTGGGGTACAAGTTTGAGTTTGTTTTGAGAGATGAAAAGTTTGTTTGGGTCTCTCTTAGCTGCGTTATGGAGTCAGGCGTTTTTGATACATACTACCCTACATCAGTATCTATTCAAATCAAAAAGACCATTGACAATTCTTCTGTAAGTGTAAGATTTTAGGAATGAAAATTAATTTAAATAACTCATAGACTTATCAATTTAAATATTCTAGTGTAAGTTCTAAAAATGATTATTGTTAGTTCTTTATTTAGATCTTCTAGATACTTTGGTGATTACATTAGGGATAACCAACTCCCTGGGCTAATTTGAAGTATAGGAATGTACTAGGCTTGCATATTCATTTCAATGTGGAGCCTTCTGAAAATTGCCTTCTTTGGGCTTTTCTTTTATGCGGGCTACTTTGGCGTGAAATCTCTTAGGTTTTATTTTCTCCTTTTGATCTCTGGGCCTGCATTTTTACTGTTTCCTGGACACTTGGTATGTGCCTGGACTGATGTCTGTCATTGATCAGGCAAGTACAATACCACTCTGCAAGGGATTACAGTTGGATGGATGGTATAGTTTGCTTTTCATGCAAGTATGATCTTGTTATACCTAATATTTTCATCCATGTTAGATAACGTAGCAGGCCTTCTTATAACTTAGACATTGGTGATGCTAAGCCTCAGGATATTTTTGTAATACATTTTATTCAAGAATACTTGGCTGCAGTATACTTAGAATTTGCATCCTAAAATCAACTCAAGTCCTTATTATATTACTATAATGATGTTTGCATAGATAGATAGGAATGTGTGGTGTGTGGGTATGTGTTTGTATGTGTGCAAGAAATAGAATTGTTGAGTACAGACCCTATAACTATACAAAAAGTCTAAGTGTATTCAGGTAACTGAGTACAGGTTTTAGAATTTCTGGAACCCTTATTACTCTGTGCAAACTGTTAAGTCTTAATGTGAAGGACTTAACGTTAATTTTTCTCCTAAGAAGCTGGCCATATTTAATGTCAGGACATTTTTAAGTAAAAGAGCTGATTTTGAATACTTACGCACTCATGATTCATGGAGGTGCTAAGGGTATCTAGAATCTGAAATAGGACAGAGTTTTAGATGAAGAATCAATTAGGGCTTGACTCTATGTCTTAGTTTTCTCCCACATTTAGTTAACATATAATGAGAATCCCGTGATTATTCTTGCAAGCAGCTCTAAAGTCGAAGGATGTAGCAGTATTTCCCTTGCTTACACGTTCTGTCTTTGTATCTGTTGCAGTGGAAGGTATTTCTTTTCTTCAAGGAACTAAATAAGCAAGTCAGCAACCAATAGAGGACTATTAAGAGTTCATTAGTTTAAAAAAAAGAATTTATTAATTTCAAAGAACCCCCGGGCCTTTACTAAAGGCATTTTTTGCATATTAGATCTTATAAATAAACCATTACATGAATCAGTAGGCAAACCAGCCTGCCATACGCAGGTCTGGCATGGAGAAGCTCCTTTTCTTCTACACTCTGAGAGAGAACCTTTAGTTTATAAAGCAGAATTCCAAATTGACAGTACCTGGGAGAGGAGCTGCAGTGGGTGACAAGTGATAAAGGTTTCAGAGATTCTGAAATCTACTCTTTGTTACCTGAATACACACAGTCTTTCCGCAGTTATGGGATCTGCCACTCAGTGGAAGCTTCTCTGTGGGTTTAAATATTCTCTTTCTCTCTCTCTCTCTCTCTCTCTCTCACACAGTCCTATCTCTCTCTCTGTCATCTGTCCGCACACCATTACAATGTGCATTAGACTTTTGCTATCACCTGCCATTTACGTGTATATTAATCTTTAAGTGTGAACAGAAATAGAATATTTCTACATTTGAAAAGAAACTGGATTCTAGATTTTGAAGTTTCCACATAGACATTTGACTTACTCAATATAAGATCTTCTGGCGCCTATAACCAGAAATTTATTCCTTACAGCATTATTTAACTATTCAAAGTAATTATGTTTTCATGATTTGCAAATTAGCTTGGGAAAATTATTTGGAACTTTCTCAAGGGAGAGTCATTTTATTTTGCCAACAAAATTGTATGAGTTAAGTAAAAGTGAACGAAATACCTTATCCCATATTTCCCCAGGAGGCAAAACTATTAACTAAAATCCACTTATATTACTTAGTTGTTTTGTGACACATTGAGACTCTTTCTGGCCTCTGTTCTCAATAGGATTCTTATGGTTGGTTCACTGATGCTGTGGGGAACAAGAAAAGTCACTGTCTTCAGTGAGTTTATATTTTAGTAGGAGAGATGAATCTCAGAAATTTATTTGTACAATGAATTCTGTAATTATAATTGTGCTCTGTTTGTAACTCTAGCCTGAGGACACGTCTTCCCAACCAGTCTCTTAGAGAGCAGATACTAATCCCCATGTAATTTAGGATTAAGTCAGAGGATAGGAAACACTCCTACCCTGTTGGGTTTCTTTTCTTTTAGGCATGCCATCATCTTCATTATTGCCCTCCCATAGCCTCCGTCTAAGTCATTTTCTTCCATTCGTTATAAACTTTTCTACTGGCGTCTAAATTTAGAGTTCTTTCTCCAGTGCCACGGTCCACCTTCATCCCGATGACTTTGCTGTCTTTATGGAAAGTTCATTGACAGTTTCTTCACCTCTTCATCTCCAAAATGCTCTACCTTATTTTAACCTGCTGCTCTGATTAAATGGATCTCGTAATATTTCACAAATGTTCTCACATTGCATGTAGCATTTCACTTTCTGACCACCACATGAACTCATCCATCAACGTCAAGGGGAGCTCCAGGTCATCAAACCATCTGTCTTTTGCCAATTCTTCAACTTGCTTATTGTATCAAAATTTGATTTCATCGTAGTCATTTTGGTCACATTTGCCATTTCCGTAAATTCCTTGTTTGCTTTTCTTTCCAAGCTAGTTTTTTATAAGCTTAAAACAAGCAAATCCTGCTTAAAAATCACACACTTCATTTTAGATTGGGATTACTAGAAATTTAAGTCACCAACTGCAAATGAGCTCACACCACTCCTGGAAATCCTACTTTTTTTCTGTTCAATTTTCTTTCCAATCCTCCTCTCCATTCTCCTCCACTCAATACTCTTTAATCTCTAACTGGTATTGTTTTTACCAGCTCATCCCTTAGAGCTGAGAAAATTGAGGCCATGTAGTAGGAACTCCCTTTACCAATCCTACAAATTTACTCATATCTTCATTCATCCTCATCTTCCCTTATATTAGAAAAAACTAGAACCCCTTCATATGATCTATGATTTGGATCCTGTCCTTTCGTATCTCACACTAAGAGTTATCATTTCTTCCTCACATACACTCAGAAATTCCATATCAAACTGAATCATCTTCATCAATCTCTAAATATTTGTTTCCCACCTTAAAAAGTAATAATAATAATAAACTAAAAACACTTCTCTTGATCCCCTATCTTCTTCCATTTTTAGTTTTTTTTAATTTTTTGATTTTTATTTTTTTAAAGTAAGCTTTATACCCAGTGGGGGGCTTGAACTCACAATCCTGATATTAAGAGTCGCCTGCACTACCAACTGAGCCAACCCAGTACCCCTCTTCTTCCATTTTTAGGTAAATTTCTCTCCAGCAATTCAGACACCCTTCCTGTGAAAGTTTTTATATTCATCTTCACTCCTTTGCTGTCTTCATCATTGTCCAATGTGGTTTCCATTTCTTTTCTTTTTCTTTTTTTAAAGATTTTATTTATTTGACAGATAGTCCTGTGGAAGTTTTTATATTCATCTCCACTCCTTTGCTGTCTTCATCATTGTCCAATATGGTTTCCATTTCTTTTCTTTTTCTTTTTTTAAAGATTGTATTTATTTATTTGACAGATAGTTAGAGCATGAGCAGGGGAGAGAAGTAGGGAGACAAGGAGAAGCAGGCTCCCCGCTGATCAGGGAGCCTGATGTGGGACTCGATTTCAGAATTCTGGGATCATGACCTGAACAGAAGGCAGGCACTTAGCTCCCTGAGCCACCTAGGCACCCCTCATTTTCCATTTCTATTGCTTCATATGGATGGCTCTTCCTTTGGTCATTCCTAACCTCAATGGCACATATAAGGGTATTTTTTCCCAGCTTTATTGAGATATGATTGACATATAACATGTGTAAGTTTAAGGCAGTGTGTTGATTTGATATACTTATTTATTGCAAAATGTTTACTACCATAGCCTTAGCTAAAACCTCCATCACGTCATATAATACCATTTATTTTTTTGTTTTTTTTTTATTTTTTTTTAAGATTTTATTTATTTATTTGACAGAGAAAGAGAGAGATCACAAGTAGGCAGAGAGGCAGGCAGAGAGAGAGGGAAGCAGGCTCCCCGCTGAGCAGAGAGCCTGATGCGGGGCTCGATCCCAGGACCCTGAGACCATGACCTGAGCCGAAGGCAGAGCCTTTAACCCACTGAGCCACCCAGGCGCCCCAATACCATTTAGTTTTTAAGGTGAGAACATTTAAGACCTACTCTCCTAGGAACTTGCAATTATATGATACAACATTGCTAACTACAATCACCCTGCTGTAAATTAGATCTCTAGAACTTCCTTTATAACTGGAAGTGTGTACTCTTTGGTGTGATATCATTTACATCATAGAATACAAAAAAGCGAAACTTATAGAAACAGAGGCTAGAATGGTGGTTACCAGGGTTTTAGGGCTTGGAGCAATGGGGAGATATTGGTCAAGGAGTACAAACTTCCAGTATAAGATGTATAAGGGTATTTTTAATCTTCATTTCACTTAGTTTTCACTTACCAGGCTTTGGTCCTGACATCTCTTCCACTTCAGGTATTTTTTTATTGGCTTTTGTGACATTGTATATCTTCATTTCCCTTTAATATCTCTTCACACTTCTTTTCATTTTCTTTTTTCAGTACCCTCGTCTTTTTGCAGGCTCATCATTCTCACTCCTATCCTGGTAGAAGGTATGGCAGAAAGAGAGAAGGTGGCCTAGTTCATATCCTTAAGAAACTGCAGTATTTAAAGTTCACATGAGAGAGAGTTATATATAATTTAGTCCATTATACTAAATGATCCTGACATACTTCTGTTCATGTATAGTATATCCACATTTTAAAAAAATACTTTATTTTTAAATAATCTCTACACCCAACAGGGACTGGAACTCACAACTCAAGATTAAGAGTCGAATGCTTTACTGACTGAGCCAGCCTGGGGACCCTACTTTTTTCCTCCAAATTGAAGCAGAGGGTGAAATTTTTGATGAGAAAGAGAAGGGAAAGAGAAGAAATTCCACTTTAGTACATATGTTCTTTATGGATGCTTTCTTCCATGATAGTTCTCCTTAACCTAGTACACGTACTGTGTGCCAGGGGCTGTGCTAAATATTTCATGTGTGTATCTCATTTCATCTTTCCTTAAGCCTTGATGTAGTTACTAACAGTTTCTCTTTTGGGTGGCTCAGTTAAGCATCTGCCTTTGGCTCGGGTCATGATCTTGGTGTCCTGGGATCAAGCCCCTTGTTAGGCTCCCTGCTTAGCAGGGAGCCTGCTTCTCCCTCTCCCTCTCTGCTTCTGCTCTCTTGCATCTCTGTCTCTGTCTCTCTTTCTCTCAAATAAATAAATAAAGTCTTTAAAAAAAGGAAAAGAAACTGAGGCTTACATTTTACATAAGTTGGCAAAGTAACTTCATATGCAAAGTTACAAAAAACTTCAGGTACAACTTTACATACATTTCCATAAGTTAAAGTTAAAGGGTGGCTCAGTCATTAAGTGTCTGCCTTTGACTCAGGTCATGATCCCAGGATCCTGGGATCGAGCCACGCATTGGGCTCCCTTCTCAGCGGGAAGCCTGCTTCTCCCTCTCCTGCTTCCCCTGCTTGTGTTCCTTCTCTCACTGTCTCTCTGTCAAATAAATAAATAAAATCTTTAAAAAAAAAAGTAAACTAAAACTAATGTTTCTGGGGCCCCTGGGTGGCTCAGTGGTTAGGGCCTCTGCCTTTGACTCGGGTCATGATCTCAGGGTCCTGGGATCGGGCCCCGCGTCGGGCTCTCTGCTCAGCGGGGAGCCTGCTTTCCCCTCTCTCTCTTCCTGCCCCTCTGCCTACTTGTGATCTCTCTCTCTCTCTGTGTCAAATAAATAAATAAAATCTTAAAAAAAAAAAAAAAACCTAATGTTTCTGACTTTGGGGCCTATACTCTTAACATTGATAATATTGAAAGAAAAGGACAAAGTTGTGTTTTATTTTTTTCTCCCAGATTTTTCTCATATTGGTAATATCCTATATTACATGTATATCATGTGTCTTTTAATCATTGTGTATATATCACTCAGTCTTCACCACAAACTTGTGATGTGAAGGCCAGTATGGGCCAGATAAGGGGAGGAAGACACAGTTAAATCAATTGCTTGGATTACAGGTGATAGCAATTAGATCACAGGCTTCCTGACTTCCAAGTTCAGCTTTTCCTTATATGAGGTACATTCTCTGCATTAATTCAGTTTGCTAAAGGATGAAGTCCTTGTTGTTTAGGTTTAGCCTCCCCCCCCCATTTTAATTCAGCCTTACTTCACTTATTTAGTTAATAATCCAAGAATGTTGCTAGAGTAGGAAAAATTTGATTGGCATCATTACCTTCAGTATTTCAGGTAATGGAGTGGAGTGAAAACAGCATGCAAAGCAGAGCCCGTCTACTCTGTTCCCAGGCTGGCCTCTTAGATGGGTGAAAGTTGACATCTGGTGTGGCTTCCTTTGCTCTCTTCTTCTGGGAAGCCCTGGTTGACTACCTGACACCAGGCATTAGATCTGACCTGAGCATTTGCTCAAGCAAGCTTTGCATAATTAAGCTATTGAGATTTGTTTCCCCTGACTGGACAGAAGAGCCTTACAAGGTGAGAGCTTTGTTGAAGTGATAAAGCTGATTAGATCCTTAGTAGTAAAGGAATCTGATCTTAGAAATTTCCTCCAGCTCTTGTTAATGAGGCAAAGACAACACTTAGCAGAGAAAATGAGGTCACTAAAAACAGAAACATTTTTTTCCCTAATAAAGAAGCAATTCTTTTGCTCCTCTTTTAAATCCAGACCTAAATTTATTGTCCAGAATAAAATGTACAAATAAGAAACTTTTTCTCAGGCGGTAGAGTAAACATACATAAGCTTATCTCCTATATGAAGCAAAGGAAGTAAAACAATTGGAGAAAGTAAAACTTAAGAAATAAACTTAAGAAATTAAAATGATTTAATGTTGGCTACAAAGGAAGTGAAATAACCAACAATGATTAATTACACAAATATGTGGTCTATTCATAAAAAATGTAGTTTTTTTCTTCAAAAACAGTTTTCTCACTTTTTCTTTCTATACCTTCCCTTTTCCTGAACTACTATCCAAGCAAATAAAACTTATTTTCCTGGGATACACTTACACAAACCTCATACATTAACAATGTTGATGAGCTTACCTTTGGGGTTATATAGCACTTTTATGTCTGTTACTGTTTAATCCTCATAAAACTTTACAATGAAAGTTGCATTATATCCATGTTAAGGACTTGGGATTTGGCTGCAAAAGGTTATGGGATTTGCTCAAGAATTTGTAAATAGGAGAGTTGGGAGTCAAGTACAAGTTTTCTCAGCCCCAGGAAAGAGGCCTCTACCATAGCCACTCCAAGTAACACTTTATTTAACATCTCTGATTCTCGCTTCTATTTCTTGCTAAGCCTTTGTTCCAGTATTTGGAAAGTGGCATGACAATTGTTTTCATTTCAGATACACTTATATGAAGTGTAAATCACACGCATGCCGCACAGGCGCACACACACACACACACACACACACACACACACACACATTTCTGTGTTCGTAGGTTAGCCATCCTTCATTTTGAAGTACTTCTCTTCCCACAAAGACCCCATTCTCCTTCTCATCTTCAGCTTATGGCAGTGACATCAATAATCATAAAGGACAAACAGAGTAGGAGAAGGTCTGTGGTGGGGACGGGTGGATGGGAGACCCACCAGCCACCTGATCTACTGCGTCCCATCTGCATTGGCTTTGGGGTTAGGTGTAGGAGTACAGGAGGAAAATGGGAAGGCTGTGATGCTGATGGTATCTAGTTGGTATGACATTTAATGGAAGTACGATTTGAAATGACATTAATCGTTAAAGTTTAACTTTCTGGACTTTTAAAAGAAATTGAAGGCCTGCTTAAAAGAAATGCCCTCTGTGCATTTGGTTCCTCATCTTGACAGACCGTGTAGTGAAGTTGATGGGCGAATAGAAGCTGTGGGCAGTTGGCTCAGTTCCTTACCCGGCCCCGCCCCTTGTTAACGGTTATGACCTTGGTCCAGTTACTTAACTTTTCTTTAAATTGAGGATAAAAATAATAGCAACCTTACATGATTGTAAGGAGAGAGAGAAAGAGAGAGAGAGAGAGAGAGTGTGTGTGTGTGTCTGGGGGCAGGGGAGACAAAAGAGAGAGAGAGAATGACATATGCGAGTGTGATGATGTGCATGCGAGCTTAGGATAGTCTCTTGTAAATAGTAAGTGTTCGATAAATGTTAGTTACTATCAACTCAGTCAGTCAATCTTCTGCGCCTTCCATTGGACAAAACTGCGGAGCATTGCCAGAAACCTCCTAATGGCGAATTCTAACCGATACTTTTTTTATTTTAGTTTTTCTTGATCTTTCCCCTACATTTCATATTTTTTGCCACAGCCAACATTTTTTTTTTTAATCTAGACTTCCAAATTTCCAGAGCGCTGGACAGCAAGTGTCACTGTTTCCACTCTCTCCCAGCAGAGGACCTACCATCTGTGCTAAGCTAGAACCACACCCTGATCCTAGAATTGGCAAATAATTCCCACAGGGAAGGAGACACGACTAAAGATCAGGGGTCGCATTGCAGAGACTCTGTCCTCCTAAAATTTGTTTTCATCTAAATGCCATTGTTTATGCAGATATCTGATATTTTAAAGTTATGGTTATTACAAGTTTATTTTTGTTGTTATGTTTTGTTTTGTTTTGTTTTGTTTTGGTGGGAGTATTGACTTGCCTCAAAACTCCTGATACTTCTTTCCTGGGTCATTATGTCTGAACCGTACTTTGTTGGCTTTACTTCTGCTGCTGTATCGTTGCCTTTTGTTTCAGTGGTTTTCTCCTCTTTATCTTCCTGGGCCATCTTATTCACCCATCATGTTAACTTGTAAATCTTTAACTCACTTCCATGATGATGACTTCTAAATCTTTGGCTTTCTTGTGGATCTATCTCTTATTTTTGAGACGTGTTTGTCCAGTTATGCTCTAAGCCTTTATCCCATATGTACCCTGGGCAAATCAGATTTGAAATGTACTTAGTCTTCTTCTCCCTTAAATTTGTACCTTTTTCTGTATGACTAGTTCTGGCTTGGGACTCTGATAGCACCATTCGCCTAGTGGTGCAAGCCTGGAGTTAGAACTGCCCTGTATTTCACCACCACTGGCAAGCCAAAAAGTTTTATTCTGTCCATTTCCTTAGCATTATTTTTCTCTTTCTTTTTCCTCCTATTTCCACTCCTACTAGCATATTACCTGGCTGTTTGCAGTCTTGGTTTCTTTTAGTCCATCCTTTACCTTATAGGCATATATGTTTCTAAAAGATCAATTTGACTGTACTATATTCCTACTTTAAACATTAATTTCTATCACATTTTCTAAAATGTTTTGCAGAATACTCCAAAAATAATCTGTGTATCTGCATGAATAAAGAAGGCCATAGTCAAATAAAATGTTGAAATGTGGCATGCTAAATATGATTTCTCTTAAAAAGTCACACTACATATTATTAAAAAAACAAAGGCTATATGAAGCTTTCTATCGACTGTAACAACAAAACTCTATATCGTGAGCTTATATGTAAAAATGGAAA
>CM052802.1:31376539-31405559 GCA_028533885.1 Nasua narica
ATCGGAGGGGGTGTTGAACCAGGAGAGACTGTGGACTCTGAGCAACAAACTGAGGGTTTTGGAGGGGAGGGGGTGGGGGGGTGAGCCTGGTGGTGGGTATCGAGAGGGGCACGTACTGCATGGAGCACTGGGTGTGGTGCATGAACAATCAATCTTGTAACACTGAAAAATTAAAATAAACAAATTTGGGGAAAAAAAAATTCAGGCTAGGAAAAAATTCTGAAAATACGCCACTCTTCATATTAAACAGCCATTTTGTCTTTCAATCCCTGTGTGATATGTATTCATTTTATTTTTTTAAACTGCAAGATCTGTAGAATTATAGTATTTAATCTCAATGACATGGCTCTTTCCTGCTGCTTAAAGTGCTGAAATAAGAAGAATCATTTCAGCAACAACGAAAGTGCAAATTTTGCATACTGAATTTTATCTCCTATGCATTACACTATGGCATTTTATTCATCTTGATTTGAAAACACTGCTGCAATAACTTTATTACCTGCTTGAAATAAAAAGGCACAGCAGCAGCACACTATTTTAGATCTGCCAGCAGAAAGTAAAAATAAGGTTAAGTTCATATTTAGGGGCTATGAAAAGGTGAAGGGATTCTGAAAAATGAAGTTTATTTGCTTTTTAACCCAAATAATTTAACTCTGAGATGACTATGAATTTTTCTCTCATTTTGTCCCAAAACTAGACTCTGCCTCATTAATACCTACGCAATGAATTGGTTCAGAGTTATGAATTATTACAATAATTGAACGACTTTACAAAAGCATTCTTCAATCCCACAATCTATAAGGCAGCAAACCACATATGTTATGATAAAAATTATGGATCCCTTTGACTGAGTCAGAAGTTAATACAGAAGATTTCTCTTATGGCCACCGAATCCCTTATTTCAGCTCAGAGTTAAAATTGTTCATGCATTTAGAGGAAAGACCATCCAGTTGATTCTAAGAATAACAATCAGGTAGGTAGTAAAACTGGAAAAGCCTTCAACTGTTTGGTTCCCTCAAGTCTAGGGCCATAAATAGAAGGTAATCATATCAACATCTCATCAGTCACCTTTATGAGGTAGGAGAATAATACATACATACATACATACATACATACATACATTCATACATACATATTTTCAAGAGAAAGGAGGGGAACTGCATTTGTCAATGACAATAAAACGGTAAGTATGCCTAGGTCATACAGGCTAATATTCCATTCTAGGTTAGAGGCCAAAGGATATAGAGTAATACCACTTATATTCGTTTTACATTAGTGTAAACTAAGATAAAATGGCTTGCTCCAGTAAACCAAGAGGTAGCAAATTAAAAGAAAAAACTTCATTGCATAATCTCTATAATGAGATTGTTATACTTCTATCTATCTACACACAAATGTAGACACATGTATACATGTTTCTGTACATGTATATATAATCTTGTTTAATATAATTGGGGAAAAAAGTATTATTTTAAAATATCCTGGGATGCCTGGGTGGCTCAGTCAGTTAAGGTCTGCCTTCAGCTCAGGTCATTATCCTGGGGTCCTGGGATCAAGGCCCACATCAGGCTCCCTGCTTTTTCCTTTCCCTCGGCTGCTCCCCCTGCTGTGCTCTCTCTCTCTCTCTCAAATAAATAAAATCTTTAAAAAATAAAAAGAATTTAAAAAATAAAAATATGCTGACTCTTCCACAGTTAGAATATAAAAACATGGAAAAATCTCATGAGCCTAAATGCCAAATTTTCAGGTATTTTAACACCATGCAATTAGAAGAATTTTCCAACATCTAATTGTAACCAAACACAATGTACGTTTGCCAACTTGATCCCTGGGTCTCAATACTTGTTGCATTGACTATTTATAATATAACACATAATAAGCACATGTTCACTATGAATATGTACTTTGTAATTATTCCAAGTCAATTCAAAACAATGCATGGAGTTTTTATGTATATGTAGCCAGCAACAGATGGCCATGCAACAAATGACTTAGTGCAGTCATGGAATCAGGAGATAGTATTCAATGATCCTGGTTCCCACGCATGTAAAAATCCAAGACTTTACTTATCTCAAGTTAACCAGGAGAACTGTTACTTAGTTCTTATTTCTACATGACTCTGGAGGGTACAGAATGGCCATCTTTTAGCAAGGCATATCCTTCCATGTACACAAGTGCTAGATTAACATTTTTTAATAGAAAATAATTTGTGATGACATGGTAAAAACAACTGAATAAGACTTCAGTCCTATAGATAATGCCTCTACTAACAGGCTTTATATACGCACTACTAACCACAGAGCAGTCATAATTTTAGGATGTTTTTTGTTCAAAAAGCATAAATCTTCAGAGACTTTAAAGATCTTCAGAGCAAAGAAACTATGTCATTACCTTAAACAGATACAACTCAGTTTTGTAATGTAAAGATTTCCAATACAGATATATTCTAAAGGACAAATGATATAACTTAGCAATTATAGAGCATTTCCTCAATTTTGAGATAAAACAAAACAAAAAACAATTATGTACCCTATTGAGTTAGATGTCCTTGATTAAATCGGGAGATAGAGAACTCAGCAGATGCCATTAGTGGCTCCAGAGCAACTCTCCCTGATGTAACCAGGTAAGAAGTCAGGCAATCTGAACAGGGGATTAGAGGACAGAGTTCTGTGCATTTCTACTTAAGTCTCTGAACTAAGAAAAGCAGGTTTCTATGGGTAACTTGAGAGTGTATAGGCATGATGATGAAAAAAAGGCAATGCTGTAAAAATAGAGCCATCAATGTGGTCACTATAATTACAAGGACTTCTGAGTACCTATTTTAATCACACAGTTCTGTTAGCCTTCCTTTAGGGGACAAAATACCTGTCTCCAATAGCTAAAACACCATCAAAAATAAAATCACCACACCTAGTTTAATCATCAAATGGAAATAGGTAGACAAGAATAATTATAGACCTCTCTGATAAAATAACAAGATGGTGACACTTTAAAGATTTTGAACCATATAAATGGTTTCCAGCCAAAGGATACTTGACACGGGTGTGACAGCTCCACCAGAAAGAGACCTTTGATTTTCATTCCCTTCGACCACCCCTATTTCCACACCATAATGGGGTATCTGGACATTCAGAATATCAAAATAAATGATATTATATAAAGCATAAAACATTGGAAGGCAGCCCAAGTTGTGAACCATCAGTGCACAGAAAGAGAAAATAAAGTGTGTCGAGACCATAAGTAACACAATTATTCAGAGAAGGGGCTGGACTCTTTCGCAGTTGCTGCAACTAAATGGCAAGAAACCTCACTATTCTACTCTGACTAAATATCATGCCTTTTAAAAATAAGGACATGAAATGGCTACTGACCTAGGCTGTTCATATATTCTTTCTGTGAACTTCAAATTTTCCATCCTTCTGCAACATTAGCCAGATCAACTGAAAATTTGCTAGGGGAAAAAATAATGCATAAAATGTGCATTTTCATGGACACTGAAGGATCTTGTAAACATTACTTTCGTCAATGGACTTAATATAACTAAGAATTGGGTAAGGAAATCTATTTTAAATATTATAAAGAGGAGAAAATATATGCTTCTTTGGCATAAATTTTTATAAAATGACACACGTATTAAACTTGACAACCGAGAGATCTCCCTATTATACTTGAAGGCCACCATTTCTTATTTAAAAGTCATATACTTTTATTTTCAAATATGTATGTTTTGTCTACGTTCAAGTTTTAAATTAAGAGTTTGACACTGGGCAAAGGTCAAGGAGATTAGTTTAGAAATTAATCACAGAGGTATACCAGATATATTATTCCTATATGGCAGAATGTGTTTAAAATGTAAAAGCTCTAATTTGGGCCTGGATTTTTTTTTTTTTTTTTAAAGAGAGAGAGAGAGCGTGGGCACATGGGCGGGGCTGTGAGAAGTAGGGAGTGGGGGCAGAGAGAGAGATAATCTTTTTTTAAAAAAACGATTTCTTTTATTTATATATTTTGGGATGGAGGGGTAGAGGGAGAGGATCTTTAACAGATTCTACACTGGGCATGGAGCCCCAGGCCTCGATCCCATGATCCAGCAGAAATCCAGTGTGAGATGCTCAACCGACTGTGGCATCCTGCAGAGAGAGAACCCTAAGTAAGCTCCAGGCCCAGTGTGGAGTTCAACTTGGGGCTTGATCTCATAACCCTGAGATCATGACCTGAGCTAAAATCAAAAGTCTGACACTTAACTAACTGAGCCATCCAGGTGCCCAGGCCTGGATATTTTTAATACCGTTTCAAAAGTTAGTTTATTTTAACATATAAATGTATATCATATTAAATAATTTACTGATTGTAAATTTAAATTCTCTTTATAAATTCAAATGTCAATTATGTGGTGAGCAAAAGGACAATGGTCAAGTCTGCATTCCTTAAGCCATGGTGCCAGCAACTTTTCTTGAGGTTTATCTATATATATTTTTCTCTTTCTATCTTTAGTTCCTGAGCACCTAGAAGGTAAGACTCCTGCATTATTTGTCTTTGAGTTTGTGTTTTTAGGGCTTGGCATATTAGGCAATCAATCAATGGTTGCTGAATAAATACATTTATGAACAAATGAAAGAATGAACATAAGTAGATAATTAAAAATAGGAGGTAGGATAGTATCTACTATTGGTGAGGATATGGGACAATTAGAACTCTCATGCTTCAAGCTGGACTGTATATTAATACAACAAATTTAAAAAAAAAAAACTCTGTAAGCCACTGCCAACTAAAGCTGAACACTAGCCTACCCTATTATGTGGAAATTCCACTTCCAGGTATAGGCTCCCCTCAAAGCAAGAGGAATACCACCATGAGAGGAATGTACCAGAATATCACTATTAAAAATAGCTCAAAGTGAAAACAAAGTACATGCCTAACATCAGTAAAATGAATAAATTGTGGCAGTTGCCAGATACAATATTTTACAACAATGATGTCAAATGACCCACATGCAACAATATGAATGAATTTTATGAACTCAGTGTTAGAGAGGGAAGCCAGATAAACTGTAGAATTCCACTGACCTAAGTTACTCATTACTGTTAGAAGCCAGAGACAGTGGTTACCCTAAGGGATGGGGGGAGTGACATGAAGGGAGGGAGGTGGGCTTCTGGGGAGCTAGCAATTTTTTTTTTAAGATTTATTTAGTTAGTTATTGAGAGAGAGGGTGAGAGTGCATGGGGGAGGGGCAGAGGGAGAGAAATCCTTAAGTGGATTCTCTCCCCGCCCCCAACCCCCTGCTCAGCATAGAACCTGATGCAAGGTTCAATCCCCAGGATCCTGAGATTATGACCTGAGCAGAAACCAAGAGTCTAAAAGCTCAATGGACTGAGCTACCCAGGCACCGCAATAGTCTACTTTTTTTTTTTTTTATGATTTTATTTATTTGAGAGAGACAGAATGAGAGATAGAGAGAGCATGAGAGAGGGGAGGTTCAGAGGGAAAAGCAGACTCCCCGCTGAGTGGGGAGCCCAAGGAGACTGGATCCTGGGACACCAGGATCATGACCTGAGCTGAAGGCAGTCGCTCAACCAACTGAGCCACACACGGGCCCCCCTCAATATTCTACTTTTTGATGTGGATTTTGGGTATACTTAGTTCGTGAAAATTGATCAAGCTATATTTATAAAGTCACATTTTTTTTAATGTACACTGTTATGTCTCATTATACGTAAATAAGAAATTAAAATCTAGATAAGGAGAAAGATAACTGTGTATCTAATTGGTTCAAATCTCCCACTCACAAACATACCTCCACCACACAACTCGGGGACTATTAATACAATGTGAATCTCATCCTGAGATTTAAAATTTTAAGGCAGTATTTATGGCAAAATCCAATTTAGTCAGTTTCTCTTGAAAACACCTAAATCACAGAAAAAGACTATTTTTTCTTCTACACTTTATTGCATCAGCTCTTGACTTCTAAAATTTTAGAATATCTGTCTTCAGAAAAAAACAAGATGGATGTCTATCTGCAAAAGTATGGGCATTAAAATCTTCCTGCCTTTAAGATGAGTCAAGTTCATCTTGGAGGGAGTAGTTGAGTTCCACAGTCACCTCTGAATATTAAGTAAGAGGTCACTCCATCATATAAAGGCATCAAGTAAACCCACTTTCTGCTTTATAAGTTCCCAAGAATTATTTATTTGAATTCATTTATATATGAATACTATTTTTTCCCAATTCATACATTTCCCAAAGCATCTATTATAATTTCCTTTTATTTAACATTACTCTGGAATCACACCAGTTTTAGGTTGTCAATAGTGTCTTGACATTATGTAAACTTTGATTGCATTGCCATTGTCAGTTCACAGAAAAACTCTTGTGAATTCACCTAGTAACATCTCTCTAGATTTAAACTCGAGCTAGGAAACACGGAAATGGAGCTACTCTGCAAGTGAGTTATTTGAAAAAGGGAATTTGGCCTATGATTTGACTTTTAACATAACAAGTCTGAGCACATCCCTACCTTGAATATAAAAAACATAGAGTAAGTGAAGGAGAAAACTTCCACCAGAGCATACATTAAAAGTTTTCTAATCCTCTTACAACCAAGCTGAAATAAATAAGATAATAGAGGTAATCTACAAAGAAAGAAAAATAAAAATAAAAAGTAAGCCAGAGAGTCTGAGATATTCATGTGACTTGATCAGAGATGGCTGGACCACAGAAAAGCCCACCTTGCTCAAGGTGTCCAGGGGACTGTCTGAAGTTGTTAATATTCATGTGAAATTAATAGTAAGTGTGGATGGACTTTCTTTGATTACCAAACACTGTGAGACCAGAAAGAGGATAGGCTTTTGAATTCTGAATGCCTCCCCGCCTCCCCCACAATCAGGGAAGCTATGGAATTCAAACAACCAGATGATATTACTAAAGGCATGTTAACTATTTCCAAAGTCGTTTTTTTTTTTTTAAAGATTTTATTTATTTGTTTGACAGAGGAGAGAGATCACAAGTAGGCAGAGAGGCAGAGAGAGGGGGGAAAGCAGGCTCCCTGCTAAGCAGAGAGCCCGATGCGGGGCTTGATCCCAGGACCCTGAGATCATGACCTGAGCCGAAGGCAGAGGCTTTAACCCACAGAGCCACCCAGGCACCCCATTTCCAAAGTTTTTATGGAGATACAGAAGCAATTCATAATTCTTGGTATAAAATCCAAGAAGAATGCTCAGGGAAGAGAGGAAGAAGAATGCAGAAGGAATAGCAGAATAGTTTCTTAGCTTTTCAAAACTACCCATGTGCCAGTTATCTAGATTCTAAGAACCTTGCTAGGCTTGCTGGAATCTAAGTTGAGTGAGCATGTACAATTGCATGAGTGTGCATGTTTCTGTTAGGATGTCAGAATCTGGGAAAGTGATGTGTGGGAACCGTAGTTTTTTAAAGATCCTGTATTTAACTTAAAGAGGGTTATACATCTCCTGCTCCTCTATCAAGAACCACTGCTATAAAATGGTAGGTTATAGAAAACAATAATAATAAATAAAATGGTAAGTTATAGCTATAATGCTACTTTTGTTAGGGCAGGATGTAGTTAAAAACAGTAGCCAAGCAACTTGAAGTAAATGCACTATTTCTAAAATGACAATGAATAATCACAGTAACATAGTTAGAATGACTGAAACTTGAGAAAACTCACAAATCTGTTTCTTATTGATATCTCTCTAAATCTTGCTTCAAATAGTATTTTTCTAAATACCGCTATGTAAATTCAGTGAGTTTATATACGTATAATGTTACTGTGGCTTGGTGAAAGAAAGAGTACGAGCTCTAGAGTCAGATTTGGGTTACAATCTGGGGTCAGCCCCTTAGAGCTACATAGTCTGAGGAACTTTACCTACAGCCTCAGGTCCCCGGGGGGAAAACCGGGGCTATTAAGAGTTGCCATGAAACCAGAGGAGTAATGTATGTAAACCTTCTTTAACAGCACCTCGCACACTGTAGATGTAAGTGCTTTTCTTAAATTATAGCTTATACTAAACATTTATATTCTGTTTCACTTAATTTATATTTACTAGAAATAATCAATGTTTTAATCATGTTCATTATGCCCCATTATAGCAATCAGTTACTAAAATAAGCTTCCGAGTTGGTGCACTAGCTACCTTCATCACCAATATATATGGAAAGTACGGAAATTTTAAGCATGAATTTGAGAGGAAAACCAGATCTCAAGGGACATGCCTCACTTATTGACATATTTCACTTAAAAGAAAAGCCATATTGGGCACCTGAGTGGCTCAGCTGGTTAAGGGTCTGAGTCTTGGTTTGGCTCAGGTCATGATCTTACGGTTGTGGGATTCCATCTGGCTCTAAGCGTCAGCTTCTCTCTTTCTCTCCCTCCCACTCACTGTCTCTTAAATAAGTAAATAAAATCTTTTTTAAAAAAACAAAAAACAAAAACAAAAGAAAATCTGTATTTCCAGATCACTTAATTTCTGTTTTGTTATTAACTAAATCTGGAAAAGTTCCATTTTCATTGGAAATGGAGAGAAGAAGCATAAACAGGTTGTTTAGCCCTCACAGAAAGTAGAAGAGAGGAAAGAATTGCTATCAGGTAAAGGGAGACATTGTACAATGTTAAAACTTCAAGACTAGATATTCCCATAGCTACAGAGAGACTCATAAGACCCTAAAGATCATGTCTTCTCATTTTTTATTAGCAACAAATACAATAATTAACATGTAATAACTGCTTAAAAATGTGAATAACTTAAGAGTGCTTTTATGTTTATAATAAAACAATTTTGTTATTTAAAGTGAATTAAAGAGAAGTGAGAGGGAAAGAGTAAAACTGATGATATTTAAAACAAACTATTTTACTTCTCTATTTCAGATACATTCCCGTATAAGAATCAAAACAACACCAACACCAACACCAACACCAACACACACACACACACACACACACACACACACACACACATATTCAGCAAGAGGGCACACTTCCATAACCCAGCAGGAAGACATGTGCTGCTAATAAAAAAAGATATTCATGAAACAATTTCAATTATATTCAGCCAAGGCACAGACAAGAATAAAATGTTACATTTTCAGTACCAAAGAAGATTATCAGTATCAATTGCTTAAACACATTACATATAAGCAAGATACTTTCAAAATACAGGCAAGTAAGGCAAGAAAAGAGAAAATCTACAGTATTGGGTATTTTTTAAAAAATAACTGTTATAAACTTTCTATAATCATCTCAAGAGTAATTTCATTTAACACCTTAGGTTCAAGACGGTGATAGGTCACTAAAATACTGCCAAACACATTTTTATGAGATAAATTTAATTATAATTGTTGCAACTATTCCAGCCACAATTTAGACATAGAATCCAATTATCCATTTCATTTTCATTTATACCTCATGGGCTAGATCATTTATCATGTTTCATGATAATGATCAGAAGACACAAGGAAAGTGATTTCTGGAGGTAACAAATTACCTACCATATTAGCATAGCTTACAAGATCCTGTCAACAACTACTATGCATAAATATGAGGTAATTAAATTTACAATGTGCAGGAGTGTTTGATATGCTCTTTGCTTCCTTCGCAGCTGCCAAAAATCTAGGTTGCTAAATGCAGCAAACCCGTTTGGTTGCAAATCAGGAATCATTATGACCTGGGACGCCAACAGGTTGCCAGTACGCAGTGGTTCAAGGTGCTGAGATGTATCTTTCATCGGCTGGTATTATTACTTGCCACCAAACTATCCATCATTACTGCAGAGACAGGTTGGAACGAAAGTCCGGGACCTTCCCATTACTGCTCCTTGAACTCTGTCTCATCTATCTTTTGCATCCTTCCTGATTCACAACTAAGTACCCTCTCCTGGCTGCAAAACCAAGTGGGAACTTGAATTACCTTTAACCCACAGTGCTTCTCTAATAGTAATTGATTTCTCTTTATTATGGAGCCACTGTTCAGAAAAGACTCACGCTTACTTGCTGATGCCAAACGATGTTTTCTAAAAGACCCGAGTTACAGGATCCCAACAGTTGTAGGGAAATGGTATCGTTTTGTTTCATTGTTTTGTAAGTTAGGCTTCAAAACGGGATTAGAATTTCAATTTTATTACTATGTATTAATATTTATCCATAAAACTCAGAAATACAAACTTAGATAAAGACAGATGCTGATGCCGCAGCAGACCATGATACAGACACTGAAAAGGGAAGACAGCTATAACATGTGTACAAATACAATATTTCAATCCGAAATCCACTAATCAGTGTCAAATATGCTGGACAGTCAAAACCAGAACTTTAAGGTACTTAGTATGTTGAAATCACAAGACACGTGCTTATCCTAAACACAACACAAACAAAAGAGAAGGATTTAAAGTCAGATACAATATTTGTGAAAACTGCCTTTTAAAATAAATCTCACACCCATTTTTTTTCCTCGTTCTTCACCAATTGCTAAGAGAACCTTCAAAAATGATACCAGTTACATAGTGGTTGGCATGCCATAAACTATCCAAGACTAAAGGGTTTTAATTCCGCTCCATCTGAATGCTGTTATAAAAGCTTAATAAATCAAAATGATCAAAATGTTCCTAGTGGCAGATTGGGATTCGGTTTCCAATTCAAATTCTCTTTAATATATGGCTTCTCTGACATCTTCCATTTCTGCCATCTACGTTGAATCCCAATCACCCTGCTTTTCATCATGACCATGCGTCAACCCGTCTGGTCACGGTAACTACTTTTTAACACTCCTGCACAATACAAAGAAATGTCATACCTGGGGGGGGGGCGCTTCGAGACAAGAAAATTACAACAGATGAGAACTCTTTATCTACCGGTAAGTAAATATTTTTAAACCACCTGCTACAGTGAATGACATTCTTTCAGGATTGAGAAATGCTGCTGGCCAAAAGTCTTATTAGGAAGAAAATCGCCCCCCTTCGACGTTTTTAAAAGTTGATGTAAGTAAAAGGTGTATCTAGGAGCGTTATCAGGGGCAATCAAATTCTGAAGAGCAGAGAAAGTGAAGACTTTAGAGAGCTTGCCTCATTTCTATGAAGTATAAAATTTTACATGCAACAGCAAGAAGAATTTCACTTAGCTCCAAACCCGAATCAGAAATCTACACTGAACTAGCAGGTAAAAAAAATTTATACATGATATGTTTTATATGTGGGTAATGTCTGGAATAAAGAAAAAAAGACATTTTTAAACAGGGTTCTCTTTCTAAATTTTCCATTTACTTGAATATACCTGCTTGTATCCTAAGTTAAACAACATGAAAAACTGTAAAAATATTGGCTAAAGGCTATGAAATGGGAGCTTACAAAATACACAAGTATTTCTATGCACTAAGTATTTATTGTTTAACTCATCTTGTGTTGAATCCCTATTCAACACCCTACAATTAGTTAAAAACATTTCCCCACATGCCTAAAGATTTTAAAACCATCTCTCTAGTAACACAACCAAAAGCTTACAACTGAAATTATGATCTGTGCTGTTAAATACGTTTTTCTTCAAGTCTGACCTCTGTCCATAATATATATTTCTCCTGGTGTCCCAGGCTGACCGCCCCTTCTGCCATCATCATCTCTCACTCTTGACTTGCTCTTTGTACCAAATACTCCCTTGAAGATACCTTACCATCTCAAGCTCGTATGGCTTTTAGAGCCCCCTAAACTGACTCCCTGCAATTTTACCATTCTCCAAATCATCTCCCATCCTGGTTTTCTGAGACAGAGAGGAAGACATAAGTAACCTATTTAAAAAAAAAAAGGTCCCCAAAGCAGATTCAAATTCCTCCACAATGAGGCCTCAAAGTGCACCTTCAGGCTCACCTTAGACTTCTCCCCTGGAAAACACTATGCTATAGTCAATACTTAACACTGGCCACAAGAACATGTGTTTTCCCATGCCCTCTGCCTGAAATTCCCTTTCTTTATCTTTAGCTATCAAGATCCCGCCCTTCCATCAATGCTATGATGAAACTGTTCACCAAAGGCAGTTAATGAGGCTGTCCTCCTCTGCTCTACACATGAAGTCCAGGCCTTTCATAAGGCGTTCTGTAACCCATGTTCTCTTTGTTTCTTCAACAACAATTATTTGATTATATCTGCTGGGTGTTGGCCATGGTGCTGGCTACAGAGGCACAATAATGAACGAGCAAAGGGAATAGTCCTTGACTTTGCCAATCTAGCGTTGGAGGCAGAGGTTAGGAACACAGATATATTTTGAATACTTATGAAGAAACACCACAGGCACAAAAGCAGAGGTCCTAAGGTAGAAGACGGCATGCTGTATTCAAGCAAGTGAAAGCAGGCCAGTGCTACTAAAGTTTGGTGAGCAAAGGAGACACTCATGAAGGACTGAAGAGGAGGGCAGAACCAGATGAAGGTGGGCCTTGGGGCTGGTGATGAGATAACTAGAATTTATACTACACGAACAAAAAGCCATCAGAACCCAGGGAGCACAGTCGTACTTTGTGTACTCTGAGCAGTCTGACTGCCAAGGGAATACTGACTCGAAGGAGGCAAGTGCTGATGTGGACAGAGCAATGAGGAGACCTTTAAAGAAGATGTCATGATGAAAATGATGGCAGTGAAGATAAAGAAAGCACTGGGCACCCATAGGATATGTAATAAAATTCCGACAAATGAATGATATAGTTAGTTAATATACATATTTCTGTGTACTGGATCTCACCCAACAATGCAAAGGTATTGGAGACTACTGTCCTGCACAAATTTTTGTTCTGTGCATACTAATAGAAGGCTATACATAAAGATCTTTTGAAAACTTAGAGCCAAATAATTTTAGAGAAAAAAATAATTCTCTCCTGTTCTGGAAAATATCATTTGGCCCTCAGGTATTTTGGAAAAAACTGAGAAGAAACTAGAATGAAAGAAGAATATAAAAACACACGTATATTCGAGGAAAAAAAGAAGTGTGGGTGGGGGGAAAAGGAAATACAAAGGCTCTAAGGCAGGAGTATGCTTGAAGGGTCCACACGTCTGCTGCGGATGAAGGAAGGAGGTGAGTGATAGGAAACAAATTTTGAGTGATACACAGGGGATATTTCATTTAAGACTTTTTGTACCAGGAAAGGGCTGTGATTTCTTTTCTTCCTTAATGTGAAGGGAAGCTGTTGGAGGAGGAACATGGTCACATGAGAGGAGCAATGGTTTCCTCCAAATGTATTTGAAGATGAAAGAAAATGCCAACGGCAATTAGGAAAATGTAAATAATCATGTGGGTAAAATTTCTTTCTAACAAGGGAACAGGTAACTATTCATTCGTTGTTTGTTTGTTTTAAACACAATGACAGATTCCATCCTGAAGCCACTAAATCTGATTCCAAACTGTGTAATCCTGCAGAAAGACAACAAAATAAGTTTTTTAGTTTAAGGCTCAGAAAGGAGAAAATGGAGAGTAAAACAAAGTTAACTTCCAAATTGTATCCTAAATTTAGAAACGACCCTTTCCCCATACCTGGGAAGAGATGAAAACATCTGTAAGCCACGATTTCTCCAAGAACAAACATCGGAGCTTAGATATAGAAGGAGAGGTTGTCATGGATTTACGTGTTAAGAAAAACTGCCCGCATTCTGTCACAATTATTTAGTTTCTGTCCAGTTCTCAGTCCTCAAACCTCACTATTAACACCAAAAGGGTACAACTTTTCCTTTTTTATAAAAGCTAGTAATTATGAAGTAAAGCACAGTCCATGCCGAGGACTAACGAAATATGTTTACCTGTTCTTACTTGTGTTGACTTTACAATTGTTTTTAACTCTTTCTAGAGTAAATATTTCTTAGAAAAGGAAATAACATGGTTTATATTAACCCAGATGGAAAGAAAAGTGCTTTCTGCAGTAATATGATAACACTTCGTTGAACAAGTTGGTTCTGATGGATTTACTGAACATTTGATGTCTACTTAACATTTTGTGAGTGTTTTGTGTTTGCTGTGTATTTCTTAATTTGTATTCTTAGTAATTCAGGCTCCTGATGACATATTACTAGTAAGCAGAATGTGTGTTAGCTACCGCTTAAAAGGATGTGAACATCTCAGTGGTAAACAGTTCATTCTAACCATAAAAAGCTAAACACTGAAACTCACCCAAATGTCAGGCATACACTGGTAAGGGGAGCCTATTACCCTTGACTCTCTAGAAGATGGAAGTTCTGGGAGAGTAGAACAGACTCAAGAACTAAAACTAATAGAGTAATGTCCCACATCCCTCCACAACACTTACATTGGCATCTTTACTCATTTTACCACTTACAATACTATGAGTTAGTTCTCTGCCTCACTGATTGATTTCAATCTGTCAGCTACAAAGCTTCCGTTTAATTAACACTCTCTAAGACTCTCACAGTACATTATTTACCAAAATAGTACTTAATAAAGGGCTTTAATAGAAGAGCTCCTTAGGTATGGTATTTTCTATTTGTTAGAGGATCTTTTCTTTTTTCCTATAGAACTAGAAATGTGATCAAAATCAAAGATCTGTGCCAAAACATCCGATAATTCT
Source organism: Nasua narica (assembly GCA_028533885.1). NCBI lineage: Eukaryota > Metazoa > Chordata > Mammalia > Carnivora > Procyonidae > Nasua > Nasua narica. Next base: position 31,391,097 of record CM052802.1, read on the forward strand.
ACCTTTTTCTACAAAATTAATTAAGTTATAAATTGCTCAAGAGCTGGAATGAAGTCTGCTATTTCTTTGCAATTTCCTGGTGCCTATTACTTAACCATTTTAAGTACTCAATAAAGGCTGCTTGCTGATTTTCCAATGAAGTTGCAAAGTGACTTCATTGCTTCCTTTTTGGTTTGGGGTAAGGGAAAGAAAACTAGTTAGCAGGGAGGGGAATATAAATTTCAAAGACACAGTTAGTTCATGAAGTTGATATAAGTCCTCTGGAAGAAATGGGCCCAAATTACATTTATCACAAACTCCAAGAGAATGGAATTGAGAGACTCAGAAGCAAAATACAGGCCTAGGAATAGTGCTCTGAAATCAAATTCCCTGGAGTTCACAGGAAGAATTATTTGGCATGCAAATCACCCTGCTTCCTCTTTGATCCTTCTCAAATTCTTAATAAGTAAGCTCCAACAAAAGCAAACTCCCCAAAGATTTACTACAAAAAATAGTGGCCAGCGCCTCAACTGCTAAACATTATGTAGACCTCTACACATGAATCACCTATGAAAACACACTCCAAACTCTTTTGGGAAAGAACTCGGATTGCGTTTTTATTTTTAAAGCAAACAAAATAAATAACATGAACATAACCACGTGGGCAAAACAAATGCTCCATGCAGCCATTCTTGTGAAGTAGCCTAAGAAAACTCAGAGGAGGAAATTAACAGAAAAAAGTATTTGAAATAACGGCTAAGGAAAGGTGGGTAGAACAGAGTCTCCATAATAACATACTACCTAAAATGAGGACATCTAGTATCCTTTTGCTCATTTAGAATTTAAAAATGTACCAGACACCTTGGACGTTGAATCACCTGAATTACAAGTAGCTACAATGAATGAGAGGAGACTCCAAATGTTTCTTTTATCATACTTTCAAGGGTAGCAAAGTAAAATTTTAAAATATGCAACATTTGGAACCTCCTCCAAATTTGAGACATTTGGTTACCCTCTTCCCAACCCCCAACCCCACTGACTGTACGGGCTTTCCTAACTACACAGGGACAGTTGGGGAAAATTAGTGTGTTGTCAAGTTATTTGTTCTTAGACTTTCATCATAGTTCAGATTTTATAAAATATAGATACTTGTGATGAATTCCCCCAGATAACTCCAAATTTTCTGTCAAGCTGACTAGTTTTTACAGTAGAAGCAAAGAAGAGAGATCTTCAAGTCACCATTAAGAAAAAGGATCTTTATATGAATGCATAAGTCTGACAGCTGTGCTTTGAAAACTAGTTAAAAATCAATAGTGTGTGGCATTAAGCAGCAGGCTGACGGACTCAAGCTAGAAATTCCATGGCCTTTAACCACCAACGAACAAAAGTATTAGTTTGTCATGTTTTCCACTTCCCAAATGTCCTTGCTTCTAATATAAAAGCATTTAAAATGAAATATTCAGACCTCATTTTTTAACATTATATACAAACAAGACTAGAGCAGAAGATATTGGTCAAATAAAAATTATTTTTTAAGTGAAAGAAAAATCATGCCGAACTTCAAGTCATCCTTATTAGTTTGTAGGAGAAGGCAGCCTGATTCAGACACCACAAAAAACAGTTGCTCCCATCCTTTCCTGGATGCCAGAAATCTCCATCCCCTGTGTAGATGAGGTGGCCCGTGGCTCATCATCCATTCCCTTTACCTTTCAGGGTCAGCCCCACCGCTCTGACTTGAACTAAACAATTTTGTTTGTTAATTGTTAGAGAAGTGTCGATCATCTTTGCAAAAACGTTGGGGCAGGTGCTGTAGCAAACAAAGATAAACTAGACAGGCTCCGAAGGAACAAAACCCACAAATGATTTCAATAGGAGAACTTGAAAAGTCCAAATGCAAACGCAGTGTTAGTTTGGACTTCTTTCCTTCTTCACCAGTGTAGTGGGTATCTAGTCCTGGGCAAGCAATTCCAGTAACAGCTTGCGGTTCACCAGATAAGTTGTGATCCCACTCCAGGCTTTTCCTGACTTAGGATAACACCTTTCTCTTGCCTGACAAAATTCCAAACTGTATATCCTTTGGAATTAACATGTGCATTCTTTTAAAATACTTCCTCGGTTCCTATCTTACCTGAATGGAACTAGTATCTCTCTGAATAACACTGCTTGTGCTCTAGAATCCGACATACAAATGTTCTCTACTGGATATTCCAGTTGTCTCTCCACATGCAACCATACCATTTTTGAAAGTTGTGGGAGGTAGCAACCTCGCTATCCACAAGTGGATGAGACCAAAAAGTATGTAAGTATACTGCTATCCTATGACCATGAGGAGACCCTAGTTTAGGGCAGAAGACAAAACTATGGACTGCAGAGAGAAGAACTGGAAAGAACCTGGACCTTTCATGACTAAATGAACCAACCCTAAAGCCTACCTCTTTACCTTCCAGGTACAAAGGTCAGTAAATACCTTTATTTTTAAGCTAAGTTTTATTGTTTTACAAAGGGAAGTATCAACAACAATCCAAACCCCTTATTAAACACCAAAATTTGTTTTTATAGGTCCACCAGCTCCACAGAGTAAGGCTGGGGACAGACATCCACCCTTCTGACTATACAGCTAGAGGTCACTAGTAGTCACTGAGAATAGATAAAAATATTAACAGAATCCCTTTTACGTCCACAGCATTTTGATGATGGTTGATAGGTGGTACTTAAATTTAAAAATCAAACCAACAACAGAGACAAACAAACAAAAATTGTGTTTTTCACATTAAATAACTTAAAACATAACTGGAGTTTTACTGATAAGAAAAATAGTTTAAAAAGCGTAACTACTAAATAGGAATAGAAATTGAGTGCCAGTTGCAGCAGACAGTGAATTTCACAGAAATTTATTGTGGGTCAGTTGGTCAGGAATGTAAGTGGACCCTTGATTTAGAGAGGCGGGAAAGAAAGGAGAAGATTGTAAAGGATGAGAATCTATAACACAACTTAGGCTACAAAGTCAGGGCTTTCAGCTTTTAGCTTATAAATGCCATTTCAACCTGTATTTCACATTTTTTACACTTCAATTTTATAGAAACACTGAGTAGAAACATCTGCCCTTCATCTCATCTCCGTAAAAACTTTTTGTCAATAAAGATTGGCTTCCACAAGCTGAAGACATTATCATTACTCAAAATGATCTGGAAGCAATGCTAAAGTCATGACAAAGTAAATTCTGTTCCAGTATACTTTTTTTTTTCTTCTTTTTTCTGGCTGTGGGAACACAGAGATCAATATTCTTCAACAAAAGAATTTTGCAGTGAAATTTTCATTTGTAACAAACGGTAGCAAAAGAGCCTTAAGCATGCCCTGTCACTTTCAGTTTAGGAGAAAATGCACTAATAAACTCTTACCCTTGGGTCATTTTTGACAACAGGCAATACTATGCCAGCTCTTGTTAAAGACTATTCATATCACTGCCCCAAAAATTTCCTTTAAAATTACCATCTTTAGTATTGATGTAACAGGATGTCAGTTTTAAAAGTGCCAATGAGAGACAAGACCTGTCACCACAGTTAATTCTCAGCAGTTTTAACGCTAGGACAGCCGACCCTAAGGGGTGGATTTCTTGGTTAACAATATTTATTTGGTGGTTATCTAGACCAAAAAGAAAATTTATTCCTTTATATTCGTTTTCAAATAAAACAACAAGCAAAGTATTACCTGTAAGTATTAGATATCTAACAACCTAAAATATGTTGAAAAGAAAATAAAACTGCCACAATGATCAAAATATATTTCTAAAATGTTGGTGTACTCTGGATAGCAAGATTCAAAGCACCCTTGTATTCTATAACCCAATAAGTACCATATAAAATCTGAAACTAAATGTAGGTTAAATGGCAGAACTTTAAAAAAAAAAAAAAAGAAAAAAGTCAAACTTCTCCATGAAATCCAAAGATTCTCCATTTATAAATCTTATTAAAATATTTATTCTATAAGTAAGACTCCCAGAGCAGCCATAATACATTTGTCTCCAGGTAAAGAAAACCAAGCTTTCATGAAATGATAAAAATCTACTTTTTTTTAAGATTTTACTTATTTATTTGACAGAGAGAGAGACAGAGAGAGCACAAACCGGGAGAGCGGCAGAGGGAGAGCGAGAAGCACGCTCCCCATTGAGTAGCAAGCCCCATGTGGGGCTCAATCCCAGAACCCCGGGATCATGACCCCGAGCTGAAGGCAGACATTCAACCGAATGAGCCACCCAGGCACCCCGATAAAATCTACTTTTTGATCCAGAAAAACAAGAGGGATCTGGTAATGCCAAAACAAAGCTCTTCTAAAATACACAAACATAAAACAGCCATACGAGAAAAGGAAATGTATCTTTAAAAGGGAGTACCCAGACAAAAGCTTCAACCCCTTCTGTAAACTGTTGAATATACCACAAGACCACTTCCTCCAAGAAAGGATATATGTGCCTATAAATGTATAGACATATCTATGCACGCACACATACGCACATGCAGACAGAGTGCATTCAAAAGCACTCCAACTGCACCACGAAAGGCCACCAGCTCTTCAGAGGCTGCACATCAAATGCACAGAGGACCATACCGATCAGTGAACATGACAGCTCAAGAGCACACCCAACCTCTCTCCGGAGTGTATCAATACTCTGAAGACCACCCAAGGACCCCTTCAGGCTCTCCACAGTAGGCTCAGGTGAGAAAGAGGCTGGAACAGGCTCAAGAGAGATGAGCATACAAGCATCTACGGACATAAAAATCGTCTCTCTGCCCGAACCTTGCCTGGGCACTGAACACTAAAACACTATCCTATTTTCTTATTATTCAATTAACTGGGACTGTGCTTTCATGAACTTAAGCAGAGGATATGCACTGACTCTGGAGACACGAGAAGTCTTATTTAATACAGAGTCACATCCTATCTACAAAGATAAACTTTAAAAAAATGATCTATAGGATCTCTCAAGACAAAATGCATTACAAATGGCTAGCGGCATTATTTAATCATGATAATGTGAGAGAAAGCTATGTTGGAGAAGGAGCTCAACATCAGGACTCAAGAAACACGGGGTTAAATTCTGCTTCAGTCAATTATTAGATTTTTGTGGCTCTGGGCAATTATCAAATAGTCTGAATTTCAATTTTCTTCTCTCTAAAGCATTAAAGTATTAAAATCAAATAAATCTTAAAATGAAATAATGTATGTAGAAGACATTTGATGTCAAGCATTTCAAATAGATTAACTTGAATATGGATGTCTCTCATGTTCTCCTTCCTGCCTCTGGGCCTTGACATGTTCCCCGTTCTCGGCCTGGCACTTCCGCTAGCATTTATTTCTCTTATACCTGCCCCTACATCCACATCCCTCACCTGGACAACAGTTCTCAGCCTTCAGAGCCTATCTCAAAGAAAACTCACTCCAAAGGACCTTGTCTTGATGTCTCAGATAAATCTCAGTTCAGATTAGACATTCTTGTTAGGATCTTCTAAACTTGAGGAGACTTAGGTGGTTTATAATTATTTTTGTTTGTGTCATTATTGATTGATGCTGGAGTCTTTTCAACAGAGCTGTATTTCCTCTAAGTTTTCACATAGGAAATAGATTCCTCATTTTTATTTGTATTTTTTTAAAATATCTTATATATTTATTTGAGAGAGAAAGAGAGTGAGCAAGAGAGAGAATGCACAGGAGCCAGGGGAAGGGCAGAGAAGCAGACTCCCCGCTGAGCAAAAAGCCTGATGTGGGGCTGGATCCCAAGTCCCTGGGATCATGACCTGAGTCAAAGGCAGACACTTAACTGACTGAGCCACCCAGGTGCCCTATTCCACATTTTTAAGGATTCAGTTCAACTGCTCCCTCTTAAAGAAGTCTTCCAGATCACGCTAACTAAAATATTAATCACCATCATTTTGAGTGTTTATTTTTCTTCATGACACATACCATAATTTGATATATTTTCAATATGTTTCTCTACAGTGTGCCTAATACACCTCAGTGTTGACTTCTACGTGGTCAGGGAGTTTATATTTTATTTATAATTTTATCCCCACACACTGGAATGGCATACATGTTTCATAATATCAGGGATCCAGTAAATCTTGAATGAATTTAATACACATTGTGTACTTGTACTTGTCAAGCTAAGCTAAAGACCATTTAGCAAGTCTAACTTGCTAAGATCCTCTAGGGGGCCAGAACTGGTGAACATTCACCACCAGTGGATTTTGATACCGTTAAAATTTACTATTCTTGATGGGGATAGAAACTCTGACCTTGACCTCCTGGCCACAATGCTTTCAAGAACAAAGGAAGGGGCGCTGGTGGCTCAGTGGTTAAAGCCTCTGCCTTCCCCTCAGGTCATGATCCCAGAGTCCTGGAATTGAGCCCCGGGCTCTCTGCTCGGAGAGGCACCCTCTCTCTCTCTCTCTCTCTCTCTGCCTGCCTCTCTGCCTACTTGTGATCTCTCTGTCTCTGTCAAAAAAAAAAAATCTTTATGAAGAACAAAGGTGGTATCTGTGGAGCTATTTTAAACAGGAAAAGCAAGTCTAAAATTAAAATGCAAAACTAGGTGGTTGCAATATGGAATAAAGTGTTCTACATGGTTACCCCTATTAGAGCTTTTTAAAATAGATTCCTTTCTATGGAAAACACTCGTTGAAACCTTGTTCAACAAATGTACAACAGTCTTACTTTACCTTAAGATATCAGCAGAACTTTTATATGATATAATTTCTTGGTGACTTGGAATGAAGAGCAGCAGTTTTAAAAATCAATCAAAATCTCTACAAAGTTGCTTTGTTCTAACCAAGCCAAGCAATTTCATGAAGTGAAAGTAACCTTACCTCTTACAATGAGTTGAGCAAAATTGGACACACCGGAGCCTCTTTCTGACTGAGTTACACAGCGATACAAATCCTGGTCAGTTTTTGTGACTTCCTGCAATCTAAAGGAAGCAGCGAATCTTCTGTGATTGATGTTCTTAGTCTGGGCTACTGGTATATCTTCTCCATTTCGTCTCTGCAAGCAGAAACCAATCTTTAAAAAACAGGTTCTTAACATTTCCATAAATCTAAAGCATCTTAGCAACCGATATCTGTGATATATTATTCTTGTTCCTAAATTAGGAGGAAAATGTCTGTGTAGACCCACAAATCTTTTCCATTGTCATTCAACCCGAAAAAAGCATGGAAATAAACACTGGTACCCTTTAGGGGTATAGCACATTATAGATTACTACTATTTTCCATAAAATTGTTATTAGCTCACAGCATATGAATTAACAGAACAGTTAATGGCCCCATGGCATATAATTCACTGCCCTCCTTTTCCCAGAGTCTACATACGGGAGCTACTTTTAGCCCTTATTCTATACTGCATGTGCTATATAATCGGTTTGTCCCATGAGAAGACCAAGACCATGCCCAATGCATCTTTGTATTCTAAAAGTGTGGCATGTGACCGGCCACAGAATGACAATAAAATACTGATGAATAATTTAGAGTCAAACCAAAATCTCTACTCTTTGCATACTTTATCTCTTTGGCATTAATGACAGCCAATTTATACCGTTTAAGAGAAGTAATCAAAAGAACCTAAATGTTAATAGCGTATCTGTCAACTTTCAAAATGGAATACTGAAAAGCGTATTTATGATATCAGGGGAACTTGCACAAGACCAGTAAGTGTAAGTGTAAGCTATAAAAGAAATGGTTGAAAAATCCAACTATAATAAAATTTATAACTTCTATATGTTGAAAGACATCATAAATAAACTGAAAAAAACAAGCCACAAACTGTGATAAGATATTTGTCATGGAAATAATCCATCAAAAGATAAATAGCCAGGTTATGTGAAGATCTTCTACAATCCAATAAGAAAAAAAGACAACCCTATCGAAAAGTGGACAGGCTATAAAAAGAGAAAATGTATATATCTAACAACCATGGAAAGAGATCCTCAACCTTAATTTTAAAACATCTGTATGTCAATGATAGAACAAAGGGCAGAGAAAAGTCCTAACTATGAGAAAGAACTGGTCATGATCCTCAACCTCATCTCTGGTTGGTGAAATGTTAACCATCCCTGGTATCCTTTCATACTACTTAAAAATCATCTCGTACTCTAGATGTGGGAAACAAAACCCCTTAGATTACTAATGGAACTATAAAATATTACAGTTGCTTTAGAAGATAATTTGTTACTCTCTAGTAAATCTGAAGATGCACATACCCTACCATCCAGCAGTTCACATCTACATTTCTCCATTTGAATCTCTTTTGCATATGTGATCATGGAGATAATGTACAAGAATGTTGAACTCAGAATCATTTCAATATAGGAACAGAGATTTGGCCATCCAATAAAATACAATGTAGAAGTTTACACAAACTAAGGCCAGCAGTGTGCTGACAAAATGCTGAACAGCTCGTTCCTAACCAAAAATATGAAATGCTGATTTGTATCATATCTCAATTTCTGTGGGAAACTGTCAACTTCTTTTATTTGGTGGGTACATTCGTGGTCATCTTACTGTTTTCTATAATTTTTTCATGGCTGAAATACTTTGTATTTTTCAAAAGAGTAAATAATAAAGGGATCATTCTTTTACCTTAGCAACTTTTTTTTTTAAGATTTTATTTATTTGACAGAGAGAGAGAGAGATCACAAGTAGGCAGAGAGGTGGGAACAGGCTCCCCGTTGAGCAGAGAGCCTGATGCGGGGCTCAATCCCAGGACCCTGAGACCATGACCTGAGCTGAAGGCAGAGGCTTTAACCCACTGAGCCACCTAGGCGCCCTACTTTAGTGACTTTTTAAATCCTAAAATCCACTGTATCTGTAATATCTTTTCTCCACATCTGAAATGATTTATCTGTGCATACTGTGTAGTATATATTCATGTATGGGTATGTATACACATACATATACATACCTAAGGACACAAAGTCCCAACTACAATTTTACTGATTTTACCATATTCTGTTCATTCAGCTTTTTCAACTCTTTCCTTACCCACCTATTCCATGATTTTTGCACCAAGATGTCTGATCATTCTCCTGGATAATAATGAAGAGAAAATGCTTAAATTGTACAGAGGGGCCTGCTTAAGGAGATCCAGGAGTACACAAAGATGATTACATTACATTATGTTTATATTTGCATTTATTAATATGCTAACATAAGTACAAAATGCATATGCTTATATAGGATATACATTGTTTATATAATTAAAGAGCACAGGAGACATACATGCTATTTATCTCCTGAAATAACAATAATCATTTCTCACACCATTCTACCCTCATAATATTCAACCTTATCTTCATTAATCATTTAATAAATGCCTCCATGTACCTGATGGTATATAGGTTATTATCTCGGTTTTGTCACTCAAAAAAATCTGTGATCGTTATTTCCATTTAAAGATCATAAAATCAGGATTCAGAAAGATTAGAAATGTGATATGTAGCCTGTAAGTAGCAGGATTAAAACTCAAAACCAGGTTTACTGACACAAAATCCAGCAGTATTTCCTCTAAACTAAACCAAAGCTGCTTTTTTCCCCCTATTTATATTCTAGGTCCAGTCCAATGAATTGATTATTTGCTGTAAAGCCTTGGTCAATGCATTGTACCAATGAGAAATACAATCTACTATACTAGACATTGCATTATTTACTCAGCTTCCAGTAATGCATTACAGTTAAAAGTAGCAGATAATGACATGTACATTTCAGAAGTCAAAAATAATGATAACTTTTCTCTTATAATCTAAAATAATAGGTCTTTGCCTGACTACAAGCCATCAAGTTAGCAGAGTGGGCAGCACTATGAAGGAAGAAAGAAGTAGTGTTAAATTTCTCCCTTATGCAGTAGTGTTTGCATATAGTTTTCTGCCTTTACATTCTTCAGTTCCAGGCTCTTTACCCTGCTTTGAGTTTTTTATATGATTTCACCACTGTAAACATCCCCAACTCTGAGAATACCGAGAAATGAACCACAAAATCTTATGATCCAAGGATTCGAACCTAACACTTTGCCTTTTTCTCTCCCTCACTTCTCCTACCTTCACTAAGCTTTCTTATTTGCTGTGTCTTAAGTACAAGTTGCTGTGACTTGTCATTAGAGTCCCTGAGTATTATTACTCCTCTATTTAATTAAGTAGGTTTCCTCATGCAGGCCATATGCAGTGTTGACAAGTTCAGTTCCTGGCTTAAAGTAGTGGAGTGATAATATTGGTTTATTCCTAACATCTATAATAGCCAGGCTATTAATCAAACCCCTTGCTACTCCAAGTGTGATCTACAAACCAGCAGCATCAGAACCACCTGTCCAATTGCGACAAATCCTAAGTCTAGAGATCACTCTAGACCTACGGAATCAAAATGTCTACCTTTTCATAGATCCCTAGGTTACGCGTCAAGGCATTGCAGCTTGAAACACACTGGTAGAAAACAATCATGGAGGTCTTATTCCTAATCATAGTGAGAGGTGCAAAAATGGGTGTGTACCCTGATTCTGGCCAAGCAGATTCTACAAAAACAGGCCAGTGCACTTCCAGAAAGGTTTCTTTCACACTTCTAGAGAAGACACAGTATGTCCTTTTTCTTTTTCTCCATGTTATGCCTAAAACCAGAAGAGTGGACTTGTCGATGTGAGAGAACCCAATGTGAGGGAAAAGTGGATACACTGAGGACAACGGCACCTCAGGGAGGAAGACAGAATCAGGTTCTTGATCAAGTGTGCGAACTGGTATCAACAACTCTCGGAACCCCCTTCTTTCTGGACTTCCTGTTAAAGAGCATAATACACTTGGTTTTATATTACTTTCAGCTTGAACTCCTAGAAGTTAATATGGTACAGTTAAAACATGATACAGTTTATCTCAGCTTTTCTTTTCAAAGCTTCAGGAACAGAATTAATCCAATTTAATTTAAAATTAAATAATGTGGCTTTTAGAATACTTGCAGGGATTATTTCACTCTGTTGACTTGAAGAAAATATTAAATTACATTTATCGTTTTATTTGTTTTTCACTGCCTTTCTTGGGCACATCATGATATATGATCCCTCCATCGTCTTTGAGTCAGAGAAACTGTTAAGACACTGTTTCCCTACATTTGGTATTTAGGTTCCTGTTGAATACATTAAGAGGACTAAGAGAACGGCATATGATTTGTCCGTACTTGCCCTTTTGTCCAAAACTAAACTCAAAGTAAATTTGTACAATATGATTAAGTAAGGTTTATGTGAATCATACAATAATCCAACCAAATTAATGGCAAGGAACTGAGGGTTCCTTACCAGGGCTTGTCTACCATACAAATGTTTTTTCTTTCTCATCAGCCATTATTATTATCATTATTGTTATTATTATTATTGAACAATTAAACCACGAATTTTAGAAACACAAAAGGTTTTATGGCAAAATTAAAAGCTTAGAAATCTAGATATTTCTAAAATTAGAAACATTTTACTGTTTTGAGAAAACCCCTTATTTATATCCACTAGAAATTGTTATATTTATTTCAACAGATAAAGCATTTAATAAGAACACAGTGTTCTTCTAGGAAAATTACACTAAAATAACAATACTAAGTTGGCCAACATATTTACTACTTGGCAATGAAAGAACTGAACAAGGTGAATGCTACTTGGACAGAAAAAAAAAGAGAGGTGGCATATATAATTCTGATTTTAAACAAGCAGGGTAAAAATGTGCTGGGGATAACAAATTTCTAGAATCGATCATTACCCAAGTGTAACAAAATGTAAATTCAGCTATTAAACAAGAAAAAGAGTTTTAACCTAGCATGGGTGTCTTTGCTGCATTGCGGTGCGAGGGGCGACACGGAGAGCACGAGAAAGTGAACTGAACCCCGCTGGACGGAGGATGATACCTGGGTTCCGGTCCTGAAACTACCATGTAGTAGCTTCCCAATTCTCATTATTCCTCACATCTCCACCTTTTTATCTAAAACTGAGGGTATCTACTTGTAGCTGTTACTCAACACAGATGTTGAAAATATTAATGAGACGAACTGTACAAAAGTTTTCATTGCAAATCTTGATAACAGCAATACAATGAAGATAATAATCAACACACTATTTAAGTGAATAACACATTTAATGACGGTGATGGTCTTTTGATAATTCAACTTGTATCTGCTACAGTCCCAAGTTACTCAATCAAACTAGGTGTCATGGTGAAGGGATTCTGGAGATGGAATTCAAGTCTATAACCAATTGACACTAACTAAGGGAGATTATCCTAGATAATCTGGGTGGACTTGATTCAACTAGTTAAAATGTTTTAAAAGCAGAGCAAAGGCTTCCCTTGAAGTTAAAGAAATTCCACCTATAAACAGCAACTTGAATTTGTGCCTGAATACACCAGCTTGCCCCTCTCAAGGTTTTGACACACAAACTTCAGACTTGCCTAGTCAGTCGCACAATCACATAAGCAAATTCCTTGCAATAAATACTTTTAAGATTAAAAAAAAAAGGTTTGTGTGTTTGTGTGTGTACACACATAGACATATGCTTTTCATGTTTGAACACTGACTGATACACATGATTTTGTTACCAGAAATGCTATTGGAAGCACAGATTTTTTTTAAGGCTGAGTTTTCCGATCTGGTTTGAGTCTGGGTTTTCTAGAATCGGTTCTCTAAATATTATTAGATTTAGAGGCAATAATAACTCTACTGCCAGCAGTAAAGAAGACATTGCTAGTCCATAGCATGATGTAGTAAAGAGATGCAAAATATTGCCATTAGATATTCCTTAACAAATACCTACAGAAGGTAAATTTCTGGGCGACCGCGCATTTCTGAGCTTAAAACATTTTAGACAAACTAAGGAATATAAACAATGGTATTGGCTGGTTACATCAAACTACACTGGAGAAAATGGGGAATATAAAGCATGTGAGTTTACAATTATAAAACTATAGCATTCATAGTAAAAGGAAAATTGAGTAGAGCAAAGAGATCAGTACAATTAAAGCACTACACTTGAGGGACTCTGGTAACTTGGTGGTAGTGAGATAATTTTTCACCCTTTCTGAATCTGCCACATAAAATCAGACAAAACAACAAGAGAAAGTATGTAAAGAAAAGGTCCAGACAGAGTGGAGATGAGAACAAAATCAAGAAATTCCAGAAAGCAAGTGGCCATATTTTTAAACATAATTCACAAAAACAAAAGAGGGATTCTTGAAATCAGGAAAGTTTTCCTGAATTCCATATCCCATTTTAAAATTTCAAGACAACATAATTCACATAAAAATGAACAACTTAAAAGTATCAAGCTCAAGTCCAATATAAAGTCATTATAAGTTTAAAATAGAATAAGGAGCAGAGTATAAACCCACAGTCTCTGAAAGTAAGTCAGGAAAATATGCCCACAAAACAGATCAAAACTGAAATCTAGTATTTCAAGCTATGCTAAAACATATTAAGAAAATGATTTATGACATGAAAGAATAATATAAATTTGAATTAATAAAACTCATAAATAAGATGACAACTCAAGAAAAATTAGAAATGGAAGAAAAATGTCATTTCAGAAATATGATTAACTAGAGTAAATAAAATCAACAGATGATGTCTTAAAACAGAATGTGAGAAAAAAAGAGACTTTTAATTTAAAATAAAGAGAACAAAAAGGATTCCAGAGGAAGTGACTCTTAATGATGAAAAGAAGATCAAACATGGAGATAACACAAGTCCATACAAAAACAAGGAAACAAAAAAATATTAAAATAGCAACTAAAAGTACCTTCTGAAAATTAAAAAAAAGTTTTAAAAATACACAGTGGAAGAACAAACCACATACCTGAGAACAGTAACCTAGAATGACCCACAGCAATATATAGTCTGATAAAATTAGAATTTAAAAAAAAAAAATAGGAAAAAAATCCTCTGAATATCTAGAAAAAGCAGACAGATGACTTATAAAGAAACAAATATTTTCAGACCTTGATAGCAAGGCTTTATGCCAGAAGGAAATGAAGTAACATATTAAAGTTATTCAAGGAAAGAAAATGTGAACAAAGGATTTTATACCCTGCAACTGACTTAAGAAGGGCTTAAGTTGGTTCAGTTGGTTAAGCATCCGACTCTTGATTTCAACTCAGGTCATGCTCTTATGGTTGTGAGGTGATGCCCTATGTCCAGCTCATGCTCAGTATGGAGTCTGCTTATGATTCTCTCCCTCTTGGGGTGCCTAGGTGGCTCAGTGGTTAAACCCTCTGCCTTCGGATCAGGTCATGATCTCAGGGATCCTGCTTTCCCCCTCTCTGCCTGCCTCTCTGCCTACTTGTGATCTCTCTCTCTCTCTCTGTTAGATAAATAAATAAAATCTTAAAAAAAAAAAAAAGATTCTCTCCCTCTCCCCCCCGCCCCGTTCACGCTCATGCTCACGCTCTCTCTCTCAAATAAATAAATAAGATCTTAAAAAAAAAAA
>CM052802.1:31406059-31456733 GCA_028533885.1 Nasua narica
GGGTCTGTATGTGTTCACAGGAGACAGGAGAAACCTCACTTTAATTATGGCCTTCTCTGGGTTCCAAAGATTTAGGGGAGAAGTTATGTTAAAATGTCACAAGAAAAAATGTAAAATTCACGTGAATTTTTAAGATACAACAAAAAATTCCAAAGGAATTTTCCTGATGGAAATGAAAGAGTCAGGCTATGCCCTCAGCACTCTCAGAGGTAGTCCCTCTTCCAATGCTAGAGATCTTTGATGGGAAAGTGTGACAGTTGAGGTTACTTGTATATATTCACAAGCTAATATAAAGCACTATGTTTGTGGAATGAATGACAAATAAGAGCAAAATAAGACACTGACATAAACTAATACTTCAATGTACTACAGCAGGAGTTCTTTCGATTAAAACTGTTACCAGCACCCATTTCTGAAAAGTGAGGCTAAAGGGAGCCTATTGATTTCATTAGGAAATATGTCTACTAATTGCATTTACTGCTTATTGGACTCATGACTTGTAGAGCCAGAGATCTTGGCTTAGTATGAGTCTTCTTTCTTGCTTTGAAAATTATATAATTTGTCTTAACCTGATTTATCTTTTATCTGTTTAATTTGGATCATGACTTTGCCTACACTTACTTATTTCTTTTCGTTCTGATTATTCCACACTTAAGCTCAATGTCTCTGCAATTTTTCCACACATCTGAGAGTAAGCCATCTCTTCATTGCTTTTAAGATAAAATATTCACCAATATTGATCATGTGTGGCACGTTTTCAGTAATAAACTCACTTATAGGAAAAATAAAAAAACTATTTCTTGCCTTATTGGACTAGAATCTATTGCTTTCATGTAACATTGCTAGTTATTTGTTTTCTTTTGATCACCGATTAACTTTGATCACCAGAAATTAAGGATTTGCTGAAATTAACTTGGTGCTCTCAGATTCTTCTCCTCCTTTTTGTTACTCATGCAAGAGGCAGTTTCACAGTATCTTAACAGAGAAATTACTCAGTAATTGTCTGCTAAATTGAACTGAAGGGAATAAGATGCCATCACTTTTCTGAGATACAGGAGTCAAGGCAAAAGTGAGGTGATCTATCACTGCTAAGAAAAACAGTATATTCACATAAATGTAAAAACACAATGGCATATTCAACCCATTTAGAAGTTGAACATCATTACCTTCAACACAATCTCAAGCTAATAGTATTTAGAAAAAAATTAAGGTAGTGCATTTTACTAGGCAGGTCTCTACTCCCATTTTGTACACACTTTATTGTCATTTCATGACTAGATGTGTCATCATGTCTGTTGAGAACATTAATCTTGCTTAGACTCAAAGGAAAAAAAAATGCCATCCAAAGAAAGCAATGAAGCATTTCCCTGTGTCTTTTATGTTTAAAGGCTTTCTGAGTGTCATCAGATAATGTCACATTCAGACAATCATCCTGCCAATTCTGAATGTACAACTCTGCTCCTATTGCTGGGCAGGAAGTTTTTAAGAATACAGTAGGAGTTATAACATGGTATGTAACATGGTTCTAACATGGTCTAAATTAAATTTTTGGAAGACCATAATGCAGAAATTAAATAACTGCTTAAGTCAAAAGATTAAGGCATCTTAATGGGGAAATAAAACGTGTTGTAATTATTCAGCTTATAATTCTTCTATCTCATTTTTCAATTCAGTTTTCTCACATAGGTAGAATACCAAATCTATTCCTGCAAACATCACATTTCTTCTAAAGATGTGCTCTCAATAATAAATCCTGTGATGCACTGATTGATGTGCTTTTCTTCAAAGCAAGTCTAGCTCTACTTTGCTGTCAGGACATATATGAATGTCATAATATACACCCGGGGTCCATTCTCAGTGAGTGGTACCATCGACTACTGTGTTTAAGTTGAAAACCTAAGAGCATGGCTCCCCTTACCTTCATATTCCTCCCTCAAGTCCTATAAATTTTTCCTTCTGTGTCTTTTAAATTTAAACAATTCTCTTACATAAATGTTGATCTAGGATAGTAAGATAAAAATAGATAGTATGGGGTAAAAGGGTTTATTTAGGAAATGCTGGGTTAAACAAATCAAGGTTATTTAACATATGACTTACTGAGCATTGAGCGTGTTTACTGTCAATTTAACACTCCGCACTAAATTTTGAAAATTCATTTGGCAATGACATTAAATATTTGGGAACTACTTGAACAAACAATGAATTATTTCTTCAAAAACAAAAGGCTGGCTGTGGTTTAGAAAGTATATAAAAATGGAATCATTTTACCTCGTAAGATCCCTAAAACTCTGGAAACAAACACATTAATGAATGCACTTGACATGAAACATCCAAACAAATGAATAATTGAATTACATTTTAAAGAACTTGGTTTGAAAGCAACAAGGTTGTGGGGTCAGCTCCTCCACCCCAGAATTACATAATTTGCTGTTGCATGAACGAGCAATTGTTGTCTTCTGTCTTATAATTTCCATCCATTTCACATTCTCATGGGATTGGAAATGCCTACTCTCTGCTCCTATTCCCAAACACCTTGTGCCCTAATTTTTTTTTTTCTTTCTTTCTTCCATTTTAAGACGAGAGAATTGAGGGGAAGGTGGTACATTGAAAAGAAAAATCAATTCCCTAAGAAGCAGTAAAAAGCGTAACTGAAATAATACACTACAAATTGTGCAGGGCCGGAGCTTTGAGCATTCAATTCATGCCGGGGCTTTCTTTCAAAGTTACTAGAAGATAAAGCGGCAATTGTGATTTTGGCAATCTTCCAAATCTCAGCTGTGTGTTGCTTGAAAAACTACTTCTGCGGTGACAAAACATGGGTGATCAGATGGGAGCTGAGCAAAGGACACATGACCTAATAAAAATCTATGGGGAGCCATGTTGGAGGAGAGACCACCACTAAGAAAGCTCTAGTCTGCATCTGCTTGTGGGGGGATGACAGGTGTGCGTTTGGACACAGGTAGTCTCTAACTACTGTTCAATAGTAAAATTAGCTCTTTTCTGTTCTCAGGCATCTCAGCATCTCAGTATAGAATAGATATCCAAATCTCACTGCAGTTTTGGCTGAAAAATCATCCAGGGCCCCACCGGCCAGAAGTGAAATTAGGACACCTGCAGAATAAAATGCCCTCCTTCAAGTCAAGTGAAGTTGCATAATAGTGCTTTTATTTCATAATAGTGCTTTAAAACGGAAAAATTTCAGTTTTATTTAATAAAACTGAGTTGTAAAATGGATAGCCCTAACCTACCATCTCCTAGTTTATGAGAAAACATGATTAACTCTTCAAGGATTAGTTTTCTCACTCTATTTACATAATATTGTTAAGTAAGAGGCAACAAATACTGCGATAATGTAATTCAAAGGTTGCCAACTGCCAACAATTAGTGTTTTTATCTGAGCTCTGATTTCTGCCCTAAAGAAAACTATTACACTGGTTAATAATTTGTATATAAAATATTTAAATAATCATTGCCACTGATGTACACAAATTATGTCTTCAAAGGTCAAATACCTTTTCCAGGCAAACCATTATAAAGCACTATATTGCCAAAAAAACAAAACAAAAAACCCCAAAACCCTACAAAAACAAAAACTATATCTGTAATCAAAGTAGCAAAATGAAATGTATACTAAACATATTATATGAAAAGTCAAGTATAGATATAGAGACAGGTATAATAAGTTTTCAGAACTAGAATTAATGCCATCAGTTACAGTTGTTTCCTCTGATTCTCCCTCGTTCTAATTAAAGCTCACTCTGGAGAATAGTACTAATATCAAACTTGATCACAGGTCTTTCCTGAATCACACAGATGGCACCACCATTACGTGGACACAAGGTAAGAGTCATTAGTTAAATGTATGGCGTACATGACTCTCGTTTCATATATGAACATCATACTCATTCTATCTTCCACAAAAATCTTCCCACCTCACACAGCCTATCTACCTATGCTACCTGCTGGTCTAATGGATCCAACAGTCATTCCTCATGTAATTTTGTGAAGTGTGATGCCATGTAAACCGGAGAATGGCATGACTTTCCCATCAGCCAGATTTGAACACCTGGGGTCAGCATCTCCCATTCTAGTAGGAGAGCAACTTGCCACAGAGACGCTCAAAAGCTACTAAGACTTTTACATTTACACACATTATCACATCAGGTAGAAAAGGAAGTGAAACTGATGTGTTTCTAGCAAAGTGTCAGTCAAAAATTCAATCTTAAGGGAAGAGAGAAACATGCTCATAATTTAGTCTAGGAGTATTTACACAGGAAGAGATTAAAAACAGCTATTTAAAATCAAATATTGAAAAATTAACATTTAGAGCTTAGGCAGATAATTTACGAATTAGTGTGATTTCCTTTGCTCTATATGATATATTTACTATGGAAAATAGGAGTAGATTGATGTGATTTACAGGAAATGATACTGACAACAAATCTCTCAGTTCATTTCCACTTTAAACTTTGTATTGTTTTGCTACCTAAAGTAAACATCAGAAACAGAACATTTTTGTGTGTGAAACACACAGATTGTAAGATAGACCGGAGAATATTAGGAACCTTGATGTTCCTTATTTTTATGGACAAAATTTTAAAAACAAAACATGCAGATGCATTTTTTTTTTCATTTTGAAACATCCTTGCAAAGTGATTACATTTGACTTATGTGTATCTATCCATAATTGGTGAGCAAAATTATACCTGAGATGACATTGTTAAACTTTTTTGGAGGATAAAAAAGATAAAGAGTTTATATTTTGAGGAAACGCATTTCACAATGTAAAAATTCACACTAGATAATTAGTATGCTTTTAAATAGGAAAGCCACAAGCAAGCATAAAACAATAATACTTTCATAGCTATCTATATGGAATAATGACTAAAGAAAAATTGTCAGGGTAAAATAATAATATATTTGATGTATTGAATCTCAAATATTTATACCAATTTTATGACCTTTATTTTCCAAAATGGTCCCAATGTCAAACATTCTAGCTTTTTCTACCTATAAGTCATTAGAATTGTATAAAATTCCAGATATTTTAAGAAGCAAACACTGTCCTTTGCAACCAAATTGGCAAAATAATTTTGACAAACTACAAGTTCTAATATTTTTACATTAAATGGTTCCAATAATAATATATTTGCCATACCCATCAACAAAATTATTCATCAGTGATTAACAGAGAAAACTGTATGTGTGGTGATGCGTATGTTTCTATTTCCACACCTAAATGCATCTATCTCATGCCAAAACAAACATACATGCCTATTTATATCTTCTGAGGTATTAAAAATTTTTCCTGAGTTCCAAATGCTCTTAGTCTCAAAGCCTTTATTTTTTAAAAAATTCTGCTAACAATACGATATTTTCTTTTTCTTTTCTTTTTTTAAAGATTTTATCCATTTCTTTGACAGAGAGATCACAAGTAGGCAGAGAGGCAGGCAGAGAGAGAGGGGGAAGCAGGCTCCCCGCCGAGCAGGGAGACTGATGTGGGGCTCGATCCCAGGACCCTGAGATCATGACCTGAGCCAAAGGCAGAGGCTTTAACCCACTGAGCCACCCAGGCGCCTCATCTTTTTCTTTATCTTTTAAAGATTTTATTTATTTACTTGACAGAGAGAGACACAGCGAGAGAGGGAACATAAACAGGGGTAGTGGGTGAGGGAGAAGCAGGTTCCCCGCTGAGCAGGGAGCTAGATGCGAGGCTTGATCCCGGGACCCTGGGACCATGACTGAGCCAAAGGCAGATGCTTAACTTAACCTGAGCCACCCAGACGCCCTGAATACCGTATTTTCTAAAGTGGTTTGGTATAATATTGTCAACACTATGTTCTATTCCTGCATTGTGAGTGTTGTATTCTCAATGAATTAAATTTCAGGAAACTGACATAGTTCCCTGAGTTAGTTAGTTTTCGGTGTCAACTTGGCTAGAGCATGATACCCTACTACCTGGTCTATACACCAGTCTATATGTTGCTATGAGGAAATTTTTTAGATGTGATTAGCCTTTAATCAGTAAACTCAGTAAGGCAGATCACCCTTCATAATGTAGGTGGGTCTCATCCAATCAGTTGAAGATCTTAAGAGAAAGGCCTGAGCACCCCCAGAGAGGAGAGAATTCTGCCTCCAGACTGCCTGGAGCTCTACCCTCTTGGTTTGGCAAGCCACTGTGCCAGGATCCACATTTCATTTTGGCTTAAGTTCTCCCAGCTATAAGCAGTTGCTCTGTCTCACCAACTTTTTTGCTGTTTGTATAATAAAAAACTGCTGATATTTGCTTATTAACACAGCCATGTGAACATGGGATCTCCCAGAAGTGGTTTCCGTGCTGTTAAGATTCAGCCTAGGAAGTAAGCCTGAATGATAGTGATGTCCACCTGCCCAGTGGGACCCCCTAATACACTTTGCAAAGTGGACACTCTCGGTTAAGCTGCACTGGGGACTGCACCATCCACTGCCCTTAGGAGCAAAGCCTTCTTAGCTTACTCTGCATCTAGGATACCCCTGTGATTTCTGAGTCTGCCAGTGCTGCTAATTTCAAATGCTATTGTTTTATAACAGTGAAACCAAGCATATGAGATGTGCTCTGGGTTCGCCCCTCAGTGTGAAAATCATGTAAAGAGTTGGACTCTTGTTCTTAAGTGCTCCAAAAGAATAGTACCTGGGAAAGTTTTAAGAAATACATGAACAAATATGGTGTTATGGGCTGAACTGTAGCCTCCTATCCCTCACCCCCAGTCCATATGTTGAAGCCCTGACTCCCAGTACTTTAGAACGTGACTACATTTGGAGACAGGGTGTTTAAAATGGTGACTACGTTGAAATGAGGTTCTCAGACTAGGCCCTGGTTGTCTTTTTAAGACGAGGACATTTGGACACACAAATCCCGGGGATACGAGTGCAGAGGAAAGACCACGTGAGGACACAATGAAACGGCTGCCACCTGCAAGACAAGGACAGAGCCCTCAGGAGAAACCAAGCCTGCCAACACCTTGATCTTTGGACCTCTCATTTTCAAGAACCGTGAAAAGGTAAGTTTTTGCTCTTCAAGCCACCCAGTTTCTGGTATTTTTTTATGGCTGCCCTGACAAGCGAATACCTATGGTGTCGGAAAATGAGGAAAAGTACATTTGAGAAGGGCATTTCAGACAGGGCTTAATGTTCTTCCTGGGCCACACAGTCTACCTATCCAATGCACATCACCAAGTTCCTGAGACCTGGAATCCAAACATGCGAGGGAAGACCCCCAACCACTGTAGAGCAATGACATCTTCAGGCTCTCCCTTTTTTCCTGAAAGTTGCATAAAGGTATATTTCCTAAAATCCTGCTTCATAAACATGCCTTTTTGTGGCCTGCCCATCTAAAAACTAATTTGATCTGCTAGAAAATTCTCAGCTCACCATTCTTCCTCAAAACAATATAGATGCTGTTGCATTTTCTTCAGGTACTTATTGTTGCAGAGTAATTCTGCTGTATGTTTATGAAAAACAGAAAAGCCCCATGCTACTTCTTTCTGTATGTGTATTTTTGGTCAAGTCCAGAGCTAGACGGAACTTGGGGGATAGCTAAGAAACACACAGCATTCTTTGCTCTGTGCCCTGCACCGCCATGCGTCCTTCTGGCATGGCTGACTCCCTTCTGCGGACGGACAACTGGATGGCTAGGTGACGTGCATGCTGCCTACCCAAGCTTCAGAATCTAGCAGACTATGGTCTACAGTCCGGGGAAGTGCCTCAGTCCTGAGGCAGACCTTCTCCTCCCACTGTCCAAGGATCTAATGTTCAGAACAGCTGGAATATCTTACTAACCAGAAGCTCCTGCATAAACTGCCATGTGGCCTTTTCCTATCCCCTCTGCCTTCTAGTGTCCCACTTGTGATAACTGCGCTCTGTAGGGTGCAAAATGTAACCAAAGATTCTCTCCACCCTATTCCTCATTGACTCTTTCAGTGAGTTTCTTAGATGGATTTTAAAACCAAGCGAGATGTTTGAAGATGGCGTTTTAGTTGGGAAAGCAAAACGTCTACAATAGATGAGTTGTTGCCTCGTTTTTTCACTCTGAAGAAACCTTTGATTTTAGGCCAGTTTCAATACACCTTTTATGTCTTGCTTCAGGGTGAGCTCACTTAGCTCTATTTCCAGAAGCACAGCACAGGTGACCCAACAATTGCATTTTTTTTTTTATTTTTGATTTAAGTATAGTTGACATATAATATTACATTAGTGTCAGGGGTACAACCTAGTGATTCCACAGTTCTATATATTATGCAGTGGTCACCACGATAAGTATAGTTACCATCTGTCACCATACAAAGTTGTTAGAATATTATTGACTATATTCCCTATGCTGTACATTTCATATCTGTGACTTATTTTATAACTGGGAGTTTGTACCACTTAATCCCCTCCACCTATTTTGTTTATCCCAGCCCTCCCATTTCCCCTCTGAAAACCACTAGATTGTTCTCTACATTTACGAGTCTGTTTCTCTTTGCTTGTTGTTTGCTCATTTGTTTTGTTTTTTAGATTGCATGTATAAGTAAAATCCACCAACTGCATTTTAAAATCCAGTTCCAACAATAGAGATATTTATATATGAAAAATAAAATCTAGGTGGTGGGTACACAGTTGTTCACAACAAAGTGACTTGAATTACTATCTTCTTGAACTTTTATGTAACTAAATACAGGGAAAAATCCAGGTTCCTTCTAAATTCTGGCAGTAAGTTGAATATCAGTCTATGTTTTCCATATAATGCATTGCCATTTTTTTCTGGGCCTTCGCAGTCAATTTGGTGGCAGGTTTAGGGTTATGATGTCTAGGCTGCTAGCCAAGCACCATTTAAAATAGAAATCTTAGTATCCCTTAACAGTAACAAATACTTATTTAATGAATCCAAACAGCATACAGGATATTCTTTTTTGAATCAAAGAGAGGTTCACAATCTAATGAAAAAGAGCCAAAGCAATTATATTAAATGTTCCCACAAGCTAAATAACACAGTAATGCAAAATTTAGTATATCACATGAAATTTTCCAAGCACTGAATACAAAGATTATACATTTCCTATGAATTATTAAAAAAATACCAAGTATTAATCAAGAAACATAAATGAGAATTATTCCATAAAACTGGTGTCTCTCATTTCAGGTATTTTCTTGTCCATTTAAAATATAAACACCTGCCACATCATCCTTAAGAAACTGGTATTTCATTTTCACAACATAGAACTATAAAAATAGGGGCTTATTATCAAGGGCAGATATGTATCTGGATCTGTGCCAAGTTGCTTTTCTTTAGAAGAACTAATATATAACTCAGTCCAAAATAAAAATGGTAATCATCTACATGTTCTCTTACTTACATATTAAGACACATAAAATACATACTGAATATGTCCCGTTACTGAAATTACCAAAGACTTGACAGAATAATTTTATCTTGCCTGGTAGAGACTGTTTTGGGGCTAACCCTAGATGAACCTAAAGTAGTTATGCAAATCATATAATTAAGTTACACGTCTCACTTCTTTTCCTGATTCTTAACTGCCTTTCACTAGGGAAGAACGAGTATACAATCCAGATACAGATTTCTGAACAGTGATCAACAAAGATGGGGAAACCTCATGAAATCTCACTTACTTATATGACATTTCCATAATTTTCTTTCTTATTCAAAATGGCTTGATGTTTCTGTTACATCCTAGAAATTATTATACCACTGACTTCCCAAAACTTCCTAAATTCTCCTTTCACCACCTTCATTGTTTTTGGAAAACACTAATTGAATTCTTCCCACATCTCCTCCTGCAATTAAGTTAACTCATCCTAATTTTTCTTTACTACTTTTGATTTGTTAATCAATTTCATTTTTATACAGAAACAATGATTTTTCCACTCATTATTTAGGTGTTCGGGGAACTACACTCCCTGTCTTTGGAGGATCAACAATCCTAAACCTTTCAGATCTTCTGTTTAGTTTTCAGAGTGGCAGCATAATGGGAGATAAAGGGTCTTGTACTGGGGAAACTTAATGGACATATTCTATAATCACTTGAGTGCTTTCTCTGCAGACAGCACTCCTCATTGCAGCAGTGATGTGAGAAACACAAAAGAAATGACAAGGCTTCCATTTCCCCAAGAGACTAACTACAACCAAAGGGGATGAGTGGTAGGCAACTGAGCAACATATGCAGAGCTATCTATCTATCTTTCAGTGAAAGTTCAGAGAGAGGGAGAGTAACATGAGCTCAAGAGCCTGAGGAAACAGTGCCAGCCAGCCTTGTGGGGGAGTGAAGACAATGTATCTACTGGGAGTTTAGACTCTGATTACAGACCAACTAAAAGTAGAAAGTGAACAGTCATATAATGGAGAACCTTAAACACCAGATAAAGAATTTGGACTTGCTGCATAAAGGGATAAGCCTTTGTAGGTTTTGAGCAGGGGAATCAACTCCTTTTTTGTGTCTTTCACTTTATTGTGATTTGCAGATGACATGTTTTTGTTGTTACGGTTTGTCTTTTACAAATTGAAGGTCTGTGGCAACTCTGTGTTGAGCAAGGCTATTGGCGCCATTTTTCCAACAGCATTTATCCACTTCATGTCTCTGTGTCACATTCCGGTCATTCTAACCAAATTTCTAAGTTTCTCTTTATTATATTTGTTATGGGGGTCTGTGATCAGTGATCTGGGTTGTTACTACTGTAATTATCTCGGGGCACCATGAACTGCACCCACATTAGACAGACAACTTAATAAATGTGAGTTTTGACTGGTCTACCCTCTGGCCAGGTGTTTCCCATCTCTATTCTTCTCCTTCCAGCCTCCCTATTCCCTGAAACACAACAAGAATGAAATTAGGCCAATAGCCCTACACAGCCTCTAAGGGTTCAGGTGAAGGGAAAAGTCACATGTCTCACTCTAAATCAAAAGCTAGATATGATTAAGCTTGGTGAGAAAGGCCCATTGAAAGCTGAGATAGGCAAAAAGCTAGCCTCTTGAGAAACAGCCTAACTGCAGATAGGGAGCAAGTTTGAGTGGGCTGGACGGAAGATCCAGGACATTCCCTTAAGCTGTAATAGTCCTTTAAGCCAAAACCTGGTCCAGAGCAAGGCTGTAACTTTCTTCAATTCCATGAAGGCTGAGAGAGATAAGAGAGCTGCAGGAAAAAAAAAAAAAAATTAAAGCTAGCAGAGGCTGGTTCATGAGGTTTAAGGAAAGAAGTTGTCTCCATGACATAAGAGAGCAAGGTAAAGCAGTCAGCTACCCAGAAGATCTAGATTAGATCATTAATGAAGGTGGCTACACTAAACAATCGATTTTCAATGTAGATCAAATAGCCTTATGTTGGAAGAAGATGCCATCTAGGACTTTCATAGCTGGGTAAATGTCAGTGTCTGGCTTCAACGCTTCAAAGGACAGGCTGACGCTCTTGTTAGGGGCTAATGCAGCTGGTGAGTTTAACGTGAAGACAGTGTTTGTTTATCATTCCAAAGCTCCTAGGGCCCTTAAGGAGTTATGCTAAATCGACTCTGCGCCCCATAAATGGGACACCAAAGCCTGGTCAACAGCACATCTGTTTATAACATGACTTACTGAATATTTCAGGCCCACTGTTGAGACCTACTGCTCAGAAAAGATTCCTTTCAGGACGCCTGGGTGGCTCAGTCGATTAAGCGGCTGCCTTCGGCTCAGGTCATGATTCCAGAGTCCCGGGATCGAGTCCCGCATCGGGCTCAGCAGGGAGCCTGCGGCTTCTCTTTCTGCCTCTGCCTGCCACTCTGCCTGCTTGTGCGCTCTCTCTCTCTCTCTCTGACAAATAAGTAAATAAAAATCTTTAAAAAAAAAAAAAGAAAAAGATTCCTTTCAAAATATTACTGCTCATTGAAAATGCACTTGGTCACCCAAGAGCTCTGACGGACACATACAACGAAATTAGTGTTATTTTCATGCCTACCAACACAACAGCGATTCTGTAGCCCCTGGATCAAGGAGTCATTTCAACTTTCAAGTCTTATTATTTAAGAAACACATTTTGTAGGGCTATAGCTCCCACAGATAGTGCTTCCTCTGATGGGTCTAGAAAAGCACGTTGAAAACCTTTTGGAAAGCACTCACCACTCTAGAGGCCATAAAGAACATTCATGATTCATGGGAAGAGGTCAAATGTCAACATGAACAGGAGTTTGGGAGAGGCTGATTCCACCCCTCCTGCATGACTCTGAGGGGTTCAGAACTTCAGTGGAGGAAGTAACTGCAGTGCGGTGGGAACAGCGAGAGAAGTAGACCTAGAAGCGGAGCCCCGAAGATGTGATGGAATGGATGCAGGCTCATGATCAAACCGGAACAGATGCGGGTCTGTTTCTTACGGATGAGCAAAGAACATGGTTTTTTGTGGTGGAATCTACCCCCGGGGAACAGGTGGTAAAGATAGCTGAAATGACAACAAAGGACTCTGAGCATCGCACAAACTTGGTTGGTAAAGCAGCGGCAGGGTTGGAGAGGATCGACCCCAATTTTGAAAGAAGTTCGACTGTAGGTAAAAATCCTCCATCAAACAGCCTTGCCCGCCAAATTCGTGAAAAGAAGGGTGAAGTGATGTGGCAAACTTGACTTATTTTAAGAAACGGCCACAGCGACCCAACGTGTAGCAACCACCACTCTGATTATCAAGCAGCCATCGAGGATAAACCTCTACCAGCCAAAGATGAGGATTCACTGCAAGTTCAGGTGCTGGTTAGCACTTTTTAGTAATATGGTATTTTTAAATTAAGTTATGTACATTTTGGAGTCCTATGTTATTGCACACTTAGTGGACCATAAAGTAGTGTAAACATAACTTTTATATGCCCTGGGAAACCAAAAAATTCATTTGACTCACTTTACTGTGCTATTCACTTTATCGTGGTGGTCAGGAACCAAAGACACAGTATCTGTGATGTACACCTTTATGTTAAAAGCAGTATAAGGAAAAGGTAAATCTGTTGGTGTATGGAATACATTTCGTTTTTGAGGAAAGCCTGGAAAAAGATAGGTTGTCTTGGAAGCAGCTGCAGTGGTCTGTGTGTGAAGCAGTGAGAGCCCAAATAGCTTTGCAGTCATCTCAGACATCTTAGGAATAAAATGTCATGAGAAGACATGCGCCTAACATCTAAAATGT
The DNA here is from genome assembly GCA_028533885.1 of Nasua narica. Lineage (NCBI taxonomy): Eukaryota > Metazoa > Chordata > Mammalia > Carnivora > Procyonidae > Nasua > Nasua narica. The sequence continues at coordinate 31,419,229 of CM052802.1, forward strand.
GGAATTTCAAGAAACTATATATAAAGAGCTCCTATCTTCTTTTTGCTCTCAAAGGTCCCCTATTTAGATCATCAGAGTTATGAAAACAGACTTTTTATGCTACCAAAGAAATATGCAACTTTGAGGAAGGCCTTTTTGAATAATTAGGGTTCCTTCTGATCATTAAGTTAATGCAGTCAATAAATCTCTCTCCTTCTATTCTCTCCCTCTTTCTTTCTAACACTAATCCTAATACACAAACATACCTAAAGCCAGGTCTCCCTTCCCTGACAGTTCCTGGTGAGCAGCCTGGACTCTGGAATCCAGGGGCTCTGGGTAAACTCTGGGAGTACAGAAGAGTTGATGAGAGACTCCAAATTCAACTGATGTCACATACCATGTTTGGTTTGCATTTTGTACTTTTAGGACACAGTAGCTTTGCTTCTGTTTCTCCAGCAATATATATTTTTTTATATACCAAATAAACTGGCATTGAGTAATTAGAAATAAAATTGAGAGAACAGAAGCAGGCCGCACAGATGCTATGAAGAGTCATGGGTTCCTCAGACACTGTTGTCTCAGCATCCCCTTCTCTGAAGTGGAGAAAGACATTTCCTCACCTCCTGCTTAAAAGGCTACTGCACCCTTGGTTTCCATGCAGATGCCCATGTTGCTTCCTGGCTCTTTAACACTGGCCTTATGTAGAATGCATCATATACTCGGCAATCTAGAAGTAAATGAGGAACGTTTATGATGGCTGACTGTATCACTCACACCACTTTGAAGAAAAAACCCTAAACGTGAGGTTTCATTTACAGTCAATGGACCCAATGAGGAGACTCTATTATAATCCTATGGGAGTGAGGTAGAATTTGAAAAAGGGGGCCTTTGAAAATTAGTAAATTAAGAAATATATAAGCATTGCTTTTTTTCCCCTTAATTTAAAATATTATCTTTGAAATAAGTAACTCAAAGTACACTTAACAGTAGTCAAATATCTCACAATAAATGTCAAGAGCTTGCTTAAGACATCTCTCCTTTTTACCAGTCCCATCTTCAGCCTGAATTATTGCTATGGTGTCCTTTGGTTCTAAGAGAAGCACAACAAAACTGATTTGGATACTGACTAGAGTCATATGCATGTGATTTTTCTATAATTTGTATTATAGAAAAATAATAAAAATAATACAAAATACAAAAGTAATACAAATATACAAATTTGTACAATTTTCTATAATTTCTTTTTCAAGAAGAAGTAAGGTGATTATTTGAGCTACTGAATACACTCCCAGCATTATTATGGCTGGAATTTAGGATGTCCGTTTTACAGGCAAACATTTTCAGGGGAATAGGCTAGATTCAAATGAAGTAGGTTCATAAATGCAGTTAGACTTTTGAGTTTAATTTCTTCTTTGGCTTTTGCAATTTAATGTACTTTTAAATTCAGACAAAAACCCAGTTTTCACTTTAATGAAATAGTCTTCTATTGGCAGAAGTGATCTATAGCCCTTAAATACGAAGATTAGTTATCTAAAGAGGACCACAGCATTTTGCTTTGACTAGGCAGCAGATGACTCTATTCAGAAGCGGGTATCAAAGAGAACTGTTTCTAAGGCTTTAAGCCTGTCTCTGTGTCTGTCTCTTGTCTTCTAGGAAAGCCTACTGACTTGCACTTTTACACTCAATGGATTTTGATCATTTATTAAATGCATCTTGGTTTCTTGATTGGTGAGAAAACATTAAGCTCATGAAGGCTTGATGCTTATTAAAATTAAAGTACAAAAAGGAAGAGCTAGATTATCTTATTTTGCATGGTATTTTATTAAATCACATTTAATAAAAATGTGAATTTTTATTATCACATTTAAATCACATTTAAATCTGTTGTACCATAAGTCAAACTTTGAAAATGTGTAACTAACACTTTGTCCTGTTAGTTCTAGTAATTCAAATTTCTTTATAGCTCAAGGGAATAATCTTGACAAAGAAAATTAAAATTCCAGTACAAATTATTGACTAATACCATAATTCCAAAGATAAAATAAACCCTACATATATTGAGGAAGAGATACATATTAAAAACAGACAAATTCTTATTTATATCTTCGATTATTACCATAAAAGTTACAAAAAACATATTGAATAATAAGCTTTTCTGAAAGAAAGGGATGTAAAAGGATGATTTTAGAATATTTTATTCAGTAAATATTACCTTAAAAAGAAAAAGAAAAGCAAAACAATATAAATCTCAACTAAAATCCCTGAGTACTCAGATAGCTAAAGCAGTATCAGAGATACAGGTCTGAGTGCAAATTTCAGGTTCAGCCTTTGACTACCTTTTAAAAAGCTTTCCTATGTGCTCAAGGATAGTTTTGAGGGGCTAGAGATATATTAATTCCATTTTGGCTGTAAAAGCATTTTATATTTATTTGTTTCGATCATGAAATTGTTTCATATCATCTTGGCCTTGATTGTCTGATATGCTGCCCTTTTCTTAATGTACTGGGATGAGTTTTAATAATCTGCTAATTCTCTCACATAGATGCCAGAAGAAAAACATTTAAATATTTTTCCAACTTTACCTTCAATTTTATGTCTGTTCGTTTTTTAACACATATGGTACAATATATTGTACCATCTAAATTAAGATACGTTTTTTCTTCCAAGCATCAAATTCTAATAATCATTAATCAGCTTGTCTCCCTTATTCTTAAATACCTCAAAAATACATTAACATACACGTGCGCGTCTAGGTATATATTATGTATTTATTCCTATAAGTACATGTATATATAAATGTCTATGTGCATATGCATATAAAGACCATAGAGACAGAATACAACCATTGTAAATGACAATCCATGAACTTGCTTTCTATTCTTTAGTCATCACCCAGAACCAGAGAGCAGAGGGAGCTCAGAACATGGGCTCAACAAGCAACACGAATTCATTCAATTTTACTTTAAAATTCAAATTGAGAAGCCTGCAGAGAGGCTGATAAGCTGTCTAGTCGAGTATAAAGTCGACCACAGGCCTTAAGATCTTACACAGGTGGATTATGTGTAATGAAGTAAAAGGAATAAATGTCATCTAAGGTGAACAAATCCATCGCGAGTCTTGCCCACTTACCCAGGTAAGTCAAACACTGGAAGGGCACTGGAAATTATGAATATAACGTTCCATTGGCTGTTACAAATATAAATACCACAAAGTATATGTATTGCTTTTGCAGATATGTGTCTTCCAAATGCAAATATACTTCTTAAAAGAGATAATGATAGGAAAATTTTGAACTTTTTTTTTTCCATAGAGAAGTGGACTCAGGAAAATTAGAATGTGTAAATAAAAAGAAAATACCAGGAAGCCTTCGTTTTCAACAAAAATAAAAACTAAATTTAAAAAGGTGTGACTGCTCTTCTACTTAGACAACACCTCATCTAAGTCTCCTGATATCATACATATAAATGCATTTTTCACACACAGGAGGGTTTTGGCAGTATCATAGATAGGATAGGCTATATTTTAAGCCACAGTGAAAGAGAGACAATTTGGTACACTGCTTCTTAATATAATTTTACATTATGGTAGCATAACTATTCAGTTATTTATGGTCTCTGAGCTAAAACACCGACTTCTGAAATGCTTTTCAAAACTTACCTACTTTAAAAGAATCAGAAAATTCGATATTTTTTTTTCAAAGCTGATTGGTCCTGAAATTTAGTACACTGTTCCCTTTATCTCTCATAATGCAGATCCTTCCACTCTAAGTGCCTCCTCTCCATTTCCCAGACATAAAGGAAACAGCAAGAGATTGGCATGGAGCTCCATGAGAGCAGACACAAAAATTATTGACCTCAGCCCCTTGCTCTTTCCTTCCTTCCAGTACTCTGATTTATCACCAAACACAGAACACAGTTTACCTCTCACAGAAATGGAAGCGAACTCTACATCCATTTAATAAAATCATTTGATGAAAACCTTATTAACTATTTGATTTGAAACATTAAATGTCATTAGTACACAAAATACTTTTAATGGTGACTGACTTCTCCTAAAGCATGATCGCATAATGCTATGTTGTTCTACGTCATTCTAAAAAGGAGGCTCATCGTTAGTATTTCAGCATATAATCACAATTACGGTGACCTCTTTTCTACCTGATCATTACCATTATTGCTCTGTTTTCAAAGCACTAATTTAAGCATCCTTCTCATTGACTCATTCTCCTCACCTTTCAGGTCCTGGTCTCCAGTGCTCCCATTCCAGGATTTCTTTGACCTTCCTGGAATTTCTAGTCCACAGATCCAACCACCTGTTCATTGGCTATCGTCCTCTAATGACCTCTTTCCCTCCTTACCCAGCTGACATTCTTAGAGCATTATTATAATCACATCCTTTCATAAGCTCTCTTTTGTTCCTCTTAATACTTTCCTGGAGAAGTCCCAACTCCCAGATAAATCTTATTCTCAAGCTAGCCTATTCGGCACTTGCAATGAAGTAGCTGAAAGTTCCTGAAGGGAAAAAAAAAAGCATAACCGGGATGACTGGCTTCACATGTGATTTTTGACCACAGACCTGAGGTGGGTGTCAGCACAACCAGGCTACTATACCCTTTCTTGGTCTAGTCACTGTCCTGGAGGACCACTTCACATTTTCCCTATCTTCACTCTCACTCTTAGCTTAGCTCTTTTTCACTCAGAAGAGAACCTCTTCATTGTCCAGCAGCTAAGTGATCCAAAGTCCTCCTTCTCCTAACTCACACCACTGGGCCCTTCTCTTTCTGCCACAGTGCTTCTGAAATTGTGTGTGCTGAAGGACCAGGACCAGCCTCTGTACCCCAATCTAGTGTGTACCTACAGTTTTGTAAATTGCAATAAAAACAAATTATTAATAATGAAACAAAAGGTAAAGGCATGCACCATGTATCAAATATAAGACTTAACACATACAAGTACCACACCAAATTGCTATAAAAGCTTCCTCTCAAGTTCTTTCTTATCTTGTTGCATATCAGTAAGAAATAGCTTGCCATGGGCACCAGGCCAGTGTTCACACTTTGAATAACGCTGTCTATTTCAGACCCAGCTCTAGTTGTTTCCTTTGCTGGGACAGTCTTTCCCCAGAGAGCCACAGTCTTGCTCACTATCTTACCACCTCAGTTATAATATCACCACCTCAGAAGACTTCCCTGACCATCACAGGTTACCTATCAAAATAAAAGCTTGCCATCCCTTCCCATCCCCTTGCATTATTTGTCCTCCAGCTTTGATGTTACTTGCCATTCTTACGTAATTATTTTTTATTGTTTGTTCTCCCAAGATGAGTTCAATACCATAAAGCCAGTGACTATCTTTGTGCTGAGTTCCCAGCATTTAAATTCTACCTGGCACATAGTAGGTCTTCAATGGTATTGAATGAATGCATGAATTTCATTAAATATATTACCAAAGATAACCAGTATGGTATTATCACAGGTATCTGGATCATGGTGAAAAGATTCTATGGTTTTGTAAATACTCATTTGCAACTTCTTGACAATGTGCCTCCCGGGGCAGGAAGCAGATATCAGCTCTCTCAGGAAAGGCAGGTCTATCATGGCAGGGGCTAAATTTTAGCTGTTAGATGAGTTATTTAAAATAAATTCTACTTCAACAAAAGCCACACAAGAACAAGGGTTTACAACATTAGGATGCTTGGGGGAAAATCAACGGTAATGAGCTTTCATATAAAAGAAGCACCTAATAGAATGAAGGCATGAACAATTAAAACACCCTATTTTATAAAAAAAGTAGAAGTGAATTCATTAGATTACTACTCTTTTACTTATGAAGGGATGAGTCTATCTGACTTTAATTCAAAGCTGATTTGAATGTGTACTCGTTATATTAGACAACAAATATGTTGATGTGAAATTCAGAATAATAAGAAAACAAATTAAAAGGGAAAATCATATTTCTTATTCTTGAGGTAAACAAGCAAGAATAAAAATATTATATATGGAGGAATTGAAAATAAAAGAGTACCCTTATTTTTTAATAAATATTAAACACTAATTCTTTTAGATATTTGCATTGTAAAAAATTTTCTTTTACATTAGATATGTGTATTCTATTACTTTCCAACATAGATATTTTATAGTTAAAATATCAAAAAACTTTTCCTTTTAAAAAATAATTATAACTAGCTTGTTGAAAGTTAATTTTTTATCAAATTAGCATAATAATTGACATTCATTATTTTATGTTTCCAGAATTCCAAGCCTGTGCCTTCAGGAATAGCAACCAGCCTCTGGGAAATTCTTCTTCCCTCTGTTTGGTTTGATGGGTGCTCAGTCTCCCCACAGACCCAGCCTTAGCCACAGCTGGGTCAGGTATGGCATCGTGGCTCTCCACACGGATGCTGGGGGATGGGTGGTCCCTGATCCAGGCCAGGCAAATCAGGGCCCTTCCACTGGATGTGGATTTAGAGGATCACTCCTTTTTTTTTAAGATGGGAGACAATAAGCTACTGAAGTTGAAGTTTGACTACAAAAAGGCAAGAGGTACCTTTTCAGGGTGATAGAAATGTTCTGTATGTCGATTACGGTAGTGTTTGTATGAATCATATGACTTACACTGAAAAAGACAAACTTTATATAAATTATACCTAAATTAATCTGATTTAAAAATTTAAAAACCCAATGTACTTCTTTACAGAAATTTGTTTTTGTTGTGTTTTACCATATTGTTTTAATATATACACCATCTTGGTAAAACTGTATTTTCCTACATTCTAATATGCAAATATGATATAAGAGGCCATGACAAGGTATTAAAATTAATACTTTAATATCATTCTGTGGAGCAGTGTGTAGTACTCAATAATTTTATATCTCATTTGCAATAATCTATAAGCATCATATAATTGTTTCAATTAGAAACATGTTTTAATACAAATGAATAGCTTGAAAAAACAGGCACTAGAGAACTGAAATGGGAACATTTTTCCTATTCCAATCTAATTAGCTCATTCTTCTACTTCACTTTGCTCTCCTGTTATCTTCGGAGGTATTGCTTTGTATAAAAAGTTTATTACTTCCATTTTTAACTATTTGCTTAAGTAGTAAATATATTGTTACTTACCAAATATAAAAATGTATGTGGTATAGAACATGAAATTTATATACAGTTCGTGCAAACAGATACAGGAAACATTTATGAATGAAAATAATACTTAGAAATCCTTAAACATTCTAGTAAAGTAATAACCTGCTTAAGGCTAAGTAGCTAGATTTATTCTATGGTTCTTGTATTTAAAATTACAAGAAACCATCCGTCTGGCACTAAAATGCAGAACCCTAATTCTTTTTCCAGGATGGTCCTTCAGACATCCATCACTCAAACAAGTTCATTAATGTCACTCGTCCAGCAGAGAAGCTTTATCTAAATATCTATGAATTTTGCAGAGTCATAAGACTATACAATGGCGAAAACTTAATATCATTAGGAATAAACACCGAGCTTTGAAGAGAAAATGGATGTCACATGTAAATGTCAGTAGTTTTCAATAGTCATAAAGAAATCTTCATTGGCTCTCCATTGAGGGCTGAACAGAGTACTGTAGTTGTGTTTTTAAAATTCTCTAATACAAATAAATGTGTAGATGCTCTGGCTCAACAAAAGTTCAAATGAAAACAACATAAGATAAAAAACAAAAAAACAATAAAACCTGAGAAGTGACAAAGTGTTCTGCATAGGAAATTACTTTCTACACCAAAAATCACTAGTATTTATAGTTTATAGTCATCTCTCCTCCTTCCATCCACTAAAGCAAAGGTTTTTCTTCCTGTTCAATTTCTTCCCATCTCAGGGCTCTTAAAATGTATGGAATCTTCTGTGTTATAGGAGTTTAAAAGGATGATTTATATAATAACATGATGGCAAGAAATAATAAAGGACATGCATGAATTTAAGTTGACTGGTAAACTGAACCAAAAAATAGCTGCCAACAATTACAATGTAATCTTAGTGATAAGAAAAACAGAGGAGAAAAACCCATTACATCCAGTATTGGTTGAACCACTGTAAGAAGAGTTCGGTTCTCTGTATCATATTTTAAGAATACCGATGAACTTGTTTGAATGATGAACATCTTCAAGGTCATCATGGAAGATTTAGAGTCTTGTTATCTAGTGCTAGAAGAATGAACGAGAATACATTTTCCTTAAGTAGGTAGATACTGTCTGAAAATAAACAAGGTTGTTTTGTGATGTAGAAAACCCAATGTACTTCTTTACAGAAAATTTATTGAAATAAATTTTGAATTATTGAAATTTAAAAATATGCATTCAGATTATTGAAAATTTAAAAATATGCATTCAAAAATTTGATTTTTGAATCAGATTATTGAAATTTAAAAATATGCATTCAAAAATTTCACTAGAGTATATTATGTAAAAGGCTAATATGCAAGCCAGTATGGAGTTAGATTAAGTTATAATAACAAAAAAGTTCTCTTACAGAATTTCTACTCCAGCAATGATCTGCGTTGGGTAACTTTAGAAGGTAATCATCCCTTTGTAGGGAGAAAATACAAATGTTCCTCTATAATCCATTCCAACTCAAATGGTGAATGCTGACCATTAGCACTGATCATGCATTTCTTAAAGGGATGTGATATTCTTAATAGGTTACTGATATATTATTAGCATTTCTTCTATGTACGAATTAGAGCAGAAACCAAGAATTGGCAAATTGTGCAACAAGAATATATCAGCCTTCCGTTTTTTATCTTCATAATTTTTCCAAAACATTTTAATATTATGAAAAAAAATGTTTTAAAGTTCTGCTGAAAAATGTTTCTAGTTACACTGATTTACTTAGTGAGAACAATCACTAGTGTGTTGGAAATTTATTTGCATGTTAATTAACTTTGGGGAATGAGATCTGGTTTACTCTAAGATTATATAATGTCTTTCCAGAAAAAGAACAAAGCCAAAGTTTGGGAAAATGACAGAATTTAATTACCTGTTCCATGATTTCAAGGGGAATTCATGTACCGTGTCGTACATAAATGACTGATGCATTTTAATCAAAGGGAACCATGAACTGAATCAGCCTGCTTGATACCACGGCATAGGCGGTCACTGAATATCATTTAAAATCTTTACGACATCAGATAGCTAATGAAATAATAACATTGATGATAAGAATAGTAATCGCACTAAAATAAATATATTAAACGCAAATTGTGCTACAATGGTGTTTTAGATTGTCTGACTTTTGGAACAATATTTTAATTTTTGACATTTTGTAGCAAAATGTGCTACAATGGTGTTTTAGATTTGTCTGACTTTTGGAACAATATTTTAATTTTTGAATAACTATTATGTTGCAGCAGCAATGTAGTGTTGCCCACATGCAGTGGACAGTTTACAATCTGATGAGTATAGGGTCCAATTTCCATCTAGTGTTCATTGAGTGATACGTACCAAACCTCGAGAAGATTATATCTTCATTTATTTTAAATGAGGTTAATAATACATATATCATAGGGCAATTGTGAGAATTAAAATAGATAAGGCATGCAAAGTCCTTTGTAAAGAACCCAGCACTTGGTAAAGTCTCCATAAATGGGAACAAAGTCTCAATAAATGGAAGCTTTATATAATGTTTCTAGTATAATTTTCTATATTGAGACATTAAAGTCCATCCTTCTCATCACTTCTCCCTCACTCCACATTTCTGCCCCAAGTAAATCAGCTTTGGATTTGTATGCAACAAATGATAGGCAAGAGAGGAAATAATCATTGCTGAGTAACTTTAAAAACTGAGATCTTCTTCAGCTACTTGTAGGCCTTGACTACGTGGAATGGTGTTCTGAGCATTATCACATGCCAGGATTTTTTAAGAATTCTGAGATCTTCCTCAGTAACCCTACGTGATTCTCATCATTCCCGAGGGTGAAAGAAACAGAATGCTTGCTCTGGGGCTAGAAGCAGGATGTAGTCTTAAGACATTCATTAGTACCAATTTGGGTTACAGAGGATGCCAAAAAGGTCAGTGGATTTGGCTGTGATATCTTGCTACAATCAATATAGCAGCGAGCCAACAAGTAAACCTCCAGGGGCTGCGGTGAGGATGAGCTAACAGATCTATAATGACTACATGGGGCTGAGGACTGCTTTTTTAAAGCTTTTAATATTATATAAAATCATTTCTGATTTTACTCCCTTTGACTTTCACAAATAAAGACAAGGCAATAGGCAATAGGCCAAATAAAGACAAGGCAATAAATAAATTGTTTAAAAAAAAAAAACAAACAACTAGATGTGAGAGAGAAGCTACATAACTCTTCCATTGCTTGTGAAGCAAATAACCAAAACAACTAAACTGGTATCTGTCCCCACTTCTAGGCTCACTGGACTCTGAAGAGTCTGTACTTTGCACTCACCATTCTTTCTCGTGGAAATATGTCACCCCTTCCCTCTCTTGCCTGCCTTGCTCCTCTTTCCAGAGGAATCCCAAATGCCACTCCTTCTGTTCAGCCTTCCCTGCTTTCCTCAACTTTCAAACAGTTGACTGCTATCAACGCTCTCCAAATGTGCCTTGTCATCACAGCACATATACATCTGTTTATCTATCCCTTCCTTCCTTGATCTCACATTTTTATTAAGGAGTCACAAGTTTATAAATATATAAATATGGGAGGAGGGAAGTGCTAATCTTGAAAACAAACAAATTCAAGGTCACCGTGACTGGGTCTAGGTGATCTAGGAGAATTTAGTTAAACTTACTGTGTTTTCTCTGAATCACCCTGGGAGGACAACAACATCGACTTTCAGGTTTATACTGAGGGATGAGATGTAAGGTATGTCAGGTGATTAGCACAATATTTGGGAAAGAGAAGTATGTGTTTAAATATCAGCTATTATTATAATTAGTCACAATAACTCAAATGTGGAGTATCATGTAATAGCGCTTTGGTTGGAGCAAAATAAAATACTAAAGGAATGCAAGGTAAAAAAGTGATTTTGATTGAGATACCAGAAGAGTGAAGCGTGTCATTGAGGAATTCCATAAATGTTTGGTAAAGTGACTTGAATTTCTAGATCTCTTGAAAGCCAAACTGGAAGTTAATGGATGGAATTTTGAAAAGCTAAAATAGAAAGATATTTTCCCCAATTTTATGGATTTCAGCTTTATTCCAGTCCATTTGTCAGGTATTCTGAACAGTCACAACTCAAGAAAGTCCTATATGCTTGCTGTACTATATCATTTAGTAGATTTATGCAGCCATATAAAAAATAATTCAGCAAAGGAGGGAAGGGTAGAGAGAGAACTAATTAAGGTATTCTTAAAGAAGAAAGATAGTCTTTCATTTTAACCTGTAGTTTTAGGCATCTCCATAGCACATTGTCTATTAGATACATGAAGGAAATGCAAATAATAAAAGAACCCAGACAGAGATCAACATACATCTAATGAGTGATCCCCATCAGGTGGTAGGAAAGACGATAAATTCTTCACAGATGAAATCCTAGATCAAATCTTTAAATACACACACTCACACATGTGACAAGTGACAGGCATATTCTATAAACCTATGCTTATTGTATATTACACAAAAACTTCTGCTTTACGGAGGGTGGTATCTAAGAGGAATGACTTAAGGTTGCCTATTAGAAGGTCATTACAAACTTCTAAAAGAAGTTTTAATGGAGTGGTCAAAGAAAGAGAATTATAGATGATGAATGAGCGAGTAAAAGCTATAGAGACAAAAAGTATAGTATAAAAAGGAAATTCTTTTGAGACTTCTATTAGTGAAGAAAGAAAAGGACAGAGCACTGTGGGGAAAAATTGGGGTCAAAATAAAAGGGTTTTTTTTTTCTTTGATAAAGAGATTTAAGAATATGAATATCTGTAGGCTATTTGGAATAAGTGGTGTAATGGGAGGAGAAAACTAAGCCAAATTATTTGAAGGAAAAGGTCTCTGAAAAGATATAAGCAGCTAAGATTAAGTGGACTCCAGAAGGGGTTATTACACCTGGAAAGCACAGAGGATGCACTTGCCACAGGGTCAGGAGGAAGGGAGGAGGAAGTAAATTCTGAAAAATGTTTTATTGAAGAGAGGGAAGAAAGAATAATCAGAGTTGAGAGCAGATGGCTTTGATTTTTCCCATTAGAATCAAAGGTGAGACTTTCAACTAAGAGTTAAGAGAGAAAGTGGGTGTTTAAAAGAAATCTGTTTAAAAATACAGATGAACAAAAGTGCTGATGGTAAACTGGGCTTGTACTAAAGCCAGTCCATACAGGGACTTCCGGTCACATGGTATGAGGAAAGGGGATCCTGCAGCTTATTGAAGGACAAGATCTGGAAAGCTAGCCAGAGAATACAGTAGAAAATAATCAAGTAGTGGAGAGAAAGAGCTTGAGGCAGTAAGTTGAGATATGAAAGGATCTAGGAATGCATGGATGGATGCATTTAAAAACAGATACTCTAAGAAATGAGTTGTGTGTTTGGCTGACAGTTTAGTCACCCAAGATAGTGGCAGAATAAAAAGGAAAAAGGAAAAAGCATGACCTTGGTGGCAAAATGGTGACTGGAAATGAAAAAGTTTGCCAAGAGAGTTGGCAGAATGATAGAGAGTAGCCCTTTCATGTTGTGACTCACAAAGTGGAAGCAACTCAGGAAGAGAGAAAGGTGACAGAATTCTCAATATGCATCGCTCCAGCTGGAGGAACCTACCTGGGTCAGGTATGAGATCTGACCCCACAATACCAATATACCAATTGCTCTTTTGTAAAATTAAATAATCCAACTCAGCTAGAATCTGTTACAAGCCTTCTAACACTCTAATTCAAGTTGATTAACACAAGTTGATTAACAAGAAAAAATATAAATAATTGGTATGTATTATGTGTGAAATCACAACCAAAAGAGCAGAGACATGACAGAAACAGGCAAAGGTGAAAAATGGCAGGAGGGTGAACACTGTGTGATTAAAAGAGACAATTTTCTCAGTAAGGTATATAGAACAATGTGCAGCAACCTCTGGGACACAGTTGAGAAAGCTATTAATTTACAGTATAAGAAAAATAAGTAAAATTCATTTAATCATGTTCATCTTTCTCTAGCTTGTGGGTTTTCCTATTATTAATTAGAGCGTATTATGTATTTGCTATCAGAAGAAAGAAAATGTTCTTTCCAGAATTTGATTTAGATTACTTGGGTATAAAAAGGTACTACCAGAAGGCACTGGACCATTCAAACTACAATTAGCATGACATTTTTTTTTTTTTACTACAGTTCTATAGGTTCAAATCCACCTTTCAGGTTACAATGAATGTAAGTAAATATGCTCTCCCCCTTTAAGAATCAGTAGGTTTAGAAAGAATTTCAGATAAAGGCATTATTACATTGCTGGTCTGTCAGACAGTGACGTTTTAGATACAATGTCTGCTAAATGAAAAATATAAAATTCAGCAAGTCCTTGTTAATCATTTCATTTGATGGAAATTTATTCATTCAATATTCCTACAAAAAATGGCCCTTTTCCTCTGAAATATTAAAATAGCCAAAAAAAGAATTATGACAACCAGTATAAAGGTGTAGTTAGGGCCTCCATTTATCAAAATAAGCTTCACTCTCCATAGTCCCAAGAAAAAAGTGAAACTCCATAAATACTATCAATAATGATGATGGAAGATTAGGGATTCAGAGGCATGTATTCTTTAGCTGAGAATTGATTTATGACTGGAGTAGGCTATGAGTATGATGAAAAATTCCATAAGGAGAGAGAAAGCGGAGTCAGGGTTATCGCTAAAACTTAACATATAGGTTATAATTATGTATAATTTAGTGATCTCATTTGCATGTCACATCTCTTACAGGCATTTGTTAGTAATCAATATTTTAATAATTAATTAATAACTGAGATGCTATATATTGACAAAAGAGAATTTATTTCATAATAAATGATTGTTAAGTCATGAATATTTATGTAATGGAGATTATAGTATCAAAATACCAATAGCAGATAATTAGTGAAAAAAGGAGAAATTAATCGAAATTCATATTTATTGATAATCATCACTAGTATTTCTAAAAGATCATTATAACCAAAAATGACATAGATGACCTTAATAATATAATGACAAAGAAGACTGAATAATGATAAAATACCACTTTTTAAAAGAGAAGAATCCACATCTCCATGTAAAAAAAATAATCATTTACTTGGTTAATAACTAAAGATTTAATAAATTCTGAACAGGCATAAGTTGCACTACCTCATTTTCTGATCGCAATGAAATACAAATAATTAAAACCAGTTGGAGATTTGAAAAAATAAATGATTCACCTAAGGAATTACTTCATCAAAGAGCAAATAAACATGCAACTAGAGATAATTTCAAAAATAATGAAAATGATAACCCAATTCCAGTTATTATAAATTCTCAAAATTTGTTGCTTGGGTAGTGGTACAAGAGGAAAATGCAATTAGATGCACAAAATTATATTTCATTTTTATATTTGTCATAGAAATGTTAAGTATATGGAAAAGTAGAGAGAAAAATATAGCAAACCTCACTTTAATTAAGTATTAATTGATGTGTTCAAATCTGGATCTAAATAATGTCTACACATTCTTTTTGGCTAATACATCTTTCAAGTCCATTTTAATATATAAGTCCTCTCTTTCATATCGAACCTTACTAATTAAAGAAACTAGATCATTTATCCTATAGAGTTTCTTATGTTCTAGATTTTTCCACTTATAAATGCTTAGTATTATTTACACATTTCTCAGTGCCCAGAATTTCCTATAAACTGGTGGTTAGCTCTAGCAGTTGGATCAGATTTAGGCTTGAATTTTTTGGCAAGAATATTTCATAGGTGCCACGTACATTTATCAGAGGCAAAGAATGTTCAATGGCCTCCCGTTGTGTGATGTTAATAGTCATTAATGACCATCAACTAGATCCATTCTTTCACTGAGTTTTGCAAAGTGGAAATGTTATAATTCTATCATTTCTTCCTTATTCGTTAGGTTGGAATAATTCTAAAAAGAAAGCTGTCTATCTTCAGCTAGTTACCCTGAATTATAGCTAACACAAGAAAGGCAGGTTAAATGTTTGATGTGTTCCCTCTATTTACAAGTTTTCAGAGTAAGATGTTGGTTTCCTAATAGCACCCAAAGATTATCAATGTCAATTTTTAAGTATTGTTATGAACTTAAAAATTTTAACATATTTCATATGACTCAATCCATTACAGGTCTTTCCTTCCTTTCTTTTTTTCCCATTCCTTTCTTATGGTATTCTTTCCTTCCTTCCTTTTAGTTTTTTTCTCAGAACTTCCTAATTTTGGCCAGTGGAAGCAATTTCAAGCTCAGTCACTGTGACACAATCTTAGCAACCTGTCACAGCTTCCTTAGTTTCTGGTGATAGGAGACATTTCAGGCTCCATCTGGGTATTTCCAGCTCCAGATGTGGTATCAGTCATTTCTCCAAAGGGTCACAAAAGTTTGGATAAATTAAAAAGTGCAATTCCAGGAATATATTACTACAAACTATATGATTATTACAAAGCAGTCCTCAGTGCTGAGAGGGACATGAATAAGCATGATTCAGTTCTCATTCGATCAGTCTTTACATCTTTGGGTGCGAACACTAGTTTTAAGAACTGTAAATTCTATGCCCATGTAGCAATTATTGTAAAGTCTTAACTTTTATAGTTTTGATTATGGGTTTTTCTCATGATTTACTGTTGAGTTTGTTGTGCTTGGTCATCTTAAGTATTTTGCTATAATCTGTCACAAAGGTATAATTTCTAGTATAAGCTAACAGTCTATAAATTGTACCTGAAATTAAAAAAAGATGTGTAATTTCCAGAAACCCAAACTAAATAGAAGGAATATACAAGGTTCAATAATATTTATTAATATGGACAAAACTTAATGTCCATTAACAACAAAAATTAAATGCAATATAGAGTAGTTATTATAAGAATATAAACTTAAAAAAGAATATAAACTTAATTTAAGATAATCCCATAAGTGTATAGAATTTCCAGGACCCACTTTTAAATGACTCTTAATTAATTGCTTGCTTATGTGTATCTGCCCATGTGCATGCGTGCATATCTGTCCATCAGAGGGATAGCAGAGCATCATGGTTAAGAATACAGATTATGGAGCCAGGCTGCCTCAGTTTTTTTTTTTTTTTTTGACAGAGAGAGAGAGAGAGAGATAGAGAGAGATCAAGTAGGCAGAGAGGCAGACAGAGAGAGAGGCGGAAGCAGGCTCCCCACTGAGCAGAGAGCCTGACATGGGGCTCGATCCCAGAACCCCAAGATCATGATCCAAGTCGAAGGCAGAGGGTCTAACCCACTGAGCCACCCAGGCGCCCCCAGGCTGCCTCAGTTTTAAATCAGGGCTTCTTTTAGCAACTGTGTACCTCAAAAGGAGTCTCTTAACTCCTCTCTGTTTCAGTTTCTTTGCCTTTAAAATGCCGTTATTGTGAGAATTTAAATGATTACAGGTTTATAATTGCTTATCCTAATTCTGAACTATGATGACACTGTTTATAGTTTCTCATTGTGCCTCTTGGTTTTTCTGCAAAATGGGTCTGAGCACAGGCTGTTGGTACAGACTGCACTGGAGAATTTTTACTCTTCCATGTCTGAGCACAGGCTGTTGATCTTTCACATTCTCCTGAATTTTCTTGATTACAATTGCATCCTTTCAACATCTATCACTTTCTCTTTTTAAAGGGAAAAAGTAGGGCACCTGGGTGGCTCAGGCGGGCTCCCGGAGCCCCACTTTCTCCCTCTGAGACTCCTCCCCACTCGTGTAAGTGCTCTCTCTCTCTCTCCCTGCGATAAATAAAGAAAATCTTAACAAAAAAATAAATGGAAAAGGTATCTCATGACTGGTCAGGATTATCTCATTTCTTAAAACATACATATTATTTTCCTTATCATTTATTCACCAAATTATGTTTTGTAAAGCAAACATATGAAGTACATCATATTTGACTACAACACAAGCAGAACCAAGAATGACATTCCTCTAGTATCAGTGACCTGATCGTCAGTTCTGGATTATTAGGCAGTTTGTGAATGGTCAAAAACATTACACACTCGTTGCAGTTTCTAATTTGATCTCTCATCCTAAGACATTAAACATAAATAGTCAAGAAAAACAATTTTTAAAGCACCCATGACAAAATGTCAACTTTTTAAATGAATGGCCCCTCTGTCTAGTGCTTATTGACTTGCTGTGTTCACCCTGGAAAGTGAACAAGGCACACATTTAATAGCGGGGGAACAAGGCCACTGAGGAAAGCCTGAATGCTTTATCCACAACACACAGACATTTTAAAATAAATCACCAGGAGTTAAATTGCAGAGGTCTACATAAACTTCCGAGTTTCTACTTCCCATTTCTCATTCTTTTTCTTCATCTAAACCCACATGAAGCACTAGTGCTCACAAATACTTGGCTCTCTAAGTAACTCAGAACACATTTGCACAGTGGCCACTTCCGAATCCTCTTTTCCTCCTCCCAGACCTTTATCAAATAGTCATTTATTACAGCTTTTTTCTTCCTTGCCATTTGAAATGGAAACCTTTATTTCTTCCATTTCATTCACTTAGATAGATACTATCTTTTCTATACGCACCTGGAAAATGTAATAGCTGGGCGAAGTCTCACCTCTCGGGTGATCATTTCTGAGGTTCCTTTGAATTCCTGAGGACTAATATACACGAAAACCATTCTGGGGGCCAAATGTACTGCTCTTGATTTACTACACAGCACTCCTTTTAATTTCTGAATATATATGGAGTTGTCAATGAGGTCAAAATTAGTTCCGGGTGACAAAAGACACTACTGCAATGCCTCTCTTTAGATTTGAACGGCTCTAAAAGTCAGGAGAGAACAAAAATGACTTTCATAAAAAAAGAAGTAAAGACCATTATAGTGAGAAGAGACTCTGAAACCTCAGTTGTCAGTTTCATCTATCTGAATAATTGAATATTGAGTATCCCTCCAAAAAGGTATGAAAATGTTTCAAGATTTAATTTTTCATGTTTTTGATCCAAGTAGATCAAAGTCCCAGACTAGAAACTTTCCACAGTCTACATACAGAAGCTCCAAGGAACTTCTGTCATCCAGTTTCTTACCTGGTATAACAATTGACCAATGAGGCTTACTCCTAACTGCTATATTTCTGTAGAACATGATAAAGCTGAATAACTTCAGTTCGTACAATTTCTTAGCTGGTGGTGCAAGCTAACTTTATATTTAAGATATAAAATAAAAATTGTATAAAACACATTATCTGAATTCTTTTTATAAAACATAATCCAGTATGGTTTTTGAAAGAAATCACAGAATGAAAAGCAAAATTCTGAAGAACTTTCTGAAGAACTAATCTGTAATATACGGATCTGTAATCTGTTTTTATTTTAAAGGAAAGTAAAATTAAAAGAGGTTCAATATCTCTTAAAGTCCACCTGTGCTGATAAAGTCTATTTTTTTCTGTCAAGATGCTTCTTAACCTGCTGTGAAGACAGCAAGATAAATGCAAGGCATCAATCATTTCTGTCACGACATTGTGATGTCAAAACAGAGAGGAATGTGGATTTCTGGTAAGAATGGGATATCTGTAAGTAAACACAAAATTTGGCATAGCTTCTACGGAACAGACAAAACAGACCCGATCACATTCATTTATACCCTAAGTTTCTCTCTTTTTTTTTCCAAAAGCACAAATTATTACTACAGAAGTAGTAAACTTGACTTATGCCCTGAAATTCTACAAGTCTTCAAAATTACTCTTCATATTTTAAGGCACTGAAAAGCTCACTGATTTTTAAATACGCCTCATACTCTTAACAAATAAAAATATCACTCATATCAAATAAAAGAAATGTACCCTGAAGCAGTCAAAAAAGTAGAGTGATAGAGATATACTGCATTCATTCTCAAAGGGAGACACCAGGAACGTGAAGGGGACAAAAATATTACTCTTTTTTAATATACATACAAAAACAGGTATCCAGGATATTTGTGGAATTCATATTTTATAGAAGGAGATTAAAAAGAAATTCTGAAATGGCTCTCGAAATGGATGATAATGAAAAAAGGTTGGGAAACACTGAACATACCCTCATTAACCAAGAAAAGAAGTTAATAACGGGATGCAAGTGGCGGAACCATGAAGTCATGGAAATTTAACTCAAAGAGTTTGAACTTTAACAGTGAGGAGATATGTCAGTGGAAAAGAGTCGAGTCAGAAAAATTTGGATTTAAGTTACAGTTCAACTTTTCATCAGACATGTGCCTTTATCTAATTACTTACCTTTCCTGAACCTCATTTTCCTAAATCTATAATGAAGATAATAAACTTATTAGATTTTTTTAAAAGCTTATTAGATTTCTGAACTCAATGCAATAATGTAACAGATATTTAGTACAGCATCTAATACATTAACAATAACCAATGGTATTAAGTAAATATTAAGTACATAGTATTTCTAAATTAAAAATTTACATTGATGAACTGAAACACCAAGGCAATGTCTTAGTCTCCAAAAGCCTACAAAATGACATTAAAAGACAGATTCAGGGGTGCCTAGGTGACTCAGTGGGATAAAGCCTCTGCCTTCAGCTCAAGTCATGATCTCAGGGTCCTGGGATCAAGCCCCGATATCGGGCTCTCTGCTCAGCAGAGACTCTGCTTTCCTCTCTCCCTCTGCCTGCCTCTCCCTACTTGTGATCTCTCTCTCTCGTCAAATAAATAAATAAAATCTTAAAAATAAAAAAATAAAACAGATTAAAATTAAAATAGTTTTAATACAAAGGAGTTCCTTAGCGATCAGAGTGCTCAAACTCAAATTAGTGAAGGAAGCTTTACAACCTCTATTTCTATAAAATTTTAGGTGACTACACCTCCATCTGTTCAAGATGATTTATACATTCATGAGCCTTAAGGAGAGGAACTAGACCAGATGGTCTGGAATTCTCTTCCATCTTATTATTTTCAAACCTCAAATAGTTTGTATTAAATACGCCAGCTTCAAATCATATATAATGGAACTAAAGGAAAGGAGAGGACTCTAGCCCATGTTGTAAAGGACACAATAACTTACATCTTGAAACAATTTGTTTAGCATATGAAATTTTGTCAGAAATAACAAATGATGACTGCATTCATAATTAACAGTTTCAGGGCTATCTGGAATATAAATCAGAGAGAAACAATATTTGATTAATGCATTACTGAAAGTTCATGTTCTCATAGCCCTATGTGAATTGTCAGTGCGTATTCCATAGCTCATTATGATTTATCTTCATCAGCCATAGGCCAAAATCACCAGACTCCAATTACTTGGCTTCCCAGTTTCAAGAGAGAGAGAGAGAGAGAGAAATTATGTCAGTCTACCACAGGAGATGGCTTAAAATGCCTGAGGTAAAGAAAGTAATCTACTGTTCTCTGACATTCACTGCCTGAAAGTCATTCACATTAACAACCATTCAAACTTGTTTAGTGCAAGCCCAATTGCTTCTATTTCCCTCTTGTCAGTTACATTAGCTTCAATTCAAATTTAGCTCTTACAAAATTAAAAAAAAATAAAACTTTGGCAAAGCCTGACAGAGGCATATATGGGTCCTGACAGAACATAATGCTTCTGAATTTACCAAGTTTAATATAATAATTTTCGAATTTTGGTTTTCACTAACAACAGTCTACCCTTTAGAACATATGCTCATTTTCATTCTCTCATTTTTTGCCCTTAAACCGGAGTGTGATGATGGGCAAATAAATGTGTTTATCCAGATAAAAAGAAGAAAAAGAAAAATCCTTCACGTAATACTAAGTACGGCAGCAGCAGAAAAAAACAAATAATCTTAATTTGAACAAAGACTATGCCATTATTTATGGTTATGAGATAGAGATCAAGTTACATTTCAAACTGCATAATATAATCTAATATTCTTTCACTAAGAACTATTATACTCATATAACAGACCATTAACTTCCAGACAATTTAGAGCTCACAAGGTTAACATCAGCACTACAAAAAGGAAATGGGTGACATTTAAATAACAGTAAGTGCCAATATGCTATCATACAACCTAATGGAGATATTAGTTTTGATGTTTATCTATTATGTAGCACTGCAGGATTTTGCTGTTTGACAAGTGGATTAGCTAATTTGGGGCATTATTCAAGACATCAATCTTACATGTGTGAATAAAAATGTATGATATATAATGCAACTACCAACGTACTGAATCTACCCTTTTTTTTCCTACTTTTGCTATATTTTATCTTGTTTTCTCCTCTATGTCTGTGGATGAGTTTGTAAATTTGTATGTAAGAGAAAAAAGACGTTGGAACAGCTATTTCTAGTGTGTCTGTGGTGGGAAAAACCAGAACGTGGGCACAGTTGATATACTCACTAAAACTGTCTTAAACTTCCACATGTAGAGAAGGAGCCTGAGGTAAAAGCAATAGATCCAATTATATTTAGAAATAATTAATTGTCAAATCTGGGGTGAAGGCTGCATTTCTATTCAAGAATGAGTCAAATATCTCTTTCTGTGTTCAATTAATAAAAGAAAGAGTAGACTCTTTTCAGTTAACTCTACCTGGGTGAGGTCCATTAATGTTGAAAATCGAGCAGTGAAATGTTAAGGAACCTTCAAATGTTGAAAAGATCTGCACAGTATCCTTCTCAAAGATGATGATCAAGACCTCAGAGAAAAATAGAACTTGGACATCAACCCTGACAGCCTCTGCTGTTTCCCTTTCTACGTGATTAGCACAATGTTAGATATCCTCATTAATTTATCACTGTAGCACTTTTCTTCTTAAAATTATTTCAGACCATCACTGTGAAACCTAAAATAAGGACTATAACTTGTGATGTTTCTCTGCCATCATTTATTAAAACAGAATCCTTTCCTTCCTCATGAGAAATTTTTATAAATGCAGTTAACATTCTGCCTTTTCTTCACCCTGATGTTTTGAATGTCCTTGGGGTAGAACAGATGTAAATAAGTTACGGCTTTCTCTTTCCCCCCATTATATGAGATATATTTATCCCATAAAAAAATGAGACAATGTGATTAAATGGCTCAGTAAAAAAATATGTCTCAACTTCCCTTTAAGCTTTATGCTTGATGGCAGAGAAAATGGAGAAGTGTCATATTTGAAAAGGAAGGTTTAAAAGCAAGCTGAGTTAGCTTAGCAATTACAGAAAAAAGTTCTTACACTTTTTTATGCCATGACTCCCTTTGACAGTCTACTTAAGTACAGTCCTTTTGTTAGAATAAGGTTTACAAATGCATAAAATACAGAGAATTACACTGGAAACAAGTTATAATGGACAATAGCTACCAAATCATGTTATATATGTGATACAGTAATAAATATAATAATTTGGTAATGCATTAAATAAAGGCAGGTCTTATAACTTCTCAAATCCCAAAGTAGTGATAAGAGTAAATGATATTCCACGCTGTCTATAACACCTGTAATGTGATATGAAAATACTTGTGATGATTGTTGAACCAAGTCATCAATGTTACTAATGCTATTGTAGGTTATTACCTTTATTCACAATGGAAGGAAACATGAAATTACAATTGGAGATTAGTGAAAATAAGATGTAATTCCTTTTCATGTACAAATTTCCACTGGCCTGAGTTCAATTCAAGAACACTCAGGCTAAGAACCCATTTGAAAGGAATAGTTTCCAGTCTCCTCCATCATCTTCTATTGAATAGCTTATACCCATCACACCAATACCTCACTGCCCATCATCTTCTGGAGGACACCTTGCAACCAACTCTAGTTTATTCTTCTCCCAGTAATGGCCAATGCTGAAGTTATTATATGGAAATATATATATATATATATATATATATATATATATATATATATACACACACACACACACACACATCTATATATAAATAAAGATATTAGAAAGGGAGCACTGAAAAAATAAAATAAAAGTAATTGGCAAAAAAAATAAATATCTAAATATATTTTCATTAAAAAAAAAGGGAATATTAATTTTGAACTAGAGACAGAGGCAATGCATTGAGGCAATAGTTCAAATCCAAGGGTATAACTCTCATCATGGAGACATGGCCACTATTTTTTAATGAAGCATGATCCTATTCTTAGTTGTCACAAGTTGTGACCCTATGTTTATTTCTCAGCTGCTTCCTCCATAAAAGAAAATCTTCACCCACTGGTTATACTGGATTTCTAATTACTTTATACTTTAATTGGGCTTTGTGTACAACATTACCATGAAACTGGCTGTCCAACATATTATGGTTTCTTCTGGTAAAACTATAACCCTTCAACCCCTGTAACTAGTGATTAAAAAAAAAAAAGAAGAAACATGAACCTGCTTTGACACCATTAGTACTGAATTAATATTTCCATTTAAACTAATTTCTGCATTTTAATCATTAGCTGAGATGAACTGGTTTGCTGATGTGTATTTAAGAAATGCTGCCTCAAAAGAGGATAAAATAAAGATACAAATGGGGATTGTGGAAGATTTAAAAAAACAATCACTGCAGGTGGAAGGAAGGCAAGAGGAAAGGAACATGTGTAAAAAGGCAGACAATAGACATAAAAATGAAATTCACTAAAGAAAAACACGGAAACAAAACAAAACAGTCAAGTGTTCTGCATATTTTCAAATATAGGTCAGATAATAAAAATGTTCAAATTGTAAACAATGGAAGTTCAAAGAAGGGAGTATAAAACAAAAGGAGACGAAACTTAGTAACATTGCCACATTTCACTAAGAAGAAAATCCAAATGGCCAATGATCAGATGAGACGTTTAAGTTTGGGATAATTAGATATATAATCCAAATAAGTATGACTAGAAACACAAAAACAGTTTTACACTCAGGCCACCAAAAGTTAACATCTAACAATACTGAATATTAGTGAAGAAGTCTAGAAATTGGTATTTCAACAATTTTGATAGTAAGGATATTAACGAGTTGCAGATTCATGAGACTTCAGAATCCAATTTGATAATTTCTAGGAAAGGTGAATATGGATATACTATATGATAGTGCCATTTCAATTTCAGTTATATACCATAGAAAAAACTTGTATATGTTTATAAGAAGGCATATACAGTACAATGTTTATAACAGCACTGTTAATAATTGAAATAAAACTGGAAATAATTTAAATGACCAGATACAGAGGAATGATCCTAAACAAAAAGTTATAGATTTTTTAATCTTTCAGCTATAAAACTAATAAATTAGATTAATACATTTCTAAATGGATAAATATAAAAAAGAGAATATGAATAGGATAAAACCTCAGTATATATTATAAATAGGATAAAATAGGATAAAACCTAAAACCAAGAGAAAATGTTACTTCTTATATTTGTTTATATATTTAATACATTTTTCTTTTTTTTTTTTTTAAGATTTTATTTATTTATTTATTTGGAAAGAGAGAGAATGAGAGAGAGCATGAGAAGGGAGAAGGTCAGAGTGAGAAGCGGACTCCCCATGGAGCCGGGAGCCCGACGTGGGACTCGATCCCGGGACTTCGGGATCATGACCCGAGCCGAAGGCAGTCGCTCAACGAACTGCGCCACCCAGGTGCCCCTTTAATACATTTTTCTAAAATACCTTCAAAACACTGCATTCTCTAAAATAACCTACTGGAGAAAACCCAGAGAAAAGGGACATATGAAATAACACATGGGTTGATAAGTCATGGTAAATGACTAGTTAAAAACACTTAAATCTGGAACTAGGTTGAAACAGGAGTGAGAATATTGGCTACAAAATGGGAGACAATATTCTATATTCTATAATACCACAATATAAAATAACAATGTTTCTAACACATTATTAATTGCTAACTATGTAGCAGTGAACAAGGATGTTTATGTTTAGCAAAAAGTTGAGTTACCATCCAAAGTAAAAATATAGGAACTGAATTTCAGAAAATAATCATTCTAACCATTTAATATTATTCATAATCCATTTTCTTAACTTGTGTAAATTAAAATACACTTGACCTCATTACTAGATATAACGTTCCTTCATACAAATCTCACAGATGCAATTCTACATATGTTCGCATGCAGATATATACATCTTGCAAATTCTATGCTTGTGAGGTCAGATTTAGAACTGCCATGAAATCACCCAGGACTTTCTGGCACATTGTGTTAATAAAATGTAAATAAAGGAAGGAACCAAAAGAGGGAACAAAAGAACCTTAATGATGGAAAAATTTTACCTAGCTGATAGTCATTATTTCAGTTTTACCCTTAGTTTTCCATTTTATTGTTATATGAAACAATTTATTTTGAAGAACTAGTGCACATGGAATACATTTTGCAAATTATCTTATTTGATCACTCACCCTTCCCCTCTTTCTCCTCTTTACACACATACCACATACAAACACACACACATGCACATAGAAAGAAGTATAAAATGAAGTTCACCAAAAAAGCTAATGATAATTTTTTCTGCAAGGTAGGGGTTTTAGGTGATTCTGATTTTTTTTCTTTGTACACTTGCTCTCCACATTTAAAACTGTGATAGCAATGCAAGAAAAAATCAAATTAACTTTGATTACTGAAAACAGTTAGTAGAAATAAATTTTATCTTTAAAACATTTACATACATAAAGTAATACAAAGCAGACCTAAAATGTATACACAGCTAGGAAAGTAAAATAAGCAAGATTTTCATAACTAATAATAAAAGGATTTAAAATTTTTTTTCACATTACCTCAAGAAAAATGTTCAAAAATATCTCTGCCTTAATAAAATCCATAATAAAATTTATTACAAAATCATATGGTACTATGAATGAATATACAAGTATTTATTAAAAATTAATAAACTGAATGACGCCTGGGTGGCTCAGTGGGTTAAGAGTCTGCCTTCGGCTCAGGTCATGATCTCAGAGTCATGGGATCGAGTCCCGCATAGGGCTCTCTGCTCAGCAGGGAGCCTGCTTCTCCCTCTCTCTCTGCTTGCCTCTCTGCCTACTTGGGATCTCCATCAAATAAACAAACAAACAAACAAACAAACAAATAAATAAATAAAATCTTAAAAAAAAAATTAATACACTGAAACCAAATCTATCCTCTTTGTCAAAGTTTACATCACAAAACGTCTGCAGTTCAATGGTTAGTTAAAAGATGATAAAAAGGAAAATGGATATGTAAAAAATTTTAAACTAAAATATCATTGAATAAAATTCTGCACAATAAATGAATTTCTAGATTTAGTTGTCAGTTATAAGAGTATTTCTTCTAGATATTGATAAGGACAAAGTTACTAAAATTCTTACCAACAGGTCTTCCTTCTGGCTTTAATATTACCTGTTCATAATCAATTTGCTCATAGCCTTAAGACAAAATAATTTGGTCTTGAGGTCAGAGAGAACAGAGAGATATTTCTTTGGTCTTGAGAACAGAGAGATATTCACAAGGATTGCCTGAAGAATACGCATTACAGACATTCCTTTAGATAAGCTCCACTGTATACCCTTGGAACAAGCCTGAGCCCCATAGATTTTTTCTCTTATCAAGGTATATTTTTCTGGAGCAACTAATATTTTATCTCATGGAAACTAACTTCTGTGGATAAGATGATGGATTTTGTAGATGAATTATCCGGATTCACATCCCAGCTCAACCAGTTAATAGTCAGTCAAATGACTTCAGACAAAACACCTAACTTCTCTGAGATTCCTTTTCTGCATATATAAAATTGAACAACATCACCACTTTGGAGGTTCATTGCAATAATTAAATAACATAATCATATTGCAAAGACTGAGTACAATTCTTAGAATACTATGTGATTGATAAACATTAGTTCTTTTATCATAAATAATATCATATCATAATTATTGATACAAATTTTGCTTTTACTACCAATCAACTCAGAATACAATCTATGATCTTCTTTATTAATACTAGCTTCTATGACATAAATGTTTGTTTTCCTATTACCCTCTGAATTTATCTATGTTTTTTCTTCCCTGGTGTCCCTTTTCCTTCATGTTATTTATCAAGTTAGTATTCTGTTCAATCTTGTATATTCTAGTAATTACTCTTGAAATTAAGAAGCATGTAGCAAATACATATATTCTTTTTTTTCCTTATATTCTTTTATAAATATATAAATAATCAAATAAAGACTGGGTTTTTAAATTATTAAGTAAACTCTACTTAGGGCTCGAACTCATGACCCCAAGATCAAGATTTGCACGATCTACCAACTGAACCACTCAGGCACCCCATAAAGACTGTTTGAATAATGTTTCATATCCTGTAAAATTAACATTAACATAATATTATGTTTCATGTTACCTAAGTGCACTTGGGCTATCGATATCATCAGGAAACAACTAGGAATAAAGTATTACCACCTCAGAATAAAATATTCAATTGCCCAAAATTAATCGACAATGATAACAAAAAACTTACTTGAAATCAGTCTAGTGTTTTTACCTGAAAAATAGCCTATGCTGTGGCTTATACATAAATATGCATGAAAACTCACCACAACACAAAATACTATTACACCTTGGTTGGTGAAGAAAGCCAAATGGTACAGAAATATATACACGGTCAGGAAAAAAAACCCCCAATTTTAATAGCAAAGATTACATTAACATATTGATTCCTGGCAAGCACTCTAACAAATATTATAAATCTTAAACATACAAACTTAAATTAAAAAAAGAAACAAACTATACCAGAAGTTTAAAAAAAAAAAAGGTTTCTGACATTACTAGTTGTCATTGAAAAAGACTGTGAACAATATAAATTGAACAATATAAAATTATACTCCAATTTGTTATTCTAGTGTCTTCCCCCCCAAATACTTTTATTTTATTTTTTTCAGTGTTACAAGATTCATTATTCATGTACCACACCCAGTGCTCCATGCAATAGGTGCCCTCCTCAGTACCCACCACCAGGCTTGCCCAACCCCCCACCCCCGCCCCTCCAATACCCTCAATCTGTTGCTCAGAGTCCACAGTCTCTAATGGTTCATCGCCCCTCTGATTTCCCCCCATTCACCCCTCCCTTGCCTCTCACAATGTCCTCCATGTTTTTCCTTATACTCCATACGTAAGTGAGACCATATGATAATTGACTCTCTCTGCTTGACTTATTTCACTCAGCATAATCTCTGTGTCTTTTTCATCTGAGATATTTTGGCATTCACTTTGTTTTCCATAATACTCTCACACAGCCCCAGTAGGATTAAGTTACATTTTACAATACTTGGTTAGTATCCATAGGTAAATGGGTCATACAACTAGGTGGGTTATAGCAAAATTTCTTATAAAGAAATTATTCCTAGATAATTTTCAAAGAGATTGCATTACCAAGCAGTCTAACTATAGTAAGACTCTCAACTAGTAAGTATTCTAGTAGGACAAAATCTAAAAGCAAATGGACATTTCATAAATTTGATTCTTGCTTCAATCACATGGTATAGTTATTAATAATATTGCCATTACATGGCTGATGCATTCATTATTTTTTATATTATTTCTACTGATATGCCTTCTCCAAATATAATTTAAGGACTGATTTTATCCACTGTACCAGACCTAGCAATTTACTGAATTAAGTACTAAATAAAATTTGTAGTACAGGTATTGTCACAATCTATCTTTAAATAAAAACTTAACTGAATTCTAGTCCAGGGCTAGTTTTGAAATTTTTAAAAATCTAATTTAAAACAACATGGTAAAGAAGCAGAGCAAAGTGGTATTTTTTAAGCTTGTAAAAAGAAAATGACACTCAGAAGTTGAAATCCCCTCCAAACTAAGTTACTGGAATGAAAAAGCTGCTGAATGATCCATGAGTGCCAGAAAATATGTTCTCACACCGGCGCAATCTTAGATGTAAATCTTGAGATATGTCCCAAAATGGAGCAGTTAATTTCATTCTCTCATGCATTTTGATTGAAAAGGAAAAAGGTTTGCTTGAAATCAAAACGCCCAAACCTAAATTAATTGTAGAGTTCAAAGTACACTTTATAAAACCTCACAAAAAAATATGTGTGTGTATCCTGAATTAAATTTTCAATATTAACTTGCAACATCATTAGCACATTTAGTCCTTAAATGGATCCTTTCTGTTAATATAATCATCCCAGTTTTAAAGACACGGAAAGTAAGGTCAGAAAGTTTAAATGAACCATGAATTAGGTCAGTTAATGTCCATTGCTAAATACAATCTCTTCTTTCTATTTTGTTTTTGGTAAATTTTCTTCTTAGTATTTATTTTTAGAAATAAATGGCTTTAAATAATGTTGAGAAGAAATAAAACTAACTGTAAAATTAGTAACTAATTTTTCTTATTTCATCCTACCTTGATTTTCTCACTTACCATGATATTATATTCAAATTAAGACTTTATACATAGAATTTTACTGAGTATGCAATATTTGATACAGAGACGGCATAACTTATAAAATCATTCCCTTACTGTTGACTAGTTTCTTTCCAATTTCCACTACTCTATACCATGTTAGTTTAAAGATATGTGTGTGTAGGGGCGCCTGGGTTGCTCAGTTGTTAAATGTCTGGCTTTGGCTCAGGTTATGATCCCAGGTTTCTGGGATGGAGACCTGCATCAGGCTCCCTGCTCGGCAGGAAGCCTGCTTCTCCTTCTCCCACTCCCCCGCTTGTGTTCCCTCTCTTGCTATATCTCTCTTTTTCAAATAAATAAATAAATAAAATCTTAAAAACATATGTGTGTGTGTGGAGGGGGTGTTTTAAGGTGAGTTATCACATCGGAGATGACTGATCTAAATAGTTTTATAACAAATTAATTCCATGCACTGTCCAAAACAACATGGGAGAAAATTATTTACATTTGTTTTGAAACACAAAATAAATTAGTCATGACAAAATGCTGAAATCTATTGAATGAATATTTTCAGGTGATCAAGGAGGCTTCTTCTGTTTTAACTGTTCTATTACTCAACATTATTTAAATTAGACTGTGAACGAACTTTTTAAATGACACATGAATTTCTGTAAGAATTAGTTAAGATACCATAATTAAAATTTTAATTTTTAATAACTCAAAGTTCTAAAAAAATTAGAAACTCCATGCCACAACTGCTATTAAGTTGACAAAGGAAGCTCCTGAGTGCCACCCATAGGAGTGTTGAGCATCTAGGAAGGGTGAGAGTATCCACATCCTTGTATCTCTGTCCACATTTAATTTCTATCTACCCATATCGATATCAGTATCTGTAATGATTTCTGTGCTTTTTTTCAGCACAGTCCCCTCTACTGGGAGAGCATGATAAAGAGACTGAAGAGACAGGTAATTCCTGGCCATCTTATTTGGGAAATTAGGAAAACTATTCATTTTAGTGGGCATTTTCTAAAAACAGTGTATCCTAATTCGATGACTTTGTTTACAACACAGACCTTAAGGGCTGTATTCAGCTCCCAGAGAAATGACCTCTGTCTCAGGAGTGCCACTTTGGGAGTTAGCCCTGAAAATTCATGTGTCATTTTCTAAAGACATAATGTAGTAAGTCTTCCCTGAGAGGTGTATTTCAACGAAATAAATCTTCCCTCCCTGAGAAGATACAGATGTAACGATTAAAGAAGAAATAATTAAACAACAACATCCATACCATCCATGACTGCAAAGGACATTTTAGGAGACCACAACCTGTAACTATAAAATTACAAAAGCAAAGTGGCAAAATGCTCATATTTCACACCAACTGACAGATTGTGAAAAATTTTAAAGAGACGAGGGTTATAGAGACTGTATATTAAGCCTTTTTAGAAAAAGAGTCCTTGAAAGAAAGCAAAAACTTTGTGAATCCCTATGTTGTACACTGGTGTGCATGGACACATGTGTACACACGTAATTGAGAAAAATAATAAAATAAAGAAGCAAACTACACACTTCTAAGGAAAGCTTCCTTCAGTCTCACTGTAAAACATTTCCTTGGTATAATGATATAGTTTATAGAAGAACAAGGAAGAGGGTTGAGTCTAAACTCAGGGCAAGCGTGAGGGCAGAGTGGGATGAGAAGAGAAGGAGAGGGGAATGGAAAAATAACACCTTAAATAAAATTTTACTTTCCTCAATACAGTTAATCCAAAGTCATTTCAGCCAGCATGTCACAACCTACTTATACATCAACTGGGTTTGAGTGACAAAAATTTGCCAAGCCAAAAGGGAGGCAGTATTTGTCAAAAAGACTGAATTGCACTTTCATATTAGTACAAAAAACGACAGTGCATGATGATTGCCACAAGCATGATGTTGTTTAGGGGATAATTTGGGCACCTTAACAGTAGGTAGTAATGGAAAATGTCTATCTCTTTTTCTTTCCTTTCAAGGTAGGCACTTGTAATGTGCCTTGTTATATGGCCACACCATTTCTCACTCCAAACTCCTTAAATACCACCTGTCCAGGCTGAAAATATATTTTTTTGACTAAAGACATACGCAGTATTCCTTGCTAAAAAACCACAATATAACAAATGCTTTATTGCCCCCAGAAAAATTAAAATATCATGCACTATCTGTATAGATAACAGAGTAGCTCTGTTTCACTGCTCTGCTAACATAGGCACACATTTATTTCTCTGTTTTTCAGAATTTTGATGACTGGTCTATTGAAGGGCTGTAATAATATCCTTTTACTTTTTGAAAGAATATTTCTACCTCTAGGAGCACCTGGGTAGCTCAGTGGGTTAAAGCCTCTGCCTTTGGCTCAGGTCATGATCTCGGGGTCCTGGGATCGAGCCCCACATTGGGCTCTCTGCTCAGCAGGGAGCCTGCTTCCTCCTCTCTCTGCCTGCCTCTCTCTCTGCCTACCTGTGATCTCTCTCTCTGTCAAATAAATAAAATATTAAAAAAACATTAAAAAAAGAATATTTCTAATTCTAGAAGAATTGTTTCATCAGATCAATTCTTGATTTAAGATAACAGTACTATCATCCAATTTTAACTTTATTATAAATATATGTATATATATTTCTGTCAAAACTTATTTCCAAGAGCTTAGCAGATTTCCAAATATGACACTTTCTCTCATAGTCAATTTCATATTGGAGGTGATAATCACTTATCTTGTTAAAATATAATAAATTGATCAACCAATTTTAGAATATATTGTGAGAGTCTTTTTTTACTAAAATTGCACACAGCTAATAGCTGATTAGACTAAACATGATTTAAAAAAGGCTTACTGATTGCGAAATTATAATTATAAAAATATTGTAACTGAAAGAAAAAGTGGTCAGCTAAAAAAGCAGAAATCCAACTTAACTAGCCCACGTAATGAGCATCATACTCAAAGACTCAGGATTCATTTAAGGAATGAATCACTAAAGATTCCCCATTTTTATTTTGATAATGGGCAATTGTGGAGTCATTTCCTTAAAACGATATTTGTACTACTGTTTTATAATATAGTCTCAATCTTGTAGACCTACTTTTTAGTTTCTAAGAACATTCCACTAAAATCTGACAGAGTAGAAGCACTTATTTTCTGTTCTTCACTGAAACAGAGAGGTGCTCTATTCTCCACCTCTGGGGGAAAATCCTTGGTGAGTCTAGATATTTAAGTTTGTCCTAGAGAGTCTTCTCTCTTAAAGGTTTAAATAATCAGACTAATTATTTTTAACTCATTTTCAAACTCAAGTGCAGAATTTGATACAACACTGGAGAAAATGTGTTGTTATAACACAAAGTTCTAGTAAGATATCTGTACAAGACTGTCTGTCCCATACTAGCATTGTAAAGAATGAACACGAGCGCTGCTGTTAATCCCTCATACACGTGATCCTCTCCTGTCATGATGTGGGGATCCCTGGGGGCTCACTATTACTCTCTGCGGGGAGGCACCATGAGAGGTCAGCGAGCAATACAGAAAAGAAGATAGAAGTGAACTGAACAGGGCACCTGGGTGGCTCAGTCAGTTAAGCGTCTGCCTTTGGCTCAGGTCATGATCCCAGGGTGCTGGGATTGAGCCCCACATTGCGCTCCCTGCTCAGCTGGGAGTCTGCTTCTCCCATTTCCCTCTGCTGTGCGCTCTCTCTCTCAAATAAATAAATATAACTTAAAAAAAATAGCTGGTGAAAACCAACACCAAATAACATTTTAATTCTACCCTTGGCATAATGCTCTGAGCTGTCCATTATGGGGAACACTTAAATTGCATCTAAGGATATCAGAATTAGATATCTAATTCTGACTAATTAGACTAATCAGTCTTTCTAAAACACACTGAACAAACTTAATGTATTTGTAAACATAAAATGCTGCATATTTTAAAGTTGGTTCTTTGCAAAAACATTAACAGTTTGAGTAATCTGGACAGTTCATGCAATAAGATACTAATGTATACAGTATGAAATGGTATAATAGTACATTCTCCCCACAGAAGAATGTAATTTTTTCATCGTGTTTCATAAGACATATTTGAATTTTCTTTTTAAAGATCTTATTTATTTATTTGACAGAGAGGAGAGAGATCACAAGTAGGCAGAGAGGCAGGTAGAGAGAGAGAAGGGGAAGCAGGCTCCCCACAGAACAGAGAGCCTGATGCGGGGCTCGATCCCAGGACCCTGAGATTAGGGCCTGAGCCAAAGGTAGAGGCTTTAACCCACTAAGTTACCCAGGCGCCCCGATATATTTGAATTTCTAATTCAAGAAAAGCATACCCATGACTCCCGACACCATGAATGAAAGCGCGGTGACACCCAGAGCCTTATATGCTGCTCTCGACGTTCTCTACTTACCTGTATGAAGACCGATGAATGTAACTGCCTACACCCAGTATCTCACCGGAAATATTAAAAATAGTGATTTTTCTTCTAACATTTTCCCCAGGGTTTAACTTAAGACCTGTCACACTATACCTGATTTTCCAAGCCACGATTCACTTCCAATGTGTCACAAAATTTGACTGATTGTGCCTCTCAAATCTCTTTCAACCCTGCCTCCTCATTGGAATTCTTATCCCTACTGCTCCAGTTCAGGCACCAACCAATTTTTCCTTAGTCTGAGGTAACAGCCTTCTAATCTCCCTGAAATCTCCTTCCAATCCTTTCCCTAAACCACCACTAGAGAAATATTTCTTTAAAAAAAGAAAGATTTATTTTTTGATGCAGGGGAGGGCAGAGGGCGAGAGAATCCTGAAAGACACTATCCGCTGAGTGTGGAACCAGGTCCCTGAGACCATGAACTGAGCTGAAATCAAGAGCCAGTCACTTAACTGGCTGTGCCACCCAGGTGCCCCACTAGAGAAATACTTCTAAAACACCCCGAATCATTCTAAACATTTTAATGAAAAGATTCAAATTAATTATTCTTTTGAAAATCATTCCCCACAACAAAATATTTGAAAGTATTAGTGGAAAAAATCAAGATGGACAAATAAAAAAAATGGATAGATGTACTGATATGTGATATGGTAATTATAAAGAAAGGTAAATTATAGTGGTAGATGTATGGGTATTCACCGCAGAATTCTTTTAGATTTTCTGCAAATTATAATTTTTGAAATATCAGAGAACTGCTATTTTTAATGAAATGGCTAATATTTATTGCATAGTAATGTAGTAATGGCTACCATTTCTTGTGAGCTTCTTATATGCTAAGTAGCATTTCTCCATGCATTATTTTCTAATTGTGTGCAAAAATATTTAATAGTTTGGATGTTTTTGACTCTCCAGAATATAGAGTAGGTGGTGAGGGAAAAAAGCTCTGATTTGTTGCGTTTGCCAATATCCATGCTATAACATTCTGGCTACAGTTTTTAAGCTTCCCAAGACTGAACTAGAAGATATACTCATCAATGTATCATTATATATTATCTCCAACATACACATAAAATAGTCATAAATAGCTGGAAGAACATAGATAATGGTGCAATATATTAAAATAATGTATTGAGTATACATTACTTTTGTACAAAATATAATTGGCATAATTTTAAGTTTGTATAATTTAATTTTTAATAATTTAACTGGCTGACAAAATTCCTAAAAATTGAACAATCAGTTCTCTGCTTTAGCACATCACTGATTATCTGACAAATATCAAATTGGGAAGGTTTGATTTTTGATCATTATTTTACAGATGACAGTATGAAACATTAAAGAGACTTCAGTTACTTGCCCAATAGTGATTATTACAGCCAGCTTTCAATCTAGATTTTACTGACTCACAAACCTTAACTCATAACTGCTAATTCTCAGAGTCTTCTGCCTGATGAAATTCTACTCATACTTCAAGGCTCTTTTGTGCTTCCAGAGAGCCTAAAAGCACCTCTATTAACCACTTATCGGTCTAATTATGTATGTATATGCCCATCTTCTAACCTCTCAAGGCAGCTCTGCATAGAAATTCACTCAAGCAGTCTGGATTTGCATCCAAGAGTTGATACTCATGCCTAACACCTAATAAGTACTCATTACATGTGAACTATTATGACCACGATTCCTTAGACTTCGAGATGTTACAGATCAGAGTCTTTGTCTTTGAAAACCTGACACTTAAGGAAGTGTCTGGGACATAGTAGACAGTCATGTAAAAGAAAGCAAGAAAGTAAAGTAGGAATGATAGTCTTGGTTTTCTCATCAAATAGCTTTTTGATACTGATCAAATCACTTCATGACTATATCCAAGTGCGCAGAATGGTAATAAATGGGGAAATTGGACTTGATTAATTCTCAAGTACTTTCTTGTACAAAAACTTCATGGCTGCATGCATGCCCTTGAAGCTGCCAGTAAAGTGCACTGATATAATACTTACAGAGTAACTGAATAATATGCATCAAAAAATTTTCAGCCAAGTAGAAGGATGATATGTGCAAAATTCTTATTGTAGCATGTACAACAGCCAATCACTGGAGTCCAAAACTTCAGTAATAAAAGAGTGCTTAAATACGTTCTAGCACCAAGTTCCAATAGAATACTATGCAATCATTAAAAATGATGGGTTAGAATGCTCTACAGAATGACAAGAAATGAATTAATATGATGGCAAGTAAAATAAGCAGATTGTAAGACTGTCTATGTCCTATACTTACAACTTAAAGGAAAAAACAGAGGCATGGAGAAAAATAATACTGCATCAACAGAAATGACAACAGTTTTATCAACACTGTGGCATTAGAAGTGCTCTTTGAAAAAATTCTATTTGCAAAATTTTGTGTAATGCTCTGTTATATATAATTTATAAAAGCAATTCGGGTGTTTGAATTCTAATGAAGTCTTTACAAAATCTGGGACTTCCAGCGAGGGACTTCTAAAACAAAAAAACAAACTTAGGGATAGTTAGTGCACCCATGGCACCTTTTTTCCTCCTAAGGAGACTGGGGCTGGTTGTTTTAGAGAGCAGACGCATTCATAACACACACACATGCATTTGCTGCAGAATTCACCAGAGTAGAA
Source organism: Nasua narica (assembly GCA_028533885.1). Lineage (NCBI taxonomy): Eukaryota > Metazoa > Chordata > Mammalia > Carnivora > Procyonidae > Nasua > Nasua narica. The sequence goes on from CM052802.1 coordinate 31,455,702, forward strand.
AGAGAACTCTGGAACAATGATTCTGCTCTTTAGTATTCCTCAGAAATGTCATTTTTAAGGTAGTGTCCAAACTGCTAAAATTGACTGCAAATTTTTAAGATAAAACCTAACTTAGTTCAATTAAGCTTAAAAACCAACTATTAATTCAACGAGCTGATCTTTTCCAAAAGTAACAGGCTCACTGATGGAACTTAGCCTTAAAAATGAGTTTTTCCCTCAGTGGAGATTAAGCCAGAAGTAAAGAGGAGACAGAAGTTAAAGGATTATCTGAGCCAGCTGGAAGGAAGATGCAGAGAAAAACCTTTGCTCCCAGTTGCTTCCAAAAACAAGCAGAGTCCTGTATTCTGATGGATTTAATGTGAAGAGGCAACATAGGGGAAAAGTAAAGAACCCCACAGAAGTGAAACTGAATAGAATGAGGAGTTGCTTTCCACATCCTGTCACCTGTTGGTAGTGGTCTATCTATGTATTAACGAAGCTACCTGTTAAAACTGCTTTTATTTATTTATTTGTTTGTTTGTTTGTTTTTGAATTTTATTTATTTGACAGAGAGAGACAGAAAGCAAGCATGAGCAGGGGAACATCAAGGAGAGAGAAAGGGAGTGGGAGTGGGAGAGGAAGAAGGAGATCCCTGATCATTGGGGAGCCCGGGGAGCCTTGATTCCAGGACCCTGGAATCATGACCTGAGCTGAAGGCAGACACTTAATGACTGAGCCACCCAGGCGCCCCTAAAACTGCTTTTAAAAATGAGATAGATGAGAAGTGTTGTCTTCTCTTCACTAGTTTATGTCTAGCTCTCCCATAGCGTCTGGTAGGGGCTCAAAATTCATAGACTAAATCATGGAGAAAAACAAAACCACCAGCCCATCTGATCAGAGAGTGTATGTTAATAAATCTGGTATAGAGAGACTGCTCTGATTTAAAAGGACAAACCTTCATACCCTACAGCAGTATTGTGCTTCATGATGGCATCTCCCTGGAGAGAGGACAGCTGTTGCCATCTTCATTTTGCAGTTCTTAAATTACAGAGC
>CM052802.1:31457233-31548843 GCA_028533885.1 Nasua narica
TTTGCTGTTCGTGTATAGGAATGCAACTGATTTCCGTGCATTAATTTTATATTCTGACACTTGACTGAATTCCTGTATGAGTTCTAGCAGTCTTGGAGTGGAGTCTTTTGGGTTTTCCACATAAAGTGTCATATCATCTGCAAAGAGTTAGAGTTTGACTTCTTCTTTGCCAATTTGGATGCCTTTTATTTCTTTTTGTTGCCTGATTGCTGAGGCTAGGACTTCTAGGACTATGTTGAACAGCAGTGAAGATAGTGGGCATCCCTGCCATGTTCCTGATCTCAGGGGAAAAGCTCTCAGCTTTCCCCCATTGAGAATGATATTTGCTGTGGGTTTTTCATAGATGTCTTTGATGATGTTGAGGAATGTGCCCTCTATGCCGACACTGTGAAGAGTTTTGATCAGGAAAGGATGTTGTAGTCAAATGCTTTCCAGATTTCTTAATACAAATTCTGTGCACTGTTCGAAACTGAGTATTGTTTTCGAGTTTCCAAAATTAGATTGAATTCTGGCCAAACCATCAATAAGTTACACAATCCCCTCCTATTCCAATTTCATGTTTTACAAAATGGGGTGGGGGGATACCTGTCTTTTAGAGTTGCTCTGAGCATTCCATAAAATAATATACTTAAAGCTTTTTCCATAGCACACACTATGGATTTAATATTTAAATGCTTCTATTTTTTTTCCTCACTATGTAATCACATCAATAAGTTAAAATTTTTGGTTTGCAAAAAAAAAAATTTTTTTTGGTTTGCTTCTTTTGTTATTTTACTGGGTTATTATCAATGATATTTAATTGTTTGGGCTGATTTTTATTCACTAAAATGATTAGATGAGCTTATTATTTTAGCATCATAAAGAGGAAGCAATAAAATTAGTATAATTTTTAAACAGTCTGGTATTTGGCACTGAAACAATATTGGCTCTTAACAATGTGCTTGGAATCACTAATTCTGAGTGAAGTATGTTTTCGCTGATATTAAGGGCTTTGGTTTGGTTTTGGCATGACCTGGTGACATAATGAACCAGTGGAGATCACTTTCGGATCTGTGTGAAATGAAAAGAAAATTGCAATGATGAGATGGTTTACAAATGAAAAGAAATGCAATTGTGTCAAAGAGAAAAGTAGAGGCCACTTACTGCAGGGTCCTTGGCGTGCGCGCATGAACAGGGGGCTGCTCTCTCGCTCAGCACGCCGTGTCATCTCAATTATGTCTCTCGATGTGAGTCTTCACCCCGTGATACAGAGCATCAGTGAGGGAATCAGGCTTCCATTGCAGAAGCTTGACAGTCCTGCTTTTCCAAAATGTCGTGGTATTATTATTTAACACAGATATTTTCATTATATTTTTAAAAGAGCTTTGATGCGTGGTAATTGACATATGATGAACACTTTTCTTTTTTCTTTCAGGTTTTGATAAAAGAACTGATGATTTATAATTTATTTATAATTAGTTATAAACTAATCATTAGGTTATTTTTTATTTGAACATAACTGGTATTTAAAGACATCGAACGAATAAGTACCATTTATTTCCCCATCACCTTGTGCATTGTACTCCTTTGGGCTAGAGGACCTAATACATGCTTCTGCTCATCCAACGGACATCAAAAAGATGAGATGATTGTCTTTAATGGAAGCAGATTTAATATGTTCATTTAGTGAAAACTAATGAAGTTATTCTTCACTCAGTAGGTCAATTTTAAGTGAGCATTTACTATGTGACATTGTGCCTAAGTCCATGACGAATGCAAAGAATGGCATGATTTTTGTCTTCATGAAGTGCACACTCCCCTTGGAAGAGAGAAGGCATTCTAAAAGTCTAAAAAGCATTTAAATTAGACAGTATTTTCCAGGAGAGTAAGATTAAAAGTATACCCATGATGCTCTTGAATCATTGTTTTAGTTAATATTTCCAATATACAGTTTTTAAGGTGTCGGGAAAGTATGGATGATATTTTTGAAAAAGAATTCCTTAAATAATTATAATAATCAAATTGAATACTTTAAGAAAAATATTATGAAATGTCTTTAAAATATGTATTTCTGAGGTACTTCGTTCCTTGATGAACTGGACAAATGAGTTATACTTTACTTTAGAAAATGCATAAAAAAATGCATTCTCAAAACATATCGAAGAAAAAGAAATGAAATGGAACTGCTATACCTCAGTTGCTAAGTGCATTTTAATGATTTTTTAAGGCCTTCCACTTATTATGTATTTTTTTAAAAAAAACAAGCAAGCAAAAATCCTATGTGCTAGTGAAGTATAAATAACCTTAATCGTTGAAGTATAATTATTTGAATTTTTAAATTTAGTTTACTTATGAGAATTTATTAGTAGATGACCCTAATTCAAGAAAAATCATTATAATTTCAGAAGAATCAAAAACTAACTACTTGGATATTTCTTTAAATTAAACTTTTGAAGAGTTCATAGTAAGGTACCTTTTATTAGGTGCTCAGATGGTTTGTACTTACCAAATACTCTTTTTACATTTTAAAAGTCATACCAAAATGTTCCAAGAAAGCATTAGGGTATATTAGAATATTATAAATAGCTGCAGTTTGATCATGACATTTGGTTGCTGGAAATGTCCTTGAGCGACCATTCATGTGGAAGATAAATAACAAACAAAACCCTTTACACTCAAAACCAGAATTCTTGAAATTTTCAGTACTAGTGTTTAATGATATATTGACGACTTCACTTGCAGAGAAAAAGAGTTTGCACTCACATATGAAAACGACTGGGTGGGCTCAAGGGATTCAGTTTAGCAGGAAAACTTTATGTTTAGCAGCATTATCTATTCTTTTTAAAGTTTTCTGTTTGTTAGATTTCTGATAGATTTGGGGGCTGTTTTTATTCTGAGTTAGATGTTGTCCCTAGTGCTTTACACACATATTCTTCAAGAACCTGAAAACGGGCAAAGTAATTCAGAAACATACTTTTTTTTTTTCAAAAATTATTTAACTTTATATTTTGAAAATTATAAATGAATGCTTTTATTTTCTATATGGGGGGTAGAAGGTGGGTTAAATAGCCACCGGTGACAGGTAATCCAGTTTGGGAGAAAAACAAAAAACAACCTCTTCCAAAAAATCTTCAGGATTTTTTTTTTAAAGATTTAGTTAGTTAGTTGGTTAGTTAGTTAGAGAGCGGAGGCGGGGTTGGGGGAGGGCAGAGGGGGAGGGAGAAAGAAACTCAAGCAGACTCCACACTAGGCATGGAGCCGGACACGGGGCTTGATCTCAGGACCCTAAGATCATGACCTGAGCTTAAACCAAGAGAATCAGATGCTTAACCAACTGCACCACCCAGGCACCCCCATCTTCAGGATTTTATTCTTGTAAGTGTTAATGTTATTGGACCCCTAATACAGAATTATAATAAAATTAATAGCCACATTTCATTCATACAGTGTGCCAAGTATTTTTTTTTCAAGTATTTTTCTAAACACTTTATATGTAGCATCTTATTTAATCCTTACCACAGTTCTTTGAGATAGATACTATTTTTCCCCTTTCCACCAATCTAGGAATGATGCTTGTAGATGTTAAGGAATTTGCACTTAAGTAACTGGAAGTCGGGGAGCCTGGGTGGCTCAGTCGGTTAAGCATCTGCCTTCAGCTTAGGTCATGATCCTGGGGTCCTGGGATTGAGCCCCTCGTTGGGCTCCTTGCTCAGCAGGGAGCCTGCTTCTCCCTTTCTCTCTGCCTGCCACTCCCCCTGCTTGTGAGCTCTCTCTCTCTCTGTCAAATAAATAAGTAAAATCTTAGAAAAACAAAAAAGGTAACTGGAAGTTCCTTTCCACAGCTCATTCCCTTTAACTTATTTCATACACATACATGGTCTCACAAGTAGAAGTCTCGACTCTCCTACTGTGGCTACATTTATAGTAACTTAGATAATAGAACATGTATAGAAGCATAGAGGCCGGGCAATATTCCTGTGAAACTTGTTCTAAGCCAATGAAACAGGCTACTATAAATAAAACCAGTGCCCAAAGGTTCTTGACCACAAGAATCACAGAGCATGATTGACAGTAAAGTCACATAAACAGTACAGATGCAGGTTCTAATTAAAGAACTAATTCTTTAGGTCTCCATGTGAGTGAAAAAGATGTTTAATATGCTTTTAATGATACCATCTGTTCTATAGTGTAACCTAAAACATAATAAGTTGTTTATAAATTAAACCCATACAGAACATCTTAATTTTAAGTTAGAATATCAAATCATCTAAGATACCAAAAGTTTATTCTTCCTGTGCTTTGAAAATAACATCCATTGACTTCAAGGATGTTTTTTCCTCTGTCTTGATGAGGATTATTTTAATATTTAATGTTCAAAGTCCTTAGATTTCATAACAACTCCTTTAGGGTAAAATTGTTTAAAGTTAATATATTTATCGTTTTCTTACCCTATGCTTAGCACTGAATAAGAAATAAGTGAAGTAATAAATATGTTTCTTGCTCTGGAGAAACTTGCTCTCTAGTTGGGAAAATAAAGAAAATTACTTAAAAGATCAGAAAACAATAAAAGGGGTTTAAAATGAATATCATTATTCTAGCCCAATATTCTCGATAGATAAAAATTTTAAAGTACTTTTCAAATTTCAAACATTAAATGCACACTTCCTTCTGTCAAAGATTTTCCACCTTCGGTTTTTCAAAGGTTCTGCAATAACCTTTTCCCCTCCTGTCACTTGATTTCTCCCAGTAATTTGACATTTTTGTTATTCAAATTGAAATTGTTACTTCACTTCTTAAGCATTAAATATGTTAATGCTATTTCCAGAGAATACATATGGTCAGTTGTTTAAATTTCACTTTGTAACTAAATTCAGACATAGCATTTTAATGGTGGCCTTTCTGTTATTAAAGTAACCTTCAATCAGCAAAAATTTATAGCTCATTTATTATGTTACAGGAACTGTAAAATTACCGCATTAAGATCCGTTAACTTATATATTCATCCATTCATTCATTCATCAACCCAAATATTTTTTGAACAGTGATTTTGTATAGGGCATTTTAGTATGGGGAGCTAGGAAATAATAAAGATTAAAAACGTAAATTATTAATACTAGATGGCAGTCAGTGTAGGGAGATAAATGAAGCATCGGTGGATCTTGGATTTTTAAAAAGATGGTTAAGGAAAAGTTCACGAAGAAGGTGACATTTGAGTGAAGCTGTTGAGTGACACAAGTGGCTATCTGGGAGAAGAACATTTTAGACCCAAAGAAGAGGAAGTGCAAAGCCCCTGCCAGAGGCAACAATGTACCTGGCTTGAGTGGAGTCTAAAGAGTAGCTTGGACGGAGAATAGTGGGTCTGAGGCCAGAAGACCTGAGGCTGGGAGTAGGGTTGTTAACAGTGGGTCCTGTTCTCTGGCTTCATTTCCTGAGTTGGGCCAAGAAAGAATTCAGAGCCAAGCTCTTAAGCAAGCAAGTATTTAATAGTGGTGGAAACGAAAGTACATTCTCAAAGTGGGAAGTGGGCAGGTCCAGGAAAGTGGCTGTGCTGGGGTCAGGGTTGTCTCATTTTTTCTATTTGCATGGGTTATGGGTCATAGCTAGAGTGGTCTCTGGCGAAGGTTGCCTCCAATCATCTAAGAGACGCCTCCTACCCATTGGTGGGGGGAGTTGGGGGCCCAATTTGGTTCTTGTTGAAACTGTCATGGCAGCCATCCCCCACAAGGTAGGGATCAAAACCGCAATGTAAATGCATAATTATGAAGCCGTAGGTTACTCTGTGGCAGGCCTGATTAGGGAAGAATGCGTGCTTGGAGGGTGGGGAGTGTTTCCTGGGCTGCTGGGTCCCAGGAGTTTACCCGGAAGTGTTTACCAACACTTGGAAGTTTACCCGAAGTGTTTACCTTCACAACGCACGCTTTGCTCCTCCTGGCAAGAGAGAATACAGTGATAGAGAAGTACAGTGATACTGGGAGTGGAAATTTTCCTTTGCTGTCCAAAATGCAACGAGGATTCCCTGCAACCTTATTTTTTCTGGAAGCTCTTCATATTCACTCCCTCCACAATGAAAACACCTCTTCATCCTTTAGAAAAGAGCTTGATTGTTATTACGATGGTGGAACAACTTACTGTTCTTGTCATCAATAAAATTTCATTGCCCTCTTTGGTCTAACAGAGCTTTAATTTTACCACATTAAGGTGCAATTTACCTATGTGTGGGCCATTTCTTTCACCACACTGTGAGTTTTGCAAGGAAAGGGGTCATGTCTTACTCATTTTTATGGCCTGCAGAATTGGTCTGGCTTATATGTATTTACTCACTAAATGTTTGTTAAAGTTAATTGTTCTAGTAAAAACTGATGTAGTTTATGCTGTGTTTTAAAAATGGGCTATATATTTCAAACATATTTCCTGATTCATTATTTTTTTTAAAGATTTTATTTATTTATTTGAGAGAGAGAGAAAGTGAGAGAGAGAATGAGAGGAGAGAAGGTTAGAGGAAGAAGCAGACTCCCCATGGAGCTGGGAGCCCCATGTGGGACTCGATCCTGGAACTCAAGGATCATGACCTGAGCCAAAGAGGTGCTCAACCAACTGAGCCACCCAGGCGCCACTGATTCATTATTTTAACACTCATTTATTTAGCACTATTTCCTCAAGGCCCATTTTATACGTTCTGCTTATTTCCATATAGGGCATAGTTTCTGGTTTCAAGTTTACATGTGAATATAGGAGACTTGAACATGCAGACATACAAGACGAATGGAAGATATTATGCATTAAATGCTTTAATAGAAGTACAGATGAAAGCCTTTAAGAATTAAAGATCACTTATTACTTTGTAAGATGTCCTAGGGAAAATAGTGCATTTTTTACAGGGCATTCAAATACTTCCATAGGGAAATCTACAGAGGAGGATATTCTGAGTAGATGGAGGGAAATGAACATAGTCCACATGTTGGGCAGTTCATGTTAACTTTGGTATCAAATGAATAGACTGGAGTACAGGGCATATCTCATATACAGAAGTATATGAGATAAAGTTGTATTAGGAGATCCTTAGGTTCTAGGAGAAGAGAGTTTATTTGTTTAACCTCGGAAACCTTCCACGGTGTTTTGAATAAGCAAGTTATGTAATGAGAACAGCACTTTGGAGGGTCTGGGTGAAGAATGCACTGGAGAGTGTTGGTAGTAGCAAGAATTTCCAGTTCCGAGAGAGGATTAGGCCCTGGATTAAAGAAAGGGACAGAGAAATGCCATAGATCTTAGGAAATGATGCAGTGTTTGGGTCACTGATTAGGGGCTAAGTGAGGAACAGAGCCAATAATATCGTTATAATATTCTTCTAATATTGTCAAGATTTTTGTAGAGGAACCAAAGTGTTTAAGGCAATCAAGAACAAACAAAAAATAATGTCTTAGTGCTTTTGTACTTTTACATACTTTCTTCTTTTACTGTTTTGTGACTATCTAGAAATTAGGAGCTTCTACATAATACTTTAAAATGTAGCTTTACTAGTACTCGTTATTAGGAGCAAAGGAAAGCAATCTCCTTGGCCATCATTCCCATATGTTGTCACCATTTTATGTTGTCCTGTGGAATTATTTGAAAATATTAGTAACTTTTAATAGAAAACCTCTTCATCGAATATTTTACATAAAGTATTTAATGATAAATAGGGTGCTTTTTTACCTGTACGATTTAAGGGAATTTCATTTTCTTTAAGGCCAACATAAAACACACTGGAACATTTGTCTAACCCTATAGACTGGCTCAAGGCTCAGTCCATGCTCTAAGCCTAATTGTTGAATAGCTTTCCAAAGGTAAGAAAATGAATGCTTCAGAATGCATGCCAAGATGAATCACCTATAACCTATTTCTGCCTTAAATGTCATCATATCTAGGACTTAATACAGATCCAGGGACAAAATCAATTAGTATAATAAAAGATATTTCATGAGGGAACAAAGGCTATAATAGGACATAATAGAAAAGCTGTAATAGAACATTAAAAGAGTAAAATAAGGTTTTGAAATTGGAAAATATTAGCTTCCCCTCTGTATTTGTTGAGTGTAAAGAGGTTTATTAATTTTTTCCTGGACATTAGCAGATCTTAAAATAATGGACATAAAATATACAGTGGTGCTTTAAAAGTTTTAAGGTGGAAATATAAAGTTGGCCTGATTATGAATTTTATAAAATGACCATATTTATTTTTCTAGTAATTAAAAAAAATTTTGCCCTTGTTCCTTTATCTTAAGAGATCATGAATCTTCGGTTTTAATATAGGCTCAGATTTTCTAGGTAGAAGTTAAGGAATTCATTCTTCTTATCTCTGTCAATTTCCTAATTTACAAATGAGCTGAAGCAATTAATTCTTGCTAGTCTCCTGTATTAATTATAGTGTTAGGCGGGTTTCCTTGCAGTTTTGTAATTCTTTTTGTCACATTTTCACTGTGTTTACTATCTCAGCTTGATGCTTGTTGACATGCTGATTCATGTTTTAGTGCACTAGATAGGTTTTATTCATCTAGAGGAATGAGTATAAAGAGGTCACACCTTATAATCGCACTGGCATTTCTAGTGTGTGTAGGCCATATATCTCCTTTTAATTTAATCTCTGAAAAATGTACAGGGATTTCTGCAGCTAAGCTGTATAAATCGATAAAAATTTATAATCAAGGCTGTCTAATCTCTACACCTAATATAAAACTTCGCAAGTATTGATTACAAGTGAAGGATCTGCAAGCTGTTAATCATGCATGAAGGCATAGGATAAATGGTGGCTTCAGAAAAGGAAATGGACAAATAATCATCACCCCTGCAGTCCTTATCTGTCTTTCTATTCCCCTGAAGCAGGCGTGTTACCAGACACTTGAATTTTAAAATCAAATGATGTGTTAAAGTGTGTCAATAGCCATTATCACTTTTGAAATTTGTGTACTATCGCTTTTTATATATAATTTAGAAGTTTTCTCTTCTTCAGAATTGAGATCAAAAGCAAATTAGTCTATTGACTCTGTTGGCGGAAGGAATGAAAGAAGGACCTACGTTGACATAGTAAAAATCGTGATCTTTGTAAGGAGTAAAATGGTCCAAGCATACTTGGCAAATCATTATAATTTAATTGTTGTTCAGAGGAGGGGTGGAGGCTTTCATGTCATAAGACAGCTTCACTTAAAATGGGCCCTTTTAACATTTCATTAACAAATATTCTTCATAGTAAAGTTTCTAGTTTGAATTGACTGACACATTCAAGGACAGACGTAAGATGTTTATGAGGGGATTATGTAACTGTGGGAAACACATACTATTTCTGCATCAAAGCAGTGTTAGAAATGTTGAGATAAAAATATACATGTAAATGCATTTTTTCTGTCAGACCTATCCATTCAAAAGAAAAAATTAAAGTATATTATAGATTCACTTTTATATGTACCTACAAAGTCATTTGATATGATAAACTAAGCAATTTTAATAAATATTATGTTGTGATGATGGAGTAGGGAACCAGAAATCAACTGGGCTCAGTTATTATGGCTTAAAATTAAGTACTGACATGTCTTACTCAGAATTATTGGTCCGACATTGAATATATTAGTATCTGTGGGAGCATAGTGAGCAAATGAACCTATCCTCAAACAGCATACAGGAAATGAAGACAAAAACAAATTCATTTAAAGTCATTTTTGAAACATATATTCTATACCATAGTATCTGCATATGGCAAGCACTTACAAAAGGAACACTAAGTAAGCAGGTAGTGGCTCAGCACAACCCATTGTGGAGCAACAAAATTGGTAAAGTACTATTCAATGGAGAGATCACAGACATAATCTTCACACAAATATTAAGGTGATTTACCAAGTGGAAAGATGAGGAATAGAAATTATGGCAAAATGCCGAACCTCAGCTAACCGTAGAGTCTCATCAGTGGCACAGAGCAAGCGTGTCCTACTCACGCTCTGGAGTGGGAGGCTCGGGGCCTCTGGTGGCAGTCTCACTCATCTGCTGGTGAACTGGCTGTTGGCTGATCCAGACGGACCCCTGGGCTACAGGTAGGGCAGCTAGGCTCTGCTCTACATGTATCTCCTATTCTAAAGTGATGGTGGAGGTTAAGAACAAGCAGGAACTCACAGGACTTTTTGAGATACAGGCTGAGAACCAGCACACCATCACATTCGCCTCATCCTGTGCCCAAAGCAAGTCGTAAGGCAAACCCCAAATCAAAGGATGGAGAAGCAGACCCCACTTTCTCAGCAGAGTCTCATGGCAAGCAAGTAGCATGACTCCAAGAAGTTAAGAATTGGAACCCGCATTGTAACTACTACACAGAATTGAGTTCTGAGCTTCTATTTTCATTAGGTTTTTAACATTAAAAATATATTAAAACGATTTGCTTTACTGTTTAGAAAATAAAATTTCCAAGCATATACCATGGTCCAACCAGTGTGCTTGGCATACAAAATATTTACCTCATTTTTTCAAACAACCTAAGAAGTGTGTCGTTTATCTCCTTTTAGGGATTAAAAAAAAAAACAAGGCATTGAAAATCACCTCTGGAGTTTTGTCATTGCTATATACAACTCCTCTAAAGCCATCTTATTTTTTACATTACATATTATGTTTCCCTATTATGTTTTTTTAGGGTTATATACAAATCACTCTACCTCTTGTGTCTGTTTAATGCTGTTGCTAAATATTTTTTGTGAAAAATAAAGCTTGTTTTTTAATAAAGCTTGTTTTTATTTTTTTAAAGCTTTTTTTTCTCTTTTTTCTTCCATAAATTAAGAAAATGCCTTATCTTTTTTCTATTTTATGCTTTATTCAAGTATAGGCAGGTATTTATTGAGACTGTTTTATTTTTTTAATTTTACTTAGATTATAACATAAGTGGAATATGCAATATCAGAGAGGAAATGAAGTGGATTCATGATGGTAATCACATGTTTCTTCCAATACAGTCTAATATTATCACATAAACATTTAAGAGAAAAAAACATTAAAGAGTCCCTAAATTTTCAACTGCTCCTGTTCTGGAACGAGGATTCATGATAAGACATCCAGTAAGATTTATCTATTGGGAAAAGAATTATCTTTGTCTTTTTTTCCTTGTCACTTTGGTATTCTCGTTCTCTAAAAATCAGATGCTTTCCTGGTATTGTTTTAGAGAGGATGCAAATGTTAAGGCTACTAGAATTATCTGATAAACTTCAATCAGACTCTCTTAAAAGCAGTGAAAATGACATGTTTTGGTTTAATTTGATGATGTGCTTAGTATTGTTCTGATGGTGCTGGGTAAATATTTCTGTGACTCTGCAGGAGGGCTGAGTGAGCCATACACTCTGTCATTCTATATCCCCTGAGTCCAAGCTTGTCATTTTAACAACACAGCCAGCGCCAGAAGAGCTGACAGTTGGTTTGTGATTATTCCTGGACCTGAGGCTCCCTCATGTTACCGTACTAATCAAGTCATCTCGCCAACTTATCATTAACTCAATTTGACCCATGGGAGCAGAGATGAAATCTTTTTGGCAAGACTAATGATGCTGTGAGATTGAAAAGATGTGCTATGTAAAACCTTGATTATCCTCAATCCTTAGCACAAGGAAAAGAATAAAAATACAAAGCATCAATAGGGAAAAGTAAAGAAGGTCTCTTCCAAAGACCTTAAGTTTTTCCTCCCCCAAGGTATGCCAGTGTTTTCTTCCTTTTTTATTTTCTTTAATTCACCTTTGTTCAGAAATTTCATCTCAATTATTTCTTACTTTACACTAACAAATATTTTCCCTGGCAGTCAGGAAATTCACTTTCCTTGTATTTGTTTTGATAAATGGAATGAAAATTGTGCTTAGCAGTCAGCTTCGAGGATTTCTGATGAAAAGGCAGCCGGGAGCACCGAAGCTCCGTGTCATGCCTCAGTGTTCTTAGTTTGTGTACATCTCTGACAAGATCTTTTTTTTTTTCCTTGGCGTGAGCTTTGGGACATCTTCTATTTTTCTCTGACTGACAGCTGGATAATAAGCTTTATCATTAAAAACTGATTCTCGGGAAAGACGATCTTTGCTCTTGATTCTCTTGTAACTGCTAAAGCTTTTGTTTTCACAACTCTTTCAGAATAACTAGAGATTATCACTACAAAAGGACATGGATATTGACCTGTCATGTCACGTGTTGTTTAGCAAGTACCAAAAAAATTGAATTCCCTTTTATCTATTATCTAGAACCACTTATTAAATCATCTCACTGTTGAGAGGTGATTCAAAGTCAACATGTTCTCTCTGTTCGTGTTGCCTTTATTTTTCTTAACCTTTAGAGAATTATTAAGGAATTCTTCATATCGTCCTATCAAGTTGGGTTAAATATTTGACACAAAAATTGTTACAGGCATAAATCCCAGGCTTGATCTGTTTAGAATTTAAGTAAGGGCAGTGATATGTGAACTTCTTTGTTTACTTGTTCATTGTATAATTGTGGCTATAGATTTAATATGTCAATTTTCTGCCATGTCTTTTTATTTTTTCTTGATTTTATGTGGCCACTTTCACTGTAACAACTAAGAAGTAGGTGAGCAATATGAGGGGAAAAGGAATGGGAAAAGTTACTAAAATTGGCTGATCAACATTTGGCAGGGGAAAAGAAAAACAGATAATACTGACATTTCTCATCACATATTTTTTTTTCAATTTACAGGTTAGTATTTTCCTAGGATTTATTGGAAATGAATGAATGGAAGAGTGCTTGATGCCAATTTGGTTGCACATCTGTCCACAGGGCAGTTAATAAAAGGAGTTGAGATTCATCAGCTAAAGAGTAGAATGGGAAAGAACTAGATTTTGCTTATAGTTCCAATTTCTTTATCTGTTTCTTAATATAAGCTCGCCCAGCCCTGTTTTCCAAGTATATCACAAATGGCCTTAAATCCTTTTAATTCCAAGGGTGCCTGGGTGGCTCAGTCAGTTAAGCGTGCGGCTCTTGATTTTTTTGGCCTAGGTCATGATCTTAAGGTCATGAGATGGAGCCTGTGTTGGACTCTGTGCTGGGCATGGAGCTTGCTTAAGAGTCTCTTTCTCTCTCTCTGTCTCTCTCTCTCTCTCCCTCTCTCCCTCTCTGCCCCTCCCCTTGCTTGAGCATGCATTCCCTCATAAACAAACAAACAAACAAACAATCCTTTTAATTCCACTGTTGGTGTCCTCAGTGCTCATGTCACGGATTTCACTCAGTCTGAACCTCTCCTGACTGATGACTTAGGGGAACGAGTTGGATTAGGGTATATACTGAACACAGATTTCAAAAAGTAGAATGATCTAGAGAGTTTGACTTCTTTTTGTTTTTCTCTTTTTTACCAACTTAACTTTGAACTGTTCATGGCTCACCAATTTCCAACCCAAAGTTACCTCTATCCCTACTGAAGTCACACTACTTCTTGGCCCCTTATTCTCCCCTAACACATTGCAGTCTTTGGATTTGTCTACCTCCAGTCTTGCACATTTGATATGACCTCCAAATTAAGTTTTCTAAAGTAATTAATTCATTATATCAATTTTCTGCCAACTCAGTGACTCTCCATGGCCTCTTAGATCAAATGTAATCTCTTACCATGCCATCCAACATATTCCACATCTCTTTCCAATCAGTTTTTCCTACATAATCTCCTACTAGATAACTTGTTCAGCATCCAAATGGGATTTGCATTTTTTCCCTCTCCTTTTGTATTATTTACCCAAACTATGTCTATAGACCTTCTTGCCTTATCCATTAAAATCTAATGCAGCCAAATGTCTCCTCCATTTGACAAGAGGAAGTTCTTTCTCCCTTTTGAATTCCTGTACTATTTTATTCTAGTCATATACCACTTACATCGTACTGTTATAATTATTTATCCTTTTTTCTTAGCTACCATCTTTACTAAATACATGGTAAGCTTGAGGCCCATTATTGTTTTTTTCCCTTTAGCATGCTCCAGTGTATCTATATCATCAACTTTATGTAAGAGGCAAACTGTTTTTATTTCATAAGAGGTGAATGATTTATACAAAATATTTTAATATGATCCTTTGCTACATGAAGGTTACTCCTTTGCTGTACTTCTTCCCAAGTTTCTGCCAAAATTTTGCTCTACAACTTTCTTCAATGTCTTATTTCTTCCCCAAATTTTCTTTTACTAGAAAAGTAAAAATCAGAGAGAAAGAGAGCTGTTTTATTAGATCATATGGATGGGAATATCTAATACAGATTTGAAAATGGAAGGTAAAAAATTAGGAAGAAAGAATATTTAATAAATTTCAGAACACTTGACAGGGCATTAATGAATGTGAACTCCATTGTTTTATCAACATTGTGGTTACTTATGTTGTTTGTTATAGATGCTATTTCCTGTGATGCCCCTATGTTCCATTCACCATACTAGGTCATTTCTTTCCATTATTTAGTCCTGAAAACAGCACTTATACCCAGCTTGTATATAACATAGTGAGTTTTCAGAAATAGCATTCTATCTCAGGTTATTCTATGACTATTTATTTCAATTTAGAAAATTAAAAATTTCATGTATTTTTATCTCAGAAATACAAAGAAGTTATTGGTCAGGCCCAAGAATAATGGATCGTTGTGAGGACTTCAGATAATTTTATTGTTGAATTCTTTGATAGAATTTTCTCTGAATTAATGTCATAGTAGCAGAACAGTCTCAAGTCTCTGCTATTTATACTCTAATATAAAAATCCATCTGTATGTAGTCATCCCCCCATATCAGACCTAGTAGAATTCAGAGGAATGGCATAGCAGAGAGTCTATCGTATGGACAGTATATGTATGTAAATGTACATGCACAAATACATGTGTGTGTAGCTGAAAAGGTCCCACCTCAACAAAAACTGGGGGGAAAAAAGGCACATGCCAATTAAGAGAAAATGTAATTAGACGGTGACATCCTCTTAGTCATTGCAGATGCCATGTAGCTCAAAATAATTGAGTTTTGTACTCTGTGTGTGTGTGTTTACTTTGTTGAATGTGTGTTTCTGAATATTACACTAGGTGAAAGTAAAATTATGTTTTAAGTTACTATTTTAGTAATAATGGTACAGTTTGCAGCATTTACTTAAGCCACTGTGAAAGATACAGATTTAAAAACACTATATTGACTTCGTAGAATGAATCTTTACCTCTTAGAAAACTATTTCTTTCCGCAATTCTTTTTTTTTAAATACCAGTTAATAAAATACTGGTTACTGAAATTATGAGTGTATTTTATACACAAATGTGTAGGTTTCATAAGGCTACCTTCCTCTAATTTTAAATGAGAGTTTTAAAAATATGACTTGTAGGAGGGTCATAGTAAGCAGCATTTAAATACATCAAAACAGAATTGTCACTCTCAGAGTTGAACCCTTGGTATTTTTTTTACATACTACATAATAGATATAACTTTTGCCAATTCATAGAAGTAGAAGAATTGAGGATGTAGAACTGTTTTTTCTCCACAGTGTATAAGCTGCGTAGCATTTATCTATCTACCTACTATTTATTGAATAAGAGATTAAGAAAGTAAAGGGTAGTGAGTTTGCTTCTGCTTTTTCTTTCTTTTCTTTTTTCAAGCTTTTAGTTAAATTCTAGGTAGTATTTAGTGTAATACTGATTTCAGGAGTAGGATTTAGTGGTTCATCACTTACATACAACACCCAGTGCTCATCATAACAAGTACCCTCCTTAGTACTCATCACACATCTAGCCCATACCGCTCCATCAACCCTCAGTTTGCTCTCTGTCTTTAAGAGTCTCTTTTGGTTTGTTTTGCTCTCTTTTAAGCCCCTTCCTATTTGTTAATCTGTTTTGTGTCTTAAATTCCACATGAGTGGAATCATATGGTATTTGTCTTTCTGTGACTGACTTACTTTGCCTTGCATGATATATTCTAGCTCCCTCCACATTGTTGCAAATGGCAAGATTTCATTCTTTTTTATGGCCAAATAATATTCCATTATATATACATATATACGTGTGTACATATACACCCCCCACATCTTTATCCATTCATCAGTCGATGGACATCTGGACTCTTTCCATAATTTGGCTATTGTTGATAATGCTGCTATAAATATTGGAGTACATGTTTCCCTTCAAATCTATATATTTTTTTCAGATATTTTATTCCCATTTTACTGTGTGGATTAACACAGTCAAATCTATATTTTTGTATCCTTTGAATAAACACCTAGTAGTTCAGTTACTGGATCATAGAGTAGTTCTATTTTTAACTTTTTGAAGAACCTCCACACTGTTTTCCAGAGTGGCTACACCAGTTTGCATTCCCACCAACAGTGCAAGAGGGTTCCGCCTTTCTACACATCTTTGCCATCATTTGTTGTTCCCTGACTTATTAATTTTAGCCATTCTGACCTGTATGAGGCAGTATCTCATCGTGGTTTTGATTTGTATTTCCTTGACACCGAGTGATGTTCAGTGTCTTTTCATGTGTCTGTTAGCTATCTGGATGTCTTCTTTGGAAAAATGTCTGTTCATGTCTTCTGGCATTTCTTAACTTGATTATTTGTTTTTTGGGTGTTGAGTTTGGTGAATTCTTTATAGAAAATGGCTACTAACCCTTTATCAGATATGTCATTTGCAACTATCATCTACCATTAGAAACACTGCATTTTAGTTTTGCTTTATTTTATTTGTTTTATTTATTTATTTCATTTATTTATATTTGTTTTATTTAGTTTTAGTTTTATTATGTTGATTATTTTGTTGATTGATTATAAAGCTGTGCAGAAGCTTTTTATCTTGATGACGTCCTGATAGTTCATTTTTGCTTTTCTTTCTCTTGCCTCCAAGTAGCTTCTGCTTTTGACATTGAGTCCCTCTGTGTGGATACATTTGCTTCTGGTCTTGTTCTTCTGAGCCTAGAGGAACATCAAGTTTGTGCATACTTTGCCTTAACTCTAGGGCTATTCAGAATTTCTTCAAGCAGTTTCAATAACTATTCAACTAGAGCAGAATTAAATAGCACATACATTCCCTGTTTTCAGTGCTCTATAGAGGGGTTTTTTAGAAGAAACCAAAAGGTAAAAAGAAATTGGATATAGTAGGATTAGTTAGAAGAACATGTACGTATTTCTATAATTATTTAAATTTACAAATAGGAAAATTAATTCTCTGATTATTTTATGATTAGCTTAGGAGAAAATATAGAAATGTATAGTCAGTAATATAACAAGAAGATTTAAATTTACTTCTTAAGGCTCTCAGTCCAGAAAGTATTAAATAGCTTCCTTTTTCCTTACTACTTTTCATTTCCACTTTTTTTCACATTCATATGTCTACTTTATTTTTTAATTTATTATTTTTTCTAGTTTTTTCTTTTTTATCATGATAAGTGTACTCCTTAATCCCTCAGATATCATATGAGTGAGATCATATATTTGTCTTTCTCTGACTTATTTCGCTTAGTAATATACTCCTTACCTCTATCTCTCTTGTTGCAAATGGCAAGATTTCATTATTTCTTTTTTTTTCACCCAGGCGTCCCCATTATTTCTTTTTTTTTAATGTTAATTCCAGTGTATATTTTTTAAGATTTTATTTTTTTATTTGTCAGAGAAAGAAAGAGCACAAAGGGAGAGCAGCAGGCAGAGAGGAAGAAGCAGACTTCCCTCTGAACAGGGAGCCCAATGTGGGACTCAGTCCCAGGACCCTGGGATCATGACACGAAGGCAGACACTTAATCGACTGAGCCACCCAGGCATCCCAGATTTCATCATTTCTTAATGTTGAATAATATTCCATATATATATATATATACCATATCTTCTTTATCCACTCAGTGGTTGATGGGCAGTGGGCTGTTTCCATAATTTGGCTATTCTAGATGCTGCTGTAAACATCAGAGTACATGTATTACTTCGAATTAGTATTTTTGTATTCTTTGGATAAATACCTACTAGTGCAATTTCTGCATTGTACAGTAGTTCTCTTTTTAATTTTTTGAGGAACCTCCATACTGTTTTCCACAGTGGCTGCACCAGTTTGCATCCCCACCAACAGTGCAAGAGGTTTCCTTTTGCTCTGTATCCTCACACCAACCTGTGTTGTTTCTTGTGTTTTTGATTTTAGCCATTCTGACAGGCGTGACAGGTTTCTGACAGGTTTCTGACAGCGTTCTGCATTTGCTGTTCGGAACCATGGTGTCTCTATGATGGCTGCACCCTAAAGTCATCTGTAAACTTTAGATCATTACTAGGAATATCTGCTGTTTTTGTTTTTTGTTTGTTTCTTGTCTCATTGTCTCTTCTCATTTCCTAATTTACTTAGGTGATTTTCCCCCACTCTCTTCAATGAAGTTATATCATATCTCTAACACAGTTACATTTTTTAATTTACTTTTTATTTTTAATAAATTTATAACCCCTTCCACCCCCATACTCCCACTTGTAGCAAACATCAGTCTGTTCTCTGCATCTATGAACTTCATTCATTTTTTTCTTTTCTATTTTTTTAATTTTTTTAGACTCCCCATATAAGAGAAATCATATGATATTTGTCTTTTTCTGCCTGACATTTCACTTAACTTGATACCCTTGAGGTTCATGCTACCGCAAATGGCAAGATTTCATTTTTATTATGTTTGAATAATATTTCACTGTTTATGTGTATAGACACATGCACACTTTGTTTCTATATCTTGGCTTTATAAATAATCGACAGTAAATATGGGGGTGCATATATCTTCCAAGTTAGTGTTTTATTTTATTTGTATAAATACCCAAAAGTAGAATTGCTGAATCATAGGATAGTTTTATTTTTAATTTTATGAGAAACCTCCATTCTGTTTTCCATAGTGATAGCATCAGTTTACATTCCCAAAAACAGTGCTCAAGGGCTCTCTTTTCTCCACATCTTTGCCAACACTTGTTTTTGTATTTGTTTTTGTTTTTGTTTACATTTCCTAATGATTAATGATGTTGAGCATCTTTTCATGTACTTATTAGCAATCTGTATGTCATTTTTGGACAAATGTGTATTCAGATCTGCTGCCCATTTTTTAATTAGAGTTTTTTGTTGTTGTTGTTATTGAGTTGTATGAGTTCTTTATGTATTTTGGTTATTAGCCCCTTATCAGATATATGAGGTGTAGATATTTTCTCCCATTGAGTAGGTTGCCTTTTCATCTTAGGCACCTGGGTGGCTCAGTGGGTTAAGCCTCTGCCGTCGGCTCAGGTCATGATCTTTCTTATTCTTGATACTTTTGTCACAACATATGGTCTAACCTGAACAAGACCTCTAAATTCTGTCAGGTTGCTGCCATTAGGTAGTAGAATCACAGTTTATCTGGGAATTTTAGGATAATGCTACCTATAACTGCCTGGTCATCTTGGTGGTCAGTGGTGCCAAAGAATGTGTTTTCACTGCACTGCAGGCTGAACTTAAGTGTCATGACCTCACTCCTATGCCTGGTGGGGAAATGTGAGCATAGAGCTAGACATATAAAGAGTTTTGTGGGGTTTTGGGGGTTTTTTTTAATGATTAGAAAACCACATCTTTCTTCCAACCTACTTATAATGCTTAATATAAAACACATAAAACAAAAGTGATAAAATAAGGAGACTGAATACTGTGAGTAATCAGAAGACTGGCACACAGCATTTAAAACCCAAGCATTGGATTCTACCATGGATTAATTTGCATGTATATGTATGTATTTTTGTAGTTTTGAGGTTTTAAATGGCCACCAGAGTGTATTTCAGATGGCACACATAATACATTGAACTGGAATCCCAATTTGGGTTTGCCATCTGTGTACCATGCTGATTATTTTTACAGAACTGAGATTTTAATCTCAAAAATGAAAATTTATAAAAAACACTTCAAATTGAATTTTTTCTATTATTTATTTTCCCTCTTTTTTGTCTACTGACTCCCATTTAACAAGGGCATTGACTATTCTTAGTGAGTTAAGGGAAGTACCAACATGGCTTTGACCTTGGCCTTGATCTTAATCTCTTTGTCCAATCAACGAATGAAAGCTTAGCTGTGTTTCGGGTTGTTTACTGTGTAGACTTGGCCATGGCCATGACTTTCATAGAGTAATTATTTTGATTAAGTTAGACGATTAAAGTTAGTCTTGCATGAGGAAAGAATACACTTGGGAAGCGGTGATGGATGGACTCCAGTCTTCACAGTGTTTAGTTCTGCCAGCATTTTCCAGTTGAATGGAAATTCACCTCCCAGTTTGGTTTGGGTGACAGTGAATGGACTGTCAGACCCGAGTGTTTCCTAGAAAAAGATAGAAAGAGATCAAGAAGGATCGATGACAATGTGAATATCCACATGTGTTCTTGCAATTTTTCTCAGATATTTTTCTGCTTTGATGAACAACATCATTACTGAAATAATAAATGTTAATTAATATCTGCGTCACTTTTTGGTAAATGGTAGTTTAGTATTACAATTAGACTAATTAGTATACACCATAGCTGGTGACATGACAAATCATAGAGCAGAACATGTTGACTCTTATCCATTATGATATATTAGCTAATTCACTTGCTCAATAACGACAAGACAAAAGAGAGACGGGGAATTGGGCATTAAAAACAGCAACTATAAAAGCATTATGGCCACATTTTCAGGGTTTTGTCTTTCCGCCATGTTCCTGAGTACTGTGGATTGTAAACATTTTCCATTTCTTTTCCCATTGGCAAATCATAATCCCTGACCGAAACCTTCAGAAATAAGGTCATGAGACATAAAGAAAATGAGAATAAAAGATGACTTCCACATTTTCCTAGGTTTACACATGCTATGTCATGCTCAGTGTTTGATTTTACCAAAATCATTCATTGTAAAGTTGACAGCCTTCTCCATCTTTGGTTTATTTTTCAGAACCTATGCGAACCCCAAAGACGTTAAAGATTGCTGAGATACAGGCAAGACGCATTGCTGTGGACTGGGAATCCTTGGGTTATAACATTACTCGTTGCCACACTTTTAATGTCACTATCTGCTACCATTACTTCCGTGGTCACAACGAGAGCAAGGCAGACTGTTTGGATATGGACCCCAAAGCCCCTCAGCATGTTGTGAACCATCTGCCACCTTATACAAATGTCAGCCTCAAGATGATCCTAACCAATCCAGAAGGCAGGAAGGAGAGTGAAGAGACGATTATTCAAACTGATGAAGATGGTATGTTCATATTTCGTTATTTTAAAAAGGGGGAATCATATAATCGGATTATGTCATTGCTTACAATTTTCTCTAGAGTCACTAAAATTGAACTGGATTCTGAAATCTGCTAAATACTCTTAATGAGGTTAACTTTGAAAAGAGTTTGCTTTTAACTAAAAAGCTTAATATTCTTCAGAGTAGCATCAAACACTAGATGAAATGTACCTCTACTGTTTTCTGTTTTATATGTTAGAGAAGTAACGACTACACTAAAGTTTAAATAAAGTTTTCCCTATCAATTGTGCAAAAATAGTTTTCACTGTTCATGGCATTACATCATTTACCTATTGGTGAAATGCACTAGGTTAAAATTTAGTTTTTTGCATTTTACAAACCAATAATACCAGCTTTCATTTTCCTTAACATTTGAAAACAACACCGTTTGCCTTTCCACTCATTTTTAGATGGTTTCATGTAACTTTAAATATAAAAGAAGGTCAAAATTCATATCTTTAAGTCTCAGTAAAGGCCCTTATCAAATATTGGCAAGCTGTCATCTTTCATCCATTTTTTTACCACCCAAAGAATTTAACTATATAATGTCCAATATCTTTATGTGTCACTTCGGAATTATTAATAGGAACAAACATTTATATTAATATTATAATTTGCCCAAACCTCCTATAGCACTATAGTTTGTCCTTAATGTGAATAAGTACATTTCTTGATTCAACAGAAATGTGTCCTATACCCAAAAAAATGTACAAATGATGATACTCTGGGGCGCCTGGGTGGCTCAGTGGGTTAAGCCTCTACCTTCGGCTCAGGTCATGATCTCAGGGTCCTGGGATCGAGCCCCACATCTGAGCAGAGAGCCTGCTTCCCCCTCTCTCTCTGCCTGCCTCTCTGCCTATTTGTGATCTCTCTCTCTCTCTCTCTCTCTGTGTCAAATAAATAAATAAAATCTTTAAAAAAAAACAAATGATACTCTGATAATAACAATAATGTATTATTTCAATGTTAGACATTTCATTTTCAAAATTTACCATTATGAATGGAAGCATGTAAGGAAAAAAAACATGGCCTATTTAGTGAATGGAGGCAAAGCTGAACTGGGAGTCAGGAGTCCTGAGTTTTCAGTCCTGGCACAAATAACTCTGCCACTTTACCCAATCTAGATTGGGTAATCCCTCTAGATTTCCATTTCTCATCTCTATATGAAAAGTTTAAATAAGATGATCTGTCAGATTCCATCCCCTTCTAAATTTCTCCTTGAATAGCCTATCAGTAGGGCCACATTTTTTTTGGATTTCAGAAAATAGGATGTGTTTCATACCTGGGTGTTTCCAGTTTCCCTCAAGTTCTGAACTTTAAGGACAGATATATATTTTGATGACTATCAAGTATGAGATTGCCTTAAGATAGGTCAGTATACCACAGTTTCTAGAAGTTTTTCCATATCACTTAAAGCCCTCTCACTCTGAAAAGTAAAAATGACCCAGATTTGTTCTATTATTTTTGTTGTTATAAAGGGGAGTGAGAGCTTTTCAACCTCATTTAGCTCAGATTTTGAAGAAAACAATATGTCCTAAAATTATGCCTGGAGTTATTCTCATATTCCTAAAATTTTCAAAGAATAAACCTAAGACTTATTTATGATAAATGTATTTTGTCATGCTTAAGGTAACCAAACATGATTACCTCAACTATCATATTTGAGTTTGCACGTAATCTAAGTCTTAAAAATATTTCAAAAACAAAACTTGCTCCTAATAGAGCACTTATAAACCCCCCTCACACACAGAACATACCCCAACACATTATTGTATAAGAAAGAATAATTAGCATAATTATTTCCTTGATGGATGGTAGAAAGTCTTAAGATTCAAAAGCTCTGAAAAATCTCTATCTCAGTTCATAAAGTGGGACAAATACTAAAATGTCTGTATTACTCTAGACATTTTGTAAGCTATGTTTTTAGTAATAAGAATGTACTTTATTTCCTACCCTTAAAATTTTAAAAGCTTGATTTCTTAATTGATCATTTTAGACTCAGTTACATTTGTGCTTTTTCTGCCAGTCACTCTCTAATAATATAATTCATTTTGGTGGTATTACTTTGGTATGGCTTTTAGTTTGCCTTTCTTTCCCATAAACCAAAGAATGTAGCCAGGCTCATATAACTTTGTCATATTTCACTATATATTTAAATGTGTTTTTGAGTACACCTTAACTAGATTAATAATCAGGAAGTGATTGCTATAGAATCTTAAATTATGTTCTAAATCCATCAACTTCATCACTGTGCTATTTTATATAGAAACAGTTTTATAAACATAAGCTCAAGTTAACTATATAGTATGTAATTTCAATATTGTTTTTTATTCTAGCTTTATTTTAAGGTATGCTTTGAAGAACTTTTTTACTAGCTGTAATGATACTGAGTTGCATGTTATTATTTCATAGCATGATCACAAAGTAATTCTACTGTGAGAATTTTTTTCTTCTTTGTTTTATATAAAAAACTAAATGACTGCAGTACAAACTTTGCATATTTTCAAGTAACACAGTCTTAAGATCTGCTCACATGAGCTCCAGTTTCTCCGTACAATACTTGATATGACTCAATGTTCTTGAGTGGGGGACAGAATATCTAAATCATAATCTATTGTTGCAAAGATCGATGGGTTATGATGATCTAATTAAGTCAGTCTTACTAAATTATTGCTGCCTTATATACATAGAAAAAGAATGAATTATCAACCATCTAATAAAAGAATATAATTTCATGAAAAGAATTCTAGGGACATCCATAAATCATGAGAGCAAAGCTAAAATGATTTCCCACCAGAACCCTAAGGTAGAATTTATATTTAATTTATTGCATACATTTTTTAATGCATGGGTAGAATTTTTTGTATGAGATTTTGTTTTCATTTTTTATCCTAGCATTTACAAAAATCAATATTATGAAGTTAGCTCAGCAGAAAACCCTGGTTTGGGGACATTTTTTTGCTATTACAGAGCTATTTTTAAATGTACATTTATTATATTTTAAAGTCTGTAGTGCTTATTTAATATAATCTTGCTCCACCCACATTTCATTTTTCCTCTCTTCCATTTTGAGTTATATTTTAAAGGACTTTCTTATACACACACACACAAAATAGCTGAAACAGCTCTCAAATAAATCACAAGCAGGGGAATGAAAGTCAGCATTCTGCTTCCATTAAAAGTTGTTGATGTGGAAATATGAAGTGACATCCCTGCAATAGGAAGACAGCCATGATGATGGTCTTAGTAACTTCACGTTGTATTTACACAAATCGACATTATATATAGACATTGTCTTCCTTCAGCGTTGGAGAGTTATTAAATATAATTCCTCTGTGCCCACTCCCCTCCCCACCTGTTTATGTGTGTGTTTTGTCGTTCACCTAAGTGTACTTCTTTCACTTATCCACTACTAGTCCTGGTACAAGATCAGTAGCATGGTTCTATCTTGGCCATAATTTTTCCACAAACTTTTCCCTCTTACAAATATGACTTACAGGTACTTTAAGTGAATTTTATTGACAAAGTAGAATATGTGTAAGAAGAGCAGAGAGGGGCGCCTGGGTGGTTCACTAGGTTAAGCATCCGACTCTTGATCTCAGCTCAGGTCTTGATCTCCGGGTCATTAGTTCAGGCCCTATGGGTTCCACGCTGGGTGTGGAACCCACTGAAAAAAAAGAAGAGGAGGGTGCCTGAGTGGCTTAGTTGGTTAAGCAACTGCCTTTGACTCAGGTCATGATCCTGGAGTCCCGGGATCGAGTCCCACATCTACCCCTGCTGAGCGGGGAGCCCGCTTCTCCCTCTGACCTCTCCCATCTCATGTTCTCTCTCTCTCTCTCTCTCTCAAATAAATAAATAAAATATTAAAAAAAAAAGAAGAAGAGGAAGAGGAGGAGGAGGGGAGTAGAAGGAAGAGGAGGGGGAGGGGGGAGGAGGAGGAATACACAAATTCTAGGAAAGATACTCTTTAATTCTGCCCCTCTTCCAATGCAGAATTATGCAAAATTTATAACTATCTTTATTTGTAAACAGTTTGAAATACATCCACACCATTTTATATATTTGTTGGCCAAATTGTGGTTAATGAACACAGGTAGGAATTATAGTATTATCAAATAAACATTTTCTCACTAATTGGGGTCTTGCCTCCTCCTTCCTTCAGCAACCACCATCTATGAAAGTTATGGAAAGGTGAAGAAATACTTTTCCTTAATTATAATCATAAGCTTGTTTTCACTCTGCTTAAATGATATAACACCTATCACCCTTGTTAGTTAACAAACGAAGACCCACGGCAGCTTCCATAAGTGCCCCAAAGTACGCATAAGGGCCCTGATGGCCTCTCTGCCTTGATCAACTGTGTAGTCTGTGCCAATACTGTGGACCTGGGACTTACAGGGAAGTGGATGCCTTTGGTTAAGTTCTCCCTAAGCCCTCAGCTGACAGATGCATGTACATATCTTCTGAAATTTAGTACTGACGTCTTTTCTGTTTATGGGTTTCTTTTCTTTATGGTTTTTCTCTTTATGAATTTATTATTAGTGTGCCAAATTATATTGGTTGTCCCAGTGGTCATAGCTTCATTCATCGTCTCCTTGTGGTCTGAAATAAATCTTCCTGTTTTGACGTATCATTCAGAATTTCTTGATGCTGCTAGCTACGATACAGTGCATATTTCCTTTGATCCAGTGATTTTTAATTTACTTCAATCCTTACAAGATTGCTGTATACTCTGCAACTACATTTCTAGATAATGCCATGTGTGAAGTTCACTGAAACGTTAGATTAAGGAAAAATATTAATTAAAAACCGTACTTGCCCAATATTGGGTCAATATTTCAAAAGAAAACACATTTTTTAAGCAAAGTAAGATGAATAGGTTATATATTTAAACATCATTAGAACAAGAAACTGGATATTTTTGTGAATAAATAGCAACTGTGTACTTAGATAAAGTACTTAAAAGCAAAGAGCAAAAACATTTGTGGTTTTATATTTTGTCAATCGAAACTGACACATTGTTCATTGCTGCCATTGGGTGTTGTCAGTTATATGACATTTGCAAATAAGGACTGGTATGAAGGGTTCTCAACTCTTGTCATACCTGGGGACACTTCAGAACTGGTTATGCTGATTGTTGAGTTCTAGACAAGTCTGATGTTACAAAATGGTTTGATACTTAGCTTTGTAAAAGGGAATTTCATTTAAAAGACTAAAGCAATGATATTTGAACCTGTTCATCTTAAAGTTTTTTTTAAGTTGTAATAATCAGTGTTGTCTTTTTTAAGTTACAGAAACTTAATAAGGATAGCAATAAGAGTCAGATTGACTATTAGTGGGCATTTCGATTCAGTATTCTATGATTTGACTTCTGAGTCCAAGGAGTGTTATTATTATAATTTATTATTGAAATTTGTTTATAGAGACACTTTAGGAGCTTATCATAATCTTCAGCATACCTTTCAGAGAACTATAGCTCTGTTCTTGAAGCAAATTACAAATCAAATCTTCATGTTATTAGAGGTATACAACAGAGAAAACTAGACTACACAATTTATTCAACTCTCTGAAGTGATAGAATATTCTTTTGAATAAAAATAACTTTGGAGTTGTATATTGTCTGCATTAGAAGCTTATAGATTACTTTAAATTTCCATTTGCTAAAATCAGAAAACTGGTCACATAGCTTATTTTCTTTTTAAGGACAAAATTTTTTATTTTTAATTTGGCTTATATAACTTACAGTATTTACCTTTTCTGTATCTGATGTAAGGATCTTTGTAACCAAAACTATATATATTTGTAGTGCCTGGCCCTGTACCAGTCAATTCTCTTCAAGGAACATCCTTTGAAAATAAGATCTTCTTGAACTGGAAAGAACCTTTGGATCCAAATGGAATCATCACTCAATATGAGGTATTGGGAGGATAAGGAAATTAATGCGGTTGAAGGGAGAGTAAAAGGAAAAAGTTAGAAATAATGGAAAATAAATAAGTGAAACTTAGGGAATCAAAATCATTTTTAGTACTCCTCTGTTTTAGTTTACAAATTCCTTCATCCCAGAATTGAGTTTCAAAACAAATATTGGACAGCACCCAGAATTTTCTAACTCTTACAGTAAATGTATGTTTTTGTAGCTGTTTCAGGGGAGCAGGATGGGACTTTTCAAAGAGACTTACTGATGGTTGTAAAAAATGAATTTTTATAAAATTAATATACTCATATTTTATACTATAATCAGGGGAGGTCATTGAATATCAGTTGTTTCAGAATAAAGAATTACTACCAAAACAGCAAAATATATCATAAACTTGACTATTCCAGAGCTTCATCTGAGTTTTGATTATAAATCATTATCTTAGTTTTAAAGAGGAGAAGCTAAGAGGAAGAAAAGATCATTATAATTGCACAAATGTGTAGTTCTCTTCCTGCATAGGCAGTGTTGATTAGAGCATAAAATGTTTAAATTTCTAGTGGCTACAGAGTGCATGATGGGAATAGGAATCACTAGGGCAGTCTTATAAATTGTGACTCTATTAGCACACTTGAGTGCTATTTACATGAAATCTGTTAGGTACCTCAGACAAAATATGGGATGATGTGACTTACAGCAAACATTTGTTGAACACTTTCTGTGTTTCATATACACTAACATATATAACCATAAGATTGTGTATGTGTGTGTAACTATATTTAAATAAATTAATTTATCTTTCGATGACAGGAAATAGATGCATATCAGTCCAGTCAGATAATTTACCTCTAGGTATATCTATGGCTGGCTGACGGGCTGGATGGATAGATAGACAGACATTAGATATAGAATGACTATGAAATAACTGTATCCAAATAAGAAGGAAAAGAAGTTTAAGAAAAATGTGATTCACTCCACAGAGATACCTTTGACTACTACCTTATTTAAAAGAGATTTATTTAGATTATATCATGACTTACATTGGATATGTAATAGCAAATATATTTCTTTTTTTTTTTTTTTTACAAATATATTTCTTAAAACAGGTCAGCTACAGCAGCATAAGATCGTTTGATCCTTCAGTTCCAGTAGCTGGACCTCCCCAGACTGTATCAAATTTATGGAACAGCACACACCATGTCTTTATGCATCTGCATCCTGGAACGACCTACCAGTTCTTGATAAGAGCCAGCACAGTCAAAGGCTTTGGGCCAGCCACAGCCATCAATGTGACCACTAATATCTCAGGTATGCAAAGGAATAAAGTGCAAACAGGCTTGGTTTGTAATAACATGTCCTAGAGAACTATATATGCATTCAGAGTAGTCATCTCACTAATTAAATCTTTATTATAGCTAGCTGTTCCTGATTTAAGTTCATTAAAGAATTATGTGACTACTAGTCCTGAAACCAATATTCTACTCTATGTTCACTAACTAGAATTTAAATAAAATTTGAAACAAAGAACTATGTGAATACAGATTACAATCGTTTGTGTGTCCAAACCCAAAAACATCTCAGTCACTTTTAATTGACAGTGGTCCTTTTAAAGATGTCATTTCATCTTAATTAGAAGTATTTAAAAGTTTATTATGAATGCTAACAGACTGATGATACCTTTGAGGAGTTGGTAATTATTACAGTATCAGATAACTACTGTAAGTGATAAAAAATCTTTAAAAAAAGAAAGAATTGCACATTTAACTACTGTAAGTGGATTTTATCAAAAGAATGATAGCATATCTTTGATCCACTGTTAGAGTGCCACATACCTTGTCTCTCTTTTCCATTTTCCTTGGCATTCTGATATTTTTAAGCAAATATGAGTAATTCTTTTCTCTTTGAAATCTCACATAAATTCATCTAAATTTTAGAATGGTAAGGTATAAGAGAACTTAAGTTGATAAACAAATACAGTTAAATTTCACATTATTTTATGCTCACAATTTCAGTTTGTAATTGACTAGATTATTTACAGATATGATTTCTCCTTCGGTCAGGTCATCAGTTAAACCTGATTAAATTTGGCCAGTAATTAGCATTGTCATATGCCCTAATTCTACTCTAACTTGTGTAATGTTTTATCTTAGTTATTTAAGATTACTAACATAAATATGTATTATAGATGTAACATTTCTATTTGGAAACATTTTGAATATAAAGCCTTAAAAATTTATATCATGAAAAATATTAGCTATTCCAGTATGAGCTATTTATCTTATTCTAACAAAAAAGAATTTTAAAATATCATCCATGATGTTAGAAAATAGCAGTGCATTAAAATTGCCAGTTCACTTCCTAATGGAACAATTCTAAATCACCCATTTAAAATATTTATCGAATCACTAGAAAATATGACCTGATGATATCGTTGTACAATGAAACATGTTTCCCGCCCTCTAGAATGAGCCATAGTGCTGTATTTGAATGAGATCCTTCAGTAGAGATAGTTACAAAATTACATGAACTTGTAAGACTAAGAACATTGAACAAATGGGCATTATCAAGAACCACATTTTATGATTTAGAAATGGTATTTTTTATTGAATAAAAAATGTATAATTAAAGACCTGAACACCTGTCTACCATTTTCTCTGAATTATTTAAGTACAGTTTTACTTGAATCAATCTATATACATGGGTACTTGATTTGGTCTTCAAAAACTTGATTGCAATCACTGTATCCTCAGAACATGTAGTAATCAAGCTAAGGCTAATAAAATTTATGGCTAATATGGTTCTCGGTATCACTTGAAATTTTAAGGTAGCTTATTGTTATTTATCCCTTGAGTGCAGAAATTATATCCCTCAGCATTTTGAAAACAATTTAAATAAAAGTTAAGTTGTTGGAAGCAGGGGCGCCTGGGTGGCTCAATGGGTTAATCCTCAGTCTTTGGCTCAGGTCATGAACTCAGGGTCCTGGGATCGAGCCCTGCAATGGGCTCTCTGCTCAGCAGGGAGCCTGCTTCCCCCTCTCTGCCTGCCTCTCTGCCTACTTGTGATCTCTTTCTCTCTGTCAAATAAATAAATAAAATCTTAAAAAAAGAAGTTATTGGAGGCATGATGCTTGGAGGCATGGTGTGTGTGTGTGTTTTAATACACGTATTATATATATTATCCACACGTATATAAATATTGTACATATTTAATATCTGTTGAATCTACTTCCTAAATAACTCCAGATAATTTATCTCTTTCAGATGTCATTGTTTCTTCCTTTCCATCTGGACCATATTTTAAACAGATCATTGAAATAATCTCTCTAAGCACTATCCTTGCCTTTCAGACTTATCTTGCCTCAGTGTATTTTTCTATCAATCTTTGTATAACATATATTTATTTCCTAAATTTTTCAAAGTCTAATATATTGTATTTAGTAGGATAAAGCCCAAACATCCACGCATGATTAGCATTTGTGCCCCTTAATTCCATCCAACACTCCTACCCATGAACCCAAAGTTCCAAGCCTTGCAGACCGCTTGTAGCTGTCATAACACAAAGTCCCCTTTCACGTGATGATGTCTTCAAATATTCTGTTTCCCATCTCCTGCATTTTACTGGATGCTTTCCTGTCCTGATGGGTTTTTACTGACCTTTTAATATTCAGCTCAAGCATTGTTTAAACCCTGAAGTTGTCTCTGTTTCATTTTTCTATCTCCCAACCCTGGTTTAAACTAGTGGTTCTCCTAAATGTGGTTCACAGACCAACACCGTAAGCATCACCTGGAAACTTTCTAAAAATGGACATTATCAGGCTCCTCACTGGACCTACTGAATTAGAAACTCAAGGGAAGAGGGCAGCAATCTGGGTTTTAGGAAGCCTTCATGGGCTTCTGATCTCAGTAGTTTGAGAACCACTGTTTTAGCAAGTGAACTGACTCCTCTTTAAGTCACCTAAAATTTGGCTATAATTTTTTTTGTTATTCGTTTAAGATTCTCACTCTTGGCACCTGGGGGTTTAGTTGGTTGGGCGTCTGCCTTCTGCTTAGGTTGTGATCTCGGAGTCCTGGGATTGAGTTCCCTGGTCAGCATGGAGTCTGCTTCTCCCTCTCCTTCTGCTCTTCCCTGCTTGTGGTCGCTCTCTCTCTCTCTTTCTCTCTCTCAAATAAATAAATAAATATTTAAAAAGAAAAAAAATTTTCCACTCTTGATAAAATGTGAATCTCTACTTTTAATTCTATAGATACCAGAGACCATGTTTTGTCTTTATACTCACAACATTTACAAAATTTGACACCTTGTATATATTCAGTAAATGTTCAATGAATGAATGAAATACTTTGAAATTTATATTACATGCCGTTTGTTCTCAGTTTCTCTGGTAATAGACACATTTCACTGATTATGTCCTCCCTAAAAGATCTTTCTACATGGAAATAACCAAAAGCCATTTGAGGTTACTTTTTCACCCAGTTCAAGATTAGGGAGCCCTCTCCCCCACCCCAACCACTATCAAATATTTTGAAAGTTTATAAGTTTCTACTTTTCAGGAATCTGGCAACTTATGCACTAGTTCATGCTGAATAAAAACTGCAGTTCCCATCCCTCTTCACCATACTTCCTCGATACATTTCTAGTTATTTTCCTTAACTTTGTACAAGAGCCAATTAAAGAGTTAAGCATATTTCTTACAAAGCAGAAAAATAATGGGTAATTATCTTAACTTTTGATGCAGAAGGACCTTCTCATATAAAAGCAATAGAAGAAATAGGAAATTATCAATAAATTCCTATATAATTAAAAGCTTTTCTGCCTCAATAGAAACAAAATGTAAAAACAAGTAACAAACTTGGGATTTTTAACAGCTCTGAGAAAGGTTGAAGGTAAACAACCTAGGGAATGTTTACAAATCAGTATTAGAAAAGTTCAAATTTATAAAAGTAAGTATATAGGCCCCCAATATCAAAGATACTGCCCGGGCCTTAATATCAAAGATATCTGCAGCTGTGATTACATTTCAAATTAAAACTGGAGTCTCCAAAGCTATAATTTTTATTTTGTTCATTTCCCAAGGCCGGGGGCGGGAGGGAAGCCAAGAGAAACTGGCACCAGGACCTAACATGTTCCACAACCCTTACGTGGTACACAGCACTGCCTTACCAGGCAGCCTCGAGCTTACTTCCTGCCCTCTGTTCTTCCGCTTCCTCCTGTGTACATCCGTAACCCGGACTCCCCAGAGTCAACGTTGTTCACCTCCCATCCCGTCAATGCTGGTTCCAGGGTCTTAGGAAACCAGAAGCCAAAGCACCTTCACAAAATGTTCGGCATGTATGTCCAAGTCGCCAGATGATAATTTAAATTTCAACAAGTCATGGCTTCCTATTATATTCTGCTGCCTTATGTTCGCAGGACTGACATTCATTAATAATGTTATTCTACAAACAGAGGTACATTTTAGAAAATTAAATATGAAATTGGTTCCCCCCATTCCAGATCATTTATTCATCCTGAACTGTGATATGATTCTGTTACTTGACAGAAACTTTTTTCTTCTCTTATTAATCACTTACCAGCGCCAACTTTACCTGACTATGAAGGAGTCGATGCCTCTCTCAATGAAACGGCCACCACAATAACTGTATTGTTGAGACCA
Organism: Nasua narica; assembly: GCA_028533885.1. Taxonomy (NCBI): domain Eukaryota; kingdom Metazoa; phylum Chordata; class Mammalia; order Carnivora; family Procyonidae; genus Nasua; species Nasua narica. The sequence continues at coordinate 31,490,002 of CM052802.1, forward strand.
GCACAAGCCAAAGGGGCACCAATCAGGTAAGAGGCGGCTAGTAATAGGGAAAGTACTAGTAATAGGGGAAAATAGTAATAGGGAAATATATTGAAATAGTGAAAGGGAAAAGTACTAAAAAAGTAATAGAGAAAAATATTACTAGTACTAGGAAAGTACTAGTAACAGGGAAAAATAGCAGCAGGAGAATTGTCTTCTCATAGTTGCTTAGCAGTCGATATAGTGGTTCATTTCTAAGAGACGTTCATTTGACGACAACTGTCAGAAAGGTTTTATTTTTGTTTTGTTTGGGTTTTGTTTGTTTTTTGGACAAAGCCTGAAGATAGACTTTTAAGAGTAAGATTTGAAGGGGGTTTTTGAGATTCATGATCTGAACCATTCTCTGTATTCTTTGATTTAAGAGCATTGCTCTTTGGTTTTTATTTTCCTCTAGTTCATTTCATTCCTCTTCCTCTGATGATATCTATGGGGTATGAGCTTTGAAGGTATTTGTCAGAAAGAGAAGAGGAAAATAACTCCTATCCAATGCATTAAATCTGTTATGAATAATTTCATGTGAGTGCTTGAAAAATAGAAAGCTTTGAGGAAATAAAAGGAGATTAGTTATAATGAATGCAGCTTATGTGACCTTTTAATTTCTAAATTGTTGCTTCTCAGGAATTCCATAGTAAATATTAAAATTCAGTTTGCCATTTTCTTTCGATATTAAAATCTTTCATATTACCCTCATCTTGCAGATTATGAGCCATGTTGTTTTCAAGAAGTGATTTGAATTATTCCAGTTATTTTAATTCTTCACATTTGTAATTAGATAATTGTCCAAAACTTAAACAAGTTTCCATGTGAAGCTTGTAGATTTGGGGGATGCTTTTATTTTTATACTTCCCTTGAGAAGTAAATCGAGGCACAGAGGTCAGTGCAGATATTTCAGAATTGATTCATCTCAAGTCATTTCACTTTCATTAAGAAAATTAATCTTTGTTCTGTGTATATAAAATAAATACATTTAACCTTCTGAGCATATACGAACCATTCAAATAGTCCTATATTGTAGGAGAGAAAGACCTTTTTCCATTTAAAAAATTTATAGTAAAAAAATTATTAAAAGAATCTGAGTCCATAAAGAAACTCCTTTCTGTTCTGTCTGACTAAAAATCTCGGGAAAACCATGCTGGAGAATAAGAGAGATGACTGAATACACTTGTAATATAAACACTTGGGAAGCACGGGCTCCTTGAAAATGGAAAGTATGTATATAGTGCTATTCATGAATCAGTGATGTGTGAGTGAGTCTGATTGCTGATCCAGAGGAGAAAGAGAAAATGCCTGCATTCAACATCTTTTTCTATGGACAAGTAATCAGGGTCCTTCACATGTTCCTACGTGTGATAAAATTTACTTGCTAGGTGTTCAGTTCTGCTACTGCTGTTTAAATGAGCTACCAGGTACTTGCATTTTATCTTGTAAGAGTTAGATATTTAAGTGAATTCAGCTTTACTTAATGTAAGGTGCATACACAATGTATAATTATTATTGTACCCTCATGCTACATAATGTAACTTTCACTAGCTATTTATTTAATCATTTTATTACACAGACATCAACTATGTATTATGTGCCTGGCACTCTGCTAGACTTTGTTTGCAAATCAAAAACAAAATGATCACAACAGAACACATAGCCTGTGCCCAGATTTATCATGGGCACTCAAAGGAGTCTGTAGCCTTGTAAATCCTTTGCTCATAATTGGTGTGGAGTAACTTTGTTGAATTAGTGAGTATGTTATCAGTAACATGTTTTGAAATCGAAAGTCTTACTTCCTTTACATTTACTTATTACGAAGTTTCTAATTTCCAAAAATTCGTGTAGTCTAAACTAGTGGTTATGCAAAAATTATCCTGGGTGGCTCAGTCAGCTAAGCATCTGCCTTCAAGTCTTGATCCCAAGGTCCTGGGATTGAGCCCCATATCAGGCTCTCTGCTCATCAGGAAGCCTGCTTCTCCCTCTCCCTCTACCTGCCTCTCAGCCTACTTGTGTGCTCTCTCTCTCCCTTGCTCTCTCTTTCTCTCTCTTTCCCTCTGTGAAATAAATAAATCTTTTAAAAAAAATAATCCTATATCCCCTTTCTTTGACCCAGAAATGTGCTTATTTGTATTTGTTGGGAAGACATTTCACCTTCTCTGGAATCGATTCCAGTGGCTGAGAACTCCAAATTTTACATAGTAGGAGATAAGGGCTCAAAAATTAATTTAAAACCAGGAATACTATAAGAAGACATAATTATATATAAACAACTATTTTAAAAGAATGTTGCTAACAAGAAAAAAAAATCTGCTTTCCAACTAATATTCTAATCCCATCCTGTCCATCTTTATTTTTTTACAATGACTTGCGCAGCTACCCAGGAATACTCATAGGTGGGGACCAGGTGGCAGGACTAGATTGGTCTTGTTGGGCAGTTTGGCTTCAGATGAGCCCTGCTTCCTTTGCTTTTGAATCTTCCCAGGAGATAGTCCTGTCTTCTTTCCTCTGACCACATTCCTACCTTTGATATTGCTACCACTAACTGGAGCCTTATCTTAAGGCTTACCTTGTCCAGTGCTCTAAATTCTTTGAAAATGAGGACCCAAATTGAAGTAATCAGTTTTCATAGCACTGTATTTATGTCTGATACTTCTAGTCTTTGATTGGCTTTCCATCACTTCTGCAGATTCTTGAAGCTAAACTCCTTTTCAGCCAGATTCATATTTATGTCAGCCTATTAGAATCTCTTATCTGCTAATGCTTGTTGCCCTTCCACTCGGTAAATGGCCCATCTTCTCTCCTCCCAATAAAGGCTAGACCTATTTACCTAGCTAAACCTCCTAAGATCCTACTTCACCATATTAGTAGCCAGACTGCACCCTACCATCCATTTGTCCCAAGTTCAGTGGAAATATCTAAGTCGTTCTGCTCTGATCTTCCTAATGTCAAACAAACTCCAATTCCTGAAGCCTCTATCATAGCACTTTGTTACAGAGAGTCTGTACATTGAGTTCAATAGTGTTGTCAAGAAAGCCAAAGTTACCAATGGTTTCTATAAATTTATTGATTCCAATGACATTCAATATGCACCAGGGGCTGAATTGGATACTTGGGATAGAAATCCACATAAGGCAATTTATTATGTGCCCTCAGCTGGGAATGGCAGACTCATAAATCAATGAATGATAACAATGCAGTATGAGAAGTGAAATGACAGCAGTTAGAAAATGTGGTACTGGAGCTGAGTTTTGAAGGAGATGTAAGAATGAGCTCAGCCAAGGGTCGCTTTGAAAAGAGGGGAGAGGTTGCTGAGAAGAGAAGACACAGTGGTCTTCCCCAATAATTACAAAGCAAATGATTGGATATGTGACAGTGTGGTGCACTCCAGAATTGCAAGGAGCTCAGATCATTCAGAGGGAAGGGCATGTGGGGGAAGAGACTTTGGAGAAATAAGCAAGGGCCAGAGGGAGAAGCTGTTCAGTGCCAGTCCAAAAACTGAAGGTGGCCACAGAGCAACTGTAAGCAGAGACTATTATGAGCAATTTTATGTTCTTGGAAAGATCACACAGATAGAAACATAGAGAATGAACTGGGAGTAAACCAGACTGAAAGCAGAATGGTCCCAACAAAAAGTGCGATTGGGCCACATTAAGACAGAAACAGTGGAAATGCACGTGAGGCTGTAACTCTTCCACAAAGTTTTACACAAGTAGGAGGAAGAAAGCTTGATGAGAAACTAAAGGGAATGGAGACTTTAGGTGAGAGATGGTAGTAATTTTTATTTTTCAAGTGGTAGCTAAGTAAAAAGTCATCTAAGTATTCAAGGTATTTTTTTTTTGAGGTTAAGTAATAACAAATATTTTTATTTGTTATATTAGATTGCTGTCTCAAACCAAAAAGAAGGCATGCTCTCTTTGGAATGAGTTCTTTGGTATATTAGAAATTATAATATATGCTATATATTTTTGTATTTCGTTCTAAGGTATCATGATATACACAGGGCAAATAATGTAGCCCACTAAAAAATCCTGTTCTAAATAACAGCACTCAGTATCACTGACCACTGTGTTCTTCGGTTCTCCTTTAAGACTAGTCTTAAAGTGTCTACATGCTAATGTAAACATGTGCAGTACAATTCTGGCAAGTGCGTTTTTTTTTTTTTTTTCACAAACTTAAATTTTGAATATATAATTATTCTAAAGGCTGAAAGTTGCTATCTGACTTACCTAGACCTTTGACTCTCCTTACCAACTTTTTAAGATCTATCTCTAAAACTGGCATCACTTTACAATCACTAGTATGGTTCAGAATGAATATTACCCACATTTAGAACCAATTTCCTAGAATGCATAATTTATTTTCCCTTTTTTAAAAAACATTTTCCATTTTTCATAGATGAATTCAAATTCTAGCCTGAGTATATATAATTATAAATTATAGTGTGTAGAATGTCCCATTTATTAAAAGATTGACCCGATGTAGCTGTGTTTTCAAATAATGAGCATAGCAGCAGCATATTGCAAAAATACAGGGAAGAGCCCCTCAGTGATGAACTCAGTTTATTGTAAGATGTAACAAATGAGAGTGTATGCAACTGCAGCATTTTCCAAATATAAGCTCCATCTATTTTAAGGTGCCAGGAAGCTACCTATTCTAAGGTGACTAAATGTTTATTTTGTAGGTAGAACCCAATTTTTCATTTTAAAACATTAACTACCATGTATTCTTAGGTAATTAGGAGATAATCGTGAAATGCAGTCAAAACCACCATTTCCTTGCAGCCCCTCTGGAAAACAGTATGGAGTTTCCTCAAAAAGTTAAAAATAGAATTACCCTACAATCCAGCAATTGCACTACTAGGTATTTACCCAACGAATACAAAAATACTAATGCAAAGGGATACATGCACCCTGATTTTTATAGCAGCATTATCTATAATAGCCAAATTATGGAAACAACCCAACTGTCTATCGACTAGTGAATGGATGAAGAAGTGATATGTATGTATGTATACACCACACAGAGATACACGGGGACACACACACACACACACACACACGGAATATTACTCCGCCATAAAAGCAAATGAAACCTTGCCATTTGCAGCAGCATGGAAGAAGCTAGAGAATATTATGCTAAGCAAAATAAGTTAGTCAGATGGGGTGCCTGGATGGCTCATTTGGTTAAGCATCTGCCTTTGGCTCAGGTCATGAGCTCAGGATCCTGGGATCAAGCCCAGGCTCCTGTTCAAGGGGAGCCTGCTTCTCCCTCTGCCCCTCCCCCCACCTGTGTTCTCCCTCTCTCTCTCTCTCTCTCTCTCTCTCTCTCTCTCTCTCTCTCTCTCAAATAAATAAAATATTTTTTAAAAATTAAGTCAATCAATCAAATGCCATATGATTTCACTCATACGTGGAATTTAAGAAACAAAACAAACAAGCAAAGGGAATAAAAAGAGACAAACCAAGAATCAGACTCTTAACTGTAGAGAACAAACTGATTGTCACCAGAGAGGGGGCAGGGAGATGGGTGAAATGGGTGATAAGCCTTACGGAGGGCACTTATGATGAGCACCAGGAACTGTATGGAAGTGTTGAATCACTATATTGTATACAAGAAAGTAATATTACACTACACTAATGTTAACTAACTTTAATTTAAATAAAATTTTTTTTTTTAAATTTTTTAAAAAGCACCATTTCTTCTACAGTTGTATTAGGTCAAGAAATTGTCTGATGCACAGGGATAGTTTAACAGAAATACAGATTAACATTTATATCTGTATCTGTACTAGATGGAGTTCAAACATTGTATGTTAGAGTTACTCCCCCAGTCAGTTGTTCACAGATACACAACTTGAAACATTAGGACTGTCACGTTCATCCATTTGCAGAATATCCTCTTTCATCTCAGCAATTTAAAGAGATCATATATTTGCACCTGCTATTTCTAACTGCTGCCATGACATAGAACTTATTTGAACCCCAGATAAAAATGCTTTGAAATTTAAACAAAGATGGAAATCACCTTTTTGCCCTATTTTGCCATCTTTTTATCCTTATATACAAGCTATATGGTCCAAGTAAAATCTCTTAATTTATTCTACAGAACCACAGTAGGTAGATGGTTTTTTCTAACAGAAAATGAGAGGAGTCTTAACTTTCTATTAAATTTTCTCTCCAGCCCTTTACTTTTTTAATTTTGTTTAAAATCAATTAAGTAACATATAGTGTATTATTAGTTTCAGAAGTAGAGTTTAGTGATTCATCAGTTGCATGTAACACCCAGTGCTCATTACATCATGTACCCTCCTTAATGCCCATCGCCCAGTTACCCCATCCTTCAACCCCCACTCCCCTCCAGCAACCCTCAGTTTCTTTCCTATGGTTTAGAGTCTCTTACAGTTTGTCTCCCAATCTGATTTTGTCTTCTTTTATTTTTCCCAACCTTCCCCTATGTTCATCTGTGTTGTTTCTTAAATTCTACGTATGAGTGAAATCATACGATAATTGTCTTTCTCTGATTGAGTTATTTCACTTAGCACAATATCCTCTGGTTCCATCCATGTCATTGCAATGGTAAGATTTCATTTTTTGATGGCTGAGTAATATATATATAATATATTATATATATATAAAATACCTGATTGTATATATATACACATATCACATCTTATCCATTGATCTGTCAGAGGACATCTGGCTCTTTCCATAGTTTGGCTATTGTGAACATTGCTGCTATAAAAACTGGGGTGCACATTCCCTTTTGAATCACTGTGTTTGTATCCTTTGTATAAATACCTAGTAGTGCAATTGTCTCCAGCCCTTTAGATGACTACAGCCCCAGCTCATAACTCGATTGTGATCTTATGAGAAATCCTGAGCCAGAACCATCTGGTTAAGCCACTCCCAAAGTTCTGACCCACAAAAACTGTGTAATATTAAATGTTTATTCTTTTGAGCCACAGTTCTAGGGTAATTTATTTTGCAGGAGGAGATAACTGATAGAAGCACCCACGTAGCTGAAACCTTCTCCAGATTTCTCCTTAAAGGGCACTTTATCACATAGGTCTTTGTTGACCTTTGCATATAAAATAGACATGTTCAATCCTATTGGTCTTTATTTCCCTTATCCTGCTTTAGTTTTCTTTAGAGCACTTATCTTGATATATTGTGTGGGGTTTTTTTAATTCATTTATTGTGTTTCCTACTAGCATGTAAACTTCATGAGAGCAGAGACTTTTACTACTGTGTTCATTACTCTAACCTCAGCACTTAAAATAGTACATGGCATAATAGGCACTGAATAGATACTTGATGAATGAATGAATGGGCACTTGAGTTAAAAATAAGATAGCCACTATCTTTAACTAAATACCAGATAATATTTTTAATGTAGCATGTCAGTGATAAGCACAATAAATATTATAAGACAGTGGTTTGGGGCCTTTTTCAAACCCAGAATTCCTGAGAGATACCTCTGATGGTTTTCCTCAATGAATCTGTGTCATTCTAATTGGTGGGTGGATTGAGGACTAAATTGAAAAAGCATCCCACTTGACTCTTAAGTTCTACCCCAATTTCATCCCTGTTACCTACTCCCACCTTTAGAATTACCTCCACTGGCTTTAGAAGACGGAGTAACACTAAGTGAACTGGTCAGAGAAGGTATTATAGCAGTGGAGAAGCTAGAAACTCAACAGGATGTTTGGTATGTTTAGTAACAATGGTCATTCAAGTTTAAAATGAAGAATATACATCAGAGATAGAGCAAGAGTGGAGGGATAAGGTAAGAGACCTGGTAAGATATTAACCCTAGTGTAAAAAGTATAGATTTTGACAATGGGAGGGGTCCACATAGTTTTGACAAAGTGAAAAGTTAGAGAAGAGTGGTTAATACTCAAAGTGGTGGTTTAGGAAAATATCAACAGTTTGAAAAATGGTTCTCTTTTGCATTCTCCATGAACAGTTCATGGCATTCAGAGAATACTCAAAAAGACTGAATCGATGGTATTAGATGGATGGATGGATGGATGGATGGATGGATGAATGCTTGGAGAATATGAAGAAAAAAATTGCGGCAAAAAAACTAAACCAGTAATATGGATGTAAAGTTGTAAATATCCTCCTAATGATAGAAGCAGTGGGAATGAAAAGAAATGGTATATTACAAGGAAGGTAGAACATGGTTAAAAATAAAAAAAATAAAAAATTTAAAAAAGAACATGGTTAAAAATAGAACTTATTAAAGTTAATGCCAGGATTTTGAGCTTTGTTGATTCAGAAACTGATCCTTCCTCTTACAGAAATAAGGAAGCCCTGAGGGACCTAGCTTGTGTGTTTAAGGAGTTAAGAGACGAAACACAGGGAATATGATGGTCACCAAAATGATATTTAAGCCTTTACTCTGTGGATCCTGAAAATGTTTGCATTAGGGTCGCATGAGCAGTGGTGGCTGTGTGATTTCAGGAAGTCTGCTCATAAGAAAAATAGCAAAACGGTGGAGATAGGAAATTTCTCCTGAAGCTTTAAGGAGATATTTTAGATATGAAATGAAAGTGAACAATTATATAATTCGTTATTTGCTATCACTAAGAGGTTGTACGACCTAAAACTAAGACCAGATTCTCCAAGGTTTTACTTACTAATAGAGTAAAAAAAAAAATAGTGGGCTATTGTAGGTAATTTTGGTTTCAGCTTCAGCAATTTTAAGCATAAAACCAAGCAAGCTGTCTACTACATGTATCATGTAATCAATTTCTGAGCTATTGGCAAAATCCCCTTGTATATTTTTTATAGTCTTTTAACGGAAGGAAAATTGTATGATGAGAAGTCATCATTTGGCCTCCCAAAAAACTAAAGATGGCTATATATCAATGTCTAATCAAATTAAAGTATAGTAAAGTGAAATCGTTTTTAGTTTTTTAACATAAGGAAATCATATTTTCAGCATCAAGTAAAGATTCATGATGCCAGTATATTGATTTAACTTAATTATAGAAATATTTTAAAACTTTAATTAAAGGGAATGGGGAAATATGAAATATGAGCAGAGTGAATACAAATATTTAGGTGGCTTTGGGATATTTTAAATTGCTAGAGCACTAAGCTCAACAATATTTAGATCCAGCTAGAGTGAAGTACCGTTAGGTAATTAGACAAACAAGGATGGAAAAGCCTCAGCCCATTTCGTGTAATCAGTCAAATCACTTCTAATTTGATTTCTCATTCCTTATTTTCTGTCCTTTAGTTAATTCGTATTGATAAATAAGACAGTAGAAGGTAAAAAAATAGACCTTAAAAAAGTTGAAGTGTGTGGTTGGACAACAGGCTGCTCACAGAGCTTGATCAATGAAGGGAAGAAAATTTCTTTTAAAAAATGAATTTTATCATTTTTAGTTTGGGGTTTCATCTCAAATTCAGTGAGACCTTTCCCCAAGACCAGACTGCACCTCGTCTTCTTTTAATCCTCCCCAGCATCATCCATTTGCTTTGTTCCTAATAGATGTGGAGAGACAAGCTGTCTTGTACGAAGATCCTTAATTTGGAATGTACAACCTACGTCAATGTAACAGAATTAGTTAAGACTATTTACTAGGTTTTCTGGATTTTCCTAGAGCTGTGGGATAATGGATGAGGAATTTATTTTTAAGGATTAGGTGAAATGATTTACAAGTATGAGTAATTATCATTATTGCCCAGTAGAGCAAGAATACGATGTTAGACTTGGTTGGGGTCTGTATATGTATACACTTATCTGTCAAAGAATATGTATCCACAGGATATGCAGCTGTGTAACATACAAATATGGATTCTAAGTTGAAAATAAACAGAAAAAAAGATTACATTTGCTTAACATAGCATATGTCAGCTGTGAGTCCTCTTTCTCTGCAAGGGCTATGCTTATGTGTTTCCTGTATTCTATTTTATTTTTTAAAGATTTATTTATTTATTTTTAGCGAGCTAGAGAAAGAGCGAGAAAGCAAGCATGAGTGGAGGGAGGGGCAGAGGGAGAGAATCTTTCAAGCAGACTCCCTGCCCAGCATGGAGCCTGATGCGGCAATCAATCCCACAACCCAGGAGTTGGAGGCCCAAGCGACTAAGCCACCCAGGCGCTCCTGTTTCATTTTAAAATTGACAGGCATCTGCTCCATGGACCCCTCAGAGAGCCAGTATCCTCTCAATAACGTTCCTGGGAACTTAGGGACCCAACTCATCCAAAGTATAGAGAATGATGGACTAGACGTGATTTCAGATAACACAGGCTTCTGCCTTAGTTGCTTTCCCAAAGCTAGATTCCTGACATCAGTACAATTTCTGTCCTTTTTCTAAAGGAAAGGGATAGATATCAGACTACCAAGTTCTTAGCAATATTTTAATGGAAAATAGGAACTTGTAATATTAGGAAGAAAAGAAAAACTTTATAAAGCTTCTTTCTTTTAATCTCTGAAGGTTTTCTGTTTGTAGGTATAAAAGATTTCATACTGAGAATTTTAGACCAGATTCTAAACCAACATAAAATTTTATTTTTAATTATCATAAATGCAAATTCAGTTTTTCTCTCTGTGTCTCTCTTTTGGTATGTCCGTCTGTCTCTCTCCTCTCTCTGTCTCTCTCCCTCTTCTTTCTCTTTATAGAAGTTCATTAAAGAAAAGATTCTGTGCCTGCTGGAGAGTCATTCAGTGACTGTTGTCCCTAAATAGAATGAGCATATTTGCCTAGAGACAACCCTCCATACGGCTTATTTCTATTCAATTTATATAAGCAACGACAATGCACTTTTTCTCAGTTTTCAGGGATTTTAAATTCATTAAAAACATATAAAATATGTGAATAATGCCAACTTTCATCAGGTATATATTACCTAAGAAAAATTTGCCTGAATAACATACTACAAAGAAAGAATAATATTAATATACCAGTTTCAGCAACTGATTAAAAAAAAATTAGTGATTAGGCAGACCTTTATTTTAAAGTTGCGTTATTTTTTCTTTACTTTCCTCTGTAAAACAATAGCTATTGTGGAGAAGTTTTGAGACTTCTAAGAAAGGTATTTGAAGATTTAGGTTCGAGCTTTAATAGGGCAAATGCCATCTGTTTCTACAATTTGTGACGTTTATTATTAACAACGCTAGAAGAAGGAAGCAGCCTATTTCAGCGGCGAGGACAGATTTCTGTCCATCTGTGCCCGTGTTGCCGCCTGCCACTCGCGCTTTCAATCTGCATAGCTCTGAGCCAATGTCGCTGCCACGGCAAGGTCAAGAGGTGGAGAAGCCTGTCAGCACATTCTGTCTCGAAAGGGAGGACAGCCCCGCATGGGTGCTTCGAGCCCCACCCTGAGGCACTCATTCTGTTGGACTTCAGAGCGAGGCCTTCCAGATGATGATCTCAAAGGAAAATGTTAACTTTGAACATTTAAAAGTATCAAGGAACTTAATCTATTCCCTGTCTCTCGTTAATGTCAGATCCCTTATTAAGGTGACTCATTTCTCAACATTAAAAAATGTGTAGATGGGGTGCCTGGGTGGCTCAGTGGGTTAAAGCCTCTGCCTTCGGCTCAGGTCATGATCTCAGGGTCCTGGGATTGAGCCCTGCATTGGGCTCTCTGCTCAGCGGGGAGCCTGCTTCCCCCTCTCTCTCTCTGCCTGCCTCTCTGCCTACTTGTGATCTCTCCCTCTGTCAAATAAATAAATAAAATCTTTAAAAAAAATGTGTAGAGTTCTGCGGTGAATTTTCTTACTTTTTTTCCAGTTTCTTAGTGTCTGCGTTGAGTAGCGGGGAAGAATCCCCACGGAATTCTATTTTAGTCCAGGATAGCTGGGAAAAAAAGCATACAGTGGGTTAAGACGGACTTTAAAGGCTTTGAAATGTTGCATGTTAGTATTAATACCTCTTTTTTTTTTTTTTTGAGAAATCTTAATATGTAGAATCTCTAAATGTGTGCTTTTGTTTCTTTTTCCAAAAAGTGCCTATCAGATTGTTGTGGAGGAGTTGCACCCACACCGAACGAAGAGAGAAGCTGGAGCGATGGAATGCTACCAGGTCCCGGTTACATATCAGAATGCCCTGAGCGGTGGCGCGCCATACTACTTCGCTGCGGAACTGCCCCCGGGGAATCTTCCAGAACCCGCCCCATTCACAGTGGGCGACAATAGGACCTATCAGGGCTTCTGGAACCCTCCTTTGGCTCCACGCAAAGGATACAACATCTATTTCCAGGCAATGAGCAGTGTAGAGAAGGTGAGCTTCCTTCGGAATTTGCTTTTTCACTGCTCTGAGGAAAAGCTGCAGTTGAATTTTATAAATACTCAGTGGCATTTGTCAGGAGAGGAAAAAAAAAAAAAGGAAGAAAGAAGGAGGGGAAAAAACACACCGGTGTGTAGGGGGTGTTGTTCCTGTTCCCAACAGTGTGCACAGTTTTGGGCCGGACTGTCGAGCAGAGGCTCCAAACCCAGTCTGTGGCACAGGATACCTGTTCCCTAGTAACTCCTGGAGCCTTCTTCGGGAAAGCCCACCAGAACAATTGTGAGCAAAAGGATTTAAAAAGGTGGATGTGCTGCTGCTGGGACTCCAGCCCCAGTAAATATCGGGCATTGTTCTGTCTGCTTTGCTCAGTGGTGGCACACTTCAGAAGATTAAATTTACTGTAGGATAAACAGAATGCGTGTTCCACAGCAGGCTAATAAACCCTTATAAACTTTTCAGAGGGAACAAGCCAAATAGTAAATAACAAGTAACAATCCTCTGATTACAAAGTAATAGGGTGCCTGTGGTATATCTGACAGAACCTAAACAGAAGGCTGCCTGGAGATGGCGGGGTGCTGTGCCATTAGAGAAGCCTGTTTTCCGTTTCCCCAGTTGCCCCTCCTTTTCCCATTTTGGACACAGTTGTTTTTGAACACTGCCGCTGATCCCAAATGAATATTGAAGAGGGAGACACAACAGGAAGATAGAAACTACCGGTGGTTCCATATGGGGGGAAATAACCTGGCCTTTCATGTCTCATGCTGTTTCTCTTTGAAAGATTTTCTTTCCTAAAACTTATTTAATATTTTTTTTTTTCAGAGAGGGGATAGGAAAAAAAAAGGTCAAGAATAGAAAACTTCTACAATTTAAAACCCAGTAGAAGACTGGCATTTTTGTGTACTTGTAGCTTTATAGGAAATTTCTGGGTTTGGGTAATGGAGTCCCTGACCTGGGTTCCTGGGTGATATTGTGAACTAGGTAATAGCCAATCACAACAGTCATATTATACCTTGGAATAGTTAAGTTAAAAGACAATCCAATTGGCTTTTCTGCAGGGGTCACGAGAACTTAAGGTATTCACTGGTTGCTTTCTAATGAAAGCCCTATCTTTCTGCTTACTTATGTTCCTTTGCCGGTATATGGCAGAGAAAAATGCAGTGGCATCTTCTAGGATGTACTCCAAAGGCGCAGGCTGCCCGTGGTTGAAAACATTATTCGCATCTCCTCTCTAGTTTATTTCTGCATAAGTGGGCGTCTTTTGAGGCAAGTTGGCTGCCCGCTTCCCACATGCCCATCATTCTACATCACTGGTACAACTGGGCTGCTCAGAAGAGAGAAGACCATGGAAGTTACTATTCCATTCGGGGTGTAAAGTAGCATAGCAGTAGAAAACAAAATTCTGCATTTGGGTATTCATCTTTAGAGATGTGAGCGATTCTCAATTAACTTTCGTTCCTGGGTCTGTGGTATAAGGGGAGTGTTAATGAATGTTACTTAGAAAGGATTTTCTCTGGCAGACTCTTTAAAAGCCTTGATATGAATGTTCTCTTCTAATTGTTAGTATATCTCCATGTGGTTTAATCAAACTACAGAGTAGCAACAATATATCTCACGGTTATCTTGGCAAATATTTTTAAAATGGATGTGGTTCCCAGGAGAGACTGTGGACTCTGAGCAACAAACTGAGGGTTTTGGAGGGGAGGGGGTGGGGGGGTGGGTGAGCCTGGTGGTGGGTATCGAGAGGGGCACGTACTGCATGGAGCACTGGGTGTGGTGCATGAACAATCAATCTTGTAACACTGAAAAATTTAAATAAACAAATTTGGAAAAAAAAAAAAATGGATGTGGTTCCTACCAGCAGAGGCTGAAAATCCTGATAGAATTAATAGCAATTGCTTTTAGGAAATCAGAATCCCTTTGGGCCTTTGTGGGAATGTGGGAACCTCCAGTCACAAGTAACAGAACGCAGAGTTTTATTTTTAACTACTAATTCCCCCTCAGGGCTTTGTTTTGTATAATTAAGAGAAAATGATAAACTCTTGGCTTGTCAATATATAGAACTACTCAAGATGGAGTTACAAGAAAAGAAAAAAAGAACCTGAAATAGTCTTTGTCCTTTCCCATTTCAACTTCTCCTTCCTCGACTCCATCTGTCTAGCGAGAGTAGGAAAATAGTCCCAGTGAGAAATAATTTAACCCTGAGAGTAAAATTAAAAAGGAAAAAAAAAAACAACCAGATAAATCATACTGCAACCGTGATGCAACTTTTTGATGATCTTCCTAAACTGTCCCTGAGCTCGGTCGTCGTGCCGGGATCCAGGTGAGGGCATGGGATGTTCAGCTTTGCTCTGAGTTTACAGCTGTGTCGTGAAAAAGAAGTTGGGGTCTGGGTCCGATTTGTATTTGCTTTGCAAACACATATTTCTTTCTAATTGTTTAAAAAGTAGGGTAAGTACAAAGACAGTGCTTTTACTCCTTGTCCCAGACAGGATAGCCTGTTTGATTACAAGATGAAAACAGGACACCTGAATTTTCAGAAAATACTGAAACAATCTTAAAAGTTCTTGCTTAAGATTTTTAAAAGATCTCTCTGAGGATCCATTATTTTTAAAAATAAAAAATATCCTTGCTACTGCAGTTCTGCTCTTCACAAACCTAATTTATAACCTGGGATTATGAAATAGGAAACACTGTCCGTACACTGAATGTTCTCTTTCATGTTTCATTCCATCAGGAAACTAAAACCCAGTGTGTACGAATTGCTACGAAAGGTAAGAGATTTGCTTTTTTTTTTTTTTTTTTTTCTTGAGATTCCATTTGCCTGCTTTTCTACAATGAAAGAGCTTTGTTTCCTGCTTCAGGGCTAATTAAATGTGGCATTTCTATTACAGAGTATTTGTGGTAGGGCCCAGTTGAATTGCCAACCAAGTTCTCTAACTCACTCGGGTGTGTTTAGCACTTAGTGGGGAGCTACTTTCCATCCTCTAGTGCTTGACTGGAGAAATCCTGTTAACGGGGATAGGAAGGATTTAGAAAACCTAAGAAGGGCTTATTTCTGCCGTTTAGTGTCTGAAAGGTCTTATGCTGCTGATCAACCAGTATATTAGGAAAAGCTCAGCAGTATCAGCTCAAAATAGCAAGTTGCTTGTTTAAAAACCTCTGTTACTTTCTGTGGTAAACAATCAGACCTAAGTAGGAACTGAGCTAGTCCGTGCATATGTAAGAGCAGACATGTGGAGACTGATCTTTATCTTCCTAAGTCGTGCAATTCAATTGAAGCCCTTTTACTTTTTGTTTTGTTTTGTTTTTTACTTAAAAAGTTGTTTTAATCCAGCTGATGCCAAGGAATTAGATCTGTGATGGCTGGTGACCAGGGTAATCTTGCTGATGTTGCATATTACAGCTTAGTTGCCTAGTTTCTTTAGGGGAAAGCATTTCCATCTTTGAGTGAGTATTTGGAGGTCAGGTGTGAGAAAGTCTCCTGCATTCACTATGTTTATAATTCTTCATTGAAGAGTTGTTTGATTGTGCCAATGAGAGAGAGAGAGAGAGAGAGAGAGAGAGCTAGCTATTTGGTGTATTCTAGCAAAAGAAACAGGAAAAAGCTGTCCCCATGCAGACGTGGGACTCTGCACAGGGTTGGTGCTCTGGGTGGTTTCTGCCAAAATTAGTATTAAACCCACATTCATGAGCAATAGTTGATTCATTTGGGGTAGAAATGAATGGCCATATTCTGTTTGTGCTGGCATCTTTCCTTTCATCGTTTTTCTCCCTTTAATCATCAATCTGCTCAATTAAGCATTTGTGTTTTACTCATGATTTGTAAAGGCAATAAAGAAAGACTTTTCCCTTGACTCATGAGAAGTAATAAAAAAGCTTCACAGAAGAGGAAAAAAATACCTTTTTTTCAATTCAAATACTAAGATTCCTCATAATTTTAAAAATTGGCAATATTTAATGAAGGGGAAGAGAAAATATATACAGATATATATAATGTATAGGCATTTATTTTATTTTAAAAGCTTATCTTGTAGATCAAAAAATTAGAGTTGAAATTTTAGAAGATAATGGCCGAAGGCATTTAGATATATATCACCGATGCTTTTCCAGATTTAAAATAGAGCCAGAAATACAAAATGGTCTTGCATTATCCTCCAACTAGGTCTTTAGATATGGTCATTCTGTGTTTCTATAGCTGAGAAAAGAAAGCTATAAATAAGTATAAAATTTTAAATTTTCATATTTGGTTATTGAATTATTTGCATTTACATAAGCTGTTTAAATGTCATTTTGTCCCTGTCTCAGTGCATATAAAATTATAATGACAAATATCACATGATATTTAGACTGTAGGAGAGGTGAGATTATGGAAATTTAACTTACCATGTGGCATACAATATTTGCCAGAAACCAAGAGGTAGTAAGAAAGAGTTCATTTGTGGTAGTTTCCACTTTGTCTGGTAATCTATCCCTGCTATTCTTCTGAGTCTCAGGTTGACAGTGTGGTTTAATGAGTAAGAGAAAAGGACTCTGGTCCCAGACTCCCTGAGTTCAAATTCTGACTTTGCCCCTACTATTCTTTAGTGTTGGCGAATTATTTACCCTTCATCCTCAAAATAAGAATATTAGAGTACCCTTCTCTTACTACTGTTGTGGGGATTAAAATGGTTTATATATATGAAATGCTTCAAAAATGCCTAGTATATTGAGACTATTACATAAAAGTTAATTGCCATTTTATCATCAGCATAATTATTACAATCACTGTGTACCTTACCTCAGAAGGACATACTGTATCCTGCCCTTGTCTGTGGAGGACACATTCCAGGACCCCCAGTGGATGCTTGAAACCACAGATAGTACCAAACCCTATATATACATATCGTTTTTTTCCTGTCCATGCATTCTTACGATAAAGCTTAATTTATAAAATAGGCACCGTAAGAGATTACCAACAATATCATAATAAAATAGAATAATTATAATATTATACTGTAATAAAAATTATGTGACTGTGACCCCTCTCTCTTTTACTCAAAATAGCTTATTTGACTGTACTCACTCTTCTTGTTCTTGTGTTGATGTGGCTTGTCAAAGCCTATTTGATGAGATGAATTGAGGCAAATGACAGTAGGCTACTACTGACCTTCTGACGATAAGTCAAAAAGTGGATCATGTTTCTGGACTACAGTTGACCATGGGTAACTGACACCATGGAAATCAAAGCTGGATAAGGGGGACCTACTGTAATTTGTGTTATGTAGTTATGAAAGAAATATATATAAAAACAAAACTGAATTTTTGTGATAGAGATTACTTGGCAAAAAGTGGTTTTCAATTTAATTCCTTTTCCGAACATTTAGCATTTTTTCATTTATGAAAAACCATACTTTTTAGTTTAAAATCAATTTATTACCTGATTACATTTTGAACTAACACCATAAAAATATTAGTCAGACTTGAAACAAATTTTTTGGTATGAAAATAAAGTTTCTCACAGAACATTTTGAAGACAGAATTAATAGTCAAAATGGTGTAACCATATTGACTGAGGAAGAGGCATGAAGGAACCTTCTGGGCAAGGAATGGTTCAATATGTCATAGGAAAACACAGAGGTAAAAACCCGTTAAACTATGTACTTGAAATGTGTGTAGTTACACCTGGCTGGCTCAGTCAGTAGGACATGTGACTCTTGATCTCAGGGTTGTGAGTTCAAGCCCCACATTGGGTGCGGAGCCTACTTTAAAAATAAAAAATGTATGCACTGTGCTAATTTAAGGCACTGAAAATTCTTGTGGGAATGTGAGAGAATATAAAAGCCAAGAACAATTAGCATACATACTAGAGTAGCAGGATGATTTTGAAAATTTTTTGACATGTGAGAATTGTTCCAAAAAATTTCCAGTGTATGTTGTTTCCTGCCTTTCCTTTCCGGTCATACTTCATGATGGCCAACACATAAAGAGGATACAGACATTTACTTGATTATTTAAAAAAAAAAGTTTGAAGTAAATAATCAAGGTTATAATGTCTAAAATGAAGAGTGATATAAAAATGTTATGAGACGAGAAGAGTTTTTGTGGAAGTTGGGTTCTTGCGGTTGAGATCAATGGTGCTGCCCTCTGACTAATGTGTAGGGTAAGAAGTCATTGAGAAGCTATGTGTCAGGAATGAAATGGTTGGGCTGATCTCAATTATCATGAGAAACATGGAAGTCATTCCATTTATAAAATAGCATATCCCAGACTAAAATTGTTGCAGACCTATGAAAAGGACTTTAACCAAAAGTATCTTGGAAAAGCAAAACGAGAATAAGTTTCAGGAAAGGTTTTTGTGGTACCTTAAGGAGGAGGAACAACACTGGGAAGTCACTTGTGCAGTGAGGTGGGAATGCCAGACAGCTCATGCTCAGTGTGCTTAGATGCTGAGTCTCTCTAACCTCTGCTGCAAGGAGGGTTTTAGGTTGTTTAATGCTGGTTTGCTCTCTGCCCTTTTACATATAATTTATACCAGTGCTCTAAATCCATATATATACACATATACACATTTATTTGCAAATTAGTAGCTAAGGTATTATGCTTTGTTGCCTTAAGTAATTTATGGTGCAATAACTATTCTTTTCTTAAGGAAATTATCTTCATGAGTAATGCCTCTATGGTTAGATTTAAACACACCACTTTATGCAAATATTATATAAATTGTAACAGAATTTATTCAAAGGATTTTTGAAAAGTACTTCACGAATGGATTTTATTCCAAATCTCCATTCGTAAATAGTTTGCTTTGGCACTGTTGTTTGTCTACCCGTTAGCCATTCTTTGACTTCTTCCAATTTCATTTGGATATCAGTATTCTAATCATTCATTTAGCAAAGATTTATTGAATGCCTTTAATTTACCACACAATGTTCTAGGCCGTGGGGATAAAGCAGTGGAAAAAAGAGAACAAAGACCTTACTTCCGTAGAACTTAAATTCCAGTAGAGGAAACAGACCAGACAAAATAAATATGTGATATGTCAGATCACCATACCTTCTTTGGAAAGCAAGAAAGCAGTAAGCGGGGGATGGAAAATCCAGGGGCACATGTCTAGGCCATTAACTATTTCACATACAGTTATCAGAGAAAGACTCCCTGGTAAGGTCAAGGACAGAGGGAGTAACCCATGTGGGAAAGGATCACCCAAGGCAGAAGGAACACTTGCAAAGACCTTGAGGAGAATGTGTCCTTGAATGGTTCAAGAAAGGTGGACTGAGACTGAGGGGATGAATCAGGTGAGTCCAAATCAGCAGTCCTCAAACTTCACCGTTAGTAGAATCATCTGGTGAGCTTGTTAAGGAGATTGCTATGCCTTAACCCCAGAGCTTCTAGATCAGTAAGTCTGGGGAGGGGCCCAAGGATGTGTGTTTCTAACAAGTTTACTGCTGATGCTGATGCTCCTAGGACCACACTTTTTTTTTTTTAAGATTTTATTTATTTATTTGAGAGAGAGAGAGAGAGAGAATGAGAGAGAGGGAGAGGTCAGATGGAGAAGCAGACTCCCCACTGAGGAGGGAGCCTGATGTGGGACTCGATCCCGGGACTCCAGGACCATGACCTGAGCCAAAGGCAGTTGCTTAACAACTGAGCCATCCAGGCGCCCCCTAGGACCACACTTTTAGAACCACTGATCCAAACAAACCCCAGGCACCTGGCCAGTGACTGCTTTAGGGTTTTGTATGTTACTCAGTTTTGGTCAGGGAGATCTAAGGATCTGTCTTCTGTCAGGTATCCTAAGAAATTGGTTCCTTCCTGATTTATAAAACCAAGAGCAACCTTCAACCCATCTTTCTTATCTTGGGGCATTGTTTTGTAAAGATGTGATATTTAGAAAATTGAGAGCCAACTTGGCTAAACACAAGGGAGAGTCAAGGAAAACAAATAAGCCAACTTCAAGCCCAAACAGCTCTGAACTTTTGAATTATCCATTGCTAGAACTCCTTAACCCCAGATATTTATGTTTGAAAAAACAAAAGTCTTTATGAAAATCACTACTTGTAGGTAAACTGTTCCCTGCAGCAAATACGGTCTGAGCTGATGTTAGATTTTTATTTTACCTTGGGAATAATATCTTTTAAAAATAGTGGTTTGGACCCAATGTGATATGTCAAGGACCAATTATTTCATATAGTGACGTCAAGAAAGCACCTAAAATCTATATAACCTAATCATTACCAATGGCATTTAAAAAATAGGGAATTCCCTGGGTGACTGGGTGGCTCAGTCAGTTAAGCGTCCAACTCTTGATTTTGATTCTGGTCATGATCTCAGGGTCGTGAGGTCAAGCCCTGTTCAGGCTCCATGCTCCGTGGGGGATCTGCTTGAGATTCTCTCTCTCACTCCCTCTCCCTCCCTCACTCCCTCCTTCTGCCCCTCCCCCTGCATGCATGCCCTCTTGTGCTCTCTCAAATAAATAAATAAATAAAATCTTTAAAAAAGAAATAAGGAATTCCTTTTAGGTGTCAGTCTAGAATACCAGGAACACATCCTTACTGGCCTTCAGAGAGATTCAGAAAGAAGGAACCTGGACAGTTTCAGAAGCTGTGGAAGAAAGGGAATTCCAAAAGCTAAAGCATACATATTTGCATTAATCCACTTACTTATTATCAGTTTATTCATTCTTTTGATAAACCTAATTTGACCTGTGATTGTGAAGGATGCCTGTAAGGTGAGTTTAATTCATTTTATGTATCCCTGTCCAGGGAATGGTCTAAGTCAGATGATTATTAACTCAGAATACTACTTATTTTAAGCAATGGTGGTATGCATCCTTCCCGAATTCCTCAGAAATATCTTGACTTCATTGCTAGTGTACAATTTAAACACGCCTTCCAATTTTAAGAAAAATTCAGTTGTCATGAAAAAGTGTGCATGGAAGATTTTATTCAAAATATGTAATAGAATATACACAAACACTGGTAATTTACTTTGTACTTTGTTCTTTTTTCCTTCTTTTGTTGTCTATTCCCTAATTACTGGATAAAAAGTAGGATTTTTAAAGCATTTTCATAACCTTAATTTTGTCTCATGCTGCTTTTGTCAAATCTTTCTTTGTGCCCTTTTCTCTGAGTGTGCAGATGGATAAAAGTGCCTTTTTAAGTGATTAGACATTCAGAAAAAGCAAACATGAGAGGAAAAAGAACTTAGTCTGTCAAGAAGTTGCAGGAAAACCATAGAAGCTCCAGTTGGTTGTGCCATGTGTGTAGAAGCTACTTGACTGAATTCGTTCCCACCATATTTACCACAGATGAATTTGAACTTGAGTAGGACTCAATCTCAGCTCTTAAAATGCATTTCTCTGCTTTATCTCTTAGAGAGCTCACACCTAACGTAAAGAGTAGATTGAAAGCAGGGGTGAGGTCTACAGAAAAAAAATATATTTAATTGGGCTTCAGGTCTAAAATCCTACCTTAATTTTTTTTTTCTAACCTTAATTTTTTTTTAATTGTACTACTGTGCTTTCTGTTTGCCAGCTACATGTTGAAGAAAATGGTAAAGCATCAGGAATAAATGTCATATTCTTTTATGCCCCTGTTTTAAGCTGATAGAAACCGAGGTCAGCTATGGGAGTTTAGTCTGGCCATTAAGAAACTCTGGGCAGTGGCACCGAGGTTGCTCAGTCAGTTAAGCATCTGCCTTCATCTTGGGTTATGATCCCAGGGTGCTGGGATGAGTCTCGCATGAGGCTCCCTGCTCAGCGGGAAGCCTGCTTCTCCCTCCACCCCTCTTCCTATTTGTGCTTTCTCTCCCTCACTCTCTCTCCCTCAAATAAGTAAAATCTTAAAAAAAAAAAAAAGAAAAGAAAAGAAACTCTGGGCAGGGGTGTGGCTTTTCTCAGTCCCAAGGGTGGAATAATAGGCTTTCAAAAAACTGCCAACTCTTCTGACAAATTGCAATCCTTGAGAATAACTTTGTTTTTCTTCTGAATGCCTGAGTGCTCTTGCTGGCACTCGAACTCCTTTCTCCTGCAAGGGAACGAATGTGCCTCATTCTTCCCACCTATTAGATCTGTGTACTAGCTTTCAGAAATTAATCTGATTTGGGGTTGCATTTTTCTTGAACTCAGAAGGGAAAAAATTACAGAAGAATATATTAGTAATAGAGTAATAGAGTAATAGACTACAGCCTGAGAAAAGTGAAAGCATATCTAAGTGAAGCCAAGCTGGGAACAAGTACAATTTTAATAAAGCTTAAATCAGTGGTTCATGGCTTGGAACTAACCTCTGTTAGGCACCCGTATTTCCTGATGCTTTCTCAAAGTCCTTATCATTGTAAATTCTTCTTTTATTTTTTTCATAGAGAGAAAGTTACTAAAAAATTAACAGCTAATGGATTTTTCAACATGTTTGGGAAACGAAGCTATCCTTTTGTTTTTGAAAAACTAGAGTCAAATAAAAATGTAATATTTCTATAACGGATTCAAAGTCTAATGAAATTGTCCAAATTGTTTATTATTCAGAAATCTCTTAGAATGAGGAATCATCTGCATGGGCTGTAAGGTTTACAAGTCTAGAGGTGATCATCTGTTTATATTTGTTTTATCTGTGCCTGATATTTTATATACATATGGTCAATCTCTTTGAAATGGATGGGTGGATGGATGAATAAATGAATGAATGAATGGATGAATGAGTGAATGAATGTCGTCCAGAATTGTTTTACTTTTTAATGCCTTAAAGATATATTGATTTTTTTCTACTACATGTTTATTTTATTGGCATAATTTAGAAATAATTTTGAAGTGTTTATTTTTATCCTTCTACAGAAAAAGAAAAAATTAATATGAATAAAATTCTTGCCCTCTTAGTATTCCAGTCAGCTCTTGGCTTCCCCTCCATCTAAACTACACTATACTCTTAGAATGGATAAAATGTAGAAAGTTTTACCTGAGTTATTAATTTCATTATTTATTTATATTTATTTATATTTCTTTCATTGTATTAATTTTTACTTTTTTTTTCATAAGGAGAACAAGTTTAAAAAGTAAATTTTTACCCTCTCCCCTGCACTGGGTAGAAAGTACTTTACTTTCATTACTATAAATAGAAGAAGCACATAATATAGAAGTCCTTGACTTTGGGTGGGGAGGGGTTGTGGGGCTGGGGCCTCGCTTCCCTCCACCCCCCTCCCATGGTCCCCTATCCCTGGGGCTGTTTCTTAAAAAAGAATAATAAAAGAATTAAAAAAAAAAGAAGTCCTTGACTTTGAAAAGCTTATGGTACAATACGTGACACATATAATGGCCTGAGAAAAGTTAAAGACTAGAAAAAATACAATATAAATTTTATGTGTAATATAAATAGAATATTTATATTCTATATATATTATATATTTATTAAATATATATTTATATTCTATATACAAATATAAATAGAATATGTGTATTACACAAGTATTCTACTAAAGCAGTGAGGAGTTTTCAAAAACAGCAAAAGTTATGGATAGGAAATTTCTGGCAAGTGATAAATTCTAATTTCTGTCTTAAGCCAATTGAGCTTTATTTATCTCATTATTATACTTATTATTTTATCATTTTTAGCAATTAGATACTACAAAGATTTTCCTAGTTTATTCTGAAGCACTTTAGGGACTTCAAGAGCATTTACTCTGCATTTGTAATAAACTACTTTTAAAACTGAAAAAAAAAATCCTTATATACACCAATCTGCTATATGCAGAATACATTACCTAATATCTTCCCTTAAGGCTTGCCGCTAAGTTTCTTTATTTCTGAAAAGATGTAAAGATAAAACCTCCTCTGCCTCTGTTCTTAAGTATATCTTGAAATTGCAAAATGAAAAACTAAACTGATAGTGTCATTTGCAAATGCAGATATTGATTATGTGCAACCAAAAGAATATGAAAATAAATAGATCCCTAACATACTGCAGCTACCACTCATAACCCTCGATTTCAAATTTAACACTGAGTGGTTCTTCCATTTTTGCTGATTGGTTTTATAAATAATGGAAATGGTATTGGTAAGAAATTTGAACTTACAAACTTATATTAACAAAATATATTCCATTTAGTATATACAAAATTATTTTACACTAAAAAGTTTGGAATCCTTGATCTGAATCATGCCCTCATTTTATGGATGAGGAAACTGATTTCATTTAGAATTTATTTCCAAAGTAGAATAGATCATTGAAAGTATAGGAAAAGAAATCAGCCCCCTGTACTTTTTTTTCAAAATAGCACACTCATTCCTCACTGTCTGCCTAGGATCACCAGCTTAAATATCAGTATATGTTCAGTTCCCATATTCATGTCAACCAAGGCAGTAGGACTACCAGAAGTCCATTATAGTAATCATTTCTCTAATGTGATTAAGAATTCAGAGATTTTTATCTGGGAGTATATACTGATAGCATCAAACTGAGGATGTTAATTGGTTATCAGGGAGAATTTTATAGTTTATGGTTTCACAAACAATATCAACAGCAAAGTCTTAATCACTGCCTTTAATTCCAGACTATTGCTTCGATCACTAAAGAGAATGAAGTCACCTTACTACTCATAGAACATTTCAGAGACATTTATGAGGGAGGGTCAGAAACAACATCATCTGACAGAGCAAAGATGGCAAAACATCAGTTGATAGAATTATCTCTCCCTACTATCCCTTGTCTCAAGCTGTCAATCAAAATGGAACCTGTTATCATTTCTAGAGAATCCTGTCGTATTAAATAGATAAGTGATTTGTAATCATAGTCATTCTTGGGGTGGGGCTCTGTGGTAGGCGGAATAATGGGCTCCCTAAAGATGGCCATGTTCCAATCTCCAGATTACCTCACATGGAAAAAGAAATTTTGCAGATCTATTGAGTTAAGGATCTTGAGATGGGGAAATTAGTCTGGATTGTGCAGCGAGACTCAGTGTCATCATGAGGGTTCTTATAAACGGGAGGGGGTGTCAGACTCTGAGAGGCTATGTGAGGAAAGAAGCAAGGATTGGAGTGATGTGCATTGTGGAAAAAGAAAGGGACCCTGAGCCAAGGAATGCAAATGGTTTAGGAAAGATGGGGAAGACCAAGAAACCGTTTTCACCCTCGAGCCTCCAAGAGGAACACAGGCCTGCCAACACCTTAATTTTAGTCCTGCAAGTCTCATGCAGGACTTCTGACCTCTAGAAATATAATGAATTTGCGTTGTTTTAACCCACAAATTCGTGGTAATTTGTTGCATCATAAAAAGTAACTATTGCAAATTTTAGCACCTGTAAGTGCTGTGAGACTTTGGAATTGGACAGTGGGCAGAGGCTTGGAAAAATTTTGAAGAGCATGATAGAAAAGCCTAGGTTGCCTTTAACAGGCTGTTAGTAGGGATATGAACATTTCAAGTCTCTGCCAGCAAGGGCTCAGAAGAAAATAAGGAACAGGCTATTAGACACTGAAGCAAAGGGGATTCTTGTGATGTGGCAGAAATTTAGCTGAATTATGTTCTACAGTTGTGCGGGAAGCAATATTTATAAACAATGAACTTGGATATGTAGGTGAGGAGTTTTCCAAGCAGTGTTGAAGGTGCAGCCTTTCTAAAAACACACATGTTGGGGCACCTGGGTGGCTCAGTCGGTTAAGCAGCTGCCTTCGGCTCAGGTGATGATCCCAGGGTCCTGGGATCCAGCCCTGCATCAGGTTCCCTATTCAGCGGAGAGCCTGATTCTCCCTCTCCCTCTGCCTGCTGCTCTGCCTACTTGTGCTCTCTCTCTGCCTTTCTGTCAAATAAATAAATAAAATCATTAAATAAATAAATTCATACATACATATATACAGAAGCTTTTTATCTTGATGAAGTCCCAAAAGTTCATTTTCACTTTTGGAATATTACACAGCCATCAGAAAGAATGAATACCCAATTTTTCTATCAACATGGAGGGGAGTGAAGGAGATGATGCTGAGTGAAATAAGTCAAGCAGAGAAAGTCAATTATCATGTGGTTTCACTTACTTGTGGAACATAAAGAATAAAATGGAGGACATTAGAAGGAAAGGAAAAGTGAATTGAGGTAAATCGGAGGGGAAGACTAAAGAGAGACTGTGGATTCTGAGAAACAAACTGAGGGGTTTGGAGGGGAGGGGTGGGGGGTTGGGCGAGCCTGGTGGTGGATATTGAGGAGGGCACGTATTGCATAGAGCACTGGGTGTGGTGCATCAATAATGAATCTTGGAACACTGAAAAAATAAAATCAAATTAAGATGTTAAAAAATGAATTAAAAATATAAATAAAAATAAATGAATCAATAAAAACACACATGTTGTGTATACATATATATGGAAAGACAGAGGCACACTCACATGTTTTATATATATATATATATGTTGATGTTATTACTATCTTTACATAGTGGTGGTACAGAGTCTCTATTTTAATCCTTTGATTTTGAAGAAGGCAAATGCTAAATTATAGAAAACTTAAAGTATTTTTATTCTTAGCAATTAAAAACAGGTCTTTAGAGTGAATCCCCACATGAGAAGGATTACATTAGCTTTATTGCAATATTATGGTAACAAGAACTCTGCCTCTCTTTTTTTCTGTATTTTTATCCTATTGGAGGGAAAAAAAAAAGATTAAAATCCAGTTTGGCCTTATTATAACACTTGGCAAATGTGTTTTAGAGCATTGGTTTATGATTTTTGTTCCATAGTAGACAAAGTATTCTTTATCCTTTCTCAGTTCAGTGTCTGATATTATGCATTCTATTCAAATTTTAATGAAATGTGGATTACTTTAAAGATTATCTCTCTGATTTAATAAATGGCATTAGAGTAGAAAGTTAATTGGATCTTTTTTGAATAAGCGGTGACCACGATGTGTGATTGATAGGAGGAAAAGATAGTAAATGACATATCTTTGAATTTATGTGTTGAACTTTTAGATTAATACTTTTTATGATCAGTTTTCTCAAGTAAATTATGTAGCCCCCTTTACCCTTACAAAAACCATGGAGAAATTCTAATTTCTTTTAAAAATAAGAATTTCTCAGGTTTCATGAAAATAAGATATAAGAAAGTCACTTGACCACATACATAGTTTACTGTTTTCATTTTAAATACAGAAAGTGAATGCTATCACCCAAACATCTAAATAGTTCTAGATCTATTACTTCCTGTTTTGACAAGGATCTCAACTGAGCTTCAAAATTTGGAATCTTGTTCACTTCTTGCATTTTTTTCTCTTTTATTCAAGAGCTTCTGCTGAATTTAGTGGCAAAGAGATTGTCATTTGTACTTCGTTCTTTAAGGAAACACAGCAATTCATTCGTTTGTAAATACGATGGTGGAGGGGACAGTGACAGTCACCACATTTTGTATATCCCTGGTAGTAGTTAGTTTGGGTATCACTGACCCTTAAGTACACACGAATCATCCTTTTACAACAATGCTCCTCTTCCTGATAGCTGTTTGTGTATGCAGCTGTGCCTTCC
Organism: Nasua narica; assembly: GCA_028533885.1. Taxonomy (NCBI): domain Eukaryota; kingdom Metazoa; phylum Chordata; class Mammalia; order Carnivora; family Procyonidae; genus Nasua; species Nasua narica. The sequence continues at coordinate 31,517,736 of CM052802.1, forward strand.
ATATTGCAGATTCGGAAAGATGATGTTCTAATTACTGGCTGCTGTTATTTACTACACCTGGCTTTGCATCTGTGCCTCTTAAAAGTCTCAAGCCTTTGCTTTTGAGGAAACAGCCATACTTGTATACCTCCTGCTTTCCTGGTCTATTTGCTGCTGTTATTTCCCAGGTGAAAATCCAACTGGGCTGTGCTTTGGAGGGAGGGCTTCACTGTACTAGTAAAACTTTCCTTTGCTTCCTTTGATAACCATCATCTCGGGTCTGACTCCTTTATAAAACGCTGTTTTGTATTGACCAGTTATCTTTCTGACGAGTTTAGCCACTACGAGAGATAGTTTAGAGTAAACATGGTTCATTGTTGGTAGTCTAACAGTGTACTAAAAACTAGAATCAGAGAATTTTTGTACAGAGATAAGAAATAAAGAAAATTAAAGGCCCTGAGGAATATGTCGCTGCGACATTGCCTCCTGTAATTCCGGCTATGTTCTAGGCTTTCCTGCCATATCACTTTTTCAGAAGTGATCATGGTAACATCAACTTTATTGGTGTGTAAGTTTTTTTTTATTTAAATTTCACATCATCATGGTGAACAACAGTCATCCCTTAAATATATCTTTGTCCATTGCTTAATTTCCTATACCTAATAATTTCACCAGCTGCTAAACATTGGAAATGTAGTCATCCATTCAGAATGTTGTGTGCTCATTCTCTGTCTGGCTCTAAGCCAGATACTGAACTCCGAGAAAGACAGTTGTGGGATGGAGGGCATGGCACCTGTATGCAGTTACTATGCAGAGTAGTTTGGGGCAAAAATAGTCATTGGCCACATCTGTCTTCAGTCATGAACTATCCTCGTGGAGAGTCCTCAACTCTGCCAAGATGTATTCTTGGAAGTAGGATGCTTCCCTTTTCATTTGGGGGGAATATTTACAGTCTATGTTACAGATCTGCTATAATTTAGAATTTGCTAATAACCTCCATTAAGCAAATATATTCTTGTGTGAAAATTATGTTGGCTTTTTGGTTCAGATTTTATAAAACAAATCACTAATGTAATGCTATATTGTAAAAATTTTGTACATTTACCATATGTGGCATCTTTTGTAGACTTATTTATGATCATGGAAGTGTATCAATATTTCTACCTATAGATTAAAAATATACAGATCTTTGAAATAGCAGTCATCCTAAAATAATAGTTTAGGGCTTTCATTTTTTTAACTTAAAATGTCTTGAAAATATTTTCAAGTTAAAATACAGATATTCCACTACATGAATGTGTGTTTAATCTTTCCTCTTTTGGTAGACGTTTAAGGCTGTTCATGTTCCTTGCTATTACATGCAGTAATGGAAGAAACATCCTTGGCAAAGATTGTTACATTCTTTGTTATAGGATAAATTTCTAAAAGCAATCTTTCTAAGTCATTTGATGTGTATATCTTTTAAAATAATTATACCCAAATTATAATCAAAAGGAATTATACAAATTTACATTTCAAGCCATATACTAGAATGCTTGTTTCTCCCTTATCACTACTAATTGATACTAGTCTTTTAAGATTTTGCTTATCTAATGGGAAAATATGGTTCAGATTTTATTACTATGTTTTATTCTTAAATGATTTACATAATGATACCACCGTGTGTTTTAAAACTGTCCCATAAAGAATGAAGAGACGATCATTTGACTGTAGTTAACTATTCAATTTATAGGTAGCATTTTGTTCCAAGTCAGTGAATGAAAAAAATTAACAAACATTCCAAGCTCTTGCTTGTATTGAAGTCTAATGGCTTAGGGAAAGCCTGGAAGTGCTTTAGTTTGGTTTGGAATATCTTTAAGTGCACAGCGGTTCTATCACAATTCCTGAGCTGTTACAGATTCTAAATTGTTTTGGTTTGTGATAGCTTTTATTAATCACCAACAGTCTCTGATTTCAGAATTCTTTAGACTTTCTCACATTGAGTAGTGAGATATCTGTAGAGGTTATAAAAACTATACTTTTTATTTTTAAAAAACAAACAAGATGTATCCAAAAAAAAAAAATCAAAATGGAAGAAGGCATGAGTAACCAGAGGAGTAAGTTGGAATTCATTAAGAAAGCCAGAGGCAAATGTGGAAAGTATTTTTAAATTCACTGCTAAGAGGACTTCTTTTAAAGTAGTTAAATGAAAAATACACACAACACTTTGCAGAATGAAAAGATGGGTGCTACAACAATCATAAAAAATACATAAAGTACATTGGTGTTTTAAATTTCTCCTGGAAAAAAATAGTTAACTCTCTTTTAAGATATATAACCAAGTGGGAAAAAAAAGTTAGAAAAATATGCACATTGCCACTTAAGTTCAGTTTGACTTCTGTTTACCAGATGTTTTGATGGAAGTCTTTTTTCAGTGTTCAATATAATCCTGTCTGGGAAACATTGCTGGGAAATATCTAAGCTATATATCCTGTTTGTTGATAAAGAACATATGGTTTTGGAAATCAGTGTTAAAACCACATGGAAATTCTTCGTGAAGCAAAAATTTTAGTTTTACTCTCAATTGTAAAAATCTTAAGAAAGAGTTCCCCACAATGTACACAGCCATCTAAGGTAATAGATTGCAGAGGAAATAGAAGAATATTACACATTACTCAACTGCTAATTACTTCTGTTTTAGTTTCAGAGGCATTCAGTTTTAGAATTGGCCAAGTAACCAGCGATGTGCTCATCTCCCTAGCACAATCAGTTGTCGTGATTACTAGGTAGGGAGTGACTAAAATGATGCTAAAATGACGTTTGTAGATAATTAAAATATAACTACCTGCTCTTTATTTTTCGTCATCTAAATAAAAACTCCATTAAAACAAATATGGAGTAAAATCCTAATTATGCTAGACCTCCTAAAATTTAAGTGTCATATGAATAAGAAAACCTCTATTTGATTTTCTAAGTATAATTTGAAGATATGCATTCTTCAACCTTGATAGGCATGTTCTAGGAGATGCTGAGAACTCTAGCGCCTCAGTGGGACAGCCCTCTCTGAGGGATGGTCTGCCCCACATTTGCATCATGCTTTCATTTGGATCCATTCACACAAACAGTTGCTCGTCATGCAGGGTATCAGAAAATGACCTAAATTAGCTTTTCTGCAGGAAGTAGAGGGACCTCAGGATAGGAGATTGCAGTTTCACATTTCCCCTGGGATGCAAATTCATTCAGTCTCTATCTGGAATGACTTAAATGACTTAGTATATAATGACTCTTTTTCCTCTGGAAGAGGATCTATCAGTGACAGAGATATAGCTCCAGTGATCAAATATACAGGATGGCTGCTTACTGAGAGAAGGTAGAAAAATCTGATTAGTCCAGAATAAAAGGGTGAGGGAGGTGGTGGCGATGGGAACACAACTCCCTTCCAAGCACAAATAAAAGAATGAGTTAGGAAGGAGATTGAAAGAAATCAGGTCATTTACTTTTATTTTCAAAAAAAAAAAAATTAGGGGTGATTGGTAGTCTTTTTCACGGATCCCCTATAATTTGAGGATATATCTGTTTTTTACCATTTTGTTAATTCTTTATTTCCCATATATATTTCAATATGTTATTATGTCTTCGTCATGTGGTACATGAGGGATGACCAGTCTCAAGATGCAGAGGAGATATTTATGCCTGCCCTTTAGGCACTAGCCCCCTCATTGCTTTTCCACCTTCTTTCTTTATCATGACATTTTCCGTCGATGAGACTTTTCTCTTTTGTCTGGGGTAATTATATTTTACCTATTAAGTTAGTGCTCCCTCTGTAATGATGTTGCAAGCAGCCATGTTACCATCTCCAAAGATCTCCCAGAGGCAGCTGCTCCCAGGAATAGGAGGTAACCACCACAGAATATCGAACTTGTAAAACTCGGTAGTTTTGTGGGGTTCTTTCTCCCACAGCCCTTAGGACTCCCTTTGCCTCAGTTGCCTGTGTCTCTTTCTGTTCACATTTCGAGGCATGCTTGTGGAACAGAGATTCCGCACCCCGGGCAGTCCACCATAGAACTATTTTGTAAGACCTTCACCCTTGTGAAATAAAACCCATCCAGTGTACCAACATACATGATTTAAAGGAATTAATAAAATTTCTTACCTTAATAAAAAGAGCTAATGGGAAATAACTTCAAATAACGTGTCTTTACCTAAATGCTTGCACACAACTACATGAAGATAAAAGGAATACTCTGCTACAATTCTCAGACTCTGCAAATGCAACTATTAAGGCAGACGGTCTTGCCTCCCTCTCCCAGCCTTAAATATAATAGAGGCTCAGTTCTAATCATTGAAAGACCAAAATCTCCCTACGCATTTTCTAGATGCCTCCGCTATCTGCCCTACTGAGAACCACCGTCATAAAACTTAATCTTCAACACCAGTGCTTATTTTTGGCATTTGTCTCTATTTGGTTCCTCCAAGAAAAATCTTGCTGAGGAGCTTTTATGACCACAGATCTTAGAATTTTTTTTTTTAGTCCCTGAAACAGAACCCAGACATGCCACACTTGGGCATGACGTATTTTCATAAGTATATCTTCAAGTGGCAAATTATAAAGTGAAAATCTGAATTTCCTTATATCATTACCATGTTGCCGTCATGTGTCCAGACTGATGCTGGCAAAACCCCCTCACTGAGGGATTTGGTAATGTTTCATTAAAGAGAATATAATTGTTCTTAATAATGTCCCACTCCTTTGGGAGGATAGCTTTTTAAACAGCAGAAAATGAGAAGCCCCTGAATTTTCTTCAACCAATACAAACAACATTCAGTCATTTCAAAGTCTTTATGTCTTTTTCCACTTGCATGTTTCTCTTTGCTGGTGTATCTTTCTCACGGGCCTCAAACAGCTCTGAAACACAATGTTCCTTCACATAGGGCTTCTTTAACAAGCTTTTTGGGGTATACCATTTTGATGTAAACATTTCACTCAATTAATCCACATGTATTTATTAAAGACTTACCTAAATACTCCAACTCAACTCTCTGTCAGCCAATCTTGCTTATCTTCTGATTTCCCAGTCCTTTTCGTTCCAATTAAAAACAAAACAAAAATAGCGTCTGACACAACTGTTTCATTCTTCAAAGAGGAATTCTAAAATATGAAACTGTAACAGTTTAATAAGGTGTGGTAAAATATTGTTGATGGCCTGTTTTAAGATCTTTGGAGACTATAGGTTTCACAGAACTCAAAACCTTTTTTTTTTTCTTTTGTGTCTGTCTCTCAGACTCGTTGACTTTACAGTGCTCTGGATATTTAATAATTTTATACTGACTGCATGAACAAATGAATGTATGAATACAACCTGTTTGTTAAACATGCAAGTAAGAGAATTTAAACATGCAAGTATATTTCTTTGATGAAGATTTAATGATTCTCTTTATCAAAGGAAAGCTCATACTAAGCACTTTGGTTTAAATGCTGCTGATCAAAAATCAGTTATCAATTTAAATGTAGGTTATAGCTTTCTGTGATGTTGTTAGATTATTTCTGAAAACAGAAAGTTGACTGAGCTGCCTTACCTGCCTTTCTCTATAAGGAGGTGCATTTAGACTCTAATTGCTTTAGCTGTGCATATAGTTCTTTCTGCCGATTTTTTAATAATGTACTGCCCTTTGTATAAAAAAAACATAATACAGATAACATCATTTTGAGAATGGTGGAGTTACCCTGTCTACACGGTTATGGACCAGGACATAGCTTGTACTGTAGGACTGGTCTTCATTCAAGGAGTTGATCCTAAGTGTACAGGAGCATTTCTTTTTATATGAAGATGTGATCCCTGAGGCATTCAGATCCTCCTAGGCCCTCATAGGATCCTAATCAGACCCAATATTGTATACAAAACCCTTCCTGACTGGGGAAATTGACCTTGGTGGTAAACTCACCAAGTTTACCTTATAATACATAATTTTTCATTCATTGTAAAACCACCATTTCATTAAGTGTAAAACCACCATTTCACTTAACTTCTACATCTGTGTGTCAGTAAAATGAAAATTTATCTTCATGCAATAAGACCATACATGCGCTGTTCTGAAATTTTCAGAAAATCTGGCAAGGTGAACATTGGGAAGATGACTGTGATCTCATCAAGTTTGAACATAGCACTAAACTCCTTGGAAGGAGATTTGTCAGCTCGATTTTCATACTCTAAATCTGACTTTAGCAACTGCTACCTTCTACCACAATTTATCTATGCACCATACCTCCGCATCTCCAGACATTGCCCAACGAAATCCACTTTGAAATGAAGAGCGGAGCTCTGGCGTCTGGGCCAGGCCCCAAGTGTTACCCTTATGTCCCAAAATCAGTACTGCTTTTCCAAGCTACTCCTCAGGGAATACGAACAACTGGACACAATTTAGAAATACAAACAATGTGCTCATTCTTTTTCTGAGGTCTCCATGCAATACTGCCCCCTTCACTTCCCAGGAGCCCATATTGTCTTCACCCACATTCCCATCCATTGTTCTGACATAAAAACTTCACTGCCTTCTCCCTGGGAAGATCACTTGGCTTACAGTTAATACAGGGTGTACCCAGGGGTGATCAACATTAATCTTTTTTTTTTTAAAGATTTTATTTATTTATTTAACAGAGAGAGAACACAAGCAGGCAGAGAGGCAGGCAGAGGCAGAGAGAGGAGCAGGCTCCCTGCGGAGCAAGGAGCCCGATGCGGGACTCGATCCCAAGATGCTGGGATCATGACCTGAGCCAAAGGCAGCTGCTCAACCAACTGAGCCACCCAGGCGTCCCTCAACATTAATCTTTTAAAGAATATTTATCTTCCCGGGGACTCACAGCTGGTCCCAGGTCCCAGCAATAGTGTCCCAAGTGTGCTTTTGCTCTTCACATGCTGAACCTCTCTGCTGCTCATGTTCTCTCAGTAACCAAACCACCATCTGTGACAGACATTACCGGCCGACTCCTGTCTTCATGGGATTGATATTTTAAAAGCAAAACAAAGTGTAGACCCACCGAACACTCTAACCCTTGGAAACCTGAATTATTGCGTCTATTCATCCTCTTAAAGAGGTGAATGGTTTCACCCTGAGAGTTTAATTGACTGGTCATGTTTGATGTTTATTTGATTTTTTTTAAAAAATCTGGTTACAATCAGTTTCTAGGCAAGTCAGGCACTGTGAATGCCCCATATGTTTGGTTGTGAATTTCTTGGATTATAATCAGAGTTTAGAATTACTCTCCCCGTCTGCTAGAGGTATGACTTGATGAAGCTATCAGAACTGTGGCCTTTACAGACCTTTAACAAAATAGCAAATCTCCTATTAGCTGAACTGAATTAGATGACTGGGGAAGCTTGTGGGAAGCAGCATGACCCCTCGCACAGAACCAGAAGCCAGAAGGAGGAAAACCACAAGGAGGCTGACAAACAGCCCAGGGTCCAGAAGCAGGGGGGAGGGCGGGACAGAAGCCAGCCAACCTGGCCTTGGAACGAAGATCAAGCTGGAGGCAGAGCTGAAGAGTAGTCTGGGAGCAAGAGGCAGCAGCCAGAAGAAGCCCCCATAGTCTGCTTTATGCAGAAGCTGGAAATTAGGAACAGGTCAGAGGTCAAAATCAGGCAGGAGTTTGAGGGATGGCAGCAGGTGCAATGAACCAAAAACAATTGGACTGTTCAAATAACACCTGCCTTCCACAGGAAGTCCTTGTTCTTGGGACTGCCGCTAGACTGTCATCCCGCAGAGCCTGAGACGGGTGCACTTACTAACTAGTCACACCTGTAAGTCCTGACACTGGCTGCGGGTCGAGAAAAAGGCCACGCGTGACAGTGAGGACGGATGTTGATTCAGACAGGTTACTTAGGCCAACTGGTCTAGTAGACCCTTTTCTTCTAGGAAAAGAAAGGAAAGGGAAATACCATTTGTCTTTGCCATTTTAAAGTCTTAGGTTTGCTGAGCTACCTTAGTTCAAAATTTACAAACTGAAAGATACAGGAAAAGATGAAGGAAGGAAAAAGGAGGCAAAGCTCAGTTTGATTACAGAAACTTTCGGGGGATGGGTGATTGGGGGACAGGAACATAGGTAATTTTAAAAATGGAACTGAAGTGTTGGTTACTTGGCGTTTTTTGTGAGCTGCCGCCCACCCACTCCCTAAGTAAAAAGTAATTGCCCTAATCTGTTCTTGCAGAGGACATTCAGAAATTTTACAGACCTTGAGATCACTTCACCAGTTTCTCCTGAGAATGGATCTCTCCTGAACCATTCCCCCTCTCCCGAATGGGCAACAGTTACTCTGTAGTATGTATATAGCATTAATGTCACGCAACGTGTATTATTTTGTACACGTGTTTTCTTTACAGACAAGGTGCAAAGTTTAAGAGGGCAAGAGCCATATTTTTAGCTGTGGTGTGAAAGAAAATCTACCGGATGTAGAATCAAATGACCTGGATTCTTTGCGCCGGCAGCGTGACCATGGCCAGATCATCAGTCAGCATCTGGGGTTCCTGAGTGCAGTCCAGTGGGACGAGGGGCTTTACGGGTGTGGGGCAAGATGAAGTCAGAGGCGTGGGTCCCTTATCACTGCTTCGGCTACTGTGTCTCTCATTGATTTCCTATCATGGGCCTCTGCATCAGACTTTAAAATTTATTTTTTTCTAAATTTCTCCCGCTGTTAAAAGTTTCACTGAGGTGCCTGGCTGGTTCAGTTGGTAGAGTATGGGACTCTTGATCTCAGGGTTGTGAATTCAAAGCCCAGGTTGGGCGTGGAGGCTACTTTAAAAAAAAAGTTTTGGGGCACCTGGGTGGCTCAGTGGGTTAAAGCCTCTGCCTTCGACTCAGGTCATGATCTCAGGGTCCTGGGATTGAGCCCCGCATCCAGCTCTCTGCTCAGCGGGGAGCCTGCTTCCCCCTCTCTCTCTGCCTGCCTCTCTGCCTACTTGTGATCTCTCTCTCTCTGTCAAATAAATAAATAAAATCCTTAAAAAAAAAAGTTTGATGTGATACCGTCTAAAATCTCTTCCAAACTTGAAGTTTCATTTTACATCATCACTTTATCTGCCATATCTCTTATTGTGTTACTTTGGACTAAGTATCTAATCGATATTTGTTTGGGGGGGAAAATATTCCATGGGGGTAGGGGGAATGAATACTGTGGCCCAATCATGCGATGTTCAGATATTCACAGCACTTTCTGTGTGAAAAGTTTACAAATGGCATTTTTGACTTGTGAGGAGAAGTCTTTTCATGTCAGCCTGAAATTCTTCTTGAACTTGATTTCTGACGTAGGGAAATAGAAAGCAGACCCGACATGCACATGCTTTGTGCAGAAAATGAGCTACTTTTGAGAGAATAAATCGGCTGCTCTCTGAGTGGTTATGTGGAACTGTTCTGTAGAAATGAAGAGACCATCCTTTTTCAGTTTGAATCACATTCATGAAGGCTTTGATAAGATTAAAACAATCCCAGGAAGCAGTGTCAAGATGCGCAGCCAAAATCAGGAACTGAGAAACATCCATGTCTCACATGACACCGTCAGCTAATGGAAGAATCCGACACGATGTCAGAAAGAACAGATAAATATGAGCAACTTCTGGTTGAGCTGGAAACACTGCTGGTTATATTACAAATCTTATGATGTGTGTCTTCAAAATAGTCTCTTTTCTTGCTGCTTTATATTCTTCTTAAAGAGCCAGTGACACTGTCACCCCGAGGTTGTGCTTTTGTATGACTTTAATTATTTTCGGGGCTTTGGCCAGATATCTTTTACCAAGTTGATAGACCCATTCCCCAGTTTCTGTGGATGCTAGCTGCTAATGACTCACAGCTTCTCCCCAGTTTTCACAATTGCTCACAGTTAAAGAAAAAAAATGCTTTGCCCTGGGCCTCATGTGCCCACCTGCCAACACTGTCAGCTTACAGCCAATGACTGACATGGGGTACGAAGCCCTCAGCTCCAGATGAGGTCCACTCTGGAGCAGTTCATGCCCCATGGGATCGAGACCACTTGCTTAACCTCATTCCTTTTCCAGTCCTACGCTGCTTCCCTCTCTCCTTTCTTCTGAGTGCCCTCCCTTAAATCAAGTGCGCCGGAATCCGGAAACCGTGTGGCAGGCTCTGCTCCCAGGGAAGCTAAACAAAGGCAGTGATATATTTAAGAGCATAGATCCCGTCATCTTTTATCTTTCACCCTCCATCTCTAGCACATCTGGAACGTGATACAAGTATTTTGAAGAGTGGGAAAGGTAAGAAATTTGGCTTTCTATTGGCCAACCGCTCGCAAGTAGTCTGGCGCGATTCCAGCCTTACTTTGAATCTGAATTCTCAGCTCACTGAAGAATTAGGATGGTGGCAAAATTGGGGTACAGAGTTAGGACAGTGGCAAAGTGGAATCCATTTAATATCCTAACCTGGAATCAGAAGCCATCCAAACAGCAAATAGAAAAAAAAAAAAAAAGAAAGAAACTGTTTTCTCTACTCAACAAAACATCATATGCATTGCTTTGAACACTGAACTCTCCGTAAACTGTTACAAAGACTCCTTCTAACTGTTCACTTTATTAGAGCAGCTTCTCAAGATGGTCTGTAGTTTGAGGTAGACTTTCTAGCCAGACTCAAAATTGTATAGAGGTTGAAGAATTTCTAATTTGCTCATTCCACGTTTCTGTTTTGAAATTCATAAAAAGTCATCATGCCTTTTGGAAGAAAAAAATCATGTCAAATAAAAATGTTCTCATTTTTGGGGCGCCTGGGTGCCTCGGTGGGCTGAGGCCTCTGCCTTCGGCTCGGGTCGTGGTCTCAGGGTCCTGAGATCGAGCCCCACATTGGGCTCTTTGCTCAGTGGGGAACCTGCTTCCCCCTCTCTCTCTGCCTGCCTCTCTGCCTGCTTGTGATCTCTCTCCCTCTGTCCAATAAATAAAAAAAATCTTTAAAAAAAATGTTCTCATTTTTGAAATGTACAAGAATAATTAACAAAATTTTGCTGCACACCTACTCTCTGCCATATTGAGAAAATAAAAATGAATAAGATGCAGCTCATGCTTTAAGGGAGTTGAAGAGTGAGAACCCTGACAGAAGAGCTATTAACTGTGATACAGGGTACCCAGACATAAAACAGAATTCCATATAAAATGACACTTGAGATCAGCTGGTGGGAAGGATCAGACACATAAGGAACAACGTGAGCAAAAGTATGTAGCCATGCAAGTTAATGGGATATTCAGGGAAGAATATGAGAAAAATTGGTGAGAAATGAGGCTACCAGATATATTGACATAGGGTTCTAGAAAGATAGAAGGGTTCTGATTTTTTTACTTAACAAGACTCGAGATTGAACTCTATCTTCAGAACAAGGACCAACTGTCAACAGTGCTTTATAGTTTCATTTTCTCTCTTCTGCCTTAAAAAACTGTGAAAACAATATAGTAACATTTTAAAAAGTGTTTTAGAACAATATCCTAAAAACAACCTTTTTGCCTTTTTCCTTTCTCATGTCAAATGCCTGCACAAATATGTTCCGTGATTGTGATTGCAAATTGTATCTGTAGTTACTGTTGGTATCACGAGTTTTTCCTACAGTATTAGGTGTGTTCATTTTAGGTGAGTGAACACTGATATAAATATTATATTTAATTCAAATTCTCGTTTTCATTCTCTCTGAAAGTTTTGTAGGCTATTAAGCAGGGCAGTAGTAGGATCGTATTTGTGTCTTAGGAAAACCACACACGAACTCTGCAGGTAGACCCATATGAGTGGGACATAGAGTCAGATGCGTCAGTAGGGGAGGAAAGAAGGAATACCAGCCTCTGTGTCCTCACCCTCATCCATAAAAGAAGGTACAAATACCTGCCCTACAAATCTCATAGGTGCTTGTGAAAGTTAATTGAAAACTTAATATATTAAAAGAACTTGGCATTTATTCAGCTGTTAAATACTCATTCATTCGAGAGAGGAAATTGTGGGGAAAAAATTTTTAAAGGTCACTTTGACTTTTAAGCATACAATTTCCTAAAGGACTTTTTGAACTCCTTCAAGGTAGGTGCTGTCTTATTCATCATCACATGCTAACTACCCCTCCTGACTTACATTATTGCCCAACGTACATACCTCTTGAGTGAATACGCTGGTGAACAGCCAGGCGGTGGTTACCTGTTCGCTCAGTAGGTAAACTCTTCTGTCTCGTGGGAAACATGCTGGTAGGGTCTGCTTTTCAAGGAAATGATAAACTCATTATTCCAAGAGATGGTGGAAAAGTCAGAATGCTTCAGTCATCACATGGTGATAGGGATTTTCTTCTCTCGTTAGTGAAAGTGTATGTCAGCCATTTTACATTCATGGGCCAGGCCTGGGACTCGGGTCCATGACGAGATGAAGCTGTGAGGTCCATCAAGAAGAATCCACAAGTTCTCTGGGCCTTGTGAAATAGGAGTTAAGTCTAGAAAGAAGAATTAATTTTTTCTTTGTGGTGTCGAACTCCATTTTAATCATTTGCTTGATGCCTTTCTCCCCTTGCAGGCTCCATGAGAGCAGGGCTTGGGTCAGACTTGAATCTGCCTTCAGCAGCTACCATAGCAGACACTGAAAAATATTTATCAAATGAATTAACAAATACAAACTGAGTGGATGAGATAGGACACTGGTTAGAGTGTTAGGTCAGCCACAATGTCAGGGTGAGGATATGTTCTTTGGGTTGCAGTGGAAATCAAAGTTGTAGAAGATGAATAATAACTTCCTCATCTACTACTGAATCCTTTTTCTGTTTTAAAAACAACAAAAGGATTTGCCTGAGACACATGGGCGAAAAGAATGCCAGTAATGTTTTTCAAAATCATGTAATCCTGAGAGAACATATGATGTGTTGCATATCAGCAATTTTTTACTCTCTGATATTGATGCTAACAACTATGTATTAAGCTTCTTTTTGTGCCAAGCACTTCCAGACACTTTATGTATTTAGTAATCTGCAAAACAAACCCAGAGAGCAAGAATTATTTATCCCATTTGAAGGTGAGAAACGTAGGCCCCCAAAAAAGCAGAGTAACTTTCCGCAGAGTACACAGCAATTTTTCCTGACTCAGGTTTTTTTCTGCTGCCTCTCTGATCTGGAAGACAGTGTCATACCTGATCCTTTGGCAAGTGTTACAATAGAAAAACAAACCAGTATACTTACTCTCAGATATTTAGGAGAAGTCTTAGAAAAACCTAAGCTAGACATAATGTGTTACATCTTTATAATACAAAAGCACATAGGTAGGTGAAATTTTCATGGACCATAAACTTTTGGAAAACTTTGAAAATTAATCACTGCTTTTTCACCTTGATCCCAAAAATACTCCATGTCAGTTCCTAAGTGGAATCTATAAGTAGATTATAGCCTTCAGATAAATGATGTTTAGTGACTTGTTCAATGCATGAGTTATAAATTTGTATATATGTGTGTATATATATATATATATATATATATATTTTTTTTTTTTTACTTAACAAAGAACTTAAATCTTTTGTGCAACTTGTTTTGTCCAGATAAACATGTTCTTTGCCCTCTAGTTCTCAGACTTAAAAATAACAGTTAAAAATAGCCTTTTGGGTAAATACTTCCCCTGTTTATCCAAACTGAAAATAGGACTAAACCAAGAGTTTTGCTTTCCTTGGCTTCTTCTGTAGTAACCTACTATTATGGGTTTTTCTTTTTTCCAGCCACAATTTCTTAGCGTGTTTTGCTAGCTTTTACTCCTCCTTGAGAACCGCTCAGGGTTTGAATATGGGCCCTCTTCTTGTCTTATTGGTATTCTCTCTATGAAATCTCACCATAGCTTCCGTCATGTTCTGTACTACGATGGCTTGCAAACTGGTTTCTCTAATCTCAGGTACCTCTTCTGAGTTACAGCCCTATTTCTGCGGTTTTTCCTTCTCACTGGCACATCAGACTCAGGAACTTCACAACTAATCTGATGCTTCCCCTCTCAAATCAGCTCGTATCCCAGTGTTCTTATCTCAGTTTATATGACTGCTGCCCCCTGAATTGCTCAACTACTCGGGAATGACGGTTAATTTTTCTCTTCCCTTAACTTCTTCTGGCTAACTAGTCATCAAGTACTATTGAGTCCACTGCCTGCACTTCGTAACTCTACTTTTCTCCCTCATTTCTGCTGCTGCTAGTTAAGAGTGAGCCACCTTCTTCTCTTACCTGGACCACTGTATGGTCCCTGCACCTGCTCCTCCCTCATCTCCCATTGCCTTCTTCCTATTGATTCTCCATAATGAGAGCCAGGGAAGCATTTAAAAATGCAAGTCTGATTATATCACTTGCCTAAAATAGTGTTACTCTTTTTCGGTTGTTATACTGAGTTCCAAATTCTCTTAAAATAAAGGTTTCAGTCTGGCCTGCAGAGTCCTGCACTATCTAGTTGAACCCTGGATTTCAAAGGTTGCCTTGCTAGTTAGCCACACGAAGCTGTCTTTAATTGCTTGTTGCAAGAAGACCTTCGAACGTGTCAGAAATGTTTACTCACCCTTTTTGCCTTCATTTGTAACTACCACTCAGGACTTGGAGCTGACCCTCTTCTCTTGTGCTCTCGCCACTAGATTTCACTATGGCTGCAATCACTTTATTCTATACTTAGAATGGATTGCAATCCTGTTTCTCTTATCTCAGACCTCTCTACAGAGTTACAGCCCTCTGCTGCAATATCTATTCATTCAACATCTTTGTCTCACTGGCACACATCCTTTAGGTCTCAGTAGAATTATCTTTTCTTATTCCCAAGCTCGATTAGAGTTTTCTCTTATGTGTTCTCATAATGCCCTGTCTTTTATGTCAGAGGATTTATCACAATTCATTGTAATTTTTTTTTTTGTCTCTTTCTGTCTCTAAGCTAAAAAGATAGGTTCTCCATCTTACTGGGTGATACGTCCCCAGCATCTACCCAGTGGTTGGCATATAAAAACACTCAAGTATTTGCTTAACAAATAATGATTTTATACTTCGTGGCTTGGATAAAATATGTTTATCTGTGATTTTCTTTATTTTGAAATGTTAAAATAAGGCTTGCTATTTGAATTCCACATGCTATCTGAATATACATTTTAAAATAGTTTTGTTTCTCCAAAGAAATGCTGTCATTTGAAAGACTAAAGCCTACGCTATAAAGTGCTACTTTTAACTGTTATTTCTCTTTGAAAAGGTAATTTTCATTCTGGGTGGCCGTTTAAAATACCAATTTCAAGTAAAGCTTGCCCCTCTTTAGGAATTCACACCCTTAAGAAATAAATATGTATTATGTGTCTCATAACTATCATTTTTTTTCCAGGAATTAAAGAGATAATCTCTCTGCTTCATAAATTCACTAGGGAAGCCAAGCCATATAGTCAGAAATACTTTGTCCCAAGAACAAGCTTAATTAATTGAGCACTTAGAGTCTTGGCTATATGGAAGCCTCTATTGCTAGAGGTAGATGGATGCAGATGGGGATCAGGGCTGAGAACATCAATTCTGACTAAGGCAGTTCTTACCTTTAAGGAGCTTATAGTGTAGTGGAGACAATATATACACATTTAAATATAAAACAAGGAATAATCAAGACTGTGTTTTAAAAGACCTTGAGATTCTGATATATGAAGGGATAATCTATTACTAGGGCAAGTGGTGAAAGCTTTATGGAAGAAATAGATCTGAGGTAGACATTGAAGGAATGATTAGACTTGCAGAAGAGGGTAGGGCCAGAAAGCAGACCCATTAGGGTCTGGATATGCAGATGAGCTTAGAACATATAAAGAAGCACATGGAAGTGGGGTATTGGACTCCTGTAATTTTAGTAAGGGCTTTGTGAAAATAAGGTTGGCGTATATGGATGATTGTTACCCCTTTTCTAGTGGTAGTCCTTCAGCTGTTGAGCCACAGCTATTATGCCTGGATTGTGTTATGTTACCTGATTTAAAGAAAAATGACTTTGATACATATACAAGATACACATAGAAGAGTAAAGTGTTGAAGCAAGTCACAGGGCCTGCTGTAGCTGCCATGCCTATGAGTCTGTGGAGTATGAGGAGAGGTCATTGACAACAGAAACAACCCACTGTAGGAGAAAGAGAAGCAGACCTGCCTACAGGATCTTCCAATATGGCCAATGATAATCTTTGTCTTTCCTTGTTCCTTGCCTCTCAGTACCCTCACTTTGTTCTCCTATGGGATTCTCTTGATTACCTAATGTATGTACCTTGAAAAATACTGATTAAGACACATTGGAAAGCAAATAGGTTTGTTTTTGGTTTGGGTTTTTTGTTTTTTTGTTTTTAATTTACTCGACAGAGAGAGACACAGTGAGAGAGGGAACAAAAGCAGGGGGAGTGGGATAGGGAGAAGCAGGCTTCCCACGGAGCAGGGAGCCCTATGCAGGGCTGGATCCCAGGACCCTGGGATCATGACCTGAACCGAAGGCAGACGTTTAAGCAATTCAACCACCTAGGTGCCCCAGCAAATAGGTTTTATGAATAAGGGCCACCCAAACATATCAGGTCCTAATCTTTGGAACCTGTAAATGTTGCCTCATAAGGAAAGTATATTCGCAGATGCGATGATGAAGTTAAAGATCTTGACATGGGGATATTGTCCTGGATTGGGCCCTAAATCCAATCATGTACATTATAAGCAAGAGAAGCAGAGGAAGAAACCTATATTCTGGAGTGTAACCCTGCCAATGCCTTGATTTTTGGCCCTGTGACCCTGCTTTTGGACTTCCAGTCCCCAGAACTCTATGAGCATTGATGCAAGTTATTGGAAGCCACCAAGTCTGTGTAAATTTGTTAGGTGGCAATTGGAAACAAATATATAGATAGAAAATCACTCTATACCCTTTTCCCTGAGGTGTAGCTGTTTAGTCAGCATTATATCTTTTTTGAGCAAGGATAGAACCAGGGTTTTCTCATCTACAAACCATTGATTTTTGTCTTCTTTTAAATGAGTTTACTTATTCTTCCTCTCTAATGTAGAAAACTTAGCAAAAGATTTATAAGAATGCCTTGTCTCCTTTAAGGTTCAGCTTAAATAACTTTGATATAACAAAAGTTGGAGAAAATAATCTGTCTGAATCAGAGACTTTGGAATGTGAATTCATAGAAACTAATGAAGAAAAACCAAACTTGACCTCATAGGGAAAGAATGTCTTATGCAAATCTGTGCTGTCAGCCAAGTTCATACATGCAGAATGCAAAACTCTGTTTCACTGTTGGAGATCTGGAAATAGCTGGAGATAATCTAATTTAAAAGGACTGACAAATTCCTTTAGCTTTATAGAATTTATTCCACATATGTCAAAGATAAACTTATTGTAATGCAAAATAAACTGGCACTGCACATGACCTTAGCTGAAAAGGTAAATAGTGCACTTTACATATTATTCTCTCATATTCATGTTATTAGTATATGTTAATGAACTGCAAAAATAATAGTGGTAATGCTGCAGAGTCTACTGGTAAATTCTGGGAATTATCAGATTAGCTAAAACGTAGTTCTGGTTTCATACACTGAGAAACTAGTCCATGAATTTCCAGAGTTCATAACTAAATATACATTTATTATAAATGAAAATGCGTAATAGAGAACCACTAATATTTTCTTTTTCCATTAAAAATGTTCCTGGTAAACAAAAGGATTCATAAGATCATGGTTTGCTGATGCCATGGCAGTATAATCTTATATTGAGAACATCATCTGTTACAATGCAAGTAGTTGTGGTCATGTGCTTAGAATAGACTTTCCATTGCTAAAGTACATGGTGATGTGATAGGATAAGATTTGTCCAGATGTTTACACAGCGCGTACGAGGAATTATTTTAGTATGTTTGTATGGGTTGAAATGTTTCATACTTAGGGGACTGAGTTACTCTTAGGACTCGGAATGTTTAAGTAGCTGTGAACTTCAGGAGTAGGTTAAATGCCTATTTTGAATAGAAAAATATGGGTGGACAGAGACTAAAATCTGTGAATTACCTGATTGCCCTAGAGATGTTCTCTATTTGTGAAAATAAGAGATCAAATAGTTCTGTTTTAAAATAGACTAAATGAAAAGTGATTGTTTCTTTGTTTTTATCATATTTGTGAAAAGAATACTTTCGAGCAGTTTTAATGGGAAACCATAGCAAAATGTAGAACATATACACATGATGGGGGCCAATTCAGTGGTGGAGTAAATATGAAGGGTAGTATATTAGGATTCTCCAGAGAAATAGAACCGAAAGGAGATTTATCATGATTTAGTGTGAAAAATTGGTTCAAATGGTTATGGAGATGAAGAAGACTATTGTCTGTAAACTGGAGACTCAGGAAGGCAAAAGTATAGTTCTAGTCTGAGTCCAAAGGCCTGTGAACCAGAAGAATTGGTGCCCAGTCCTAGGACAGCAAAAGACCTATCTACACCTCTCAGCTCAACAGGCAGAGAGATCCAATTCTCCTTCCTCCGTGTTGTTTTCATCAGGCCTTCAGGGGATGGGAGGAAGTCCACCTCCATTGGGAAAGACCAGTCTCTTCAGGAAACATCCTCACAGACCCACCCAAAATAATGTTTAAGCATATATTGGGGGTCCTTTAGCCCAGTCATAATTGACACAAAATTAACTACCACAGGTAGGAAGAGAAGGATGGAAACACCAGGCCTAGAGCTGAAGGAGAACAGAGAAAATTTGTTGGGGCTAAGACCATGAATCTATCTTCTAGATAGGTTTGATAGATAAAATTTCACTTTAAGAAAGTGTGTGAGTTCAAGGTCAGGAGTTAGTACATGCAAGAGGACTAGAGATCTGAGGTTGCCGAGTGCTCTCTAAAGAGGGGGACTGGTTTCCACATCCATGTTTAGACCCCACAAATTCTCAAGAGTGGGGACCACTGATCTCAGGTGAATGCTATCCACCTTCTTCTCAAATCTTAATTGGAATACTAATATAGCTGGGCACCCTCTCTGTTCCTGTCCAAGACTGGTTATCTTCACTTAGCTCTGCAGAACAACCAAAAATGTTTGTCCTTACTCTGGTGGGTTGCCTAGGATTGCCTGTGAATTCCCTGGTTAATTCTAGTAGTTTTCAGAGGTTAGGTGAAATGTAGTTTTAATTTCACATACTATGAAGATATTATCACTTTCTGAAGCTTGATACTAAACTTACATATTTATTGTATTGCACACATATAATAGGGAACCATTTATCTTATCTTTTTCCTTAAAGAATGTTTCTGGGAACCAAAAGGATTCCTAAGATCATGATTTGCTGATCCACTTTGAGAGCCAGATGGTTTTCCAAATCCAAGAAAATGAAGGACAGCAGGCCCATCCCTTCCTGGCCTCATACCCACTCCATTTTGTTCCGCTAGATCAAATGGTTCAAACAACAACCTAGTTATCCAGGGTTCTGTCCTGAAGGAAGACTGTAGAGGTATGTGAAGAAGGAACAAACATTAGAGGATTTAGCTGACTTAAATATATTATATCCCTTTACCACCAGGGAGAAGTATCCTTCTCTTCTTAGACCTCAAGAAAAGATGTTTTCTTTAAGGATATCATTTCCTCCTTCCTTCCCATTCCTTCTTTCTTAGAGCTACCTGAGAGTCATCAGACTCTCATTCCTTCAAGAAAGCATCCAAAGTCCCCTCAAAAGAATGCATTACACTTTGGATCTCTTCATGTTACAAACTGGAGCCCTCAATCATCGGCCAGCTGTTCCATTTCTTTAGGTCTGTGGGGTAGGTTATAGGAGGGTTGGGGTGAAATTGAGGTGGATTTTAATATCATGACTAGAGGAACCTAATTCCAGTGTGGTTTCCTTTCCAGGGAAGGTTGTGTTGTCGTTGGTTCCCTTTATTAAATCCCCCTGTGGCTTAAGGATACCTTACAAAGATAAGAATACTTTTTCTTTTTAATACAGTTGAAATCCAGAATAGAATATGTCTCCATCAACATGGGTTTAGCATCACTGTTTAGTGAAACCTACTCATTCCCACAGCCCATTAGTAGTTAAACATGTCCACAATCAAACAAACAACAACGAAAAAAAAAAAAGCAGTAGGCTCTGTTCGCATCACCTGAGACCTGCCTGTTTACAGGAGAATTCACGTCCTTTGTCAATGCCCATTTATTTTGCTATCAGAAAGAGACAGGGCCAGCCTTCATGTGCCAACTTGGATTGAGTTTCTCTGACTTTGGGTCCACTTCTGATGAAATAAAGGTGGGTGGCATTTTGCCAGTTCATCCCCCACCTCTATAAATGCAGCTTGAAACCACAGAGGCAACATGACTGTGCCGATGACTGTGCAGAGCCTTGTTTCCTGCAGACACAAGTAGATTGTTTGGAGACATCACATAGATCCAATACGATCCAGAAAGGGGATGGAACAAACACAGTGAACATAATCTAGAGGAAATGAAAAAAAGTTAAGAAAAGGAAATGAAAGAATTAGAAGAAAGGCTAATCTTTATCCTTGCAAAATTGAAGGAATTATTTTGTTGCAAAAGTGAAGGAATTATTTTGTTGCTAAAAAAAAGGGGGGGTTAAATAGATGATGGGAATTAAGAAGTGAATTTGCTGTGATGAGCACCGAGTCTTATAGGGAAGTGTGGAATCACTATATTGTATACCTGAAGCTAATGTTACACTGTATGTTAACTAACTGGAATTTAAAAACTTAAAAAAAAAAAAAAAAGTAGATCCTGTGATTTCACCTGATTCTTCACTTGTAACTTCAGCTTGTTTTTTTGTCAAGGTAATTAGAAATCAATCTTCAGCTAAGAATTTTGGAGTAATTGTTAATGCAAACAGATGACATTTATTTTTAAGACATAAATTTATTTATTTGAGAGAGTGTGCCCAGAGGAGGGGCAGAGGGAGAGAATCCCCAAGCAGCATCCCCACTGAGCACAGAGCCAGACACAAGGCTCGATCTCATGATGCATGAGATGATGACTTGAATCAAAACCAAGAGTTGGATGCTCTACCAACTGAGCCACCCAGGCGCCCCAACACATGACATTATTATTAATTATTTATTGAATATCTTTACAGACCTTTTTCTCAAATTATATTTGATTTTCCAGATTTCAGTCTTTGCCTTACCTCTTCTTTTTCCTTGCTTCTGCAGTTCCCACTACTCCATTCACTACAGAGAGGAGTTCAATATTTTTAACTTAGAGAATTGTGTAGAGGATAGGATTTTATAAGTTTTTCATCTCTGTCAGAGAATGTTTGTTGATGCAGTGATGTCAGGTAGCTAAAATGAGGCAGGATTCCACACCTAATCTACCATGTGTGTCAACTTTGTAAAAGAGCACAATATTCTTTGAAAAAGCTTGGTTTTCTATACTCCCCAAATAGGAAAACCTATTGTGGGGAGGGGAGAAATGAGAAAAGAAATACACTCATTAAATCTAAGGCTTAGTGAAGTCCGTGAAAAAGAGCAAATTCACACAGAAGCCAATGGAAAAGGGTTGATCATCATCATCCAAGAAAGGTAGGTCTTCTAGAGAATACTGAGGACTGGAAGCCAGGCTCTGTGATCGGGTAGGACAGATGGGGGACAGCATCTCAGAGTTCCGCAGAGATCTTTCCAGAACATATACAGATTTGTCTGTCTCTCCATCAGCTAGAAGTCCTTGCCAATAGCAGGACTCATTTGGATTGAGGCACTTAGGAAGGAATTCAAATCAGTAAGTGAGAGAAGTAAATGAACAGTACATTCAGTGAGTTTGAAGGTAATTGAAAAAGTAAATACACCAAAGGTCAAAGAAAAATGAAGCCACTTTTTTGGAAGCTGCTGGGAATTAGATTTTTTTTAAAGATTTTATTTATTTATTTGAAAGAGAGAGATCACAAGTAGGCAGAGAGGCAGACAGAGAGAGTGATGAGGAAGCAGGCTCCATGCTGAGCAGAGAGCCCAACGTGGGGCTCGATCTCAGGACCCTGAGATCATGACCTGAGCCGAAGGCAGAGGCTTTAATGCACTGAGCCACCCAGGCACCCCCAGAATTAGATTTTAAGGGGAGAAAAGTGAGGGACCAAAGGTTGGGATGGCAAAAAGGCCAAAAAAAAAAAAACAATTTAAAAATTGGTTGCAGTAGAATATGAAGGAGGAAAAGATACTATTCAGAGTATGGGAGAGCGGCAGGCTCCGCTGATGGGCATTCTTCTTGTGAGAATGAATTTGTACCAATGACTTAGCTTTTGGAATAGTGCGCAAAAGATTAGGTAGCCTATTTCCATGTATACTGTGAAACTCTTTCCCAAAGAGCACCATGCAGATTGTTGGTGGTTAAAACGCTAACGTAAGTGAGGGATTTGGAGGTGAGATATTTCCCGAATCCCTAGCCACGCAGGTGCTGGTGTAGGCTCACAAAGAAGAAAGACGGGGAAAATACAGGAAACAGACCTTTAGGAGCTTTCGTTAAGATTATCTCATTAATACTTAGGATAGGTATGGAAGAATATTACTGCTTATTTTATAGATAAAGAAACTGAGATTCAAAGATGTTATATAACTTCCCCAAGTCCATATAATCAGTGAATGGTGACCTCAGAAACCCTTGCTCCTCCGAAAACTCCAGCCTGCCTTTTTTAGGCCATGACTTAAAGCACAGAGAAGAAATAGGACCAATAAGTGCATAGGAATAGAAGAAGAGGCAAGTGAGATTGAAGGAGTGGAAAGGCTTCACTGGACAGATTGAAATTTCTTACCGAAAGGGTCCTATGTAGACAAGGAAATTTACCAAAAAAAAAAAAAAGTCATTATCTAAAAGTAGACAAAATGTAGTCGGTTAAAGTGTCTTAGATGTAAGTGTTTGCTAGATGTTTTGATTAGTGGAAATTGGGAAATGTAGTCCACGCTCAAATCATTTTAGACAATCAACAACCGTTTAAAATTAATGTGGCTCCTGTCTCTTCCCTCAAGGCCAAAAGATACTTTAGGATTAAAAACCTAATCTCAAATTCTAAAATATTTATTAATAATTTAGACTTTAAACGAAATTATCCTGGAAAAGCTGAAACTCAAATAAAATCATTTTTTAATCTGGCTCCTCTGTGCAATATTAAGGCAGTCTTTAATTTAGTAAATAAACACCTGTGAAAATTGCAGTGCAACCTCTATTAATATGATTTAAACCGTGCGTATGTTCTCCTGAGATATGCCAGATTAATGAATTATCCAGGCCTTGGTGGAAAATGACCTGCTGAAAATGAAAGTAGAATTCATGACTAAAAGCAGCCCCAAAAGCAGCTAATCTTAACCCCTCATTTTACAAATAAGGAAAGTATAAATAGGTTAAAAGGTAAGTCATACTTATTATTTTAGATCACACTACATCCTTCTAACTTCAGCACTGTTCAAGGTTTTGTTTGGTTTCTATTTCTGTCTCTAATATTTCAAATTATATTACATTCAAATGCGTATTTTTTTTTTCCTGTTTGTGCTTTGAATGGCATGTTTGGATGACTGGCCTAGATCTGGCATTCTGAGTTCTATGCCAACAAAAATGTCAAGTGCATTTATTTGCTTTTTAATTACACGCACTGCCTAGATTTTAATATTCCACATTTTTCCCTGAAGGAGAGACTCTTCTGATCCTGTAGTTTATAGGGGAAAAAAAATCACTGACATTATCATGAAGCTTTTTTTTTCTTACATCTCCAGATACCTGTATTTATCACTTTATAAACATCTTAATTTAACATTCAAATTTTGTTGTTCCATAGACTACTAGTGCTATAAACACTATATATGGATATGTGATCCAGCATCATTAGTTTTAACTTACTCCTTTGACTTTTCAGTAAGCCTCTGCTCAACCTATTTTAGTCTTAATAGGCCATTATGACTTGGATGTCCCACATGCACTAATCACTATATAGAACTTATAGTTCCTCATCATTTACAGTTTCCCTTTCATGTACCTTTGGTATAAATGTGGGTCAGGATTAGGGCATTATATTATTTGTCTTTTTTTTTTACTTCCTCAAGTTAATTTTTAGTGCTCTATTGTGTTTTT
The DNA here is from genome assembly GCA_028533885.1 of Nasua narica. Taxonomy (NCBI): domain Eukaryota; kingdom Metazoa; phylum Chordata; class Mammalia; order Carnivora; family Procyonidae; genus Nasua; species Nasua narica. The sequence continues at coordinate 31,541,724 of CM052802.1, forward strand.
TACTTAAAGTCATCTTTATACCCCACATGGGGCTTGAATTCACAACCCCAAGATCAAGAATCATATGCTCTCCAAGTGAACCAGCCAGAGGCCCCTTACTACTCTACTGTTGTTCTCTGATCTCCTTTATTACTTTCAAAAAGCTTTTTTTTTTAATCAGCTAGGCATCTTCATAATCTCTGAACTTACTTGAATGCCTAGTACATAGGCACTCAAAGTATTTGCTATTGATACGCTACAGTCTTCGTCATCTCAATAAAAAGCCACACTATCCACCTCCATGTTTCCTTCAGAGAGGTCTTCACTCACTTTCAAACCTGAAAAGGTCACTGTGATGCTCTGTCTCATCCCCTACTTTAATTTTTGGCACAGAACTTCTCACCATTAGGTGCTTGTTTACTTACGTACCGTCTGCTTCACAACACAAGGATGCAAACTGCATGAGAGTAGAGACATCCTCTGTCTTGTTCAGTGACGGTTAATCAGAGCCTAGAAATGGACGAGGAACATGCTGGAGACAACAAATAATTGATTTATTGGTGAAAGGAAGGAAACCCATGGCTTCTTCATGGATTTGAGATGGGTCGTGGAATTTATATTTTCTTTTTTTAAAAAGCCCTTATAATTTCCTCTAAGAATACTCCCAGATTGCATCCATCCATCTCTCTACCCATCTCTGCATTTTTATCGGAAAAGTTTGATCTAACTACCGATTTATTTGTATTTCTCTCTCTCCAACTTTGTTGCTTTTTGTTAAGTGGTAATTGAGGTTGGTACCTCTCTCACATCATTCTCTGAGAAGACAGTGGTAAAAAATATTCCTCAATAGGTGGTTAACCATGTTGCTCCCAGGTGAAAGTGCCAGATGCGGGTCAGGAAGCTTGGACTATATTTTTATTGTGCCAGTAACTAATACCATGACCATGAAAAAGGTGTATACTTCCTCCTCCAAGTTTTTTATCTTAAAGTTGGACTTTGGGGGCGCCTGGGTGGCTCAATCGGTTAAGCCTCTGCCTTCGGCTCAGGTCATGGTCTCAGAATCCTGGGATCCAGTCCACATCGGGCTCCTTGCTCAGCGGGAAGGCTGCTTTTCCCTCTCCCTCTGTATGCTGCTCCCCCTGCCTGTGCACCTTCTCTGTGTGTGTGTGTGTCAAAAAAACAAAATCTTTAAAAAAATAAAGTAAAATATGGGGCGCCTGGGTGGCTCAGTGGGTTAAAGCCTCTGCCTTCAGCTCAGGTCATGATCTCAGGGTCCTGGGATCAAGCCCCAAATCAGGCTCTCTGCTCAGCAGGGAGCCTGCTTCCCCCTCTCCCCCTGCCTGCCTCTCTGCCTACTTGTGATCTCTCTCTGTCAAATAAATAAAATCTTTAAAAAAAATAAAAATAAATAAAAATGAAAAATAAAGTAAAATAAAATAAAAGTTAGACTTTGGGGCTCCTAGGTGCACAGTTGTTACGCGTCTCCCATCGGCTCAGGTCATGATCCCAGGGTTCTGGGATGGAGCCCTGTGTCGGGCTCCCTGCTCAGCAGGGAGCCTTCCTCCCCCTCCCACTCCCCTGCTTGTGTTCCCTCTCTCACTGTATCTCTCTCTGTCAAATAAATAAATAAAATCTTTAAAAAATAAAAATAAAAAGATAAAAGTTGGACTTTGATATTGAATGATTCGAAGAAGTGTTTTAAGATGTCAACAAACTAGATACAATTTCATCTCTCTGTGTAAGAGTCCCACCTGTGCCTCTTTAGTACTTGCCATATTCTGCTATTAAGTACAATTATGTAAGTACTTGGCTGCACTTCTAGATTATACATGCTCTGAAGGAGGAGCATTTGTTCATCTTCCTGGTTTTTAGCTTAGTACAATCTTTTTACCCCCAGGGTATTCAATAAATATGTGATAAATGATGAATGGTAACATTAATATCTCTGTATTTTTAGAAATTAGACTTCTCGCCATTAGCTGTTTATTTGAACTCATATTAATTATGGTTCAGAAATTTAGATTTGGAAAAAGGATTTTATCTGAATTTGATTATTTTTACCTTAACACTTACTGAGGCCTTTTTAGGTACCCAGGTACTATCCGAAGTACTTTATGTATTTTAACATGTTTAGTCTTCCCATCAGCCTAGAAGGTATATATCTTTATCATTTCCATTGTACCAATAAGAAAATGAAGGAACACAGTGATTAAGTAGCTTACTTAAGGTCCCCGAACTAGTAAGTGGCAGAGCTGGAACTCGACCCAGATCAGCAGTTTTATTATAACAAAAATATTTAATGACACCTGATTAGAGTGTCCGTTATCAGTACCTTTTCCAGATATTGAAGTTCCTTAACAATTTCTGCTATGTAGAACAGTTTTTTTAAAGCATAATTATAGATTTCATGAATTAATTCATTTAACCTTAGCGTTAATGTATTTATTTCAAAAATGTTAAAACTTTAAACATGCTTTTATGCTACATGATATATGCTTTTATGTAGGCAGTACTCTTTGACAAATGAATATTTTTGTTACTCATTCAGTAAACTAAACTGCTGGTCACTGTAAATCATTGGACATAAGAGGTGAATGAGATTATATTTGCCCTCAGCTTCTAATCTAGCATATTTTGCAGATTTATTGAAAAATATTTGCAATCCAATTTTACATGTGGGTTATGGGCAAATAATTGTTGTTTTAGAGATGAGAGGGTAGTTAAGGGTTAAGGTCTTGAATAAGCTCTCAAGTAAAAACATAAAATCCCACAGTCTGACTTCTATTTTTGGAAGCCTGGCAGGTGAGGTGCTCTGAAGGTGTCTGCAGAACAATCCTACCTAGATAGGTACATTACCAGCCTCACAGTACCTATGGGAGGTCTCTAAGGACTCAGTATAGAGCTGATACTCTTGGGGAGAGCAGGGGCAGTCTGACTCCTGTGATCCCTCATGGTTACTGGCAGAAGGTGATGCAGGTTCTTTTGTAGATGAAAGCATGATCAATTTAGGCCTGCAGGATTCTCACAGACTAACATAAAGCAATTAACTCATAACCAAAGGTCACCACGCATTCCTGGAAGTAATTCACTGTGAGTGTTAGCAGAAACAACAGATCTACATCCCCAAAGGACCGCAGAAATTGTGATTGTCCCGTTCCGAATACAAAAGAGCTGCATACAAAATACTTGGAGAGACAAAGTGCAAATCATAAAGTTTAGCAAAAAGCTATTAGGAGTAACTAAACAAAGAACAATTTGCAAAGAACCAAACGAAACTCTTAGGAAGCAAAAGCACAATTGCTCGAATTTTAAACACTCTTTGGATGGACTACGGAGCACTTTTGACAGAAATGTAAAGATGATTTAGCAGCTGAACCTTAATCCGAAGAAGTTGCAGCAAAGTGTAAAGACCAGCCAAGATGCTCAAGAAGAGGACGAGGCCTGGGAACATGCCATCATGTAACATATTATAAAGCTGTGGTAATTAAAACCATATTATATCAACACAGAATAAATATATTGTCTCTTACAAAATAATGGGAAATCTAGAAACTGAATTCATGCATTTATGTAATTAGAATACAAGACAGAAGTGGATTTGTCGATGGTTGGATCAATTCAAAAATTGTCCACAGATAACTGGATACTTATTTGTGAAGGGTTGGGGCGCGAGACGTGAAATGTCTTCCTAGTGTATATCATATTCAGAAAGTAATTTCAAATGGATGCAGGATTAAGTATGAAATGCATAGTTTTAAAACTTTTAGAGAAAGAGATTGTTTCTATGAATTCAATAAATTATTGATGTATTTGACTTCATTAATATTAAGAACTGCTATTCATCAGGCTATCATAAATAAAGTGAAAGGAAAACCACCCAGTAGAAGGTATGTGTAACACAAAACTGACAAAAGATGAGTAGCCATACACAAAATATTTTCTGTGAACACTAAGAAAAAGATGAAAACTAAATACAAAAATATGAGCCAAAGTTTTGCACCATGCATTTCAGAGAAGAAATAGGTATAAATATTTCAAATAAGTATCTCAAAAGATAATTTCTTTTTTTTTCAAAAGATAATTTCAATAATCAAATGCATATTAGATGTCATTCTTTACCACTAAATTGGCAAAAATCATGAAGTGTTAAGATGTAATTTAAATGGAGTTTATGTACACTGCTAGTGGGTATATAATCGGGTCATGATTTAACATTATCTTGTAAAGCTGAGTATTTGCAAGCATATAGTAGTTGCAGTCCAAATCTGCTGGATACAACCCAGGGGGCCACAGTTTGCCAAACCCTGAAATAGATGGAGGAGTATCTGGGGAAGGGCTGATGCTTTTGTATGATTATGTTATGTGGTAGCCTAAAGGAGTTGAGCTGTCAGTAGATGAGATTGAAAAGGTTGATTAGAGCCTAGTTTTTAAAGGCTTTATATGTGGTACCAAGAACTTCTGCCTTCCTCTTCCATGGAAAGCATTTTAAAAAGTCATTTGGTCACATTTGCATTTGAGAATACTCAGATAAACTCATTCTTGTGGCAATAGAAAGGATAAGTCTGAGGAGGCCTATAAGGGGAGCAGAAAGACTTCATGAAAAAGCAGAACAGCTGGGCCTTGTGTAAAACACTGAAAAAATGGAATGGAGAATTAAGGACAGACTCCAGACATAACTTAGCAGATAGACTTAAGTATGTTTAAGAAGTAAGAGAACACACCAAGGGTCTATTTTACCCAGTTGAATAAGTTTAACTGAATGGAAAGCTTAATGAAAAATTCATTTGTAAAATATTTGACCTTCATTAAATTGTTGTGAAGCAAAAAATATTGAACATGTTTTTTAACCTTCAAGGACCTTCCTAAAACGTGATGCTTATTTTATTGCTTTTTTAAAAAGCGTTTTTATCATTTCTTCAGGATTTTATGTAAAAATTAAACTGTGACTTTAAAATAAAAAAAATTAGAGAATCAAAGACTACAAGATGTCATGTGTAAGCAGTGTGAAATGAATTTTAAATCTTTGTATTGTTAATCTGTACTTTTATTTCATAGTTGTTTAAAGGCTTCATAGACTTCTGAACTATTATTTTCCACATCAGAAATTTTTAGGTAATATCCATATCTTAATTAAACAAGAATAAACCGTATTTTAGTTAACCATTAAAACAAAATGCATGCTATATAGCTGTTTTCATTTTCACCTATATAAAACTCTGATAGACCCTGTTTTTTGTTGCCAACCATCTGAGACTGGACAGATTTCATAAGATCCTATGACATGATGAAGCAGCAGGACTTCAAAGAATCATGGAGTTAAATAATGCACGTTTCAAGATGCCTGTAAGGCTGAGAAGTCCACTGTGGCAGACTGTTTAATTAATAACATGTACTCGACAAAACTCACCATTACATATTTATACAATAGACTGTTAAGATTTTTAAAAACTGTTTTCTGGTACTGTCAGTTCCCCTATTCATAATTTTTAATGTTTGTGTGATGGACCCAATGGGCTGACGTCTGGGTGATCTCCACCCAGGGAGGCAGGACCTCTGTTGATACTATTAGTACCAGTGTTCCACATTTTTAGGAACTTTTCCCATCATTGTGTCACTTGATACTCCTAAAAGCTAGTATGAGATAGCTAGTGTTATTTTTATTTTTTAGATAAAATGTTAACTCACAGATGCCAACTTACTCATTGTCACACATCAAATAAGAGAAGGAGCTGAGAGTTAAAATAGAGCCTTAGTGATACAAGTTTCTTGTACTTTCCATGACTCTGGAATTTCCCTACACTTTGATTTGGTGGTAGATGGTGTCAGATGATAGAAACAGTTAACTTTGTGTATGTATAGTCACTAGCAGAGGGGTTAGAAATTTCTAGAGAAAATTCGGAAGCATATGCTGACATCCAAAACAAGATATGCATATCTGATCAAATCTATCCTTGTGTTTTTTAGGAAGACAAGGAATTTTCTGTGTGTCAGTATAATCTCCCATAAGCAGCCTTACTGTTGTTCTTTTACTTACTCAACCAGTACTTTTGTACTGTTGCTCCTTTCCAAGTCCTACTAGAAATGCAATCCTAAGGAAAATAAACGTGGTTCTTGCTTTCATGGGCTTTATCTGAATAGGAAGGGGAAGCCATTGGCAGGTTCTCATCAATGAAGTGACATGATACAGTTGAAGTCACCGATGCAATATGGGCTACTCTGTAAGCTGATGTGGAACAGGCAAGAGTGCCGTTGGGGAGATAAAGTAGGTGACTGCTGTGTAAACTGGGTGAGATGTGATGTTGCCCTGACTTAGGGTAGTAGCAGCAGAAATGGGAAAAGTAGGCACAAGAGATATTTAGGAAGTAGTAGTACTCTAACTGTATGAGAAAGAAAATTGTAGTAATCCGTCATCTGTTCTGTTTGCCCAGGACAAGTCCAGTTTTTGCCTTTGTCCTATCATAATTATTAAGAGTATCCCCTTTTACTTACAAAAGCATCTCAGTTTGGTTGATAAAGATGTGTTGATCCTGGAAATGAGAGGAAGATTCAAGAATTTTGCCCAGGGTTTTGGCTTGGACACCTGTGTGGATAGTTGTGCCATATACTGAAAGAGGGTTCATTGGAGGAGAAAGTGGTATGGGGAGGGGACTGAGTTCATAATGGGTACTGTGTGTCTAAAGTAACTGTCTTAATGGAAGTGAAGGCATTTAACAAGAACCAGATGACTACATGGGTCAAGAGCTCAGCTTGGAGCCCTGACTCCTGGTTAGAGATACAATGATTCAGGAGTCATCAGCATGGATGGCACCTGAAATGATGGCAGTGGATGAAATCACCAAGCCAGAAAGAGTGAAGAGGCCCACTTCCCTGGAGGAACTCAAAGCAACACCTATTTTTAAGGGAAGCAAGGAGGGGCTCACAAAGGAGATCTGGAAAAGAAAGGTCAAAGTTATACGAAAACTGGAAGATGAGCAAGTGATTGGAAGCCCGAGGAAAGGAGAGAGAGTAATGTCAACTTCTATCAAGAGGTCACATACGATAAAAAACTGTACATTGAACTCAGTAACTATTAAGTCACCAGTGACATTGGTGATGGTGGATTGGTGACATTGTGAGACATAAGTTTGATTATAGCATTTAT
>CM052802.1:31549343-31641595 GCA_028533885.1 Nasua narica
CCCTGACTTGCTAATTTTAGCCATTCTGACTGGTGTGAGGTGGTATCTCACTGTGGTTTTGATTTGTATTTCTCTGATGCCGAGTGATGTTGAGCATTTTTTCATGTGTCTGTTGGCCATTTGGATATCCTCTTTACTGAAATGTCTGTTCATATCTTCTGCCCATTTCTTGATTGGATTATTTGTTCTTTGAGTGTTGCGTTTGAGAAGTTCTTTATAGATTTTGGATACTAACCCTTTATCTGATATGTCACTTGAATCACATGCCTTCTTTAATGCCCATTACCCAACTACCCCATTCCCCAACTACCCCATTCCCTACCCCCATCCCTCCAGCAACCCTCATTTTATTATCTGACTTTAAGAGTCTCATGGTTTGTCTCCCTCTCTGGTTTCATCTTGTTTCATTTTCCCCTCCCTTCCCCTGTGATCCTCTGTCTTGTTTCTCAAATTTCTCATATCTGTGAGATCATATGATAATTGTCTTTCTCTGATTGACTTATTTCGCTTACCATAATACCCTCTAATTCCATCCCAATTGTTGCAAATAGCAAGATTTCATTTCTCTTGATGGCTGCGTAGTATTCTATTGTATATATATACCAAATTTTCTTTATCCATTTATCTATTGATGGACATATAGGTTCTTTCCATAGTTTGGCTATTGTGGACATTGCTGCTATAAACATTTGGGTGCACGTGCCCCTTCAGATCACTACATTTGTACCTTGAGGGTAAATACCCAGTAGTGCGATTGCTGGGTCGTAGGGTAGCTCTATTTTCACCTTTTTGAGGAACCTCCATACTGTTTTCCAGAATGGTTGTACCAGCATGCATTCCCAGCAACAGTGTAGGAGGGTTCCCCTTTCTCTACATCCTCACCAACATCTGGGGGGGTCTTGTTTTTTATCCATTTTGATACCCTATGTCTTTTGATTGGGGCATTTAGCCTATTTACATTAAGAGTAACTATTGAAAGATATGAATTTAGTGCTGCTGTATTATCCATAAAGTAATTATTTCTGTATATTGTCTCTGTTCCTTCCTGGTCTATGTTATTTTGGGGCTCTCTCCTCATTTAAAGTATCCTCTTTAGGGGCGCCTGGGTGGCTCAGTGGGTTAAAGCCTCTGCCTTCAGCCCAGGTCATGGTCTCAGGGTCCTGGGATCAAGCCCCACATCGGGCTCTCTGCTCACCGGGGAGCCTGCTTCCCCTTCTCTCTCTGCCTGCCTCTCTGCCTACTTGTGATCTCTCTCTCTCTCTCTCTGTCAAATAAATAAATAAAATCTTAAAAAAAATAATAAAGTATCCTCTTTAATATTTCTTGTTGGGCTGGTTTAGTGTTCATGAATTCCTTTAGTTTCTGTTTGTCCTGGAGCTCTTTATCTCTCCTTCTATTTTGAATGATAGCCTTGCTGGATAAAGTATTCTTGGGTACATTTGTTTTTCATTTAGCACCCTGAATATATCATACCAGTCCTTTCTGGCCTGCCAAGTCTCCGTAGATAGGTTTGTTGCCAGTCTAAAGTTTCTACACTTGTAACTTAAGGATCTCTTGTCCCAAGCTGCTTTCAGGAATTTCTCTGTGTCTCTGAAATTTACAAGCTTCACTGTTATATTTAAAGGTGTTGACTTATTTTTATTGATTTTAAGGGGGTTCTCTGTGCCTGTTGGACTCGAATGCCTGTTCCTTCCACAGATTAGGGAAGTTTTCAGCTATAATTTTCTCAAATATACCTTCTGCCCCTTTCTCTCTTTCCTCTTCTGAGATCCCAATTATTCTAATATTGTTTCACTTTATGTTATCACTTACTCTTTAATTCTCCCCTCACGAACCAGTAGTTGTTTATCTCTCTCTCAGCTTCCTCATTCTTCGTCATTCTGTCTTCTATATCACTAATTCTCTCTACTGCATCATTTATCCTAGCAGTTAGAGCCTCTATTTTTTATTGCATCTCATTAATAGCCTTTTGATTTCAATCTGATTAGATTTTAGTTCTTTTATTTCTCTAGAAAGGAATTCTCTTGTGTACTCTATACTTTTTTCATGTCCAACTAGTATCTTTATAATCATTTTTCTGAACTCTAGTTCCGACATCTTATTTATATCCATACTGACTAGGTACCACACAGTCAGTATTGCCTCTTGTTCTCTTTTTTGAGGTGAGTTTTTGTCATTTTGTCTTGTCATTGTGTCCAGAGAAGAGTGGATGAAGGAGTTCACAAGAAATTAAAATAGCAACAACAACCCAGAGAAATATACAGGAAGCTAATCAGAAGAGACCTGAAACAGAAAATAAAATAAAATAAAGAAAAAAAGAGGCTATAATCAGATAGGTGAACAGAACAGAGCAATACACTAGATCCTGGGTGTATTTTGGTCTGTTAGAAAACCAGATCCCAAAATTGTAAGGAAAGAAGAACTTATATCTATAAAAATAAAATTTAAATACAATGTAAGGATAGAATGTAACTGTAAAAATGAAAATTAAAAAAGACTTTTAAAAGTTTATTAAATAAGAAATTGAAAAGGAAAAAAAAAAGTAAAGTAAAAGACTAAAGAATCATGAGAAAAAAATCATGAATTCTATATACTATTTTCCCCTAGCGCTGGAGTTTTGCAGTTCTGTATGACTGATAAACTTGTTTTCAGCTGGATATTCTTGCTGATCTTCTGGGGGAGGGACCTGTTGCACTGATTCTCAAGTGTCTTTGCCCCAGGTAGAACTGCACCACCCTTGCCAGGGGACCAGGCTAAGTAATCTCAGGATTGCTCTACGTGGCTTTTATTCCCTGAAAGTGTTCTACACTGCTTTAGAGGATGAAAATGAAAATGGTAGCATCTGATCTCCAACCCCAGAGCCAAAAGCTCAGGGCCCTACTCCATAGTGCACCCTCACGGAAAAGCAGTCAGTCACTCCTGTCTCCTTTGTCTCTGTCCACATTCCATGCTTACCCAGCCTGGGACCGAACATTTTGATCTCAGACACATGACCCCATTTGGAGTCTCCAAACTCTAAAGACTCCTGCAGCAGGCACCCACGCAGCCTTTTCCAATGAGGGAAGGGGGTCTCACCCCAGTTCTGCCACTTACTGGGCCCCTAATAAGAGAGGGGTCACCTGACCATGCCATGGTTCACGATTTATGGCAACCCCGAGTTGAAAGTCCACTCCTGGGCTCGCCAATTGCAGCTGGTTTCCCCACTCCAATGCCTGGGAACTCTGCCACACTTAGGCACCTCAGTCTTCCTGTGATCCCAGGGATCCTGAGACCACTCTGTCCCACCTAGTGTTCCACCCCCACTTAGCCACCTGAGCACCTTTCAGACAGGACATCTGTCACTGGAGCAGACTTCTAAAAGTTCTGATATTGTGCTCTGATGCCATATCACTTTCTAATGCCCAGCTAATGGAGGCTCCCTCCCTCCATAGTTTATCATCTGATATATTGCCTCAGATTCACTTCTCTGCACCTCCTACCTTGCAAAAAGTAGTCTCTTTTCCAGTTGTAAAATTGCAGCAATTCTTTTCTGAGATCTCTGGTTAATTTCACAGGTGTTCAGAATGATTTGATAACTATCTAGCTGAATTCCAGGGACCAGACAAAACTGAGGTCCCTTACTCCTCCGCCATCTTCCTCCCTCTGATTATAGCATTTAAATTAATGATTGAGAAGTGAGTGTAAACAATCTTCAGAATTACATCTGAGAAGGAAAGAAAGCACTAATGAAATGCCTGGAGAATTTGTGGAATTTACAGGATAATGGTGTCTCTAAAGCTGTCAAGAGGTCACCTAATATATTGAATTTAGAGGCATCCACTTCTCATACATCATGAAAATGGAAGACTGTTTTTGTATGACCACAGCTTTTAAGTTTAGGTAAATTTGTGTATTTTGGTGATATTTGTATATTTTTTTAATCTAAATCTTTTACCTAAAGTTTTTAGGTAAATTATTTTAGGAATAGGAAGGACACAGTAGGAATAAGAAGGACACAGTTTATAAGGTCACTTAAACTATTTGGGGGGAAAAAATGCAACACATAAATTTACTCAGTTAAAAGGAAATACTGCCTTAATTCTTTCTCACTGTCCAAAGAATTATGCTGCCTTTGGCTTCAGAACAATGAGGACTTTTCGAATACTCTTTGACAGATAAAAAAGGTAAAGATTTATGGCAAAGGAAAGCATTTCTGAAAGAGGTGTTCCACATTGCCTTTGTGTATGTGCATAAATTATAAACAGGGCTCAAGGGTGCAGTCACTATAATAGCTTTTTGCTCTCTTTGAAGAAAATAGAAAATGCTCACTTAGGGGTTACTCTGTGTTTCCATTAATGAATCTTTTAAGCTTGAATGATTTTAAATAGGATATTTATGTTCCTTGGTTCTAGTAGGCCAAGAACTTAGAAAAAATATGTGTGATTAAAGTATCTAAAGTAATAAATTTATGCAGACATTTAATAAAAAATACTGGTAATAATAATGATAGTAAATGTCATATCTAAAGACTTTAAGGAGGATTCACAATCAAGGGAAAACAGACACCAAATCATATGTTCCTGGAGAATTTGATTAGCCTTCTATACTCAAGTTTAATAATGATGTTGAAGCTTTGATGAACAACTCTGCATAAGAGTTGTAATCATGACAGACAAGCACCCTTACTTAACCCAAATGAATGAACTTGGTGTTTTTTCTTTAACTGTTTGGGAAAAATTAATTGAAGTCCAAAATTTAACAAAGACATACAGACTATGACTTTAAAATAGCAACACTGCTTTAATTATAGGTTATAAAAGTCTCATTACTTTATACCGAGAATACACTTACTTGCAAGGTTATCAGTGTCTTTAGTCAGAAATTTACTTTTATATTTGGCTTTCTGTTTCTGAAACTATGTTTAGATTAATTCATCAGCAAATCTGTATTATTTAATAAGACTTACAAGAATTCTCCCATCTCTGAATTTGAAATTATTTACCCACCATCTTTATGTCACTTTTGTTATTTAATTATTAAACCCAGCTGGTATTTCTTTTTAATTTTATTTAAATTCAGTTGATTAGCATATAGTATATTTGTTGGTTTCAGAGGTAGAGTTCAGTGATTCATCAATTGTATATAACATCCAGTACTCATTACATCATGTACACTCCTTAATGCCCATCACCCAGGTACCCCATCCCCCCACTCCCCACCCCTCCAGCAGCCCTCAGTTTGTTTCCTAGAGTTAGGAGTCTCTTATGGTTTTTCTCCCCCTCTGATTTCATCTTATTTCATATTTCCCTCCTTTCCCTTATGCTTCTCTGTTTTGTGTCTTAAATTCCACATATGAGGGAAATTATATAATTGTCTTTCTCTGATTGACTTATTTCACTTAACATAATATCCTCTAGCTCTATCCACATCATCACAAATGGCAAGATTTCATTTTTTTGATGGCTGAATAATATTTCATTATATATATTGAAATTATATATAATTATATATGATTATATATAATGCACATATCTGTTCATGCCATGTCTTCTTTATCCATTCATCTGTCCATGGACATCTGGGCTCTTTCCATAGTTTGGCTATTGTGGACATTGTTGCTGTAAACATTGGGGTACAGGTGCTCCTTCAGATCACTACATTTGTATCCTTGGGGTAAATACTCGTAATTGTTGGGTTGTAGGGTACCTCTATTTTCATCTTTTTGAGGAACTTTCATACTGTTTTCCAGAGTCGCTACACCAGCTTGCATTCTCACCAACAGTGTAAGAGGATTCCCCTTTCTCTGCATCCTCACCAACATTTGTTGTTTCCTGACTTGTTAATTTTAGCCATTCTGACTGTAAACCCAGCTAGTAGTAAGACTGCCTATTCATATTTCATGACCAGAGTTTATATTTGCACCTACATATATTCTGAAGTTTTTCTGGTGGGCTTAGCAGTTCTAAAGATTTTTAGGAGATATATGCTACTTATGGCATAATATCTTTAGAAAAGTATCTTATATTTGTTGAATTAAAATGGTATATTAAATATATATTTACTTCATTGAACAAGAATTGCTCTTTTAAAGAATTTCAGGAACATTTAATTCTGTGAGATAGGTCAAATCACAAAGCCATCGTCATTACCCTCTGAAAGGCAAGCATAACCTAGAACCTATTGAGAATAAGCATTAATTAATGAATAACAATGATTTGTTGTATGTACTAAAGTTTTTTCCTAGAGATTTCTACATCCGACATTCTGTCTCCCTATTTGAAGCAGGAACTATTTAAACTAATCTAATTGAGAATTACAAATAAGGTATATATTCTTTAAATTTATATCCAACTTTGAAATATATTCTGCCTGTTTTCATACACATATATGTACTATATTTCTAAAATTGTTCTTGGGAAAGAAGAGATCTTCAATATATTTAATACATGACTTGATGAAATGAACTCGAATGTATAGTTTGAAATGTGGTAAGCATTGAACTACCTCTATTCATAATTAATGAGATTGGGAATTTCCTGAAGCCTGGATATATGGAAAGTGTGTGTGTGTGTGTGTGTGTGTGTGTGTGTGTGTGTGTGTGTGTGTAAATAATGGAATATTATTCGGCCACCAAAAAGAATGAAGTTTTGCCATTTGCAATGATGTGAATGGAACTAGAGTGTATTATGCTAAGCAAAAAAGCCAGAGAAAGACAAATACCATATGATTTCATTCATATGGAATTTAAGAAACAAAATAGATGAACATATATGGGAAAGGGGGAAAAAAGAGAGGGAGGCAAACCTTAAGAGACTCTAAACTATAGAGAACAAACAGGGTTGCTGGAGGGAGGTGGGCAGAGGATGGGCTAAATGGGGGATAGATATTAAAAGGAGGGCACTTGTTGTGGGGTACCTGGGTGGCTCGTTTGGTTAAGCGTCCTTCTCTTGGTCTCAGCTCAGGTCTTGATCTCAGGATTGTGCATTCAAGGCCTGTGTTGGACTCAATGCTGGGAATGGTGCCTACTTTTAAAAAAGGGTGGGGAGGGCATTTGTTGTGATGAACCACTAAATTCTACTCCTGAAACCAATATTACAATATACGTTAACTAACTAGAATTTAAACAAAAAAGAAATTGGGGGGGGGGGAATTTTTTGGAAAAAAAAAAGAATTTTTAAAATAATAATAAAACAACTTAATCTTTTCAAAGTTCACTTTCCCAAGTTTATTATCTGGGTTTTATTTTTAAAGAGAATATGAAATGTCACTTGATGTACTTGTTTTTCTTTTCCTCCAAACCAACTATTCCTTTCAAATCTTTTATATCAAATCATAACCTGACACCGCCACTAGTTAGACAAGGCATTATTTAACCTAACCTCTTGTGTCCCAGGCAAGAGCTATTGACATCTACCGTGAAGGGCTAAGCACAGCACCAAGTGCTTGAGTTCAGAAGTGTTTGCTGAATGAGCCAGCAAACGAATAAATACCTAAATCTGACACCATCTCCTTCCATGTCCTAGGCTAAAAATCTTGAGTCTGACTTTTACGGACATTTGGAGAAAAATAGTTCACCATTCCCTCTGATAGTCCTTTCTGGGTTTTGTTTTAGTTTTATGTGATAACAAAATTCCTATTCAGAAGGCTTTCTTTCCTCTTTTCTCTACCCTAAATCCTTTATGCTGTAGTTCAGCATGCTTTTGTATTTATATATCCAGGTTATTTTTATTCAAATAAAATAAAACAAAATCTCTTTTTGTAATAATTTTTGGCTGGGACTAATTTTCATTTCTGTGATAATTAGCTGCTTTCAGTAACTTATTTTTTAAATTCATTTAGCAGCAGCAACAGAAGAACCAGAAGTGATTCCAGACCCAGCCAAGCAGACAGACAGAGTGGTGAAAATAGCAGGAATTAGTGCTGGAATTCTGGTGTTCATCCTCCTCCTCCTAGTTGTCATACTAGTTGTAAAAAAAAGGTAAGACCTGATTTTGTTCTGTCCCATTCACCTACCATTTATGTCACTAGTTTTCAAATACTGTTTTGTTTCCTTGAGCTCTTTTGAAATAGGACAAACAAGAAGAGTTGAGTTTTGACAGTGTTACCAGCATCTGAATCTATTTCTCATGGTTTGTAAATAAATTCCTCAGTTCTTTGAAGTTTAATTTTGGATATAAAGGTATATTTTTGTCAAGTTAACTTTGAAACTAATGTATGAATTTGAATTTATCAGATGCAGAGATATTTGAGATATTCATTTATCTTCTACTTTGAAATGTTATTTGCTAATAATGGCAAAAGTATTTATTATGATACTTGGATTATGGTCTGTGAGTTTGTACTCTTACTCTATTTTTCTAAATATTAGCTACAAGTAAGGTATGAGAAGAATCTAAATATTATTTTGTGAAATTGTATATTAAGTATTCGCTGACTAAATATTTCAGCACATTAATATGAAGAGTCTTTATTTTTTTAATTGAGCATTAGTTTTTTATACAATATCAACCAATATCGCCATCTCCTGGAATTCTTTGAAGATATTAAGACCTACTGAATTTCAACTGAACTCTATTCAGGAGGTTAAAGTATACTCCTGCTAAAAAACATTTTGAAGTATACAGTCTTTATAACTTGAACTTTCCATTCTATAAAATATCATTATCTGCAAGGCATTATCTTAGAAACTGATACAACTCTCCTATCCTTCCAATCATATGTTTAGATTATAGTACAGTTTGGAAGGACTTTTAAATAAGTCTTTACATGCAGAGTACAGTCCTAAAATAGCTTTGTGTATAGATGTATTTGAAATTTATGATTATATCGAATATTAAATGATGTTGCTTACATTACATTAAATCATATACTATTAGGATTGTTTTATACTCTAAATAAATCATTAACAGTATAGATAAGACTCATTCTACATGTTTAATCAATCCATCAGAGTTTATTTTAATGTATTGCCTCTTTACAATTATCCCCTGGAGATATATATGTTGGAGAAGACACATCTGCATTAGAAACATTAGGTATGCATTATAGTGTTTTGTGTTAAATTAGCTACATACGTGCTTTCCCTAATAGTGCTTTCTCTTTTTGCTGTTGTCTACCTCTGTGGTTGGAGAATACATCATAATTGAGACAGGAAGGTTTAAGTATTTTAGTAATATGAATTTGCCAATCAAGATAAATAAAATGGCTGATTGTAACCTCTGAGATCTTACATCTCTGTTTAGTTTCAATTTACATTTGCAGAGTTAACTAAACTGTTTAGAGAGTTAAATAAACTTTGCTTCACAATGAAAACTATTCCAGTCCCTTCAGACTGGAGATGAGAGCATGAAATTGGCCTCTGATTATGTCCTCACTCAGTTAGAACTGAGTTAAACTTACTGGTTTTGTTATTTATTCAACATTTATTTGTTATATCTATGGCCCTCTGTTTCAGAAATAACAAAAAAAACCTGAAACATAAATTTCCTAAAGTAAACCAAAATAATCTCTAAGCATGATTATTTTTGTGTGGGTAAAATGCTCTGACAACTGTCTAAAACTGCATAATGTACAAATTCTTTTTCTGGTTCATATTTTAAATGGTTGGCCTATTAAAATGCTTCATGTTTCACTTTTCATAATTATGCATTGATTGTCTTTTGATAGAAAGTATACCAGGGCTTTTGCTTCTCTTCTTCACCACAAACTTTATGACTAGGAAAAGTTGCAATTTTATAGACAGAGAAAGTTACATATTTAGATATACTTCCTTCCAATATATTATATTAGAACTAAATTACAAGAATCCTTTATCTAAGCAACTTTGCAATGACTTATATGTAGTGTGTCTCACATGTATCACATATGATTTAATCACAAATGTTTATTATACATACACAAAGGCATAGATTTATACCCATATTGCATAGTATCAAGCTTAATCAATTTTAATATATAATGTTTCTCTCTTAATACACAAATTTATAATAAAACTAATGGAAACGCAAACTATTTTAGTCTCTTATGATCTTTATTTTTATGGAAATTAAGTTTCTCAAGACTTTATCCCTCACTGGGAATAATATGCATAGGTATATTTCTCATGTTGAAAAAGTTCTATGTATTTTTGAGTTTTGTGTAAAGATATGGTTTGAAATTCAATTTAGTAAAATTCTACAGCTGAGGGTATATATAAAGTAAGTGTTTAGGCTAAGAAAAGGGATAGTGCATCTCTCAAAACGCAACATCATTTTTTTTTAATTTAAACGCTGTTGAATTATTTCCTAATGTATGCCATTTTTCCATTGGTTGTGTATTATATTTTAAATGTTCAGCATGAATACATTATTAATTCCCAACATAAATTCGAAATTATGTTTCAATACAGTAAATGTTTGTGTATGATATTATGATCACATACATCTACTGTGGAAATATCTCCATGTATATATAGTGCATGGGGCATATGTATATTCCCATAATATATGTATGCACCCCTGTACCATTAAGATATAACAACTTGTTTAGAAATTTAGATGTCACTCTGCATATATTCTATATTAACTTAATAGATATTTACATTTTGCATCCAAAGAAAAATAGTCAATTTAGTGTACAAGTTCTATACACAGCAGTTCCATCTGTCATGGCTTTTTGATGGTAATGGATAATATTATGTTTAACTGCATGTTGACATACACAATCCATTTAATTTTTAAATTTTTCTGGCAGCAAGAGAAATATCAGCATGCTGTTTTCCAAATTATGTATTTTTTAAATTTTATTTTTCTATTGCATATCTGTCTGTTTAATTGCATGGCAAAAAAAAAATATCTTACCAAATGCATGAGCAAATTGAAATGCAAACCAAAAAAAAAAAAAAAAAAACATGACTTTTACTTTATTTTACTTTATTTTATTTTATTTTTTAACGCACATTTTTCTGCTTTATTGAATGTGACAGAGTCACGCTTTTCATTCACCATTGCTTCTCTTTTTCCACTGTCTGTGATTTGCTTGCCAGGAGGAGCTACTATTCTTACTCCTACTACCTGTAAGTAGAAAATGGGTGATATACAATTTACATGTGTTAAAGATGCAGTATCCCTTTTCAAAAAATAAGAACAAAAAAATCTTAAAATGTTTGTGATTTTGGTGATATTTTTGGACTCTAAAATATAAAGTTTAACCATTAACTTATTTTGTTAATCTTTTTAAAAAGGGATATTGTATTTCTGTATGTTCAGCTACTTTTAATTTTATTTATAATTTTCCACTGGTAGCTTTAGATTACAGCCCAAAACATCATTTATTTACTGAAGTCAAAACTGTATCTTATAAACATGATACCTCATACTACAAATCAGGTCAGGTCTAACTGTAATAACATCTTTCTCCACATTTCCAGGAATCCAGGATGGGTTATAACTTCAGAAAACCTTTGGTCTGGCCATCTAGGCAAGCAGTATGCTCTTCTAAAAACAAATAGATAAAATGATAATGTTGTAATTACAAAGAAACAAAAAAAAATTCTTTTTAGAAAAGAAAAATTGAGGTAATTTATTATAACTTAAACAGAACAGGGGCGCCTGGGTGGCTCAGTTGTTTGGGCAACTGCCTTCGGCTCAGGTCATGATCCCGGAGTCCCAGGATCGAACCCATATCGGGCTCCCAGCTCTGTGGGAAGTCTGCTTCTCCCTCTGACCTTCTCCCCTCTCATTCTCAGTCTCTCTCTCTCTAATAAATAAATAAAATCTTTAAAAAAATACTTTGTTAAACAGAACAGTGATTTTTTAAAATCAAGACCAAAAAGAACCCTGTGATCCTATACAAAACACACCTAGGTGTCCTCTATTTTCCTTTTCTTTTCCGACCCTTAGCTCACCCTATACTTAGGTATGGAAGGTTAGTTTAAATAAGGACGGAGACTATTCTTCCCTCTATTGCTCTAGTCATCTTCAGTTTCTTACCTTAGATGCCAGGGTATTCATCCAACCCAAAGGAATGATACAAAAAAATATTCTTGGACATTGCTTGATCAATTTTGATGCACCAACTTTTGAGTCTTAAGGGTTGTGATTAAGTATATTTGGGGGCATTTATCCCATTGTATTTATTTTACGAGGTAAATTTAAGCTAGCTTACATTTAAGATAAATGTAAACTAGCTTACATTACCCATCCTTACAATAAAATTTGGTAAGAGTCTCAATGACTATAACAGAGGTCTGCCAATATTTTGAATATTATGAACGCTTGGCTTCTTATAATCTGCTGAAACAAGCAGGTGTAAACTAACAGTGCTCTTAGCTTATTGTGATGAATCATAATATCCTTGTTAAATCATGTTTGATGAAGCCAAAGGTAATTAACTGTACCATTTCATACAATTATGGAACACTTTTCCTCTTTATAGCCCACCCATATATCCACCTGCAGAAGTTTATGCTGTTGGCTGCTTTGGTAATGAAACTCATTTGCACATGTGTCAAACTCAAGTAGCTGCAAAATGAATTACCTAATTGTCCTGAAGTGCACCATATATACATACATTTTAGATATATATATATGATATATATATCATATATATATATTTTGCTCAGAGAGGAGGAAAAAAGCATCAAACATATAGGAATCGATAAGTATTGATAAGAATGTCAGTAAGCTTACCATTAACCATTGATGTACCTGTAATGTTAGCCTTCTTAGTGGATGGATAGCATTTCTTATTCTAGGCTATTTAGTAGGTTATGATATTGTTACTATAATACTTAGGGCTATTAGCATTATTAATTATAACTCAAAAGAATGTCACAGATATATGATTTTTAAAGTTGTTTAAACATACCTCATCTAAATCTAAACATATCTAATCTAAACATACCTAACTTGAATTGGAGATTTTTTTTAATAAAAGTAAATAAATAAATAAATTTAAAAGAAAACCAGTTGTTATCTTTTAGCTAACATTCATTGGCATTGTCATAGTGACTTTCACTCATGATCAAAACACTTTAACTCTAATGTTGATTTTTATTTTGTAATAACCTGAATTAAAGCCTACCTCACAGGGTTGTTGTGAGGGTTAAGATATAAAAAACCAAGTTGATAATGCATGGCTGGCAAATAGTAACAAAGGTTCTATTCCCCTCCCCAATAATTTGTCATCTAACAAAGGTTTGTGAATCTGAAAAGTCTTTCATTGCCATAAAAACTTTATCTGCCATACATTTGACAAGTTAATTGCCTCTTCCTTTTCCTTAATCATAAGAAATTATATATGTTTTAAAGTAAAACCTCAAAGTTTAAACCTGTCTTTTCTAAATGCTTTGAACTGCCCATCTTCAAAATTTTAACATTATTTTTAGTCCACATTTCAAGTTGTGTTATTTTTATCCAGTTCAATCTCTAATTTTTTTAGGGATGAATTTATTCTTCTTGCCCAAGAAACAACGAGTGAGAGTTATTTCTTAAAATTGCTCTTTTTTTTAACCTTTTTAACACTTTTAAGGAACAAAACATTTGGCTGTATTCACATTCTTTTTCTCAAATTTATGACAACTAATGTTTAATTCCTAGAGCCAAGTAGATGCTTCATATTATGTACTTCTAATGTGGCATTTTAAAAAAATGTCAGCAACTAGATATAGTGTAACAGTTTAGGCTCAGAACCAGGTCATTCTTCACTATTTATTAGATAAATAACCTTGGGCAAGTTATTTAACTTGTCTGAACTTCAGTGAACTCATCTATGCAATTAGAATCCTCGTGCCTTTTTCAGTGGGTTGATCTGAGAATTAGCTGAATTAACAGATGAAAAGTATGAAACATAACAAGCCTAATTCATCCATTCAACAAGCATTTATGGAATGCCTGCTGTGTGCCAGAGATACTCTAAGTGCTAGGAGTAATCATCCTTCTCTCCGTGGAACACATAGTAGGCGAACAGAAGGATACTTGCACTGATAGATGAATGAGGGTGGTCATAGGCAGAAAACATGGTGCTCTAAAAATACCTAGCAGGGGAGCACCTGGGTGACTCAGTCAGTTAAGCGTCCGACTCTTAATCTCAGCTCAGGTCTTGAGTGTCATGACATAGTGTCATGAGTTCAAGCCCCGTGTCGGCCTCCATGCCTAGCTTTAAAAAACAGAAAAACCACCTAGCAAGGAAACCTAACCGGAGGCGGGTTGTACTGGAATCAGAGAAGCCTCGTGATGCAGTGAGTCAGAATGGAAGAGCACCAGATATTAGAGGGAAAGGAACATTGTAGGTGAAAGAACAAATAGCTTATATGATGGTTTAGAGGTAAGTTTGCAAAGTAAAGTCTATAGACGTAAAATATGACCTGTTGATGTTTAATTTGCCCAGTACATGGTCTCAAGAAATAGATTGACTTGAAAAAAAATCAGAGAATTTAACACAAATTTTCAGGTTCATGACTTGTCTTTAAAAACAATTTTTAAAATCAGAAGCTCAATACTGGTTTCAAATCCCTGTAGTCAACTTAAGCCAAATTGACCCCTCAATGGCTTTCCAGTTCTCCACCATCCCCACCCTTCCATACAATGTCTTAGCACTGGCAGCAGCACTCATCTGTATTCCCTGTCTGAAATCTACAAGATTTTTTGCAGGTTTTTACCCCCTAGCCTAGAAAAAAGAGATAATAATTCTTTCAATGAATACAGCAAATATTACTAATAAATGTTGGTGGTAGTGCTCGTGCTAGTGGTGGTGGTGGTGGTAGTTCTTGTTATACTTTTGTCATTGTTGTCTTATTACTGGTACTGTCATTACCATTATTATTATTTCTCTAAAAAAAGTAATGCCATTTGCATCCTAAAGCCTAGTTTCTGACTATCTTATTTAAGTGCCAAATCTGTCGTATCAATATATTGGGTGTGTTGGGTAGGTACCCGTTGAGGCCAAGTACTGTAATTCTCAGGAAGAAAAACCCGGAGTAGGTCTCAAATTGCCACATTAATTTTGTAAAAGAAAAGCCGTTGGACACAAACACAACCATTAAATGAGCCTTTAAAAAATATTTGTAGTATATTTACTCTAGGACAGATTCTAATGAGAATCAGAAGAATATGTCCTAGTTAATGATCTAGCTGAGAAATGGCATTCTTCAGACAACTGAGGAATAATTCCAAGGCAACATAAACTGCTGCCATAAACATAATCTGGCTACTACAGGCTTTTAGAATGCCTTTATTTATATTATATATAAATTGCCTTGTTACTGTGGTATAAATGTTTTATATACCTTTAATAGTCTTTTATTGCATGTTTTATGTGTAACATTCACAAAGAACCAGAATGTGTTTCACATCCTTGATATATGAGATAAAGATGTCAATATTTGAGTAGCTCCAAAGTCTCACTCTACTAATTTCTAAATCCCCTCAGTTACTTGCCCTGCTGCATTTATAAGGCACTTCTTCAGTTAAGACTCTGCCATGTGGTTCTAAAACACATTTTTAGGATTTGACCTTGGCTATAACTCAACATTATGATCATTTGTGTAATAGGTCAACATTGTATTTTCAAAACTTTTCTCAGAGTGCTTTTCTTACATGGTATGTAATTTTTCCGTATATATGTGTATTTGCATTAAATCTAGCAGTGGTAAATTCTGCAACGCTCCAGATTAAGTTGGGAATTAATGTTATAAATATGCTGCTAAATATGTTAATGCTACACATGTTGCATTTTTCCTGAATAATAAAACAGAGAATGAAGAATGGTATTTCTTTGTGCATTTTAATTGGGTGACTCTAGTAAAATAAACTTTGAAAACTAGTCATGTTATTCCCCAGAAGAACTTCTAAAAGGTGATCAAAAGAATTAATCACCCGAAAACCAAAACTTAGCTTAGCTGAAATTTTCCTTGAACAGTTTTACTAAGGAAGTATTTATTTATGGCTTTAATAAAGCAAAGTTATAATTTATGACTATTTTAATGATACAAGAAATGAAAGGCTTCGACTGACTGCTTGAATGTTGAAATATCCATATGACAAATAGCTGTATAGCTACCAGCAGATATTGTTTAAATATCCAACCTAATTCCTAAAATTAGAAAACTTAGAGATTCCAAACTACATCTGTATGTATTCTTATCCTTGGGCTTTCTTGAACTACTTACTGCTGGTGTCAACTCTCCTTCAAGCCTCACACTAAGGTTTCCCATTTGTATTTGCCTTGGCAGCAAGCTTGCTAAAAAACGCAAAGACGCCATGGGGAACACCCGGCAGGAGATGACTCACATGGTGAATGCTATGGACCGAAGTTATGCTGATCAGAGCACTCTGCATGCAGAAGACCCCCTTTCCATCACCTTCATGGACCAGCATAATTTCAGTCCAAGATGTAAGTTCTTCGTTAAAATCTTAATAAGTGATTTTGAATGGACAAAGCAGGGTGCCTGGGTGGCTCAGTGGGTTAAAGCCTCTGCCTTTGGCTCAGGTCACCATCTCACAGTCCTGGGATCGAGCCCTGCATCGGGCTCTCTGCTCAGGGGGAGCCTGCTTCCCCCTCTCTCTCTGCCTGCCTCTCTGCCTACTTGTGATACCTCTCTCTCTCTCTTTCTCTCTCTCTCTGTGTGTCAAATAAATTAATCTTTAAAAAAAAAACTAATAAAAAAAAAAAGAAAGAAATGGACAAAGCAGCCAGAAA
Organism: Nasua narica; assembly: GCA_028533885.1. Classification (NCBI taxonomy): domain Eukaryota; kingdom Metazoa; phylum Chordata; class Mammalia; order Carnivora; family Procyonidae; genus Nasua; species Nasua narica. The sequence goes on from CM052802.1 coordinate 31,566,000, forward strand.
GAGAAAACGTGATAGGGAATATTATGGAATTTTTCAGAGGACTTGTTTTCATTCTTGATACTGGATTTCATTTAACTGCAAACCGTATGACTTTTATTACTGTATCATAAAAGATATTCATATACTACTTAACACCAAATCATATGTCATTGCTCTAAGCTGAAATACTTGATTGCCTACATAAAATTAGCTCACTTCAGAATTTATTTATAATTATTTTGCCATTTGAGTCTTCTTTCGTGTAAGGTAAAGTTCCTTTAGAATTGAACATCATAATTCTTTCTGGGAGTTATTGGCATGGGTAAAATTATTCCATTATTCTACAAAGACTCCTGGAGAATTTCAATAATAAAACGTTAACTAGGGGAAAGAAGAGACGACATGCTCTTAAGTATCTGATGTGAAATCCAAAAATTTACTTGAACTGGGGGATTGGCAGGGAATGGTAAAATCCATCCATCCATCTGTTCACCCATATTAAAAATTCCTAGTGTTGATCTATAAAGGCAAGACTTCTAAAACATTTATGCTAAAGTACTCCTTCATGGTAGATGATTTGAATAATTGCCCCATAATCAATATTACTGTTTATCTTCAGATTTCCTATGAATCTTATATTCTATTCTATAGCACTGTGTTTATTTTGGTACTTAAGTTTTAAGTGAAATTACCTGTTTCTTCAAATCGTCATGTAAAAGTGATGCATAAGGAGGCAAATCATGTTTATCCCTGGCCATGTACACAGAGGCATTCTCAGATTCCAGAGATTTGCTTACTCCAGTTTGAAACATGGATATAAGGAAAGAACCAAACAAGAGAAGTATTATTTCCTATACAGATTATACACATATGTAGTGGGGAGGTTGAGAAAATAAAGTATTTGTAGGTTGTGTGTATTCATGTCTTTTCGGAAAGGGAAGGTTTTTTCCTGCAATGTTCAGCTTGGTGAAAATTTTCAGTAATTACTGGCCCTAAAAGCAGGTGTTATTTTCCTTGATATATATCAACACAAAATTAATAGCTGCAATGCTGTATGAATCATTTTGGAATTTAATTTTAATCATGATAGGGTCCTTTTATCTATTTTACTTTTATTTCACTATAAGATATATAATAGAGAAAAATATAAGATACTATTTTTATTGAAAATAAGTTTTGTTGAAAATATAGAAGAATCATCTCTCTAACCACTTCATTTAATAATCAATCAAAAGGCATTTGAGAGCATTTTTGTTCCCCAAACTTTTCTATGTTTTGCCTATGTTAGTACTTTATTAGGAAACTTGAATTCAGCTGTGTAACTAACTGTAGATACCCACTTACAAAGTTGGAAAAAAGATTAACTCTATTTATTACAGTTAGCTGAAAAAATTTTATTTGGAATGAATATGAGATAATTACTTCTCTAAGTACCTTGCACTTGAGAGATCTAAATGGGTCTCTCCCCCCCACCACCACCATTTTATAATCTTTATAATGTCAAGTTGAATCTTCCTGGCTTTTAAAATTGAACAAAATACTGAACTTTAATTATAGACGCACCTTTCCTGGTGTTTTGAGATAACCCAAGCTGAAAAGAGATTTTGCCTTTGCTGGTTGTAATAATCAAAGTTGAGTAATTATATTTCTTAAGAAAGCATGAATCTATTTTAAGGAAAAATGTAAAATACAACTTGAGGGCAATATATTCCTTCATGAGCTCTGTTTCCCTGCAGTGCCCAATGATCCACTTGTGCCGACTGCTGTGTTAGGTGAGGCCCTAATTCTTTATCATTCTTCCTTGCATGGATCACACATCCCTGCATGACTTATAGCTTTGTCTACACAGTAATTATTTACAGTGGAGGAAGCAGCTTGATTTTGAAAACTAAGTCAAGATCTTACCAAAGAGAGCAACTGTCATCAAACCAATCAGATCCAGTGGATTTCAAATTAGTAAAATGCTTTTTTTAAAGCAACATATTTTTTTAAAGTCTTGGTTCTATTAGATTTGGAGCAAAAGTACAGTGGCCCTTAGTATATGACTAACGTTTACATAAGCAGGTTAGCAGAATGAACTAAATGCACACATCTCGGGGGCCAGTGCTGCCTGAAAGATTAGTTTATGTATGAAAATCTATTTGATGGAAAGATTTTTCTCAATCTTCCTAAGTTTAAGCAACTTATAAAGAAAACATTTCCAAGGAAACATTAAGAATGTGTGCATTTGCTTTAGTTTTGTCTTTATTAAGAATTTATAAATGCGGGTAAAGTTACTACAATATTCATGTGGAGTTCTGCATTCTATATGCATCTTACGTGATGTGTTATCCTTCAAGAAATCTAGAATAAGCCAAGGTTTACCGCTATACAACATCTAAGACAAATGGTATTGCTAGTGATGAAAAAGGCCTTTTCAAACGTAAAATTAATGTTTAACTGTATATTTAAGAATGGAATGAGTTTCATTTTAATTTGTACTCTATTCCTTGACTAATTACACACCAATGATTCATGACCAGCTTGCTCATATGTTAAGAAATTCTATATCAGTTTTACCCCGTGTTTCTAATATTTAAGATTTAACCAAAGAAATATGGAAATCACCTGATAAATATATCTTAAAAGTTCCCAATTCTCTCATTAAATATAAAAGTTCAAATTTCCTGCAAACATAAAACTTTATCTTACATTTTATGCATGTTTTTATTATCCATGTATTCAACATTTAAATACATTTTTAAAATATTTGGGAATAGTACAACTAATTCAGTTCTGTGAAACACACTTCTTTTTTACTAAAATAATTCTTAAACTTATAATTTTATAATATAAAGAGTATATATTCTGAAAAAAATCTGAAAGTCAATGTTCTTTCTCTGATTGTACTCTCCTTCTGATGTCCACACCAATAATAGCAAGGAAGTAAACTTGGGAATTCATCTCAGTGGGTTGCCCAATCATGTAAGGAGCCAAGAATCATGATCATTGGATGGCACCAAATGCTTCTGAAAATGTCATCTTCTGTTAAGCAGAATGCTATCCCCATCAAATTAATAAGTAAAATCCACTTAAAATATTAAAAACTCACTGAGGAAAAACTAGTTACCTAAATGTTAAAATTTAATTAGAGTAATATTCTAAGAAAATGTTGAATTGGGTCCAAGCCTCAGTTCCCCTGAGGAGATTCACAATATGAACCCATGAATATGCTTTCCCATCTGTAAACTTTTTCACAGTTTTATAAAGAGAAAATGAAATAATATCTGTGAGTTTTACAAACTATAACGTTTAAAATTAAATAAAAGATTATTGTAAGAATTTGCCCTATGAAAAGGGATATTTATGTTTAAGGAAGGCTGGAGTTAACATAACAGTCATAAAATCTATCCATAGAAGCAACTGTTAAACATTTTGTTGCATTTTGAAAGTCAAGCTGGTTGGTTTTTTTAAAAAAAATATTCTTTAAAAGCTAAATCTCATGAATCATATCAGATGTAGAAATGATTTGTTGCATTTTTCATCATACTTAGAATCATAGTGTTTATGGTTATTTTGCATCCACTTGATTTTGTATTTATAAAGCAATTTTTGAGATCACTTCAAATATTGCTTGATATTAATACCTACATACTGATCTTAAAAGCCCTTTGAAACTTTTCATATTGATTCATATTTTTGTTTTTTGTATTTTACTGCTTCATTGGGTTAAAGTCCCTATAACTGGTAAGTGCATTGCAAAGAATTTTAGAAAACCTTTACATCAAGGAAATATTCAAAGTTATTATTCTTAAATGTGTAATAAGGATAATGATTAGAACATGTACGCTCACTACGAGCGACATTATTAGTGGTATAATGAGGTGGAAATGTATTGAGATTAATAATTCATATGTGATTATTTTAATGAATACTGCTCTTTGTATTTATGTGTTAAAGCTTAATGCAAAACAAAAAACACTGTCTATTTCATATTGGACATACCATGTAAGATTTGGAAATGGGTGAATTCTTTGTTTCTCACTGAGCCTTTTATAATTGTAAATATTCTGCTGCTTCAGGAGGTATGATATGGGTTCTGAGGGTGCTCCACAGAGCCCGAGCTACCCTATTCCAGCTTGAGTGGATTGCATTTTGTCTCTCCAACATTATCTGTCCTCTTTACTTCTCATCCCAAGCTGTATATTCTGTGACAGTGCCCAAATCAGTGGCTTCTTAGTTTAATTTTTATGTTAACCTTTATGTCAATCTATCAATTGTAATATTGTAGCAAACACAGAGGAGTATAGTCTCATAGGAAGCAAAGGAAGTTCATAGATCATGTTTGCTAGCAAATGTTGATGTGTAGAGGGGTGGGCAAAACCTGAGTCGGGTGGTTAGGTCACAACAGAATCCGTCAGGGGTTTTTTGGATTCAATGTGATATTTTTAGAAATAAATGCTCCCCCCCCCCCCAAAAAAAAGAAAAAAGGACTCGGTCTAATAAGGGAAAATAAAATAAATGCAATCAAACTAAATTATAGGCTCACACAAATCTGATTGTGGGGTTCTTTTTTTTTTTTTCCCTTCTCCAGGAAGAAAAAATGTTTATCATGGGGACAACAATTCATTTTTTGCCATATCCTATTTGTAGAGTTGGTGATAGAACAGGCAAATGTACCAGCACTTGAAATATGTTTAACTGTTAATTAAATATCGTTCTCTACAGTATGCATTATCATTAAAAACAAAAGTTCCCCTAAGAGTGTACTTTTCCTTCTGTTAATGAATATGGCAGTATAATGCTTTCCAAAGTAACACCCCTTAAAAACATTTTTTTTTAAGTGGCAAGTTTAAATGTGGTAAATATAAGCATGCTTTTTCTTATTGTAATGATTAGTACCGTGGTCATTAAAATAATATTTATTCTTCATAGGTATAATGTTCTTGTTCCTTTCTTCCTTATGACATAAAGAGACTTAAAAGTTTCATTTTCACCTAATAACACAATGGGGATGGGGCCTACATGTCAATGTGGGTGGTGAGGGATTCCGTTTATTTTAACGAATTTACTCACTGATACATTTATTGAGTAACTGCTTTGCACCAGTCACTGGGAACATAAGATAACTATGACTCTGTCTCTACACTTTAAACGTTCAGAGTTTAGTGAAAAGCAAGAGATCAGGAGACGAATGACTAAAATATAGAGTAAGGGAAAGAACACGTAAAACAGGAGGTCATGGGAACATAACGCAGGAGCCGTGCAGCTCAGCCGGGATGGGTCAGGGAAGAATTCCAGAGGGACAACCTACGCATTTGGCCCCAGAGACATATCCTAGTTTCTTTCACACAGCAGCCCCAAAAGTCAAAATATATTCACAATAAAAACAGCCACCAAAGGGTAGAGACTGAGTATAAATGCACGTATAACCTGACTGGCGGACATAGTGGGGTCAGGGGATGATTCTGGAGAAAGCCCATGTTTCCCAGTCTGGACTGTCCCATGCTCAGAAGCCCAGGTGGCAGAGTAGGCCCGTGAGGCCACGGAGAGCAGCCCTACGGGGATGGGCTGCTTAGATGGGGTCTGTGAGCAAGGCTGGGATATGGTGGGGAAGGAGTTTGTTCAATTTACCCACCCGTGAAAACACCTCTCCAAGTTGACAACTTCATCTCCTGGTCCTACTCTATGCTGCTGTGACTGCAGATACAAGAAAAAGGAAGAACACAGCAAAATCTCCCACTTATACTTTCTAAAAGTGGATCAGCTGTCTACATCTCACAGCATCCGTGACCTTGCTGACATAAACATGATGTACTCTGACTTCATACCTTGAGCTGATTAAAAGGCTTTGTCTTTATGGGGAAGCCACCCTAGGTCTATGCTAGGTTTCTTTTTCTTCCTCCTGTTAGCAGAAAAATCTTAAGTTCTTACAATCTTCTTTGCATAGATATATATTAAACAAGATAACTTTGTCTTTTTTTTAATCTTCTGGAATCTGAAAACCACCAGATGAGAACCACAGTGCCACAGCAGAGTCCAGTCGTCTTCTAGATGTGCCTCGCTACCTCTGTGAGGGGACAGAATCCCCTTACCAGACGGGACAGCTGCACCCAGCCATCAGGGTCGCCGACTTACTGCAGCACATTAATCTCATGAAGACATCAGACAGCTATGGGTTCAAAGAGGAATATGAGGTGAAAGTTTCAATGCTATGTTAAATTTTATTTCTAATCATAAGAATAGAATTGAACTTTTTTTCTTTTCCTCCCTTTACCATCACAAAGAGTGGAGGCTACTCCACAGACTCTAATCTTGGGTCTCAGAGAATATCCTCAAATGTGTGTGTGGGGAGAAGGGGCAGAGAGAATTAAAAGTAAGGGCACTTTCTGGGTCGAAATTCATTTGAAGAATTCTTAAATGTTGGATTCCAGAATTTTACTGGGCTATTTAAAAACCTCTTTGTCAGACCTTATATGTCCCCCCTGGGAAAATCCATAACAGGATCCTTTGAGTCCCATTGTATCATTACAGATTCGACCGGTTAAATGACTGAAGCCGTAGGTACTTCTCTGCCTCTTTGCTTGTTGGCTGTCTGCTGAGAAGTGGGGTCGATCTCTGTGTTCTAAATGTACTGCTTGTCACCCTTAGTTTTCTTTGCGGCTTATTGGTTGAAAGTGGCCAGGAAGAAAAACAGAGCTCTGCAAATCTAGATGATTTTAAGAAGCCCAAAGAAGGATGTGGGAAATTTTTCTTCCAACTTGATTTCCCCTTCCTACTAAATCCAAACTACAAGTATAAGTCATAGTACCCAGGAAGTGGTTTAAATGGAACATCTCAATAAACATAATATAGCAAAAAGGACAAACTTGCTTTGCCACTCGGCACTTACTGAGAAACGTGAGCCTCAGGCATAGTAGGAAGTTCTTCGACCATACTCATAACCACTGTGTACACACACTTAAAGTGAAAGAATCCAAGCAGTACTTGACTTTGAAAGACCATCTAAAATGCGATCAACAACATGAAGAATCTTCTGAACTTTGTATTTTATTTACAGAGGGCTTGTATACCTCAGTTTGGGAGCAAATAAAATTAGCTGTGAATTTTGAAAGTTGGTTTTAGAGACACACCGGAAACATTGTGCTGTGGCCACAAAATAGTGCAAGGAATTGTAAGATTCTGCCAGAGCTGGGTTTTTTTGTTCATTTTTCATGTGTATTCCTGTGTACCTTACTTCAAAAACCGTTGATTCTTTGAAGACCCCATTTCCTGTGTTGAGCAAAGTTTAAGTGTTATTGCAAAAAGAAATCTATACCCATATTTTAAATTGCTGCATATGGTAATTAAACCAATCAGCAAATTCATCTGTTCCAAGATCCTTGGATATGGTGACTCTTTTTAATCTTCATATGGTCCCTTGTTGTAGAGACTCAGTCCTTTTTATGATCTTCAAAGAAACTGAAATGGGATGTATTGCACATGATTTATGGAATAATTATGGGGGAAAACAGGTTTTCTTTTTCCTGTTATAAATGCTAAGGAAAAAACATTTGAAAGATACTCATTAAAAGTAGTTTTGACGTTTTGATGCTTTCCCTACCTCCATCTCTCAGAGTTGTAGCAATCTTAAATTTGAAATCGTTTCAAGCTCCTTTTTTTCTCCTAAAGTTGTTTTTTGTCCTTATTTTGAACTCAGTCCAATCCAAAATGAACAAGTAGGAGTCCAACAAACAAGCTTTGAGATCTGAAAAGAGAACTTGTTTACTCCTCTAGAATTCCCTTCCTCCCTGAGAAGAGTGGCTTTTATTATTTTGGTCTTCAGAACAGATAAACCTGATCCAAGAAAAGATGTTAAATTCAGTCTTCTTCTTACTTTTTCTTTTTCCAGAGCTTCTTTGAAGGACAGTCCGCATCTTGGGATGTAGCTAAGAAAGATCAAAATAGAGCAAAAAATCGATATGGAAACATTATAGCATGTAAGTTCTCATACAGTTCTTGGTGGATGTAAATATTGTGTGTAGAAGATAAATAATAGTGGCAAGTCCTCTTTGCATGCTTTTAAACTTTAAGAAAAATCTCAAAGGGTGGCACATCTGTTTGTAAGGCACTCTATTTAATATTAAAACAGCATTAGCTATTGGCAGTGACTCCGAAGTCATCGTCATCTTCGTTAATTAAATTGACTCAAACTCTTCAGCCTGTGGAGATAACGTGCTGTTTGATTTTATGTTTGCACATAAATGCATGGGGGTGTTATTGACAGCTGAGAATATCAGGATAATGAAAAAGAAAGGTCTTTTCAGTGATAAATTGCTGTAACACTTCTACCAAACACATTCAAGGTGAGAGTGTTATTCTTTCCATATAACCTTTCTTTCTTCCTTGGAGCCAATGGCTGAACTCCTGCCGCCCCATGTTACTTGTCATTAGGGACTTCATTGAAGTCTTCAGGGTGTTTGCATGGGATAAATAAGTTGGTTATCCTTAAAACCACAGGAGCAGTAAAGAAAGTAACATAGTTTAGTTTGTGACTAGCTAGTGATGTACTTGGCCCACTCAAATCTCAACTTGAGTTATTTTAAAATATCTTCTGAATACATCAGAATTCAATCTTGAGTCTCAAGAAATAAGCAGTCGAGAGCAGGGATTCAAAATTCACTCTCTAATTCTGTGGCTCGTTTGCTGTAAACAGCAGGAGGAATGGATCCCACCATTTGAAACCACATCTAAGAAGCAGAATTAGAAGTTACAACAAGTTCGGTCCTTTAGACAAATCCAATGATGATTCATCTGACATTCCCATGTTCCCTAAAAACTTCCCAACCGTGAAGATGCTAGTCATTGAAGCTTTATTAACAAATTATAGTAAGTAGGGAGTTCATTAAAGTTCTTGCATGGAGCACTGGGTGTTGTACATAAACAGTGAAACTTGGAACACTACATCAAAAACTAATGATGTATTTTATGGTGACTAACATAACACAGTAAAAAAAAAAAGGTTCTTGTATTTCTTTAAGGAAATTTGAATTGCCCCCTATTACGGAGAAGCTATCAACAACCCCCTAAATTATTTTAACTCTCTACCGAGGTCATTGTCTCGGAACAATAAATAGCTTTATTTTATTGTTTAAAAACTGTAGATGACCACTCCAGAGTAATTCTGCAACCTGTCGAGGATGACCCTTCTTCAGATTACATTAATGCCAACTATATAGATGTAAGTATGTGTCTAGTTCTGTGTGCCCAATTTGTTGGCTTATCCATGTGAATCTTTTTGCTTGTTATTGCCTATAAAGTGATTGCTAGCTTTTTTAAAATAAAGAACAAACTGTACACTTTTCCTTGTTCTACGTCCTAGTACTCACTGACGTTGTTGTGCTTTCTTTCACACCTGACTTTGGTTTGGGCTGTAGATTTGGCTGTACAGGGATGTAAGTACCACTATATGTAAATAACAGCACCCTATTATAAATATTTACTATAACTACTCTTAATTACAGTTCTTACTAATGCTTAATACTAGTTACCTCTGCATGCTTCACCTATTAGCCTCATACGGTATATCTATGTTCATTTTTTCGTAACTCCTTTACATGTGTGAAGATCTATTTTACCTCCTTCCCTTTGCTATGTTTAGAAAAACAGGACCATTTTTAGCTTTTGACAAGTTATGATGTACTCGAGTTTTATTTGTTGTTGATTTCTGTTTCTGGCTTTTATTCTTCCCCTTTCCTAAACATGTGAGAAGCTGGATAGTATGATGTGTATTAGTGTTTCTGAAATTTTACTTTTTACATTTGACTTCTGATGTTAAAAATGGGTAGGAAGACGATTTTGCAGTGTGTGGTATTGGCTTGTTAAAGTATTAAAATTACTTAGGCAAAATCATTACTAAATTGCATTTGTAAAATACACATATCACACATATATATCGAATCATGCAAATCAAAAAGCGTGTTTTGGTCACAGGTTTCCACCGTTACATTTTGGTTACAAACATATCTACGTGCAAATTGTTGATTTAATGGAAAGTAATTAGCAAATCAAAGATAAAATATTGTCAAGGAAGTAATAATACTACATTACATGTAAGAAGGACAGGCTCTTTTTTCATATTTCCTAGTTCGAAGTCATGTTGGGACTCTTGGGACTGTTGCTTCCCTTCTCTGTGCCTCAGTTTCCTTCTCTGTATAGTGGGGATAATAATAGTATGAACCTCATCATTCTGTTATGAGAATTAAATAAAGTAACGCATGTTGAACATTCGGCACAATACCTAGCACATACAAAGCACTCATGGAACATCAGCTAGTTTTAAATAATTCGGTCCTAGGTGTGCTGAGATTAATCAGTTCAAGACTTGCACTAATTATAAGGCAAAAGTTAGAAGTAGCAAATATTAGAGCATATAGGTTGTACACATTTATAGTTCTATACTATAAAACATATGAAAATTAGGCCCCGACTTTGTCTAATTTCCGTAAATAGGAAATGGCCTCTGTCACATTTATTAAGTTCATGTTATAAAACATTAGTTATTTTGTGAGCTGTCATCATTGATATCTTTGAATTAATTAATTTTATTACGTACAGTCTCTGAGTATATTGGTAAAAATTCTGATCATTATTTGACTCATTCGATCTTTTAAATTTATCAGACATTCAAAAGAGAAAGCTAAGCTAATGGTCCACTCTTTAGAATAAAAAATTCCAAGTTTTGTGACAAATTTGAACTTGTTCTTACCTATTCAGTTTAACCTTGGTTTTCTGCCAAGCATGTACACTGGAGCCTTGTTATAATACTACTTTATGGTTCGTATGGTAAAACTGTGTCCTAAATGAGACTGTGTTGAGACCCCAGTGTATTTTGGCTGATTACTACACAATTCCATAATGTTCCCTTTCCCATTAGTTTATTACACTTAAGACTCTTTTGTAATTGGTAAATTTTTCATGAAAAACGGGAGATGAGATGCTTATAGAGCTTGGAAAGAATTTTCCCAGGAAAAATTGTACTATTTGGTGTAAGAAGAAATAGAAAACTTCCAAATTGGCGTCGGTATGATGCCCAGCCTATTAATTTCAGATTGGGGAACTCAGTTTATGTGCATTTGTATGCACATCGAGTTGTCCACACCAAATGTGAACAAATTGTACCAGACGCTTTGGCTAAAGTCCTTTGATAAATACAAAACCAACTCGAAGCTTAACCCTATTATACTGTTAACAATTTTGCTACTCATGATGTACTGGAATTCAAATCAATTGAGAGCAACTAACAACTTATTTCTTATCAGGAGTAGTTTCTTTGTTGAAAAAGTATTAAATATTTGACCATCTAAAGCTCTTGGCACACTAAAAAGAAAAAAGTGCTAAATTTTTTGTTCAGGATGAGATGCATTTTATTTAAAACTCTTCTTTCCCTATATATGTGTGTACCTGTAATTATGTGTGTGTAAAGTAGTAGTATCAGCACACACAAAATAGTTTTGGCAGATTCCTGAACATATTATAGTACAGGAATATTCTCTAAAATAGCTCAGCAGGACTTTGACTGAATGCACACATGCATTGTCCAGCTCTAACATTGGAATGTTCTGTTATTTTTTTATGGTTCTAATATGTCGTTGTCCATTTGTAATGCAGTGTGTTGTACTTTTGGATGATAAGATGAGAGTTAATATTTTCGAACACGATTTGCCAGGAATGAATGACTAAAGAGTAACATGAAGGCATAAACATTTTAGTAAAACCAAACCGTTTCTACGAGGTTATTCCCTAGCAAACAAAACTCAATTATGCAATACATATTCTAATCTGAGTCCTTAAAACATTTAATTTTTCTTTTATGTTTACCTTTCAGATAACCTAGGTTTGAGAAGTGAACTCTGAGTTCACTGCTCATTTCTGGACTTTTTACTATAACTTAATCTTAACAGGTGGTTGTCTTCATCTTTTTATGCCTTCATTCATTTATTTCTGATACTGATGTAAAATGATAACCAATCTGTTCTCCTATTTTAGGGTTACCAGAGACCAAGCCACTACATTGCAACTCAAGGTAAAACATGGCCTTTCTAAATGTTCTAGAGCAACCAAACTTGCTTATTTATCCATATGGTGTTGGTTTGGTTTTTAGTTTGGGGCTTGGGTTTTCTTGCCATTTTATCTGACTTAACTGAAAAAAAAAGATCAAATCATTTGAGTGAGACTGCTCTTTATTCATTTGTATAATACAAGTTGTTTTATCTGTGCAAAACACATACACGTTAAAGTTTGATTTATTTTTTAATTAAAATAAAAGAGAAGCTGCTGATATGTGGCCTGGGTTTGGTATTTTGATGTCCCAGAGCACACTAGTCCATAGCTCTGGACACGGGAATTACTCTTGATAAGAGCGAGAGAGGTCTCATCTTGTATAAGTTGCCCTTTTTCTTTAATCCAAGACTAATATTGTTATAATGAGATGTTAGACTGTCTTCCAGCAAGTTTTTTACAAGTCAAGACTGAGACTAAACGAAGGGCTAAAGGGAACTCCATCAAGTTCATTCTTTCTGAAAAATAAGAAAAAGTCAGAGGAATCTTGTTATAGTGGCACCCCGGGGAATGAGAGCCTCCTAAAACACTTTTAGTTTTCTCTCCAGATGGAGCACTGGCCGTCAGAAGAGACACCTACATATCCATTTATTTCTTAGAAGAGGGAGGTAGAGCGAAATCTCTGTTTGCTGTTTTGACAGAGATCATTTTGAGTGTTTTCACATATCTTTGGATTAACTGAGTTGAACTGTAAGCTCTTTAAAGTCAAAGATCATCCATGGTGAACAATGTTCTAGTTTGTTTGTTTGTGGCACTGAGTAGAGTATAACCCAGCAGACACTTTTGTAGTCTGGAGATGATAATGGAAGGTTGGGATGTGTGCTTATATGTATCGATGTTTCTTCATTAACCTCTAAACATGCACTATTTTATAAATTATGTGAGCACTTTTTTTTAAAAAAATTTTATTTATTTATGTGACAGAGAGAGATCACAAGTAGATAGAGAGGCAGGCGGGGGAGGGGGAAGCACACTCCCTGCTGAGCAGAGAGCCCCATGCCGGGCTTGATCCCAGGACCCTGAGATCATGACCTGAGCCAAAGGCAGAGACATAACCCACTGAGCCACCAAGGTGCCCCTGATGTGGGTATACTTAATTGATAATATATGCTGTTTGGTTGATAGTGAAATAGGCTTCCTATTTTTAACATATATTTGAAGATACATCAAACTAACTTAGTGAGAGGTATAATTACCCTAGAATCTAGTGATATCTTCTTCTTCATGGGAAGTATAGAAGGTAAATTGAAAAAAAAAGTTGCATATGCCTATGTTGTTGCTATAGTATGAATTTAGATACAAATTGAATTTAAGTAATTTCGGTAACATTTTGTGTTAGACCTTTAGTATTATTTTTTTATCTAGTTTACTGTGATTTGTACATTATGCATAGTTCGTACCACTTATTTCTTCTGACCACAAAGTTTCTCTGATAACATAATATTCAAATTAATTTCTTCAAAGGCCCAGTTCATGAAACAGTATATGATTTCTGGAGAATGATCTGGCAAGAACAGTCTGCCTGCATTGTGATGGTGACAAATTTAGTTGAAGTTGGCCGGGTGAGAAAAAAAAATTTTTTTTTCTTGTTCACAAAACATGAGTTTAAGTTGAGTAGCCAAACATAACACCCTTAAAATAATACTCATTGTATTGTTTTAAATATTTGTAGGCATAGCATTTCAATTAAGTGCTCCTCAGTGGACCTTTGATGGCTGAGAAATTATTATTTTCTTATTGAGTAATGAAAGAAACTTTTGACTTTATACTAGATTCTAATCGCATCTTTGGGCTTATATATTATAATGAGACTACACAAAGTTTTTCTATTTATTGTGTAATAGACTCTTCTATCTCACATATAGTTTTTTTTTAACCATATTTTTACTGTAACCTAAAAAGTTACCACTGGAATTAAATCATCTTGGTTAATGTGTATTCAAGCCCACCTATATAACCTTTTTGTCATTTAGGTTAAATGCTACAAGTATTGGCCTGATGATACTGAAGTTTATGGTGACTTCAAAGTAACTTGTGTGGAAATGGAGCCACTTGCTGAATATGTAGTTAGGACGTTCACCCTGGAAAGGGTAAGTACCCTAAAATTCTCTTTATTTGAAGTATGTTTATTGAAATTTTTTTTCTCGTAAAGTCCCCATCAAGATTTGTTTTGCTGATGCTGTAAAATTCATTCATTCATTCATTCATTCATTCATTCATTCCACAAATATTTATTCAAGACCATGCCATGTGCCAGGCATGTTTGTAAACCTTGCGATACATATTAAATACGTAAATGATTTCTATTTTGAAAGGTGGTCTAGAATCATGTGAAAAATTACAAAACTAGATTATCAGAGAAAAATCAATAAAATAATAAAAGAAAAATTAGATATAAACCAAAAACCAACAGAAAAGAATAAATAAAATCAAAAAGCTAGTTCCTTGAAAAGATCAATAAAAGAACTAAACCACTGTCAATTCTAAATGAGGGACAATCAAAACTATGCAATATTAGAAAACACAAAAAGGATGTAACTACAGTTATACTTGCTGTTGGGAAAGAGATAAAAAATATTAAATGTAAACTTGGAGACAGATATTAGTTTAAATACCTTTATATTCTAGTAAATACTGATTTCTAAAAATTTGACCCAAGAAGACTTAGAAACCTGAACAGATGATAGAAGAAAATAGAATCTTAAAATATATCATTGAAATTCCACTATGATCTTATAGTTAAGGTTTCTTTAAGTTTTAAAGAACAGTTAATGCCTATGTTAATAAAACTATTTAGACCATAGAAGACCTTTAAAACCAACTAAATGTATTTTTTTTTTCAACTAAATCTGTTTTAAAAGCTAGCATAACTATAATAACAGAAAATGGCACTCTCTCAAGCTCTTTTCTCTCCTCTCGGTCTTTTTTTAAATCAATCTCTCTCTCTCTTTCTCTTTCTCGTTCTCCCCTCCTCTTCTCTTTCTCTGTGTGCACAAGCACTTTGCAGACCAATTTCATTCAAGAACATGCTTGAAAAAACTTCAAAATAAAATATTGCAAATTTGAAACCCAGCTATGAATTAAGAAAATGTCACAACATGATCTATAATGTTTGTTTTCTAGGAATCAAATGATATTACACCTGTGGCAGGAAATCTAGCCAAATATTTCATCACATCTTTGTCAAAGGAACAAAAACATATGGTTTTATTAATAGATATTGTAATGTACTTATTTTTACTAAAAGACATTTATAGAAATAATCTATAATAAGAAAATAAGGAGGCTACTTAAGCATGCTAAAGGTGATTCAACAGTAACTAATAGCATGCATTATTAAGGGGTGAAAACCCTAAAGATATTGCTATGTAATCAGGAGTGTGATGTGGATAATCAGTCCCACTAGTATTCAAAATTGGAGGAAGTTCTAGTAAGTGAAATAAGACAATAAAAGGAATAAATTGCTTAACTATTAGAAAAGATAAGATTATTTTAACATGAAATTATTTTATACCAAGAAAACTAGAAATATTTTAAAATGGAACTACCAATCATTGAAGCAGCTAATTCAAAATAAATATTCATAAATGAAAGCTTCTCTGTATATTAGCAGTAAACAGTAGTAGACATTAAAAAATCTCTTTCACAATAATAAAAAAATTCTGAAGTATCTAGAAATAGATTCAACAAAGATATAGGTCCTAAGTGACTAAATTCTCAAAAGTGTATTAAAGGACATAAAATATGATATGAATCAGTAAGTGGAGACATGCTCCATGGCTTCCCAGAATGGTAATATTTTATATTAATACCACTTTCTGTAGTTTATTTCATACTAATTAGAGCATCATTGGATTTTTACTTTTAATCTGGCTTCTCGTTATTTAGAACTATAGAAGAGTAGTTTGTTTGTTTTTTTTTAACTACATATTTGAAAATTACTCAGGAAGATTTAAATAGAAAGAGCAGTAAAGGAACATGCCTTGCCAGATATTAAAAAGAACTTTTAACTGAAGTTTGCCAAAAAGAAAAGTTTGCTAAAAGGCCCTTATGGCAAGCACCTCCAGTAAACGGATTAATACGGAAGAGGTGAGGTAACTGTCTGAAATCAGGTCTTGGAACCATTTATGATCTTACTCACTGGAGTTGACTTGAAAAGTAGTAAAGAAAGTGATTTTTCTATTGCATGATTCCATGCGAGTGTTTATCATTGTCATTATTATAATTATCTGTTGAGCCCCTGCTTTGTATAGAGTATTGTGTAGGAACTGGAACTAGAAAGAATATTAAGACCTAATCACTGGCTTCCAAAGCTTTGGTACTGTTGGATGGTCTATCCATAGAAGACAGAATCTAACCTTTCTCAATTTGGTTCATCTATTTCCTGGCATTTTTCTCCCTGTTCTGATTGAACAAATGAGGTAGAGATATCACAGATCACTCACAGAGCCATTGGTATTATATAGATTACTGTGGGGTTTGGGGGGCTACAAATTTGGATTCTTAAAAATAAACTCCGTAGCATTCTATCTATGCTCTCTAAGCTGTGCTAACACAATCTACAGGCTTCTTTAACCAAAGGGGAAAAGCTCTGAAGTGTGCATTTAAAAGTTCTATTAAATTAACCCAGTAGGAAAGAAGCATAATAATGATGCTTCCCTTTCATTTTGTATTTTTGTTACTATAAATAATATTCGGTGCTGCATTATTTCACAGAATTAGGAAAAATCATTTGCCCAAAGAAGTTTAGCCGGCTGTCTACTTTTACAAAACAATCTAAAGTAGTTCTGTCTGGAAAATCCCTGCATGCTGGGCTTTAAAACCATTTTCAACATGGATAAGCAAGGCATTAGAATCCTTTTGAGGTGAGAAGCTAGAAAGTTGCTTTTTATGCACCACTCGAAAACTCAGTGCCTTGGGGCCAGAGGGCAGCATTTTAGCTTTCCAATTTTTTTCCTTTTCTCCTCATAACTGTATGTGTTGTCATTCCAAGTAAGGAACAAACTGTCAAGGTAAATAAAAATGTGCAGAGAGTTACAGAACTGTGCAAGACTTCTAATTTTCAGGGCACTGGGTGGCTCAGTGGGTTAAAGCCTCTGCCTTCGGCTCAGGGCATGATCTCAGGGTCCTGGGATCGAGCCCCCCACTGGACACTCTGCTCAGCAGGGAGCCTGCTTCCACCTCTCTCTCTGCCTGCCTCTCTGCCTACTTGTGATCTCTTTCTCTCTGTCAAATAAATAAACAAAATCTTTAAAAAAAAAGACTTCTAATTTTCCTCTTTGGCAGGTGTCTGACAATAAGGTAAGCTCCTCAACCCTGTGAGGCCAGCATCCTTTTTCAGTAAGAGCCTAATCATCGAGAGATTCTTCGTTTTTGTTTTTTTGTTTTTTTCATTGGTAGCTAGGTCTCATGCCTGTGGTGGTGTTGAATGGCTTTATTTGGGCTCTTTTGAACACACTTGTTTACATGTTTGCACAGAGGGGCTACAATGAGATCCGTGAAGTGAAACAGTTCCATTTCACTGGCTGGCCTGACCATGGAGTACCTTACCATGCCACGGGGCTCCTTTCCTTCATCCGGCGAGTGAAGTTCTCCAACCCCCCCAGTGCCGGCCCCATCGTTGTGCACTGCAGGTGAGTGCTGGACCAGACGCTCTGAACTGTATACAGCCAGCTTCTTTAAAGTGGGAAGACAAGGCCTTCAAGCGTAAAGCCAGTGCGTGCTCACAAGGTTCTGGCTTACAGGTATTATAGGTAAGGTTAAAAAAAAAAAGTTAGCTCAAAGGAGGATATAAAATAGAAACTTAAAAAATAAATATATTCATCGTAATGTGTGTAGTGTTGTTCACAAATGGGAGTGTGGAATCTCTTTTAGTGGCAACATCTGTGTTTGGGGTTTTGTGGGGTTTTTTTATCGCTTTTGCAAATCCCATATTGTATGGAATTGGAGGTTAAAATAGAGAATTCTTGCCAATCTAGTAAATTCCCAATAGAAGCCCAGCTTTTAAAACTAAATTTGAGACATACAGAGTTACTAAATGGCCTAAATTGCAAGAATTTGTGCTATAAAACAGCTATTTAAGAATTTAAAAAAAAAAAAAGCCATCCATCAGAGGACCTTGAAAACTACATCAGTGAGAGCCAGCAAATATATGCCAGAAAAATGTGAACATTATATCCAGGCTTCCTTCTGATTAGAAACTTCTCTTAAAACAAGCATTCAGAGACACTAAAAGCAAATTACATGGCCTCATTTCGAGATGTGAACGGAAAAATATGTACTGAATCTGAAAAGCTTTTCCTAAATGCTGCACACCATTCTCAAATACTATCCCCTCCGAGCTACATAATGGGTTGTACTTAAGCATTTTTTTTCTGAAAATCCGACCTATTCAGAATTCAGATGACCACGTATGGAAGGGGGAAAACAGCACAGAGAACGACATAAAAGTAAGGCATCCCATAAGGATCAGATACTATGTACCCTGAAAAAAAAATATTCAATTCAATCCTCCTTAGGAAATCTGATGTACTCTTCAATTACTTTCCTGTCTCAAACCCTGGGAACAGTGATTGAGAAGATGGTAGGCAAAAGGAAAAAAAAAAAGGAAAGAGAGAGAGAGAGATAGCCACAATATCTTTTACTTAAATTTCTTAAAGAACAGTGCGTTTACGAGAAGTGACCAAATCTGGACAACAAAGAAATAATGTTAAATGCCCCTCTATGCATTTAGAAAATGAGATAAATAGGTTTTCAATTCAGGAATGTCTTGACTTATCATAGAGGTTTACTTCCCTATGAATTGCTTGCTTCAGAAATGCTCCAAGATTCTCAGATACTCTCTGGAACAGAAGTATCATTTTTCACTTATACTCAGGTATCTGTGAATATATAAAAAAGAGGAAGCTGACTACCAAGTGAAATTTCTGCCCCTCCCCCCAAAATCCCAACTATATCTCATTTACGTCACTGATTTTTATGCCTGGGTGGCTCAGTCGGTTAAGCATCTGACTCTTGATTTCAGCTCAGGTCATGATCTCCGGGTCGTGAGATCGAGCCCCACGTTGGGCTCCCTGCTCAGCAGGGAGTCTCTGAGATTTTCTCTCTCTCCCTCTGCCCCTCCCCCTCACATTCTCTCTCTCTAAAATAAATAAATAAATCTTTTTTTTAAATAGAAGAGACATTTCCAAAAGATAAAATAATCAGTAGTATATTAAGATTCAATGACTGAATTAAATGCAGTAAGATAGTGGCTATCTTTGTGACCTGTTAAGAATTATATTCTATACCTAAGTGTTCATTTTCATTTTTCTTTCAGATCACAGTTCAAATATTCTTTCTTTCTTTCTTAAGATTTTATTTATTTATTTGTTTGTTTGTTTGTTTGTTTGTTTATTTATTTATTTAACAGAGAGAGAGAGAGAGAGATCACAAGTAGGCAGAGAGGCAGGCGGAGAGAGAGGGGGAAGCAGGCTCCCTGCTGAGCAGAGAGCCCAATATGGGGCTTGATCCCAGAACCCTGAGATCATGACCTGAGCCAGAGGCAGAGTCTTTAACCCACTGAGCCACCCAGGTGCACCTCAAATATTCTTTCTATTGTTGGTCTCCTCCCCGTTGATAACCATTTCCCTCCCCATCCTCACGATTAATACTTCCTCCGAATTGTAACTTCTCACATTTCCCAGTAAATGTTTTGGAATTAATTTTTTTTTTTTGCCTTGGTATATACAAGAGTCTGTCAGACTGAAACAGCAAGCCAGCATTCTTGCGTTTTGCCAGAGGACCCACAAGTATATGAGTACGAGTATTTTTGAGGTGAAATTTTAAAGCACAGATGCACCCCTTCGTCACTTCTATGAGCTTGAAATCACGGGCACTAGATTTCCAAAGAATGAAGACTGTACAAGAGCTATGGAACTTGAACAAATACGTACATTATTTTTAAAACACAATTGGATATTAAACACGGAGTTTACCGTTTTAATTTCAAACTCCTGCTTCAGTCTTCATTTTGCACCAAAGCAAATACTCTACATGAAGTTATTCATACATGAAATAAGTGTTTATATAACAAACACATATAAATTACATCTTGCAGTTTGTTAAATCAATTTGATTCTACCTATCTGACAGTTGAAAGGATCTTTATTTAATAAGATTGCAAGAACATACATCTTGCCATTCTTTGGATTTGTTGGATTTGTTTCAGTGCTGGTGCTGGACGAACTGGCTGTTACATTGTGATTGACATCATGCTGGACATGGCTGAAAGAGAGGGTGTCGTCGACATCTACAACTGTGTCAAAGCCTTACGATCTCGACGTATCAATATGGTCCAGACGGAGGTATATTGCTTGTTGATTTATCTCTACTGGCTTTTTTTTTTTTTTTGCTTTGCAACATTTATTGAAAACCACAAATGTTTGTCACATAGAATCAATATTGCCCCATCAAGTCATAGAGGAAAATATTGATATCATTATTAATGTTTCTCTATAGAGAAAATTCTTTGTATTCTCTACCTTTGATGACAGAAGATTTTTATTAAAATAGTTTGATTTTTTTTTTCTTTCTTAGGAGCAGTACATTTTTATTCATGATGCCATTTTAGAAGCCTGTTTATGTGGAGAAACTGCCATACCTGTCTGTGAATTTAAAGCTGCATATTTTGATATGATTAGAATAGACTCTCAGACTAACTCTTCACATCTCAAAGATGAATTCCAGGTATTTACTTATTTCTAGGGCTTCTTTTATGAGCAACTTACCACAGTGTGTTCTGGGCAGTATTAATTCCTTTAAGGAAGGTCTTTCAATTCAAATTTATAACTTTTGACCCTATTTTAAGTATAATATAATACCTGTCTCTTTCATTATACATATTATGGAGTCACTTTTGTATTAATGAGCTCGTATCTGCTCTATCTGGAAGGGCAAATGAGTTCAGACTCAGGGAAGGGTATGGGCAAAGGTATCATAAAAGTCAAACTTGGTAATTTGTGTGTATTTACAGCCTTTTTTATGTAGTCTTATGGATTTTAACCTTCTGTGTCACTCACAATGTGAGATCAAGCGCATTAATGATAATAGCTGAAGTTTGTACTAAACATTGTCTCCACATATCCCGAAATATTTCCACTGCCCTTAAAACATCCCTGAAGGTGTGTGAATGGAAAGTCAAGAGTGGCTCTGAACACCTCATACTTTGATCCATTGTGCAGTGCTCTTTCTAGCATGTTACAGTCTGTCTTCAAATACGGCACACCAAAACATTACTACAAATGGTAGTTTCCAACTTTGATGATGGGTCGTCATCATGGGCCACTCTGACTCTGTTTTCTTTGGTTAGACACTGCATTTTGCAGGCAGTGATGGTTTTCTGCTTCTCTTTTCCTTTTAGGAAACACAGTGAACAATGTGTGTATTGTTTCTTTGTCACTTCTCAGGCTTCATTAGCTTTAACTACGAAGTCTATCAGCCTGCCGTCATGGCAAATGCCGTTGCCTTGTACAGATCCTTCACTTTGTACTTGGCCTCCCAGATCCTAGATGGATCTGCCTTATGCTATTAAATGGGTCACTTGCTTTTAACCTACGTTCCCTTTTCTTTTTAGACTTTGAATTCAGTCACCCCTCGACTACAAGCTGAAGACTGCAGTATAGCGTGCCTGCCAAGGAACCATGACAAGAATCGTTTTATGGACATGCTGCCACCTGACAGATGTCTGCCTTTTTTAATTACAATTGATGGGGAGAGTAGTAACTACATCAATGCTGCTCTTATGGACGTAAGAAACTGCCGGCTTTGTTAGTGTAAAGTGTCATGAAAAGCTACGTAATGTGATGAACACTGGCTGGTTTTCTTTTCAAGAAAATTAAAAGGGCCTAGAAAGGAAAATTGGAAATTTTCATTGAAATATAAATTTTTTTCAGAGAATGATTTTGAATTTCCCCTACAGGGATTCTTAGGAACTATAAGTTTTAGGCCCCATTGTGAATTTGGAGCTTGATTGTCAATTATTATCTTCCGTACAGGAAATACCTGCAGGTCATATTTTTCATCTTAATTATTTTCAGAAAAGAAAATCATGCTTATGTATTTTGAATGTTAAGCGAGGAATGAATTTTTAAAACCACATAATTCCTTATCTTATGGAAGTTGTGTTAATTTGGGAAATCTTTATCTCTGACATTTAAAGTTCCAGTAATTTATGGCTAACTTGTTTTATCAGCCAATAATTAATAGAGATCCTTTGTAAATAGCTAGGAGAAAACATCGAAGATACCTGTTAATACATCCATCATTAATGAAAGAACTGTCTTGCCCCACTCCAACCATTGTAAGGTATAAATGGTAGAGCACGTCCTTAGCGGGTTAGCATCCCATAAACAGAACCACCTGGAGAGAGAGTTTTAAGACGGTCCTTGGCTACCTTGCCGGGTTACCTGGGAAAGAAGCAAGAAGGCTCTCCTGGTTCAGAATCCTCTTAAACAGCTCATCACCTTCATTTATAAACATTTCTAGGTTTTGCTTTCTCATCTATGGAATCATAGCCAGGAGAAATTAGAAGTCAGGGTCCATTCCTATGTGACTAATAAGGAAGCTTTCTGCATTGTTGCTCCTATTGTGTTTTCCAAAATTAGCTTCTGATAGTAGACACGTAGAAAGCCTACTTTCTACTTCTGAGATGAGTCTTTTAATCAGTTACTTTGCTCTTTTTATGCTGCAGAGCAGAATAGTCTAAAGACAAGCTCAAGTGAAAAGTTCCCTTTCTTGCTATGACCAGAATCTTGCCTGATCATTAATTATATCCACTGAAATCACACCGGATCCTCATTGTATCTTTTCTTCCCATTTTAATTGTCTGGAAAGACAAATATACTAACTACAGAGAAAACACACAAGACCTTTTTGTTTCTGAGTCTAGATTTGGAATTTTAAAAGGCTGTGTAGAAAAGGGAAGGAGAAAATGCCATTAGGAAAGAGATTGATGAAGGGTGTGTCTGAGGCATTTTTTGTCTTTGGCATCAATCGCTGTCAAATTTTTCTTCATTTCCAGGTTGTTTTCTAGTCAATAGGAAGACTGAACCTTGTTCTGTACCTGTTTCTACTCTCTGGTTAATTCCCTATGATTTAACATGGTACATTTCATAATTGAGACCATCCAGGGGATTCAGTAGTATAGTTGGGGGCCTCAGAAAAGTTAGGTTTGGTTTGTCTTATAAGAACGAGGTTCACTGGTCAGTGCTTCCCACTCCCCTTACCCTCTAGCAACATCCTCAATGTCACCTTCCCTTGTACCATGATTGTGAAGAATTAAGAGGTAAGGCCAAAGATTCTGTGATTTCAAAGCCTCAGACGTGCTCCTGTCCTTACAGAGGAAAGATCTAGGAAAGCACCTGTGTCCTCTCACATCATCTTCTCCATCTCCCCTCCCCTGTGACTCAAAAACTCAGTAAATCGCTCACCTTCACATGGAACGGACATGTGATTGGAAGGAAAGTTTACTTATTTCTTCTGACCCTTTTTCATGAGCCTTCATACCTTTCTTAGGAACACTCACCTCAGATTCAGGTGTAACTCTGTGAGGCTTGAGGTCATTCAGAAGCAGCCATTTGAACTGTTAGCCCCAGATTTATCCCACGGTCTTCCATGGAGCTGAATGCCATGATTAGCGGTATTTCCCAAATGGTGATAAGATCAATGTTCAAGAATCCGTTTCTAGGGGCACCTGGGTGGCTCAGTTGGTTAAGCAACTGCCTTCAGCTCAGGTCGTGATCCTGGAGTTCCAGGATCGAGTCCCGCATCAGGCTCTCTGCTCATTGGGGAGCCTGCTTCTCCCTTTGAACCTCCCCTGTCTCATGCTGTCTCTTTTTCTTTCTTTCTCTCTCTCTCTCTCAAATAAATTAAAAAAAAAAAAAAGAATCCGTTTTTACACTAATGTTAAGACACTTAAAAGATTTAAGGCATTATATGACCCAAACGAGTTAGGGGATCACTGACAGTTTTTATCAGCATGAAGGAAATCTATCTCGGGCAGCTGTCTGCTGTCTAGTTTTGTTGTTGTTTTTTTATAAACTATTTAATACATAGAAATACAGATCATTAGTCAGCAGAATGATAGATTGCCCAGGTCAGATGAGCGTACCCTCTCCTTCTGAATAGAGATAATGTGTCACGTCCCAGTCAGGGGCCACTTGGTAAAGTAGGAGCCATTCCCTTATTGGTGGAGCCAAGAAGTGCATTTTACTTTAAGAAAAATCTTAAGTGATTGAAACTATCATTGTGACCATTAACGTACATTAGAAATGTCCAGGAAACTGGGACAGGCCTGCAAGATGAGCAGAATATGCTGATAATATCCATATAATAGAAAACCACACAAGTTTGAGGCATATGTGGTCTTTCTTATTTGAAATGGAAAAGAACCCAACAGTTTTATATATATGATACATAAGTATATAATACACAATATATGAAATATATATATAAATACATATATAAATATATATAATATATGTAGATGTTGATAGATGGATAGATACATACAGATGGATGTACATACACACTGGGGAATTTTGTGCCTTCAGCCTCTTGCATTGATTACCTTTGAAAAACTGAAAGAGCCCATGAGTACCACATAGAGGATCTTAACCTTGAGAAGTTCTTTAGTTTCTTCTTTTGTTTTTGTCCTATGTTTACTTCTCTCAACAAAATAAAACTCAAAGTCTTGAATTGCTGCTGAGACTCTGAAGTCCGGCCATTGGATTGACAAATTCCTAGCTCCGGCGCATTCCAGCGGCCCAGCTCTGTTATTCCGTGTCTTACGTAGCACCCACTTCCCTCTCCACGTGGAGCCCTTTCACCTCACCTGACCCTGTGCTGAAATGTATTGAATTGACTTGTACGACTGATCATTCGTTTTAAGTTCTCATGTTTTCTCACTTACCTTGTTTCTTCACAGAGTTACAGGCAGCCAGCTGCTTTCATCGTCACACAATACCCCCTGCCAAACACTGTGAAAGACTTCTGGAGATTAGTGTATGATTATGGCTGTACCTCCATCGTGATGTTGAATGAAGTCGACTTGTCCCAGGTTAATGGCCATGAGTTGCTTTTGTGTACTCGTAGACAACTTGATAAAGCAATAATGAAAGTTAAAATCTGCTTTATACTACCCTCACTAGAGAAAAACAATGCTCATTTTATTTATTTATTTTTTCCAAAATATCATCTAGGGCTGCCCTCAGTACTGGCCAGAGGAAGGGATGTTACGCTATGGCCCTATCCAAGTGGAATGTATGTCTTGTTCAATGGATTGTGATGTGATAAACCGGATTTTTAGGATATGCAATCTAACAAGAGTAAGTCATTAATATTTTACCTGAGCTGATAGAGACCATCTGATCATAACCATGCTGGGGTATAATTCGAATCAGACAATAGGAAGAGTGGAATTAAGAGGTGTTACATAATCAGTTCTAAAGCTAGTAATCATCTTATACCTTAGTATTAGAAAAAAAATACATTCCGAAAATAGAAAAGCAGAAATGCGGGAAGCTGGATGTCCTGGTCAGTTACTTAGTGTATTACATCTGACAACTAAATTCAGATGCACTGACTCAGCTGAGTTCGATGGTCTGAGCCTGGTCTCTGCGTATATGTAGACTTTGGTCAAGGTGGACTACGTGTGTTATTAGTATTGATAACCAGCCCAGAAGAGGCATATAATTGAAAAATAAGGATATAATAATGATGATGATGACTAAAAAGCTTTACCTCAGGAGGAAGGGATGTGTTGGATCGGCCTTTATAGAAAGGTTCCGTGTCACTATTGCATATAAGGGAGAACCCCACGCATGAGGAGAAAAGATAGATCACAGCTATCATTGATTCCCCTTCCATCTATAATTTCATCTCTCTAAATGTCTCAGTGTCTGGCTCTGCCCAGATTTGTAGAACCAGTACTAGTACCACTTTTCCCAGGAGCAAAGCAGCAGCTGTGTTTCTCAGAAATCTTTCTTTCCTTGAGTCTTCATATATTGTACACTAAATGACAAATTAAGTCTGGGGTCTCTCCTCCAAAAAAGCAAAAAAAAATTGCTAATAAAAACTGGTTGGGGGCACCTTGGTGGCTCATTGGCTTAAAGCCTCTGCCTTCGGCTCAAGTCCTGATCTCAGAGTCTTGGGATCGAGCCCCGCATTGGGCTCTCTGCTCAGCGGGGAACCTCCTTCCCCCTCTCCGTGCCTGTGATCTCTCTCCTCTCTGTCAAATAAATAAATAAAATCTTTAAAAAAAAAAAACTATTTAGATAGTGTAACCAAATAGCAAGCAAAATTTGAAAAGAAATCATTAGTAACTGCCATGAAATTACTCTCTTTTTAAAGAGAATTACTCTGTTTTTAGCTCAACAGCCTTATGTATGTATATTATTTTAAGTGTGTAATTCAGATTGTCATGTTTCGGTGTTTTCATATCAAAATAGCTATATGTGTTTCTGGTTAATAAGTCTGTATGTATAACTATAAGCAGAGGATGTAGTCATCGCCAATTCTGTCGCTCATTTCAGTGGAGAAAAAAAGGATAACTTCAAATCATGTCATAATATTCGTGCATATCTTAGATGTTAATTTAAATAGAATCTCATTATGTCTGCACATCTGTTCCATTATGGTTCTAGTAATATTTTAGCTGAGAAACCATAGCTGCTAAACTAAGAAAGTAAGACTTGTCTTTTTATTGAGCTGTTTGTATGAAGAATATTCTAAGGATGGAAACTGAAAACTGGTTTTTTTGTCAGCGTATTTGTTTATTTATCTTCCGCAATGTTTGGTGTTCTGGTTCTTATTAGCGCACAATTTTTTTTTCTATTCCCGTTAAATCTATCTTATTTAATGTCATGCCCTCCATGAGATATTTAATATGCACCAATGAGAAGTTGGGTGTTTTATTAGTAGGTCCTTGTGATGTGTGAGCCCTTGCCATATGGAAATTCAGATCTGATGCCTTATGATACTTTTATCATACTCATGTATTATCATACTCATGTTTACTCATGTATTGCAAATTCTTTCTTCCATTTTCACATGGGGGCTTAATGTTTTGCTTCATTCATTCAACAGTACTATTCTTTGGACACGGTATTTTGCTAGGTTTTAGTGATACAGAGTTTAGGGGAGAAAGAGATTTCCTCATCCTTAAAGAATTTATATTTTATCAGGGAAGACAAGCACTGAACAACTCATTGTATAATCATTTATTTACAAATATGAAAAATTTTAGAGAAAAAGACAAGATCCAGTGTTTGGGTGCGCTAACATCGCTGGGTGACTAGAGAAGATTTCACTGGGTCAGTGGTCTTTCAGGCAAGAACCAGTAGGAGCTTTTGGGGGGTGGGAGAACCGATTATGCTGGTGCTCACAGAACAGAGAGGTTTCCCAGGACACACAAGTTTCGGTCCAAAGACCAGAAGAGTCCCAGGCAAACCCAAGACAAATTGGTCACTGTATTTGGGATTGAGAGGCACAAACAAGAAGGAGATCTTTGAGGCCAAATGGAGAGTTTGTGCAAAGTTCCCCAGGCAAGAAATGACTTGATAAATGGATTAAAAGAAGGCCAATGTCTAGTAATGTGTTATAATAAAGGGAAGGTTGGGGAAGGAAGTGGAGCCATAGCGTGTAGGAATTTTTAAGCCATTGCAGCAATTTGGTTTTTATGTAAGATCATTTGGAAGCCGTTAAAGCAGGGGAATGACAAGATCATATTTGCATTTCAAAATAATCATGATGCTGCAGTAAGAATGATTTGGAAGGAGATCAAAGTTTATTCAGGGAGATCAACTAAGAAGCGATTATCATAATTGGTAATTGGGCCAATGCAATGATGTCAGCAGTGATAAAGGGGAGAAGGATTTGAAAGTTACTTAAAAAGTGTGATTAATTATTGGATATGGGGTGTAAGGGAGAGGCTTACATAAAGGTAATTCTCATGTTTCTTGGTTCTGTCACTTAGAATGTTTCTGTACTAGTATGTACCTATTTGGGACTTACCAGCTAGACTCAATCCAGTGTAAATGGCCTTTATGTCCTGGTATAAATTTGTATGCACCTTCACTTTTTAGTAAAAATTCTAGTCCCGACTTATTTACAGAAAAATGCTTTTTCCTCTACAGCCACAGGAAGGTTATCTGATGGCACAGCAGTTTCAGTATCTAGGGTGGGCCTCTCACCGAGAAGTGCCAGGCTCCAAACGGTCATTTTTGAAACTGATACTGCAGGTGGAAAAATGGCAGGAGGAATGCGAGGAAGGGGAAGGCCGAACCATCATCCACTGCCTGTGAGTAGGGCGCCTCAGCTTGGCCGCGCGGGGGCCCTGGTGCTCATTCCCTCGCTAGCCTTCGTATGTCCCACATTAAAGAGGACTCAGCTCACATCTTATGGCTCTCCACCGATGATAGCATTTTAAAATAATCTTCCTGTCTCGTGATTTTATAATTAACTACCAATTCTCATTTTCATATTTTTTCAACATTGACTATTATATAGTTATCATACGATTTAAACTCTTCAAACACTACTCAGAACCACTTTCCTAAGAAACACAGTGTACAAATGTACCAAAATTTCAGGGGATCAAAGCTGCAGCAGCCGGCGCCTCCAGCATATTCCTAAGCATAAGCTGCAGAGCTGACATCACCTTCACGTGGCCTTGCACTCTGCCCTCTACACATACATGCACACAAATGAAGCAAAACTGATACAAAATGGAAAGAAAATAAAGATCATGTGTTCATTTCCTCAAGTTATAAGATTGTGTGACCTCTGGTGACTAAAAGCTGCTATCTAAAATGCCATGGCTTTCTTTGCTTCCAGCAATGGCGGTGGGCGGAGCGGTATGTTCTGCGCTATAGGCATTGTTGTTGAAATGGTGAAGCGGCAAAACGTGGTGGATGTGTTCCATGCAGTCAAGACCCTGAGGAACAGCAAGCCCAACATGGTGGAAGCCCCGGTGAGTCAGAGTCTTGGGCAGAGAAGGGAGAAGAGACATTAGACAATCCTGACCTGCTCATTGGGTTGACTTCATGCACCCAAGGGATTAAGATGTGTCAGTCTTTGTAGGGACTTTCCTGCCTAACTGATGAATGGCCGAGTATCTCTCTCTCCCCACAGAATCCTAATCACATATCCCAGAGACTGTTCATGATGAAAACTATTTTCACTTGATTTGGGAAATGTATAGAATTGTGGTTTTTTCCTGTGATAGGCCATAAATATTTGCTGTAATAAACTTCAGTAAATAGATCTATAACAAGAATAAATTCCACTATCTAGTATTTATTCTTGTCTACTTTTAATTTCTTAAAGCATCTAGTTTAACTGGTAAAGCATTCATCCAACGGATATACTCCTAAATTGTATCAGCACTTAGGCACCTAATGTCTGTCCTTAACCAGCAAATGAAATTTATTTTAGTCATTACCTATAATTCTTCACTTCTGGTCAAATTATAAATTTTAAACTGTCATCCTTGACAGTTTTCAACTTTTGCCAGTTGGCAGGAGTGGTTCAGATGATGCCACCTGAATTTGCTGGGTCTCCTAAAATCAGACCACAGCTCACAAAATAAAAGCCAATAGGAATGGGTATGTGGGAGCCCATCTGGATGGAGCTATAGGAACAAACAGTAAGAAAGAGAAGTTAAACTCCTCAAGCACATTTTACTTCAACAGAGAGATGTCTGTGGGTTGCACATATGTACAAGGTAGGATAAGGTCAGGAGCAGCTGTGTAGTTTATGTTCACACAAAAGTAAACCAGAAAAACCAAGGCAAAATTGTTGCTTGCCCTACATTTATCAAGATGATCAGATAACTAAAATGAGCAATTCAATAAACCTTTAAAGTATTCTCACCACTTCCTGCTCATGGATTGTTCACACAAAAAAGTGCATTGCTTCCTGAGACAAAATCTGAAGAGTTACATTTATACCGTTTCACTTTTACAAGTGATAACAGACGTTTTTCCCTTCTACAGACCTCTCAAACCGCCCCTTCTCCAGCTCACCCCTTAGGTTTTATTGCTGTTGTCTGGACAAGATGATGTTGGTTTTGACTGGAGTACTGGCAGTGGAGATAGAGAAAGGGGGGTAGATCTGAAGGATTTTTGAGGTAGAACTCTCAAGTCTTCCTACAGAATGTAGTGGTTATGTCTTTTGATTCTTTGCTGTCTGAAGGTTTCTTAATGTAAACTCTGCCTCTGTGTCTAAGATCACATCTTCTTAAATTCCTCAGTGGGGTCACTTCTGGCATCAGAATTCAAATTTTACCTCCAAATTTAACTCCAATTTCCTACAATAACTGGGGGTGGGCGGTCTCTGGTTTAACTCAGCCATTCTAGAAAATTCCAAAAAGTTCCTATATACGTCTACATTTATGTCCCATCAATCCTGACCGAATACCTACCCTCTGCTTTGCGTTTAATCAGTGTTAATGATGAGTTCCGTGTGCTGTTGAATCGAACTGACAAGTTTGGTAAGAAAATGTAGAGTGTAAACAAAATTGCTAGTGACAGATTAAAGAGACATAACTGCTTTCAAGCACTTTTTGGCTCTTCAGATGGTACTCGCCACAGTGGTAGGCTAATTGAAATCACATATAATTGATAATTAAAGGTACGATTGATAAAGATCTCTTGGGGAAGGTTTTTATTACCCTAGTTTTATTGCTGGAGACACCTGGAAGTTCTCTTTAGAAATAATATGCATTTTAGACTGTTCTCCATTCCAGCCTGAATTTTACCCACGTAGACTGAGTTGAGAAGTTTTTAATGACATATTATAAGTCATAACTTGTAATACAGTCTGGTTTTCTCTAAATTCTTGATAATGGAGCAGTGCATAGATGGACTTAGGGGAAAGGCAGTTTTAACTGAACTTGTGAACCCAGTTGTCTTAAATATATAAAGACAGAAATAAATTTTCAGATATGAGTAAGCTCAAAAAAATTTAAGAACCACTCTTTTTAAAAATGGTTTTAAAAAAACCATTTTTAAAAAATTTACTTAAATACTCTGATGAATGAAAAGCTGTGTCAAAAATTAAGAACTTGGAATTGTGAATGGCAGCTTAAAATGACTGTTGTTGTTTTTTCCTCCTGCTAAGGAAAAATATCTAAAGTTTGGAGAAGAATATTTGCACATATGCTCTGTAGCATTTATTTATATTAAAGAAAAAATAAAAACAATCTAACGGTCAAATCTGTATGTTAGACTTCTATGTAGTATGAAAAGAAATGTTAAATAACATTAAAAAAAGATACATAACAGTGTTAAAGGAAAATTAAATATAAACTTGTATTCTCAAATCTATGAGTCTAATTATATTTATTCTAAAATAATTATTATTTTAGGGGCACCTGGGTGGCTCAGTGGGTTAAAGCCTCTGCCTTCAGCTCAGGTCATGATCTCAGGGTCCTGGGATCAAGCCCCACATCGGGCTCTCTGCTCAGCGTGGAGCCTGCTTCCCCCCTCTCTCTGCCTGCCTTTCTGCCTACTTGTGCTCTCTCTCCTCTCTGTCAAATAAAGGAAAATTTTAAAAAAATTATTATTTCAAACATGCCTTAAAAAGGACTAGAGCAAAACTCAGGCAGTATTTTACCAATAATTGTTTCTAGTAACAGAATTACGGAACTCTTTTTCTGATGGCGTATATTTTTCTATACTGGGCAATTTTTCTGTAATGATCGGGTTTTACTATTATAATAGGATAAAAAAAATACTGGAGATTTTCAAAAACTTAATAGAAAATATGAGGCAAAGATAATATATCTTTTTACATCAAGTCCCTTTTCCTTAAACATAAAATATGGATGGATGCCCAGAAATTCAGCTTCTATATAGGAAAACTAATAGGTAATTCTTGAATAATTTTAAGCGGTAGCTAGGTGTTCATTTGGTGGTGATGGTTCGCCATTAGTCTCCTTTTTCTTAACTTTTCTCAACTCCCACGTTTTCGACTCTTTCAGGAGCAGTACCGTTTCTGCTATGATGTCGCTTTGGAGTACTTGGAATCCTCTTAGTTGGGTGAGACCTCGGGAGCGTCCACCCAGAAGCCTGTTCGTCTGCTGAGTCAGCAGCCATCGTACCTGTTACAGCCGTGCAGCAAGATTTTAATGTGGGGGGTGGGAGGCTTTTACATTCGAGAAGTGAAAGTATTTTTCTTATGAAGTTGTGTATCTTACTAAAAAGGACTCAAGTAGTTTCTATTACTGTATGAAAGCATCAACATTTCGTGCCACATAAATTATATTTAATAAGAACAGATTCCAATGAGAACTTATCAGTGTTTGTACAGTGAATACGCAGCTTTTTCTCGCCTGGTTCTCGCCTGGCGACACCACATGTTGCATGAATTAATACTTTCTAGGTGGCATTTTTCTCCCTTTTTTTAGATAAAAGATGTTAAACCTGTAAGGCAGAAGTACGAAAAGCTGTGCAAAATCATAGTAAAGTTCATTTTTTATATGTTTCCAGTGTAGCAGATCTCTATATAAATATATAAATATATATAAACTGGCTTATTTTCTTTTGATGTGCAATGATGGCTGGATCATTTAAAGTTCTTTTTAGGAAAAAAAAAACCATAAGCCAAAGACTCAAGTGTAAATATGTCTATATGGAGAAAGCACATTATATTTATTGGTTACTTACATTCCTTTTTTGATGGCTAAAATACTACCACCACACGATCATTTTTTTCCTGAAAAAAAGCTTTTTCTTTCACTAAAATCAATTGTAAACGATTTTTGTAGATTATTTTTTGTATGTTTTAGTGTAAGTAGAGGATAAACTTTTTATTCATAAATGAGGAAGCAATGTTCTTTATAGTGATTCTCTTGTGTACATGCTTGTGAATTAAATTTATGTAAAACACCTTGGCAACTGGGTCTTTTAATATAGGACCAAATTCAAACATTTTTCTGAAAATGTGTAATTTTTCACAATTTCATTAGGTAAATCATGGTTTGGTGATCATACATGAGAATTGCACACATTCAAAGGCCTTGCTGATGACTTGCACAATGCTGAACATACATTTAAGTGTCCAAATTTTAAAGGAATTGATTTTGTCAGCCTATGAGCAAGCACTGGTCAGGAAACAAAATGGCAACATTCATGCTTTCAGAGTCAAGTTTTAGCAAACTGTAAACTGTCAAGATGATAGAGTGTTTCTTTGGATGTTTACATGCACAAGCTTTGGGTTCTGGCCGTAGGAAGTGTGAACAAATTGATGCCAGATTCCTGTTTGTGCATTGTCATGGGATTGGCAAGGGAACCTTTCTAAATGTGGTCTTGTTTCATATGCTCCCTGTAGCTGTGACTTCACATCATCAGCTTGCAGTTTGTTATTGACTAAAGCATTCCAGTCCCCTCCTCCTAGATTGCCAGTACATGACATGGTGCTTATAAAGATTTAACTAAAGGAAGTGTGAAATAAAGTTTTTATAATTATGACAATTGTTTGCACCTATTTTATCTTAATTTTCATGCCTTCATTCCCAAATAAATAGCCTCCTCTCCTTGATACTGGTGGACCCCAAAGTCTGTTAAAAGTAAAATGAATGAAAAAAAAAAAAAGTAAAATGAATGTCCAAGCACTAGTATCTTTTTTTTTTTTAATTGAATATCAACCAGTCCAGATGAATGCAGAGGGGAAAAGGCTGGAGGATTGACATAATTTTGTTTAATTGCTATATACATACATCACTATCTTTTTACGTGGTACACATTTTCATACTACTTATAGCAAACCTGACAAATAAGTAGCATTGCTGGTTTAAGTATGTTGCAGTTGAAGCTAATGAGAAAGTAAATGATTTGTCAACAGATTCAAATCTGAGTCTGATTTAGCAGTTCATTCTCTTCCACTAAACACACTGCTTCCCCAATGGCATGACAAAGAAAATTTGGCACTCCATTCTCATTGTCCCTCATTAATTGATTTTCTCATAAAGTCTCATCATGAGTATCTTCAAACTTCTATTAGCTGTGTACATTATTAGAACATTTGTGACGTTCAGTAGTAAGAATCTAGACAAAGAGACTATCTTTTCCTAGAAAGTCTAATTTACATTTAAACATGGATGCAGTTAACAAAAAATCCACAAGCTCCTCCCAGACTTCTTTACCCAATAACATTCAGGATGTTAATCCTGCGGAGGATTCTGCTTTTCTGAGTGACCCTGATTTCATTTCAACTCACCTGATTGTGTCCACACTTCACCCAAATCACCATAAATACCGCTGTTTGCAAAGCTCAGAGGTCCGTGCGGACTCCAAAATTTAAGCAAAGAACAAAAAGAGTCCTCTTTCTCCCTGACAGGAAACAGTGCTGTGCTTGTTTCCTTGGGGGCACCACAGAGGCCATTCCTTCAGGAGACAATGGGGGGAGGTATAAATCTGTTTTCCTCAAAACTCCTATTCAGAAAGTCCTACTGAGTACCCTGTGGCACTCCCCACGCAGTCCCATGCTTGGATGGCCACATTCCACTCAGCCGTGTCCCTCTGGACAGGCGATGTCTGGCACAACTTTTAAAAGTGAAAAACTTTAAAACTGTGAAAAGTTGAAAACTTTGAAAAGTCTTGCTTTTCACTGTGAAAGGCCTCTTAGCTCCCTATCAGTTATTCCTTGAACGGCTGTCATGAAGTTGAATTTTATACATCCCCTTCTTAGATCTTATCACTAAGGAAATGCTGGAAGAGACACAGAAACACTTGGGAATTTATGAGTTTTAGCAAAAATCCTCTTGAAAATAAGTGTGAGGCTTCTGGTTCAAGCTGTGGAGACTTTTTCTAATATTTGGTCTTTGGAGTAAAGGTTTTCATGTGAATGTGTTGCTGTATCACAACTAAATGATATCACATGGAGAGATAGAAAGGGAGCTGTTTTTGCCTGGACAAGGAGGGAGAAGAGACATGTTTATCCCTCTATTGATGTGCCTGCCGATGTGCTCATTCAATCCTCCCCTTAGGGAGAATCCTGGGTTCCAGGTACTCATGTATAAGCTTCGAAGGCAGACATCAATAGCTGCTCCCTCTCAAATCCGCTCTGTTGCTAGAAAATGGTGAGCAGAGGCTCCTGGCATCTAAAAAGCGTAGTAGACAACAAATATTAGGATCCAGGAGAGAAGCGATTGTAGCTCAACCAGAAATATGATATAATCTGTTAGCTCTGGAAGAACGCCTTTGAGATTTGCCTAACTTACATAGGAGAGTGACAATTCTGCATTTTTAATTTAATTTCTGTGCACTTCAGCAAGCAATCCTTTTTCATAACAAAATAGCTAAAAGTCAATATTCTGCCCCATACCCCAGTGCAATATGTAGAATACTTATAAAATATTTCCATAAGCAGAAACTTCACAGCCTACTTAGACGCATTTCAGTGTTTTAGTAAACACCCCCTTATTCGATGTAGGGGCAACATGCTATTCTACTCAATACTTTCCTGTGTGAAGACAGAAGACAGCCAGCTGTGCCTCCTGTAATAATTTCTACTTACATATTATTTCATAAAGTTTCCCCACAGCTTAGGGAGGCTCAGAATGGGAGCAATATTATCTGAATTTGTTCATAACTCTGGTCTATTCAAGTGGTCTGCAGAGTATTAGAATGTTATCTCTCTGAAACTAAAAGGAAAAGCTCTGTCTTGGGATCTACTTTAAGTAAGCTATAAGTGGCTTCTGGAATATAAATTGTCCAAAAATCAATGGTGGTAGATCTATAACACTTCTGAACTTCAACTTCCTCCAAAGTGAATTGAAATACTAACCTGAAAGAAAAACAAACACCAGAGAAATACTGTTGTTGTCAAATCCTGTAAGAAACCAGTAGAAGGGGTTTCTAAACCATTGAAGCAAACATGAAGTCTCTACTGGGGATCAGAAAGTCCCTTTTTTAATGTCAAAGTCTGCTCCAGGAGAGAGATTTTGTGACATATACCGTCTTTCATGATGCACTAGGCAATTGTAGAAAAGCTACAATACCTGAAATCTAACACACAAAATTGTGTGCTGATTCTGATGTGTAATTGTGTTATGAGTCTTATGGTCTTATTAGTCTTATAAGCTTATTAGTCTTGATGCACTTAGAAGACACATAGCATGGAAGCCAAAAAACATTTTCTTTAAACAGTTCAGTACTTAAATGCAACCTAAGTAGAAACAGAATATGAAGAACAAGAATATTTAAATTGAGTCACCAAAATGTTCTTTTCTTAAATAGATGTTAGAATGTGCGGACAACCAAAGGCCATACATTCCCACTATTTGCTTGGTCTCAGACAAAATCAAACTGGAAAAGCAGACAAAAATAAGATCAGTATGGCATCCACTTGTTATTTGTTGAGAAATAGGAGAGGCAGACGCAAATGCCGGCAGGGCTAATGAATACTGTGAGTGGGGAAAGCAGGACAGGTATTTCGGAATGGTCATCCTTGTATTACTATAACAGACATCCTTAGTTTATGTGTTTTCTAATAGGAATAGTTCTTATTTCTACAAAAATAGATCTCCCATTTTTATTAAAACAAAATCCCGTGGCACCCGGCTAGCTCAGTTGCTGGAGCATGCAACTGATCTTGGGGTTGTAAGTTCAAGCCCCACATTGGGTGTAGAGATTACTTAAAAAATAAAATCTTTTTTAAAAATTTTCCCCAAGTTTACCTTTTCCCAATTTTGATTGAAAAATGGATACTAGAGCTAATCTGCCCCCTTCAGTTCTTACTATTAAAAAACACAATAACATGATTAATGATAAGGACAATTGCTGTTTGGTATGGAAACCAGAGGGAACAATGTGGGGAGGCCAACTCCCACTTGGACTTGAAAGCAGGTGTGATGCCTAAAGAGAATGGCACTTACCTCCCAGCAGTGTTTGTTGCATGGGAATATGGACCCAACAGTGTCTCATCTCTCAAGAGTGTGGAACTCTGCATTTTTACATAGACTCTTAAAGACTGTTGAATGTTAGCAACCAATTAAATTCAAAAGCAAACAAACAAACAAAAAAACCTCTGGCCCAACCCTGTGTGAAAAAAAAAAAAAACCCTGTCAGAAAGCTGCATCTGATGTGGTCTGTAAGAGACAC
This sequence comes from Nasua narica, assembly GCA_028533885.1. Taxonomy (NCBI): domain Eukaryota; kingdom Metazoa; phylum Chordata; class Mammalia; order Carnivora; family Procyonidae; genus Nasua; species Nasua narica. Next base: position 31,603,199 of record CM052802.1, read on the forward strand.
AGTCTCCCAGTTTGTGACTTCCATTGTAGAATAACTGTTGTTTTACCATTCGCCCTTCTAAAAATATTCTTAAAGAAATACAAGATTTAATTCTTTTAAAACAGCTATCATGACTATTTTTTCATATTTATTCTTTCCAATTTACCTTCTCTTCTTACATATTTTTCTGTTTTAAAAATATGTGTAGATGAGTCTTGACTCCTAAGATGAAAAGAAACCAAAAAACAAAATAACAAGTACAATGTCTCCTTCTGCTCCCTCCTACCTGGACTAAAGTCAAAAAAGTGTATTTCAGAAGGTAAATCACACATTTCACCTGATAAGCAGCCCCGAAATGATGACTAGGAAATAATCCTTCTGGAAATAATAGTACTGAGAACTTAAAAGGAAAATGCTTGTTCTGTGAGCCATGGGATGGCCTGACCCGTTTGAGTCACAACTGCAGAAAAGCATCTGTGGAAGCACCATACTTCCAGATTGTGATGGGACATGCTAATTTCCATGGCAGGTGCAAAACAGTATGGGCTCTTGCCAGCCCACTATGGGAACTTCTACTCCAGTTCCATAAATCGAGTTACCTGAAGCACAGCTGACTGAAATTGATTTCTTTTCACCTTCATGTTAGTTCTTTAGCATGATAAAGTGAGTAAGTATTTCTTAATTATTTACTTTCCAATGTCAACTTCTGTAATCTCTGAGTTCAAATGTGGTCATTGAGGAAAAAATATACCCTCACATGGGAAGTCAGGATTGATTTTCCTCATGAAATGAAAGACAATAGAGGGATATTTAAGATTATCAAATCCAATGCCCTTATTGTTAAGTTTAAGAAATTAAAGCCAAGAGTCATCATGTGTCTATCAGGAAAGGTTTGGATAGTAAATATTGTGAGATTTCCAGGCCATTGGCTTTGTTATTTTTGTTGCTAGACCTACTTTTAAAAATGTTTAAAGCAAGTTCTTCAAACAAGCAAAAAGGATGGCAGGAATTTTCAAACATCAGAAAGGAAGAAAGACCCATGGAAAGAACAGAGTTAGGGGTACATGAAATAGAAAATCCTCTTCCTCATATATCCTTTTCCTCATATTTATAAATCATATTTGATGGTTGAAACAAAAATTATAACACCATGTGATATTCAAGAAAATACTACTTGAAAGTGGAGAAGAAAAGTGGAACTAAACAGAAATAAGTTTTCCATGCTTTAGTCAGAGTGATAAAATAATGATACCACTAGATTATAATAAGTCCCATGTGTATATTAAAATACCTAGAGGAACCTCTGAGAATATTATGTCAAGATATATGCTCAAAAGCACTATAAATGAATCAAGATGGGATGTTAAAACATGCTAACATAACACAGAAAATTAAGGGAAGAGAAACGGGAGTGAGAACCAGATAAAATAAATAGGAAACAAATAATTGAATGACTTAAATGCTAATATATTAAGAATTATATAAAATGGTCTAAGTATGCCAATAAAAAATAGATTTTCATATTGGATTAAGAAAATGGAAGCTAACTACATACAAGAAACTCACTATATATTCAATGAAATAGGTAAGCTAAAAGTAACAGGATTTAAAAAGATATGCTATGCAAGCTTTCAATTTCAAAAATAATTAAGTAGCTACTATTGACATCTGATAGACTATTGAGCAAATAAAATTACTACATAAAGGGATGTTATATGATAAAAAGATCAGTCCACAAAAAAGACATAATGATGTTAAATGTGTACACACCAAGCCACAGAGCCTCAAAATGCATGAAGCAAAGAGAAATAGACAAATCTACAATTATATGTAGAAACTTCATACCCCACACTCCCTCCTACCAGCAACTTATAGAACTAGTAGATAGAAAATCACCAAAGACAGATAAGATCTGAACAACATAATCAACTGACAGGATCTAATTGAAAAATTTAAAATACTCTACCCAAGAACAGCATAACACATTTTTTTCAAGCAGCCATGGAACACCACCAAGAGAGATGATATCCTGAGCCATAAAACAAACAACGAGGGCACGTGGGTGGCTCAGTTGGTTAAGCAACTGCCTTCAGCTCATCTCAAGATCCCAGGGTCCTAGAATTGAGCCACACATCTGGCTTCCTGCTCAGCAGAGAGCCTGCTTCTCCCTCTCCCTGTGCTGCTTCCCTGCTTGTGAGCTCTCTCTCTCTCTCTGTCAAATAAATACATAAAATCTTAAAAGAAAAAAACTGAACAAACTGAAAGAAATTCTATAAAGTCTCTTCATTGACCATAAAAGTATCAAACTAAAATTCAGTAGCAGAAAGGCAACAGGAAAATCTCTAAACATATGTAAATTAAGCTACACACTTCTAAATATTTCATAGAACAAGGAGAAGTTTCAAAGGAAACTTTAAGAAAGAGACCAGGAAAAAAAAAAAAAGGAAGAAAGTACAGTGGGAGGAGCAAGATGGTGGAGGAGTAGGAGACCTAAATATCATCAGGTCGCAGGAGTTTAGCTAGATAATTACCAAACCATTCTGAACATCTACAAACTCAACAAGAGGTTAAAGAGAAGAGCAGCAATTCTATGAACAGAACCACTTTCTGGAAGGTAGGAGGTGTGGAGACATGAATCTGAGGTGATATAAGGGAAGATAGACCATAGGGGGAGGGGCCGACTCTCGACAAGTAGTAGAACAGTGGAGCACAAAATTGGAACTTTTAGAAGTCTGCTCCACTGAGGGACGTCCCTCCAGAGGCTAAGCGGAAGGTGGAGCCCTCGCAGGGACAGTGTAGTCTTAGGACCCTGGGCGTCACAGAAAGACCAGGGGTGTCTGAGTGTGGCAGAGCTCCCAGGTAGCAGGGGAGCTGGCTACAGAGATGGAGCCAAGGAGTGGGCTCTAAGCCTGGGGTTACCTTAAACCATGATCCAAGGCACAGTCAGGCCACTGCTCTTTGAGCAGGGACCCCACAAGTGGCAGACTGGGGAGACCCTCTCCTTCCTCCTCTGGGAGGAGTGGCATAAGAGCATGATGAGGAATCCATTGGGTTTGGAGAATACAAACAGGGTGATGCTCCAGAGATAGAAATGGTTGGTCACAAGCTGGGTGAGCACGGAATGCAGCCAGAGACCAGGGAGTCGGGAAGAATTAATTCCTTTTACCTGAGGGTACAATGAGGAGTGGGGCCCAAGCTCTCAGCTCCTACAGGAGCCAGAGATTTGGATGCTGCCATCCTCATTCCAGTCCTCCAAAGCTGTACAGAAAGCGTTCAGGGAATGAAAGCTACTGAGAGCGAACCCGAGCAGATTACTTAGCCTGGCCACTGGCAAAGGTGATGCAATTCTGCCTCAAGCAAAGACACTTGAGAATCACTTTAAGAGACCCCTACCCCAGAAGATCAGCAAGAACATCCAACCAAGACCACGTTCAACAATCAATGGGAACTGCAGAACTCCAGAGCTAGGGGAAAGCAACACATAGAATTCATGGCTTTTCCCCTTTAGTCTTTCAAAGTTAATTTTTTAAATTTTTTTTTTAATTTTTCCTCTTTCCTATTTTAACGTATCTTAAACTATTTTATCTTATCAATAACTTTTTAAAAAATCTTTTTAAATTTTCATTGTTATAGTCATATTTTATCTCTTCATTGTATTTAACCTTATTTTTTGTATACACATAGGTTTTTTTTTTTCTTTAAAATTTTGGGATACAATTTCTTCTAATAGATCAAAATATACCCAAAATCTAGCACATGGCTTTGTTCTAGTCTCCAGCCTGATCACATTCTCTCCTCTTTTGTTTTTCTTTTTCCAACCAATTTCTTATCAATTCCTTTTTAGAATCTTTTTTAATTTTCATCTTTACAGTCATATTCCATCCCTTCATTGTGTTTACCCTTATTTTTGTATATACATAACTTTTTCTTTCTTTAAAATTTTGGGAAGTAGTTTCTTCTAAGAAACCAGAATACACTCAAAGTCAAGTGGATGGCTCTGTTCTCTTCACCAGTTTAATATATGTATGTATTTATTTTTAAATTTTTTCCCCTTTTCTTCTCCCCCCAATTTCAGATCTCTTCTGATTTGGTTAGCATATATTTTTCTGGGATCTTTGCCATCCTTTTAGTATTTTGTTCTCTCATTCATCTATTCTTATCTGAATAAAATGACAAGGTGGAAAAACTCACCACACACACACACACACACACACACACACAAAAGAACAAGAGGCAGTACTGATGGCTAGGGACCTAATCAATACAGACGTTAGTAATATCTCAGACCTAGAGTTAAAAATGACAATTATCAAGGTGCCAGCTGGGCTCGAAAAAAGCATGGAAGATATTAGAGAATCCCTTTCTGGAGAAATAAAATCACTTTCCAGAGAAATAAAAGAACTAAAATCTAACCAAGTTGAAATCAAAAAAAGCTATTAATGAGGTGAAATAAAAAATGGAGGCACTTACTGCTGGGATAAATGAGGAGGAGGATAGAATTTGTGATATAGAAGACCAAATGACAGAGAATAAAGAAGCTGAGCAAAAGAGAGACAAACAATACTGGACCACAAGGGGAGAATGTGAGAGATAAGTGATACCATGATGAAATATATTAGAATAATTGGGATCCCTAAAGAAGAAAGAGAGAGGGGGGTAAGAAGGTATATTGGAGCAAATTACAATAGGGAATTTCCCTAGTATGATGAGGGGAACAAGCATCAAAATCCAGGAGGCACAGAGAACCCCCGTCAAAGTCAATAAAAATAGGCCCACAACCCATCATCTAAGAGTAAAACTTACAAGTCTCAGTGACAAAAGGAAAATCCTGAAAGTAGCTTGGGACAAGAGGTCTGTAACACAATAGTAGAAATATTAGATAGGCAGCAGACCTATCCACAGAGACCTGGCAGACCAGAAAGGACTGGCATGATATATTCAGAGCACTAAATGAGAAAAATATCCAGCCAAGAATACTATATCCAGCTGGGCTGTCATTGAAAATAGAAAGAGAGATAAAAAACATCCAGGACAAATAAAATTAAAAGAATTTGCAAATACCAAACCAGCCCTACAGGAAATACTGAAAGGGGTCCTCTAAGCAAAGAAAAAGCCTTAAAGTAACAGACCAGAAAGGAACAGAGACAATATACAGTGATAGTCACCTTACAGGCAATACAATGGCACTAAATTCACATCTTTCAATAGTTACCCTAAATGTAAATGGGCTAAATGCTCCAATCAAAAGACACTGGGTATCAGAATGGATAAAAAAACAAGACCCATTGATAAGCTGTCTACAAGAAACTGATTTTAGACCCAAAGACACCTCCAGATTTAAAGTGAGGGGGTGGAAAACAATTACCATGCTAATGGACATAAAAAAAAGGTGGGGTGGCAATCCTTACATCAGATAAATTAGATTTTAAGCCAAAGACTATAATGAAAGATGAGGAAGGACACTATATCATACTTAAAGGGTTTGTCCAACAAGAAGATCTGACAATAGAAAAGGAAGACAAAATAAACCAAAAGCAAGCAGAGAAAAGGCAATGAAAATAGGAAAATAGATAATATAAATGAAATGTAAATTTGGTTTTAAAAAGTCAATAAAATTGATAAAACTCTAACAGGACAGATAAAAATTTAAAAATATATATATAAATCACCAATATCAGTATTATAACAGAGGACATCATTGCAGATACTGCAAATATTGAAAAGATAAAGAAATACTATAAAAAATGTATATTCATAGATGGAAAAATTTAGAATAAAATGGACCAATTCTTAAAAAAACAGAAACTGATAAAACTCGATCAAGATGAGATAGATAATCTGAATAAAATATAACCACTGGTAACATGAATTCATAATTAAAAGATTCTCCCAAAATCTCTAGCCCTAGGTTGTTTAATTTAAAATTTTTATCAAACATTTAAGGAAATAACACCAATTTTACACAATCTCTTTCAGACAATAGAAAGGAAGGAATACTTTTGAACTTATTTCATGAGGCCAACTTAAGCCTGTTGCCCAGACCCAACAAAAATAGCACAAAAATAATAATAAACAAAAGCACAAATGACTGTATCACATGAATTTTATATAAAATTCTTCAATATGGGGCACCTGGGTGGCTCAGTCAGTTAAGTGTCTGCCTTTGGCTCAGGTTATGATCCTGGGGTCCTGGGATCGAGTCCCACATCAGGCTCCCTGCTCAGCATGGAGTCTGCTTCTCTCTCTCCCTCTGCTAGTCTTTCCCTCTCTCTCTCTTTTTCTCTCTCTGTCAAATAAATAAATAAAATCTTAAAATAATAAGAATAATAAAATAAAATAAATCCAATGAAATATTAGCAAACTGAATCCAACAAAAAAGGAATTATTATGCACATAACAAAGTGAAATTATTTCCATGTATGCAAAATTGTTTAATATCCAGAAACCAATCAATGTTATATACCATGTATCAACAAGCTAAAGAAAAAAAAGGCATATGATCATAACTAATTAACTGAGAAACAGCATTCAATGAAAGCATTCATTCATGAGAAAAACTCTCTACAGGGGAACTTCCTTAAATTGATAACATCTAAAAAACTTACGGCTAACCTTATAATAAATGGTGAAAGTCTGGATGCTTTCTCCCTACTACTGGAAACAAGGCAAGTATGTTCTTTCTCACTACTTCATTTGACATAGTACTGGAATTTCTTGTATTGCAATAAGACAAGAAAAAGAAACAAATGTCATACAGATTTGAAGGTTAAAAATAACCCCTATTTCTAGATGACATGATTGTCTATGTAGAAAGTCCCAGATAATCTAGAAAAAAAAAGCCCTAGAACTAATAAATGAGTTAAATAATTTCACAGGATACAAAACCAATATGAAAATATCAATTGTGTTTCTATATATTAGTAATAAACCTGATAAAACTAAAAAATATAATACCTTTTACAACTGTTCTATTGAAAATGAAATGCTTAGATATATACTTATTAAAATATCCATAGGATTTACATGTGGAAAATTACAAAATGCTGATAAAAGAAATCAAGTATACCTAAATAAATTGAGAGATATACTCATTTGTGCATTGGAACATTCAAAATTTAAAAAACATTTTTTTCTCAAATTGACCTACAGGTTTAACGAAATTCCTATAAAAATCCCAACAAGAATTTTTATAGATATAGACAAGCTTATTCTAAAATTCATACAGAAAGGCAATCTTGACAAAGAATTATAAAAAGTAAGAAAAATTGCTCTACCCAATGTTAAGGCTTATTATTTTGGCATATTATTCAGAAAAGTGCAATATTGGTTTTACACAGAAAAACAATAGAAAAAAATTTTCCATATTTAGGACTAAGCAGAATTCTTAGACTTGTCCCTAAAGTAAAATCCCTAAAATTAAGAAGTGATCATTTAGGCCTCATCACAATTAAGATCTTTTGCTCTGGGAAAATCCATTTGAAGAGAACAAAAGGCAAAATTAGATGAAATTATTTGCAAACTATATTCTTGTAAAAGGGCCAGAATATATAAAGAAGCCTCAGAACTCAGCAGTAAAAAACAATGGAATTAGCAACTGTGTAAAAGACATGGACAGATATCTCACTGAAGAAGATACACAGATGACAAATGAGCATATGGAAAGTTTTTCAACAGGGATGTCTGAGTGCCTCATGATTTCTGCTCAGGTCATGATCTCATGGGTTGTAAGATTGAGCCCCCACACCTGGCTCCAGCCCAGCAGGGAGTCTGCTTGAAGATTCTGTCCGTTTGCCCCCCCCTTTAAAATAAATAAATAAATAAATCTTTTTTAAGAAAGGGTATTCAACATTGTTAGCCATTAGGAATATGTAAATTTAAATGACAATGAGAAATCACTATATATCAGAATAACTAAGATAAAAAATAATAACAACACCAAACACTAGCAAGGATATAGAGAAACTGGATTTTGCATACATTGCTGGTAGAAATGTAAAATGGTACAGCCACTCTAGAAAAGAGTATGGCAGATTATTATAAAATTAAACATGGAATCACATACAACTCAGCAATTCTACTCCTGGGCATTCACCCCAGAAAAGTGAAAACTTATGTTCACATAAAAACCTATATAAAAATATTCATAGTGGCTTTATTTGTAATAGCTCCAAATTACAGCCCAGAGATCCTGAAATAGGTGATTGGTTAAACAAATTACAGCACATACATAATACAGAATACTACTCAGCAGTAAAAGGAACAAACTACTGATAGAAGTAACAACTTGAAAGGATCTCCAGGGAACTGATGGGTTCATCCTGGCAGTGGTGCCTCTGAGCCCTGTCCTGTCTCTGTCTGGGAGGACCCACCTTGGCACAGCTGGGCTCTGTCCAGCCTTGTGCTGAGTAAAAATGACAGCAATCAAGCATGCATTACAAAGAGATATTTTTACACCAAATAATGAACACCTGCTGAATATTGTCAATGTCTGCAAAGCAGGAAAAAAGAAAAAGAATTGTTTCTTGTGTACCACAGTGACAACTGAATGCCCTGTGCAGGTGAAGATGGTCAAAGTCCAGAAATCTGATCAAGGAGATTTCTACAAAAAAACAGATTGCTTGGGCTCTTTGAGACCTTGCTCTGGTAGACACCAAAAAAAAAAAAAAAAAAAAAAAAAAGTTTTTCTTAGTTCTTTGAAAAGAGAGAAAGAAAAAGAGAAAAAGGAGAAAGAGATGGGGAGGGGGGAGATGGAGGGAGGGAGGAAGAAGGGAGAAAAGAAGGGAGGGAGGGAGGAAGAAGGAAGGAAGGTAGGGAAGGATGGAGGGAAGGAGGGAGAGAAGGAGGGAGGGATGGAGGGAAGGAGCGAAGGATGGAAGGAAGGAAGGAAGGAAGGAAGGGAGGAAATTCCAGGGAATTAAACTGAGAGAAAAAGCCAATCCCAAGAGTATATGCTGTATGATTTTATTTATGTTACATTTGAGCGAAGGATGGAAGGAAGGAAGGAAGGAAGGAAGGAAGGAAGGAAGGAAGGGAGGGGGGAAATTCCAGGGAATTAAACTGAGTGAAAAAGCCAATCCCAAGAGTATATGCTGTATGATTTTATTTATGTTACATTTGAAATGACAGAATCTTAAAAATGGAGAACAGATTAGTTATTGTCAAGGATTAGGAACATGGGCAGAGTAGGTAAATGGGAGGTGATGTGGTTATAAAGGACAACACAAGGGATCCTTATGATGATGGAACCATTCTGTATCTTGCCTCCAGTGGTGATGCATGAACTCACATGTGTGACAAAATTGCATGGAACCAAATACACACACACACACACACACACACACACACACAAATGAGTAAAAGTAAAACTGGGTAAATCTGAGTAAGTTTGGAAAATTATATTAATGTCTATGTCTTAGTTGTGATATTATATATTAGTTTTGAAAAGGTTCCCTGAAGGGATAACTGTGTAGTTCAGTCAGTTAAGAATCTGACTCTTGATTTCAGCTCAGGTCATGATCTCAGGGTTGTGAGATCAAGCTCCACATTTAGCCTCGCCTTGGGTTCCACACTCAGTGAGGATTCTGCTTGAGATTCTCTCTCTCCCTCTGCACCTCCCTCTGCTTACATGTGCACTCTTTCTAAAATAAATAAATAAATAATTTTTTTTTAAAACAGGAAAAGAAAATAAAAGCTTCCTTGAAGATGAAACTTGAAGGAAGAGATTCTTCTATTGACCAAAGGATATGCCATAGCACATACATCACCTCCCATGTGACCCAACTTATCCAACATGTAACTAAAAATTTTTCAACCACTCACTCCCCAGTGGCAAATTATCCAAAGCCATCTTCATATTTATTAAATCTAGAGGAAAATATTAGATCTTCATTAACTCCTGGGTTCATACTCTCTTTTCCAAGTGGAGAAAGTACTGCTTTCCAGCATATTTCTTTTCTCACTGCTAGAATAGCAATAGCATTCAAAAGGAAGGAAATATGAGATAGAATTTTAATCCAAATCTTGTTTTCCCAAAACCATGCCCAAGAGAGTGAAGCCAGGTAGAGAGGACAGAAAGACAAACAAAATACATAGAGCAAATGATCAAGATAAATGGATAGTAATACGCACTATGGAGAGGATTACAATGGATGATGTTACAAGTGACCTGGGTCACTGCAGAGAATAAAAGAGAGGACCCTTTCAACCCAAGGCCCCCAAATGGGAAGAAGCTGGATGTTTGCAATGATGAGGAAGTGGCCAGTGAGGATGAGGCACATTGAGGAGAGGGGTACAGTGTGAGGTCATCCAGAGTGGTCCAGCATATGGGCATGGTAAGCCAGAGCCAAGAGTTTGGATATTATTCATTTAAATTTTCCATTCTTTTTACCTTCACACTCTATAATCCAGAACATTCTGCATTGCATTGCACATGGAGGATATCAATAAATGTTTGTTGGATATAATTTAAGCCAGAGCTAGAATCCTGTTTTCTTCCTTCTTCTTCTATGTTTTCCCCAGAACATCATACAGTGTCTCTGCTTCTAAAAGGCAGAACAAATCAATGAAACCCACAGGCATCTGGTCCTGTGCACTTTCCAGGATTATCCTTTCAGTACACTGGGTAGCTCATTCTCCTAAGTACTTTGGCACTTCATTTATAGTATTCATGAATTCAATGAGCTCTTCAGTAAGTAATATGACTCAGGACCATCAGAAACAAAAAATAAATCTGGGTCTAAGTAGACTATGGCAATTCATCCAGTTCAATACCACTGATTGAATATAAACAAAATCTTTTTCTATTCCAGTCTAACCAGATAAATGATAACAGCATATAAACATATTTTATAAACACCAAGTCTACTATGAAAACTAGAAATGAAAATCTCATCAATCAGAAACAGAGAGGCTTTTCTGAAAGGCGTATACAAAACCATAGCTGAGCTGGGCTTCTGGGCCACACTATGTCTGCACATCTGGGGCCTGAGTCATTCCAGGGCAGGAGAGAAGCAGACAGCCCTGGACTGAAAGATGGAGATGCCCGTCTCTACCTAAGGGGGCCTCGTGGACCAGAAGCATGTCAATTACTCTGGGGAAGAGTACTGAGATTAGATTATAGATTAGATTAGATTAGATTATAGATTATTATAGATTTTTAAATTCTCAGGACTGCCATAACAAAGTACCACAAACTGGATTGTTTAAAACAACAGAAATTTATTGTCTCGGATCTAGAGGTTGGAAGTCCAAAATCAAGGTGTCAGCAGGGCCGTGCTTTCTCCGACACCTGTAGGGGAGACCCCTTCCTTGCTTCTTGTAGCTCTCGGAGGTTTGCTAACAATATTTGACATTCCTTGTCTTGCAGATGCATCACTCCCAATCTCTGTCTACACCTTCACATGGTGTCCCTGTGTCCCTTCTCCTCTTATGATACTAGTCATATTGGACTAAGGGTTCACTCTACTGCCTAATGACCTCACTTGAACTGAGTTAATTGCAACTACAATGACTACAATGATCCTATTTCCAAATAAGTTCTCATTCTGAGGTACTGGGAGTTCAGACTTCAACATAGCTTTTTGGAGGATGCAACCGAACCCCCAACACATAGCAAGATAACTAATACACCTCACCAAATTATTCAAGTGTGAAGGTAGAAAGAGGATATTGTCAGGCATATTCAGCCCATAATAGTGATGTATAGAGAACTGCATCCCCAGTGGATATTGCCAGAACATCTTTTTCTACATATTTATGATTCCATAAAATATGACTTTATTGGATTTCAAATGTTATATAAATGTTATACTGTGGGTATCCTGTTGTTTTCTGTTTTTCACTTGTTATGTTTCTGAATTATATTTATGTTGGAAAGCTAGTTCACTTTTTTAATTGCTTTACGGTACTGGATTGTAGAGATATAACCTATTTTATCATCAAAACTTTCTCTTGTAAATGAATGCATGTTATTCTCTATTTCCTTTCATGAGTGCATGTTTTTTCTCTACTGGCTTCTCAAGAGGCTTTCTCTACCTGGCTGTGTGTCATGGGAGGCTATCCTCTTGGGATTGCATCACCAGGATTCCCTTGCTTTCTGACTCAGACTTGGGTTTTGGAAGGCACCAATAGCAAGCAGATCAGCTGCCAGGAAGAGAAGTGTGCTTTCCCCTTGCTGATCCACATTTTATATAGGGGCTACATTCCTCGACCTGCCTCCTGGAGGGTAGCCTCTCACCCCATGGTTTTAGCTCTCCTGATTCCAGGAACACTGCTTCATCCTCTTACTCCTTTGGTCTATGGATGATAATGACTTTCAACCCTTGCTACTTTCTGGGTGCTTTATAAACCTTTGTTGGTCTCCTAAACTTACTAGCATCATTGTAAATGATCTTTTTTGTTTTAATCCCTCAATTTACTGCTCAAGTATACCATCCATTTCTTGTCAAAATTTTGACCGATACAGTAATTGATTCCAGAAGTGGCCCTAAGACACAGGCCATCAAGTTGAATGATAGAGTTGGATCATGCATACATTTAATGAGTGCATTCTTCCCCAGAGGGAAAGGGGACCCAGGTAACCTGGGGCAAGCTATAGCTGGTATCTTTACTAAAACAGATTTGCCCCTGGCATGTGATATGAACCTATTGCCCTAGCAAATACTTTCCTTTTAGTTTTCATCAGTAAATATAACCTGCAACATCTCACCTTTGCTCAGTGGTTCAGTAGTACACTTTGCTGTCTTTTATCAAAGCTCTGTCTGATCTCTGTCATGTTGTAGTCTGCAATAATGATCCTCAAGGTATCATCTGTGAACTGGTTTCTGGTCCCTGTTTCTTGTTTGTCCCCAATGAATTAAGGAGTTTGCACCAAAATGTGAGCTGTGTATACTGCTTAGGTCTGGTAACAAATTTTTTTCTTAACAAGTCTTTCTGATGAGGTAGCAATATTTTGATTTATTTACTTTGATTTGCATTGATTTACATTCGGATGCAAACTCTTTACCTCATTGTTGCAGGCAGGTACTTTGAATAGCTGTTATTCTGGTCTGGAGGGACCTTGCTCATCTTGATATGCAACAGAATATCATGTTGGGGTGTATTAATTTGGCCATGTCCTTAGGAAGAAACTAGCAACCAGATGCCTTAGGAAGAAACAGCATGATTGAGGAAGGGAGGGGAAAAAAATGTGAAAGTTCACAGACCTGTGATATTTATGAAGTGTCTAATAAGACAATGGTGTGAAAAATATCAAAATATTCCCTCTTCAGTGAGAGATAAGCTATCTCACATTGCACAACCCACAGCAAAAGAGCCCTAGCACTTAGTATATCTAAGAGATTGTATATGGGTGTACTGCTCTAGTCCATCTACCAGATAACCTGTAAGACTTCTTTTCCAAGCAATATGTACAGGAAGGAGTCTACAACAGGTCCACATTTCTGCACAGACTGACCTGTCACGTAGGCCTTTAACCCAGCAGACTGAGTGAGTAGTGCTTAGAGAATTTGTGGCAGAAAGGGATAAAACATGTAGCCAATAGTGGTAACATCATAATGCAGATCCCTGAGATTTTGGAGGAAGGCTACTTCCTTGTCTGCCAACTACCATTTTCCATTAATAGAGCTACTTTGAATTTGCCACTGTAGGAAAAGAACAGCCCACGATGGTATGGAACACCAGTGGCTATGACAATGGACTATAAGAATGGCTACCATCAACATCTGAGAGTCCTCTGATCCACGGAATTAGGAACTTGGATGTGTGTGGCAGCATTCCATTGCGAAATGTGATTGGTACATAAAAGTCTGAGCCTGAGCAGGTCAAGAAGCCACAAGTACATCTCAGAAAGGATGCCTCCCAACCTTTGCTTCTACTCCTCACTTCCTCTCGCAAACTCATACCTATGGCCTCATTGGGATTCTAAAGTCATCGCGGTTTTATTAGTTAGTGATTAGGTTGTCTGTTGGCTTGTCACAATATCCACCCTTGTTGTTTTGAAGGCTCTTGAACAAGGGCTGGCAAAAAAGTGCCTGTGGACCAAATTCAGGCTGCCACCGGTTTTGTACTGCTTCCAAATGGAGAATGATTTTACGTTTCTAAATGGTTGAGGGGAAATCTAAATAAAAACAAGAGTTCGTGACATGTAAAAATTCAAATTTCAGCACCTTTGTGTGCTTTCTGTGCTACAATGACAAAGCCTAAAATATTTGACTTGCTGGTCCTTTGCAGAAAAAGTGTGTCAACCCTGATCTAGAAACCTGGGAACTGGATTGGCCCCAATTTCCAGTAGATTCAATTTTACTAATGAGGGGTACTCCTAAGAGATTTGGAAGAAAGAAAAGAAGCATAAGGTAGCTTTTTCTAAGGGGTATAAGAAACTTCAGAGCTTTGGCAGACTGCTGAGAGCAGGTTTTGCCAACAACTTCTAGGCATCCCCTTGTGGAATAGCCATGAAGCCCAGTGGAGATCTTAAGTTACTATCACATGTTATAATTTCCTGAGTTCTGATGGTAGTTTACCCCCAGGATTCATTCTTCCCAGTTTTCCAAAGACTTGTGTAAGCCTTTTTTTCCTATATTCCATTCCTTCCTCCTGGGAATACCTCAAGAAGGTATTTCTGATCGACTCAGATCTCAACTGAGTCAATCAGAAAGGCCCTGAAATCAGTAAGGAAAACAGTTAACTCATGTCTCACTAGAGCCATGACTGGAAGGATGTGTTCTGTGAGAGTATATAATAAAGGAATTCTTATCTATTTTGGGTAATCAGGTGAAGTTTCCCTGAGGAAAGGAAGGCTGATCTTAGATTTAAACGTGTAAGAACTAACTAGGCAAAGGACTGACGTTTCAGGCCAGAGGAAGTGTTACAGAAATGAGGGCTGGTATGAAAATAACACCTGAGGGGGAGAACATGGTGGTATGAAGAGGAAAAATGTAAGGAGAACTAAAAATTAGAGAGCAAGGTACAACAGAAAGCTGAGGTTTGGGGGAGGCCATGCTGTACAGGACCTTCTTAGCTGGCTGAAGGATTAGGGTTTTCTCCTGTGAGCAACGGGGAACACTTTCATGACTACTGTTGATTGTGAAAACTTGATGGAAGAGATGACTTGAGAGACGGGTTTGTCTAATGGGTGGGAGAGTTATGAGAAAGAGCACCCAAGGGCATCCCTTTTTTGGACAAGATGTATCAGTGAGTTGTATAGCAGTTAGTTGAGCTGGAGCAGAGCATAGTGGAGATTAATTTAAAGTATGGAGGATCTAACATGGCAGGAGTTTGGACTTTATTTTGTTGTCAATGAAAATTTATCCAGGCAACCTTAACAACACTCTTCTGAAGATGTTTTTGGTAGTAAACTTAAACTGAAATATCAAATTTGAATTTAGGTGGAGAAATGCTGTTGGCTTTTGTTAATGATAGTGTTTTGCGGTTCTTGAAATGAGACAAAGAGACTTAAAGGTACAGGAAATTGGTGGCTTTGGTAAAGATTATGCATTGTTTCATATTAAAAAGAGCTGTTGCAGGAGTTTTCTTTATGTCAAGTCGAGAGAAATAGAGAAAATAGATTATGGCACTTCTGCATATTAGATGAGTAAATGTCAGATCTCCTAGGCTCTGTCTTCAGTTACCCAGCTCTGGCAATCGTATCTTATGGAGAAGGCAAAGAAAAGGATGCTAAACAAAATACAGCACACAGGCCTTCAAGAAACATGAAAGAGTAATTTAAGTATATGTATTAAAGTACCATTTCTTGTCTTTTTTTTTTTTTTTTTACCATTTCTTGTCTTAGAAAGAAGATCATCAAGAAAATAATTTAGGGGGTGCCTGGGTGGCTCAGTGGGTTAAGCCTCTACCTTTGGCTTAGGTCATGATCTTGGGGTCCTGGGATCAAGCCCAGCATCATGCTCCTTGCTCAGGAGGGAGCCTGCTTCCCCACCGCACACACCCCCTGCCTGCCTCTCTGCCTACTTGTGATCTCTGTCTGTCAAATAAATAAACAAATCTTAAAAAAATAATAATAATTTAGTATACATTTACAATAGCTAGATAGGAAAAAAGAAGCATCATTTTAACAGTGAACACTATTAAAAGAGATCCTGAAGTGTAGATAAGCACGCAGGCACTTTATTAGGGTCATGCTTGAGGGGTGAGGAAGGCAGGACTGGGCAGAGAGAAGAGTTCAATCATGCAGTTGCAACAGAGTTGAGACAGCCCTTCAGAGTTGCAGAGTTCCTCCAACTGAGGCAAAGAGGCTCAGCCTCTACAGTCCTGCCTTGACAAATCACTGGCTGCAGACTACCCAGAAGGAAGTGATGTTACCTTCAGTGAGGAGGCTTACACAAACCAAGGGTCATTCAGAAAGAAGGGCTCAGATAAGAGCTGTCAATAGTCAATATTTCTGACAGCTGGTAAATAGGTACAAAGGCTCTAAAAAGAGATTCGGGCGGTATAACACAGCATCCATTAGTTTATCCCCAATGTATCTTTTGGATCCATTGCGAATGGATGTCATGCAATCTGGAGTCAGCTCTTCCAAGATTCTGGTTGGTTTCTAATACCAGGAAGAGGAGCAGGAGGAAGGTGAACTGTACAAACTGCAGACACCCCTGCTGCAACTAATTTTAGGGAGAAACATGTTCCACCTCTACTACTCATTCTAGATTTGCCTCACTCTTGACTAGCTCCTCTGCTGGCATTCCTAGTTGATGTGGTTGAGTGATGCCTAGAACTTTAGAGAGTGCTATAATCTCATCTAGCCACTGCCTTTCAAGATCACCACTAATTGCTGTTAATAACTGACAAGTTCAGCTTGCACCCACATACTAAATCAACCAACTTATGAACTTAGCTTGGCCTTTCCCCCCATTTTGGTGGTCACTTCTCATTTAGCTGTTCTATGAGAGAAGAGTCCTGGCAAAATAGTAATGGATGACTTGGAGATCTGTGCTATCTCAGACAGTGTACTTGGCTTCTGTTGCTTGTTCCAAGTAATACCACTTCCATCTGCCAGTGGATTGACTATGGCGAGGCCTGCTTGATCATATGATTGGTGGTTCTGGGAGAACCCAACTCAAGGTGGGTAGCTCTCTCTCTTTGCCACTTCATGTCCATGGTCACATGTGCCATTTCAATTAGGGCCCACTGGCATACCAAGAGCTGTTTTTAGCATAATTTATTCTCTGCTGCAGATACTATGGCATTGTTCAGAAACCCATAGTGTGATTCTCCTATTAGAAGGTCCCTCAGGGTACCTGAATGGCTCATTTGGTTAAGCATCCGATTCCTGAAATCAGCTCAGGTTTTGATTTCAGGGTTGTGAGTTCAAGCTCCGCACTGGACTCCCTGTTGGGTGTGGAACTGACTTAAAAAAAAAAAAAAGAGAGAGATATCCCAAAGTCAACTGACATTTTTCTCAGATAACTTTAATGTAATGAGTCTGCAGGTCTTGGGCCTCAGTGGCAGGGATGCTTGCACTGTAATCTGTACCCACTAGTGAGCCCCATCTTACTCTGGACCTCCTTGAAGCCAGTAGGCTTCTTAGTTTCTCAGTAAATGGGTTGATATAATTTCCCAAGCATGGGGTATACTGTCTTCAGAATTGGAAGATGTCTACTAGGCATTGTACTTCCTTTTATATGGGAGGTGAAAGGTGAAATCTTTTTTACTTTTCAATGTCTCAGCCTGCCCTAGGCCATTGGACTTCTAAAAACTTTACTGATGTGGCGTGTCATTGAATCTTTGTGGAGTTCATCTTCTACCCTCGGGAGTGTTTTTTTCTTACCAACATCTATCTACAGTGTATTTGCCACTTGTGCTTATAAGGTTGACTAGCATCTCATCATTGGATCAATTTGATCTTTTGCAAAATATGGAAATGTTCCAGGTCCTCCCTTAGACTATATTATGATACACAGTAGAATAAATAGTGCAACTCTAGGACAATACCATAAGCATATGCTGCTGTTCATCCCATGTAGATGTGAACAACTTGAGGTCCTCTTTCCTGATAGGGATGGAAAGAACTAATTTTCTAGATTAATGGCTCTATGCCACATTCCTAAGGACATACTAATTTGTTCTGGTAAAGATAATACACCTAGAGTGGGAACTACTACTTAACTGAGTTGGTGGAAACTTCTGTTACCTCAAGGATCCATATGGTTTCTCTAGGTGTTAGGTTGGTGAGCTATGTAAGGATATAATAAGGATGACCTTAACATCCATTAGTTCTCAATATCACAATTTTTAAACAGTTTTATTGAGATATAATTAATATACTATACAATTTGTTCATTTAAACTGCACAACTCAATATATTTATTATATTCACAGACTTAGGCAATATTGTTTTGGACTTACCATCTTGTGAGGAAGTTTCAGAGTATTTTTGTTTGTTTTCACTGCTACCATAGCTCTTACCTCACAGAACAGGGAATCAAAGTAGAGATTCTGCCAACCCAAAGATACCATTTGAGTCAGACAATTGGAGATTAGAGAAATGATCACTGGGTGTATCCACAGAATCAGTGGACTCACTATGAGCTGTATTTGGGCCAAGGCTCTTTAATAATCTGATCCTCATTAAAAGCTTCATGTTTAAATATTTCTTTATTTTTCCAATATGCAGTTATAAATGTCTTGGTTCCTTTTGGAGAAGGATTGAAGGACCAGTTATCTATATAAATGCCATGTGCTATAGGTTTCTTTCTCATGGTTAATGAGCCTTTCCTCCAGTCAATGAGTTCCCAGCTCTAAGAAATAGTTCAGGTTTGGAAACTGGGTAGTGAATCGTGACTAGCTATTGGGGGTGGCCTTTTGAGAGTGTACCATTGATTATTTTAGTTGTGTAGATTGAACACTTTTGTAGACTATCCATTTATCTTGCTCTGGAAATACATGTTCTATTAATTACCTCCATAGCTCTCCATGTGTCAGGCCTCCATCTACCTCCAGCATATCCTGCCATTAGCTCTGGTCTACAGAGGACGATCTCCAATAACTCTTAAAATGTCATTGCCCTCCTCCTAAGAATGGCTTTATTTCACTTTAGTAAATGGATTGTTCTCTGTGACCTCCAATAGAATATGGTTCTCTGCTGGTTTTCTTGGATTTATGTAGACTATCAACTTTAGCTTGCCTATTTTTAAGCTCCTTAATTTTTTGCTTTATTATTTGTTCTGATAGTTTTGATATTTCCACTTCACTTAGTATGAACCATCATTTTCCAAGCATCTTAAAGCCAATCTAACAGTGTAATGCACCATTTCTGAAAGTTCTTGCCAGTATATTAAATCTTTTATGGATGATCCCATTCTGAGAACCCATGTTCTCATCCAACTTTGTATTCCATCCCTCTTGTTACAGCACTCTCAAAATCCAGTCTCATATGTACTCTCCCAATTCTCACCCATATATGTTGCCATCAATACTTTTGGTATCTATCGACTTCCTTTTCTTAGCAGCCTTTCTAGCACTTTCCTAGACTAGCTATGTTGTGACCCAATCCTAGTTGTTTTTTAACAGCCAGGAGAGGAAGTGGAGTTATATCTTAAGGAGGAATTTGTTGTCTTTAAGGTAAGAAACCTATGCTATGTCTTGAAACAAAGAGAGAATGATAATTGTTAAAAAGGAAGAAGGAAATATTTCTGCAGCGTAGTGGTTCTGAGGACTCTAGAGATTCAGGATCCTTTAGTGCATTTCCCCAGATGTACCCATTCCAACTCTCAGGGTCATACTCTCTCTTAATCAGTGCCCTGACCTTGGCATATTAGACCAACTGGGGTTAAGAATTCAACCTGCTCTGGAGCAAATCCTTTTATAATTAAGTCCTGGGTCTGACTCTCAGCTTTTTCTGCTCTCTAGCTAAAGGAAATGAGAATCTCTGTATGGTGTCAAGGAGCCTCACCAATCTTGCCACTGTCACTTGTGTTGGTGATTAAACACTCTCAGATTTTCACGATTTTTCCCAATATGTCCACTAGCTGAGCAATAACCATCTGATTCCATCATTCTTATAGTATTATTTTCGCCCAAACTCTCAAAATCCTAAGATACTGCACCTGCCAGCACATTCCATTTGACCAGTAGCTCATCCTAGATCGCCACTGGTAAACATTTTAAGAGTTCCAGTGCAAGTACATGCCAGGGGCTATGAGCACACTACCCACCTCTGGTGATGGGCTTCTTATTGCCACATGGTCAGGGGAGAATCTGGCTCCAAAATCACATTTTTGAGTTTGCTTCCTAGGTATACTCCTGGTACCAACTCTTTTAGGTTGGATTCCCCAGGAAGCAGACTCTGGGATCTGCATCCAGATTTATTGGGGAGTGCATTTACTGAGGAACCTCACCATGAGGGATGAGGGAGGCAAAATAGGTCAGAGGATAAAATTGAACTGTGATAAGTTGCAACAGAGGCCTCACCTGATGCTATAGAGATTTCTGAAACTGAGATATTCTTTCAGAATTGTCTCAATTGAGTCAAGGGTATCAAGAGCTTTGTACCATAACTTTGACTACTTATTAAATCCAAGCTGCCCTCAAGGAAGTGTCTTAATATTGACTGAGCATACTTCTTTCAGCCAAGGATAATTGCTAGAGATAAATTCAACTGGGAGCCATTGCCAGCAACACTCCTAATAGCTGAGGAAGTGAATACATTACTTCTGAGCATTTCATATTTGTTTCAACTAGAGGGTTACTAAAATAATAGTAAAAAGTATGCAACCAATGTTATATTTAGGCTTCTAAAAAGGGGAAAAAAGAAAATATATAATCTTGTAATATTTGTATTACAGGAAGTAAGTGTAAAGATGAAAGAACAGAAACACTAAGCCTTTGGGGCCAGCCCACCTTTAATGATTAATATTTCCCCTCCAGCTAAATTTGACTTTAAAGAAATCCCTGCCCACCATACTGAGTTTGAAGATCCAAAAGAGACAAGCACTGAGAATTTTATAATAACGCTATAATCAACTTTGGACAGAGGAAATTTTTCAAAACTGACACCTCTGGCATTACGAGTTCTGGGCTCTTAAGGAAACACAGGGGAGCAACTCTTATAATTTTGTAACTACTTTTAAAGAATTTCGACTAGTTCTGTTTTGCCACTAGAGGCATCCTTTTTACGTAAATATTAAAGGAAGCATGCATTGAATCCAGATTGCTTGGATTAAGATCCTAGCTGATATCTACTAACTGAGTGACAAACAAGTTTCTAAATCTTTCTATGCCTCAGTTTCCTCATATGTGAAATATGTGGGAATGATAATAAACCCACCTCGTGGGTTGATTGTGAAGATTAAATGAGTCAAGTATTTTGTACAGGGACTGGTATCATTCAATCAGTGATTGTGGTCATACGTTTACACAAACACACACACACACCTACACATGCACACATATACATACATATATAAAATTCCTAGAAGAAAGCATAAGCAGTAATTTATTTGATATCCATGATACAAACATTTTTCAAGATATGTCTCCTCATGAAAGGGACACAAAAGCAAAATTAAACTGTTGGGACCACACCAAAACAAAAAGCTTTTGCATAATGAAAGAAACCATCAACAAAACAGAAGAGCAACCTACTGAATGGGAGAAGGTATTTGCAAATAATATATCTGATAAAAGGGTTAATATCTAAAATATAAAAAAATTTATATAATGCAACATCAAAAAAAATCTAATTAAAAATGCGTGGAAGGGGGTGACTGGGTGGTTCAGTCGTTAAAGCATCAGACTCTTGACTCTCAATTTTGGCCAAGGTCATGATATCAGGGTCATGTGATCAAGCCCTAGGTGGGGGGATCCCAGAGAGGAGTCTGCTTGAGATTCTCATTCTCCTTTCCTTCTGCCTCCCTCCTAATGCTCTCTCTCTCAAATAAATACGTAAATCTTTTTTTTAAAATGGGTGGAAGATTTGAATAGACAGATAAAGAAGATATATAGATGGCCACCCAACACATGAAAAGATACTCAACATCACCAATCATCAGGGAAATGCAAATTAAGATCACAAGGAGATATTACCTCACCAGAATATTACCTCACCAGATATTACCTGCCAGAATGGCTAAAATAAAAAACAAATAAAATAACAAGTATTGGTGAGGATGTGGAGACAAATGAACCTTCATGTACTGTTGGTGGGAATGTAAATCAGGGTAGTCATTATGGAAAACAGTATGGAGGTCCTTCAACTTAAAAATAGAATTACTATATGATTAAGTAATTCTACTACTGGGTATTTATTGCAAGAAAACAAAAAACACTAATTAGAAAAATATATGCACCTCTATGTTTATTGCAGCATTGTTTATAATAGTAATGATATGGAAGCAACTAACTGAAGTGTCCATTAACAGATGAATGAATGAAAAAGACATGTGTGTGTGTGTATACATACATATATGTATATGTGTGTGTGTATGTGTATATATATATATATATTATTCAGTCATTAAAAAGAAGGAAATCTTGTCATTTGCAACACACATGGATGGGCCTAGAGGTATAATGCTAAGTAAAATAATTCAGTCAGGGAAAGACAAATACCATATGATTTCACTCATATGTGGAATTTAAGAAACAAAACATATGAACAAACAAACAAATAAATAAATAAATAAAATAAAGGACTCTTAAATATAGAGAACAAACTTATAGTCGCCAGAAGGCAATGGGTGGTAAGAAGAGGGAAATAGATAAAGGGGATTAAGAGTACACTTACTCATGACGAGCACTGAAAAATGCATAGAACTGTTGAATCATTATATTGTACACTTGAAACTAAAATAACACTATGTTAATTATATTTGAATTAAAAAAAAGATCATGGTTATTATTTTATCATCTAAGTAGGTCCTCTGCTATCCCTTCACATGTAATTTTGATAATCTTACAATCTCTTAGCAGATTGGATATGCCATTATGTCCTCTCTACTGTGTTAATCTTTACTGCATATTTTAATTTCACA
Organism: Nasua narica; assembly: GCA_028533885.1. Classification (NCBI taxonomy): domain Eukaryota; kingdom Metazoa; phylum Chordata; class Mammalia; order Carnivora; family Procyonidae; genus Nasua; species Nasua narica. The sequence continues at coordinate 31,626,160 of CM052802.1, forward strand.
TATGGCTATTGAAGCAGACACAAAATTGTTGAGTGAGATTAAGCGTGGATTCTGTGTCAAAAATAACCTGTTTATGGCAGGATTGACTCTGTAAGCCTAAACCTTTTATACAAAATAGGAAGTTGATTTAAGCCCAGATTTTGTCATATTTTAGAGTTTTTGGAGCACATGGGCATTATTTTATATTTCTTTTTAGTTGTTTATTTTGATAGAAAATATATAGCATGAACACTGTCATTGTAACTTATTTATAGAATCATCTAATCTTGGAAGAGTACAACAGGAAAGTTTAATTTTTCTTCACTATTGCTTTCAATATGTCTGATTTGATCTTATCTTCTTCATTTCTTGATGATATCCAAGGCAGACAGATCCCATAACTTCCTGTGAACTTTCAATTAAAAGAAGTTTAGGAGTTATAAATTCCAGAACAGACCACAACTGATTTAAATCTTAATCCAGTTAAAAGCAACACCCTTTCCTATCCCAACTCATGGTGACCTGGGTTTGTGGTCTTACATTAGTGTAGAGTCTGTTCACTTACTCTTCTTCCCTCTTGCCTGATGTAAAAGAAATCCAACCCAACACCATGAAGGAGAAAAGAAATTAGAACTGGGTATAAACTTCTTACACTTTACTTTTTACTTCTTTGGTCCTGTAATTTATTTTATTTTGGCTACCCCTGATAAGCTGGCTACATTGACTCTCAAGGTGACATCCAACAGTCGTATGTGGAGCATTTCATTCCTTAGAGAAAGCGTGGGGACTTCAGCCTGGTTTCATGATATCTGTGAGGCCTTCTCTGACCGACATCTGGTCATGCTCAACTCAGGTCCTTCATCTGGTGGGTTTATTCCATGGTCTCTGACTGCTGAGCCTTTGCTGCCCCAGAAGTCTCCCTTCATAAATGGGGAACTTCGACAAAGATTAATCCCTGCTCTCTCTTAGCAAATGGCTGGAAGTGATGGCTGTGTGTGGCTCCCTGTCTTTGGGCCCTGCCATTAGAATCTACTTCTGCTATCATTTTAACTTCAGTATTATCCAAGTGATGGTTAGAGACATGATGCTATGTCCACGTATGCTTCCAGACTCTCGAGGATACACGTAAAGCCATCACAAAGTCTCCTCACTGCACTGTGTAGGCTCCATGCTCAGTGGGGAGTCTGCTTGAGATTCTCTCTCTCTCTGCCTCTGCCCCTCCCCCACTCACACTCTCTAGAATAAATAAATCTTCAAAAAAAGATCATACAGAGATGTGTATGTTGGTTCTTCTTTAGAGTGAGAATTTATGGCTTATAATATTGGTAACTTAACCAAAGTTCTAAGAGATAAAAAAAAATCCAATTTATCTATAGAGAATGTTGGATAATTTACTTCATCTCTTTGTTTTTGGTTTTCTCATTTGCAAAATGGAGAAGATAATAGCACTGACATACAGCATTGTTGTGAAGCTTAAAAAAGGTAACCCATGTAAAATTCATGGCTGTGTGGCATAGTTCTTAGTATATAGTAAGAATTCAATGTTTGCTACCATCATATAATCTGGTGTATTTATTTAACTATAGATAAGTACTGATGAGTGTATATTTATTCATTATTCGACACATATTTACCAAACACTTAACCACTGTAGGTAATTTGGGAAGGGTAATGAATAAAACAGAAAACACTCATGAAGCTTACATTCTAGTAGGGGAAAGCCAAATAATAAGCAACTGAGAGAGATATACAATGCACTGGACAAAGATTAAAACTATAAAGTAAAGCCGGAGAACAGATCAGGAATGTAGAGAAGTGCTCCTACTTTAAGTGATCGAAAGACTCATTGAGAACATGACATTTGAGCAGAGAGCTGAGGTAGAGAATATAATTCAGCATGTTAACAGACAATGTGTTAATTAAATTCAGTATTATAATCTTTGAAAGTCTAGTACTATTTATAACTCAAACAGGTAACTAAGCCTTATATTCAGTGAAGAAAAATTACCTCAATGCAGGTAGACTAATTCAGTTGTTCAGAGAAAATTTATACTGTGTATAATAACTATGTCATGGTCCAGCCTGGAGATCCTCATTTTTCTTGCCTTTTAGCACATCTTGTGATTTTGCTATTGTTGTTGAAGGCTAAACATGGGCTAATAGAACCTGAGGTAAACAGGCTTTAATCTGAGGTTTTATGTTTGTCTGTCTAGGAGTTGGGCTGTGTTTAATGCTAGCAATAGCTAGCTATAGGTGCCATCGGCTTCTGATTTTTCTGGTGTCCTCACTCCTTGTTGTCTTGGGTTTCCCTAAGAAGTCTTCAGATGGAGTCTGCCCAGTGCAACTCTTAACTGTAATCTACTGTTATTGTGACAGCCCTGTTGGTGTGGTGGTAAGGTGTAGGGGAGGGAAATGATCTATAATCTTATATTTAAATCTCAGCCATTTACAGAGCCTGTGTTCCTGGGTTTTGAATTTCACAAGTGTTTCTTTCCTTCCCTGCACCCATCCCAATCCCCACCGCCCACTCCAGGCTAGAAGGAGCAGGAGTTAGGTAAAGGCCTTTCACTTTACCTGAGAGAAGGCTCTGGTAAAGTCTTGGCCCCTAGAGAGTAAGCCTTTGTTATGGAGAATATGTTAGTTGTATTTTCTTTTTCAAAATGATTACTTTCCCCCTCACCCCCCAAGAGCCCTGATGGGATATATCTTGGCTTTTCACTGTGAAAACCTGGAAAATTCCCGGAAGTAAAACCCAAAAAAATGTAGAGGTGAGATCTTACGTTTTAAAAATAATTACTTATTGAAGTATGGCCTGCGTACTGATAGACACAAGTCGTAAGTGTAAAGCTCAATAAATTTGCAGCAAAATACCCAAGGAACTAGCAATTGGTTGAGAACTAGAATGTTGACAGCTACCCCGAACCCTGCTAATGACCACTGCCAGTCGTTACCCTTACTGAGGCCATTATCCCAACTTCTAACAGCACAGGTTAGTTTTGTCTGTTTTTGAGCTTTATGTGAGTAAAATCAAATAGGAGGAATTCTTTTGTGTCTAGCTTTATTCTAATCAATGTAATGTTTGTTAGGTTAAGCTGTTTCCATATAGAAGTAGCCCATTCACCTTCAGCACTGCGCGGTATTTCATTGTACAAATATAACATCATTTATTTGTCCATTCTAATGGGATGATCATTTGGATTGTTTCCTGGTTTTCTTTATTATATATAATGCTGCTATGCCTTAGCGTACATTTCTTTTCGTGAGTATATGTAGTCATTTCTGCTAAGGGTATATCTAAGTGTATATCTAGGACTGGAATATACCCGCTTGCCTTTAGTAGATACTGAGTGTCAAATAGACTCTCGAAGTGGCTGTTACATTGTAAACTCTCCCAAGCAGTGTGTGTGAGTTTCGACACTCCACATGCTCACCAATACTTGTTATCATCAGTCTTTTTCAATGTAGCCATTTTTGTGGGTGTGAGATGGAAAGAGCAGCCAATAAGGTGTAAAACCATCTCTTTTTTTTTAAAAAAAAGGTTTTTTATTTATTTACTTGGCAGAGAGGAGAGAGATCACAAGTAGGCAGAGAGGCAGGCAGAGAGAGGAGGGAGCAGGCTCTCTGCCAAGCAGAGAGCCCGATGTGGGGCTCGATCCCAAGACCTTGAGATCATGACCTGAGCCAAAGGCAGAGGCTTAACCCACTAAGCCACCCAGGCACCCGTAAAACCATCTTGTAAATATTGACTGCTTGACAGTCTCCAAGTTTTGTCTCTTCAGCATCTTGATTTTCCAAAAGTTCTCCTGAGTTCTTTGCTTCTCTGCAATTGCCCTTGATTAAGCCCTGCATCCAGATTCTTGGTCTCTCACTATGTTACAAAAATGGGCAAACGCCCTGAGGGAAGTATCAGTTTTCCATTGTGTGTGTGTGTGTGCGTGCACGTGTGTGTTTGTGTGTGTGTGGGGGGGGTCCTTAAACAACATTAACCGTTTTATTATCTCTCAGTTTCTGTGGGTAAGAACTTGGAAAGGCCCCAGCTCAGGGGATTCCATGGGGTTGCGATCAGTAGTGCGTAGCTGGAAAAGGGGAAGCTGGAATGGCTGGGTACTGGCTTGTCATGTAATTTTAGGTCTCCCTCGTCATGTAGTCTTTAGGCTTTCCATATGGACTCTCTCAGTGGTCTAGTTCTCACAGCATGGTGGCCTAGGGGTACTTGGACTACTTATGGAGTGGCCGAAGAACTTGGATCCTCAAGTTCTGTGTACCTCAGCAATTCCCCAAACCTTCAAAATTACACACGCACACACACACGTACACACACACACACATACACACACGTACGCACATTATAGAAGTAGAAATGAAAGTCTCATATGATGAGCTCTTACCCATTTGTTCCTAGGAAAACTTGCAGGGGCTTCTCTATAAAGAAAAGGCCTTTCACGGTTTTGTTTGTTTGCTTAGTTTCTTTAGAGAGAAAATTCTAGCCAACATAATCTTCAAAGATTATATCTCTTTCACAAAAGAATCGATATAGAATAAGCTATTCTGATATTTGTAGTTTTCCAATTCTAAATAAAGTATCATGAATTCATGTTTATAGCTTTTGGTATAACCCATTTTCAGAAGTGTTGAGGACAGCACTTAGAATCCACGGTATACATCAAATACCCTGTGTTGATCTCCAATTTAGTAGAAAGGCAGATGGATAAATGTGTTGACATCATTTTGCCATCCACAAACATACCACTAAATGTATTTCTGAAAGTGTTGAAAAAAGCAGTGCATGCTGTCATTTTTCAGCATGTTTGTAAGTACTGTATTTGCGTTGAGTACCGATGAGGGAAAGAAATAAATAAACCTCTGTAAATGTGCTTTAGCCAGGACACTGTGGTTTGTTTGTTTTTTGGATTTTTGTTTTGTTTTGTTTTAAGCAAAAAACATAAAGTAGTTAGTTACTTTAGGGTCCCAACCCTCAAAGAAATAGTGAGTCAGCAAAACAAAAGTAAGATGAATCATCGGGAGAAAAAAATGTTGAGAAACAGAATTATTTTTTGTTCTTTTGGTTTTTCATTTTTCTGAATAAATTCTTAAGAATTTAAACAAAAAAGTCTACTCAAATGATAGAAGAATATTCTGAAATTTCTTTTAAAAAATCAAATGTCAGGGGACACCTGGGTGGCTCAGTCCATTAAGTGGCTGCCTTTGGCTCAGGTCATGATCCCAGTGTCCTGGGATAGAGCCCCACATCAGGCTCCCTGCTCAGCGGGAAGCTTGTTCTCCCTCTCCCACTCCCCCTGCTTGTCTTCACTCTCTATGTTTGTCTGTCAAATAAATTTTAAAAATCTTAAAAAAAAATCAAAAGTCACACACTACTATCATCAAACTCCACACCCCAGCCATATCCAGGATTTAGTTACAATTAAAAATATGCTATACTACATAAATGAAAAAAAAATAAAAATAATCTAAGTTTAGCTTCCAGAACCTAGGAAACTGACTGTATTATACTTTTCTTTTTTTATATATATAATGTCTAACAAAAAAAAATTTTTTCCTTAATTAAAATGCAAAACATAGGAAGCTTTCATATCAATGATCTATAGAATATATTTTGCTCTCCTCTCTTTACCCCACAGTGTGTGTCTTTTCACCCTTTGCCCACAAGTACCTCTTTTCCTTATAGAAAACAAAATATTTGATAGTACTATTTTCTTTTCTGTGCCCATGTAGTTGGGTGAGCAGTATCATACTTCGAGATGGCAGACTAAAGGGTAAAGTTCAAACAGCTGCCTGCCCTCATCAGGGACTCCCCTGCCCTCTCCACATTCAGGAATTCCCGTGTGTCTAGCATTGGCCAGGGGTGTCAGTCCTCTTCACTCCAGATCCCAGAGCTGGTCCTGGCCCCAAAGGGCATGCTCTGAAACCGGAGAATGCTGCACACGCACTGTACTCTGGGGTTTTTTGAGATGCTCTGGCATTCTGTTAGACCCTAGGCCTGAGAATTGGTGTCAGAATTAGAGGGGTAAGCTGGAAGGATTGGGTGTTTCTTCCTACTGCCTAGGATAGGTGGGCCTCCAAAAGGGAACCTCCCTCTTGTTCCCTTGAATTCAGGGCCCAAACTGTTTTGGGCTCCCAAGACTACAGTTTATTTTATTATAAGAAAGCGATGTTCCTGCATACTTCAGTGCCTACAAAAAAATAGTAATATAAACGGTAAGAATTTACAATATTGTTCCTTAACTTTAGCTTGTATGACAGGTGTTTCACAGGTATTATTTTTAACCCCACTTTACCGATGAGAGCATAGAGACACAGAGATGTTAAGTAAGTCATACAAGATCATATAAGGCAGAGAATTGCCCATAGTAAATACGTATATTTGACCCTTGAACAGCACAGAGTTTGAACTATGAGGGTCCATTTCCAAGTGGATTTTTTTTTTCAATAAATACAGGGCAGTGACATAAATGTATTTTCTGTTCTTTACGATTTTCTTAGTAACGTTTTCTTTTCTGTAGCTTACTGTATTGTAAGAATACGGCATATAATACATATAACATATCAAACATGAGTTAATTTAATGCTTATTTTATTGGCTAGGCTTCCAGTTAACAGCAGGTGTGAGTCGTTATATTTTTGGGGAGTCAGAAGTTATATGTGGATTTTTTTAAATAAATATTTTAATTTTTATTTGACAGAGAAAGAGAGAGAGCGATCACAAGCAGGCAGAGAGGCAGGCAGAGGGAGAAGGGGAAGCAGGCCTCCCACCCAGCAGAGAGCCCGATGCGGGGCTCAGTCCCAGGACCCCAAGATCATGACCAGAGCCAAAGGCAAAGACTTTAACCCACTGAACCACCCAGGTGTCCCATCATATGTGGATTTTTGACTGCCCTGGGGGTTGGCATCCCTAACCCCCCTGTTGTTCAAGGGTCACCTGTACCATCACTGATGGTCAAGTTCACGGCAATGTGTTTGGATTACTCTGTTTCTCTTGCCACTCTAATGGCTGCTATTTCAGATCCCTGGCCTGGGAAGAGCAGATAATTCCACCCCTTCAGAGATACTGCGTCAAGAGATTCCCAGGCAAAAGTTGACCAAGGCTGTCAAGGTTACAGTTTTTTAGATGCATGTACTTCCCCAACCTGTTCTGAATCAGATCTTCCATTTTTTTCCAGTTCACAGATCAAAAACAATTTTTTTTTTCCTTTTCCTCCATTTCAAGCACATTGCTTTTGTCTCTTGTGCAAATTTTATTCCAGGGCTCCACTGTCCATGCCCGTGACCGATGACTTAATCAGCACTTCTCTTGCTAGCTCCAAAGAGTTTCCTTAGTTTATGATGTTCTCACTAAATGGAACCCTAAAGATGACGCAGTGGGCAATTAGGAGTAACGATGATGACGGTGATGAAGATGGTGATGATGATGAAGCTTTCCTGCTATGACAAAGTTTTGAATCAGACTTTGGTCCAAAGTATTTAGCACTTTAAGTATGCTAGTATTAGTCTATTTTGTCTGTTTAGAGCTTCAACATGAAAAAACAAGCAGTCAAAGCATTTCCCTAAGCGGTAATAATTGGATAAGAGGATTTGGAGTTTCTTCTGGTTGTGGAAAGAAAAGAGAACATTAGTTTGGAAGTTGCCAAACAGCTACACAAAGTTCTTGCTGCTTCATATTTGCTGTGCACACCATTTGGTAAACATTTTCTGATAGCTCAAATCTTCCCTCTGAAGGACCCCTAGGAACCTTGACTGCAGTTTTCATTCCACGAGCATTGTTTGAGTGCCCACAAATGTTATAGTGTCGGGAGACACAAACATTTGTGAGACAAAGTCTTTTTCTCCACGGAGCACTTTCAATCTGCGTGGGTAATAATGTATGAGTCTAAGGGTAGAAGATATCTATTACAAAAACGTGCTTCTTCCCTCAACCAAATTTCATCTAACAAAATGAAAATGTAAGTGGCAAAAGGCAAGATCTCTGGTTTTCAATGGCTAGTAAAAAAGCAAAAATGCTTTTAGGTTTAACAGCTAAAAAGGTAGAAAAACATTGGGTTGCCAGATACAGCTGAATTTGAATTTCACATAAAGTGGATATTTTTAAAATTTTCACTTGATAAATCTGGAAACCCGAATAAAGTAAGAATGTATATTAATTCCCGTTTATGGTAAATATTACTGTGGGTTTTTTTTTTTTTTCAAGAAGGAATGACATAGCGGCAAAGGAATGTGGCTTGAAATCAGACGGATGTGGACAGAAGTTTGACTTTCTAAGTTTGGAGCTAGGGGGCAGTGGGAAAGTAATTTGTCTCTGAAACTCAGTTTTCTTATAGAAATGGTAATAATTGTGATCAAAGGCTACTGAATGGCTCATTAATATTATAGAAAAATGACTAGCATAGAGACTGTATTATTTATACTTGCCAATAATAGTAATAATAATCACAATTACAACATTTATCCCACATTACATAGTAAGGACTCTACACATATTATCCCACTGCATCCTCTCTTCAACTTCTTGAAGTAGATAAAGAATTATGCTTTGTTTTGAAGATGAGACAGCTTAAGCACAGAAAGTCACACAGCCAATATATGTTCAAAATAGGATTTGAACCCATACTTAAATATGACGCCATAATGTCTCCCCTTATGTATTATTTAGAAACAATGATTTTAGGCAGACTAGCATGACGTATGGCAATACAATTCTTTGGTGGCTATTGAAGTTCAAAGATACTCAAAAGAACTGTAGTATGGGAGGCAGAAGCGTAAGTATGGGTCTGTTTCCTATCAAGGGCCAGAAGAACTAACGTGAGAGAGTTTTTGGCTTTTTTAGTTAATCTTTGGATGGAGGTGTCTTTGCCACTGCTACTGCTGATAATAACAAGAATAGTAATAATAATAGCAGCTAACGTATATTGATCATTTACTATGGGGCCAGACCATGGCAAATAAACATAGTCTAAACATTGTCTAAATAAGTCTAAATAAAATAAACATAGTCTAAGCATTGTACGTGATTAATCTATTTAATCTTCACAAGATTTACAGATAAGGAAACCAAGGCTCAGATAATTTAAATCACATAGTGAAATTCACCTCCCTCTTTTACTTCAACAGTGAGCCTGTTTTGACACCTCATTCCAGCCATACTTAACCATAAAAAGAAGTGAGGTGCCTGAGTGGCACAGTTGGTTAAGCATCCAACTCTTGATTTCAGCTTAGGTCATGATCTCAGGGTGGTGAGACTGAGCCTCGGAATCCACACTGGGTATGGAATCTGCTTAAGATTCTCCCTCTCTCCCCTTCTCCTTCTGCCCCTTCCCTGTCCTGTGTGTGTGTGTGTGTGTGTGCTCTCTCTCAAAAAAAAAAAAAAAAATGTAATTCTTCTTATAATGTGAATTAAAAACTCTTTGTATGCTCCCAACACTCAACATGGGAATGGTTGTTCTGGTCATCTATTGCTATATAATAATCCTTTCCAAAACTTAGTTCCTTCAAATAGCGATGTATTATTTTTATCTTCCTGAGTGTTGACAGACACAGTGGTGGGTTGTTTATTAGGGTCACTCATGTTTGCAGTCAGATGACCTGTGGCTGGGGTCAAGAAGCTTCCTCACTCATGTCTATCACCAGGGCTAGTAGGTTATCTCTCTCCATGTGGCCTCTGCCTGTGGCCTCTCCCCACCTCTAGCCTGGGCTTCCTCATACCATGGTAGACTCAGGGGCGTTGAACTTCTCACAAGGTGACTGACTCACCCCAGGACAAGCCTTTCAAGAAAGAGGAAGTAAGAGCCCCCAATCTTTTAAGTTCTGACTCAAAGAATAATGAAGCAACCTTAATTCAGTTTGATCAATCATTCTAATAGGTCAAAATAGTTGCAAAACCAATCTGGATTCAAAAGGAAGGGATCTAGATCCTAGCTCTCAATTGGAAAGGGTCAAAAAATGTGTAACCATCTTGAATCTACCACACTGGCATTCCTCAGTAAGTGTTGGATGGCTGGGTGGATTGATGGATAGATAAATGAAAAAGATGTAGGCCAAAGAAACCAGATGAACGAGAGGAAATGATGGGGAAAGATTAGAAATGAAAATATTTATGAAGAATATTACTATATATAAAGTTTAAAATTTCCTGGGATTGTGCACCATAGTCTAGACATTAAGATAAAAAATATACAAGTAAAATACGCAATATATAGGTATATTAATCATTTGAAATGAAACAGGCTCTTATTTTCCGTAACACAAAATTGCAAATAATATAGCGGTTTTACAATTTCATTTGTTTGTTTCCCTAAATGATGAAAGTGATTCTAATCTTCAGTTTCCATCTTTTTTGGAAGACTTCTACATAGTAGGTAGAAGAATTCAATTATTGTATCCTCATGGCCATCATAACCAGAGCAAACTTCCTTTACTTCTTCTATCTTCATCAAGGCTTCTGTCTCAAACTCTCATCTGTCCCCATCTCAGAGAAATTGCTTTTTAAACTCACACAAATTATTTCAACTTTCTCACTGCTCTCTGGAGAGAAGTAGAGGGAAATATGGGACATGAACAGGGACATAATGAGAGAGTAAAAACCACCAGGACTTTAAATGTTAAAATCAACAAAATATGCAAAATGCCTTGAGGCAATGTAATATCACTGTCTCACAGAAGGCAGAAAATTACTAGGAGAAATTTAAATGATGTGCTGGAGAATGTCAACTGCATTCAGAATGGAGCTTTGGATTTTTATAGGAATTGAATACACATTTCAATCATTAAAATGAAACACTCTGAAATTGTTTCAGATTGAACTTTACCTAGGCCGAGAAAGAAATTACAATTAAATGTATCATGCTAAGTTTTGAATTTATGAAATCAGACATGGGGTTTTCTGGGGGTGGGTGGGAAATGTGATGTTTGTGCCTAAAACTCTTTCCATTTCTAGGGCCTCAAGGTTAGGGATCAAAATTATACCTCCATAGCCACTTTGTTAAAACCCTATGGGCACTGGGTGTGGTGCCTGAACAATTAATCTTGTAACACAGAAAAAATAAAATAAATGTATTTGGGGAGGAAAAACCCTATGGGGAAAGATGTGAATTTGACCCCTAGAGGGTAAGTTATAATCAGAATCAAAGGCGTATTAAATCCTTTTTATAGTGATCTGTTTTTAGGTATGTCTTCTTAATATTTCCGGACCACTCTGCTTCACTGCACCTTTTCTGTTGGGATTATGAGCTTGGCTTGATCATCACATTCTGCTTTTCTATTTCCAATCTCAGTACATTTCTGTTTTGTTGTTTTTGCTTCCCCTCAGATAAAGGTATCTGGGCTTCCAAACTAAATCCAATTCCTCATTGTCCCTTTAATCGATGATGTGAGTGAGACATCGTCGAACTTGGACAATAACTAGTTGAGTGACCCAGTTAACAAGAGGGACCCAGACCCTTTCTGGGGCATCTCCTAAGACATTCACTCATGAACTGCGCCTCTCTATGGCTCTGCTCAGAGATACACAAAATCTCAGACAAACAAGGAGCTACCAGGTGGATCACTTTCAAAGGCCTCTTTTAATTTTCAGTTTTCGCAAATACTTTTTTTTTTTTAATGTTGCAGAGGCTTCCTGGCTATTCATTTCTATTTTACCTTAGTCGACAAAGCCACACCCACAGATTTCTTCAGGATAAGCCCCTTTCCACCTTGGATTTACCTGGGAGGCTGGTGAGGGACAATGCTCTTAAGACTCTCAGGAATCACTTTGTCTAACTGAAGGTCATTACCTTAAGGTCTTCTGAGGTACTTCTGTCTATCTGAAAGGTGCCAGGAGGCACACTGCCTTATGTCTTTCTGATAATCCTACAGTCACATTTTGGATTTGATCTTTGACCAGAGACCCTTTCTTATTTCATGAAGCTTTTGCTAGCCAAAAAGCCTATTTGGGGGATCTTTTCTAAATCCAACTCAAAATTTGCAGAATTTGTTTTTTAGTTTATCTCTTCTCTCATTTTTTGACAGGCAGCTTGAAGAAACCAAGCATCACTCTCATCATTCTGCCTGGAAATTTCCTTAGCCAGATCATCAAGTTCATTAAGTACATCTGCTATTTTCCATGTTACCTCAGATGACAGCTTTGCTCAACTTTCTGTCACTACGTGGAAGGATCTTCTTTCCTTACCCTTCTAATAATACGTTCCTTACTCTTCATGATTCTACAGATAACCTTCTTGAGATCTTTTAAGATTCTGCTGAACTTTTCTACAGGTCTTTAAGGTTAACAATATCGTCAAGGCTCTTCTGATGTCTGCTTAGTCTTAAACCCAATGTCACGTATTTTGGGGTTTTACTATGGCACCCATCTTCAGGTACCAAATTCTGTTCCAATTTTCTATTTGTTGTATAACAATTTACGGATCCAAATTGACAACAGTAATTTTATTACCTCTTGCAGTTTGGTGAGTCTGGGATTTGGGAAGGGCTTGACGGTATAGTATTGTCTCAGAGCCTCATGGAGTTGTGGTCAGAGTGACTGAAGCTAGAACAGCTGAGGGCTACCTCTCTGTCTTCCTGCAGTATTTGAGCTTTTCCATTGGTCTCTCTGGGTCCATTAGTTTGGGCTTCCTTATAGCATAGCGGCCCCAGGGTACTTGGACTGCCTATGTGGTAGTTGAGGGAGCCAACCTGAGAGTTTGAGCAAGCAAGAAAGAAGATGAATTGCCTTTAATCATCTATCCTCAAAATTTACACAGCGTGGTATCTACCACACTCAGTTGGTTTCAAGAGAGTCATAAGCCCACACAGATACAAGGAGGGAAATGTATTCATCTTTTGAAGGAGAAGGGAAAGGGTATAAAGACATAGTTGTATTTTGTATACCTATGATTAACACAAAAAGATTTTGCCTTTGGCATGCAAAGACGGATATGATGGACCTATTGGAAACCGATATGTGGACCCTATTAGCCAGGGTCCTCTGAGATAAAAGCCCCTCTGCTACCTAGGAATAAAGTTAGAGACAATTACTTCTTTTGTGTATGGTAAAATATGCACAATGTAACATTTACCATTTTTAAATCATGTTTAAGTGAGCAAATCACAATGTTGCGCATTAGCTATAATCACAATGTTGTGTAACCATCACCACTCTTCAACAGAGAGGGTGGCTTTTGGGGAAAGACCAGGTTCAGGAAGATCAGAACTAATTTCAATGATAAGAAAGAAACCATGGCTTCGAAAGACCTATGCTAAGATAGGAAGGAGATTTGAGGTTGGTGACCTGGGCTAAGCAAAAAGATTGAGGAGGGCTTAATTGGTTACTTACACATTCCTGAGAACCCGGTAATGTTCCCATTACTGAGAACACCACCATGGCAGGGGCTGGATTTTAGAGAAGCTTATAAGTAGTCACAAAAATAAAGTAAATATGACCGTATTTTACTCTAATTTTGTATAACTTACCCTACTGGTTAGTTAGAGTTAAAGATGAGCATCCTAAGCTTTAAAAACTAGAGAAAGTTGACTTTGAATTTAACTTTCAGTTTAATATATTTTTAGCAATTATGTTCACTGGGAATGGGGGGGGGGGTGTGGGTTATTTCATTTCTGACTCCCAGAACTCAGACATTAGAACAGATAAGGAAAGTGACAAACCTGTTTTCATTCTAGTATTATTATAACTCTTTGCTGTCAGGAAAGCCAGGCTGTTTTGCTTCCCTTCTGTAGGAAATTGTCAGTTGATAGGCAAAACTTCAAGAATAATTAAAGAAATAGAGTATGTGTACTCTCTTGGGAAAATCAATCTTTTGCAAATGTATTTAAATGAATTCAGTATCCTTTCCTTTTAATAGTGCTTATCTGGGTGAAAACATTTATTTTAGATTTTATTATGGCACCCAGAAAACTATGATGCCTCTTTAAAAATGAATTATAGTGTAAAAGTCACAGAGGAAGCTGATTGAAAAGAAAAAATCTCAGGAACATTCCCTGCATATCTCCCGCTGTCTTATGTGCACTTAAAGTATGCCAAATAAATCTCAAAACGCTTCCTGTTACCTGAGACCATCCTGAAGTGTCTCAATAAATGTTTAATGCATTCCTATCTCTTATTCGACATGCCAGGAGGAAAGAGATTTGTTTCTGGCAGAGGTTGGCTTTGGCAAATGGCACAGGTTAATTTAGTAGGTGCTGTTGCATCTGTGTAAATTGGGGAGGTGCGACAGCTGCCCAGAAATACTGGCCATTGTCTTTGGGAAACCAGACTTTGACTCCTACATTCGGTTGCAAATGAATGCCAGTTCATCTTTTCCCCCTCACTTCCTCCTCCACAAAGACACTAAAAGATTGTTTTTATCAATGTAGATATCTTGCTCTGAGAATGCTCAGGGCCATGGTTCTTGTTTAGAACTGGAGATGGGATGGCAAAGCTGTCTGGAGGACTGACTTGGGAAGGGTGATACTAACAGCTCTAGTACCATCAAAAGGTTCACCTTGTGCTCGTGCACTACTGGATGTCATGCGTGTGCAATATATCACTTTACTTTCACAATACTCCATGGATAATATGATTACTATCTTGCTTTAAAGACAAGAAAGCCAAGACGTGGAGAGTTTAAATGACTTGCTTACAGTCTGCTTAATGAGGCACCTGAAGGGACCACGTGACATCTTAGTCAATGACTCCATCTACTACACTATTTTGGAAAAGCAGCAGAGAGGTGGAAGGAGGGGCATATAGGGGCCTTCATGCAACTATTCATTCAAACTCAGCCAATACCTGTTCACTTGGTGTGATTTACTGGTCAGTGAAACATGGAAGGAGTTAGATTTGCATGGCTGATTTTAGTTGCTCTCAAGGTTGAGAGTTCAGTGTGGTAGAATTGCTCAAAACCAGAAGTCAGAAGAATGGAATTGCAGTTCTACCTCTATAACAAACTAGCTGAGTGAACGTGGGAGGGTTACTTAGACTCTTTTATGACATGCAGAGAAAATAAAAACGAAAGATGGGGAGAGAACACTTTAAGTTCCAGATGGCTTTTCGATTTGTGGTTCTGGTTTTCACCTGATCCCCAGCTGCAAGCCTGTCTTTAAACAATTCTGAAACCTTGTAATAATTTTACTCTTCAGATTAATCTAACTGGAATTGGTGGCTGTTACTTTCAGCTAACACAGCAGGAAATATCAAGTCTGGTCCAATCTGGGTTTAACCACATCAAGATTTAAGAGCTCCACCCCCTTTGCAGACACACCAGGTTCACAAATGGAGCATTCTGAAGACTCAAAGTTTATATTTACATTGACAGGGTTTATATTTACATTGGTCTTCTTTGCTGCTGGTGGGGGTGAAGGGCCCTTCATGGCTCCCTTCTTTCCTGCAGAACACTGGAAGACTTAGGCTACTCCGATGCCCTTACACAGATAATGATCCTTAACATCAGTATCTGATCAAACATACAGCTTTTTG
>CM052802.1:31642095-31725373 GCA_028533885.1 Nasua narica
GGACCATGGTGCAGCTGCGGGGCGCCCTAGGTTTTACCACTTGTCTTGGGGCGGCGTGTGCCCGCCCGGGGAGAGGGCGCGGTTTCCGAGCTGGTTTTGCTTTTTCCGGGAGAGCTGGGAGGCCTCCCGCTTGCCCTCAGTCGAAGCCGGAGGAAGTGGCCGGCGACCTGCAGAGCCACATCGACCTGCAGAGCCACGTCGACCTGCAGAGCCACGTCGACCTGCAGAGCCACGTCGACCTGCAGAGCCACATCGTCGCGAGGCCAACAGGGCCCAGGGAGAGGTAGGTGTAGGAGCCCCGCAGATGCGCGTTGTGGTTGGAATAATTCCCATGAATCGGGGGCTCGTGGTTGATGGCAATGAGGAGCTAAGCGCACAAAAACAAAACAAAACCAAGAAAACCAAAAAACCAGTGTTGGCTGGTCCTGGAGGCGGGGTATGGCAGCGACGAGGGGTCTGAAGGTTGCGACTGGAAAAGAGGTTGGAGAATGGTCCGAGGCTGCAAGAAGGGGTGACCTCGGGTTTGTTCCCCGATCCCCCCCCACACTGTTGTAGCAAGAGATGGATCCTAGGGAACCCCCCCCACCCCCACCGCAGGGCTACACCGGGAACCATGTTGGAGAATTTTTAGCCATTATCTTTTGAAATACTGCTTCTCCCTCTGTGCCCTCTCTCCTTTCATGTGAGGATGCAAGGTCCACATAAGACCTTTTCACTATGGCTAAAATGTCTCTTCTATTCTTAATGTTGAATTCTTTTTATCTCTCTTTAATAGAGAATATTTTCTTCTTTCCTTGGTTCACTAAACAACCTTCTCTTACTGTATGTCCAATCTGCAGTTAAATCCAACTATTGAATTCGTAATTTCAGTTGTTATTTTTCAACACTAGAATTTCGTTTGATACTTTTAACAGATGGCCCTTCTCTACTGAAGTTCTTCTTGTCTTCTAGTTTTCAACATGTTAATCGAAATTATTTTAAATTGCATGCTTCGTAACTCCCGTATCTGAGCTTTTTAAATTATTAAACCTGAGACATTGTGTTTAAAATATTATAGAAGTTCTAGCTGCTTTTCCCCAGTGGCAGGGTTGATCTTTGCTTTTGTCCCATAGCTCAGATGGAGTAGGTCACCTTAATCCAATCAGGGGTTGAGCTAACTTTGATCTGGGCTTCAATATTTGTAAGGCTTATTTATAGTCAACCCTTTCTTTCAGGGAGTAGCCTTCAGAGGCCCAGCCCAAAAACACGGGGTATTTACCAGAGCTCCTTCCTCCCCTTTAGCAGGATGTGTTTTCCCACCAATGAGACCCGCCAGAAAGTGAGGCTTGGTTTTGTCAGCTTTTTACAGATCACTTTCTAACCGGTATCATACAATCAACTTTATACTGGTTTTGAATGGGCAAAACCCTGAAGGGAAAAGATGGTGCTGAACAACTCATTTCTCTTGTTTCCCTGGATGCCTTGCTAGCTCCAAATTCCAATTTTTATCTCCTCAGCTATGTGAAACTGCTAAAAATTCAGCTCGGCTTTCATCCCCTTTAACCACCACATACGCTCTGCTTCTCAGCTTCTCTTTTGATGCCAATTATTAATCCACAAATGCCTTGAGGGGAAAAGATGGGTGGAAGGTTGGGTTCCCCTCATTGTGTTTCCCTGCTTTTTTGGTCTTGGCTTCTCAAGTCCCCACTGCTCTGATAGCTCTCCTATTCCTTAAAACCAGAGTGTCAAAAAACCATTTCACTATTATGGTTGCCTTTGGTTGGAGAGTTGGTCAGATACAAGCTCATAGCCAGAAGCAGAAGTCCTTGAATATTTTTTATTTGCATATCACTTAATAAGTGTTCTTTATGCATCCAGGACATCAATTCTTAATTCGAAGTGTGTGTTTTTTTTATTTTCTATTTTGTTAAAACTCCTTTTTGATATATAAACATATTTCCTATGTCTGTCATCAAATCTGTTAGTCTTTTCCTTCCATTAATGCTTTAAAAAAGGGGTGCCTGGGTGGCTTGGTGGGTTAAAGCTTCTGCTCAGGTCATGATCTCAGGGTCCTGGGATGGAGCCCCAGTATCCAGCTCTCTGCTCGGCAGGGAGCCTGCCTTCCCCCTCTCTCTGCCTGCCTCTCTGCCTACTTGTGATCTCTGTCTCTCTCTCTCTCTCTGTCAAATAAACAAATAAAATCTTAAAAAATGCTTTAAAAAATTCTTCCCTTCAGACATTTTTCTATTTTTTCCTTTGTTTTCTTTTTATTTACGTTTAATTTTTAAATTTATCTAAATTTGATTTTGGTGCATAGAATGTTAGGGAATTAACTTATTTAAAAATATTTAACAACTATTTGTTGAATAAAACATTTTTCTCTACTGCTTTGGAGTTTCACCTTTGTCATATAGGAAATCATTGTTTTCTGGTTTGTTTCTGAGCTCTCATTAATCTGACCGTTACTTTACTTGCAATTTACTGTTTCAGTTGTTCAACTTTAGTCATCCATTTTACTATCTGGTGATTCAAGTCCCTTCTCAAAACTTTTATTTGTCAGTTTTGTCTTGGCTGTTCATATCAGGACTTCCTTGCCTACAGTGTCAGAAGTGATTTCGATCTAGACTAAAGAAGTAACCGTGGGGATATAGAGCAAGAACAGAATGAGTGACAGTGAGTATAGGGCTTAAGGGATTTGGAAGTCAAAAATGACCTCTCCCATGATGTAGCCTTCTGGCTTGCGAAACTGGCAGAATGGTAGTGTCATTAACTAAGATTGGTATTATAGGAGAATCAGATAATCACAGAAACCAAGGGTTATCTGTTGAAAGAACAGAAGCAGGGATAGCATAGATAACTAAGATATTGGTAATGTTTCAAAAAGGCTTTATTGGGTAGTAGGATGGAAAGTTAATTTGGGAAAATTAAAAAACAAAAATAAAAACAAAAAAAGCAAGTAAAATCTAGCTTGGAGGTATGAAATGAAATTGGTTGTGGCACTAGTTCTAAAAGATGTATGATTTTTAAGAGCAGTCCACAGCAGCCTTTTTTTATATGATTTGCAATGTGAGATATGCCATTAGGCTGTAAACTATATTTGTAGCCAATTGAAGAGCCTGAGCTTGGGTGTGCAGGAGGCAGACTGAGCAAGTTTGGGAGATTTTCAGGACAAAATAGTTGCAAGTGAGGAAGTAGAAGCTACTAGTGAAAACTATGAACAGGACCCCATAAATTCTAGTTTTGTAAAAAAAGAAATGAAGCCAAGCAGATTATTGCAAATGTCAAGTATGATTATAAGAGCTGAAAGAGTTTTGTAAGTTCTGTGTCAAACTAAGGCTGTGTTTTTATTGCTTGGTTATTTATGTGAAGGGTATGGTAGAGCTGGGGTGAGCCCTGACCCCCTCTGTCTAGCTATACTCTCTGCAGCCTGAAGCTGCAACAGTTTCCCAACAGAGAGCCAGGAGTCCCCAATTTATAAGGAGAATGTGCAGCTTCTTAATATCTTTCACCTGTATCTATACTTAGTCTTCCTTTAGTCATCTTTTTTTAAAAAAATATTTTATTTATTTATTTGACAAAGAGGGAGAGATCACAAGTAGGCAGAGGCAGGCAGAGGGGGTGGGGGAAAGCAGGCTCCCTGCTGAGCAGAGAGCCCGATGTTGGGCTCGATCCCAGGACCCTGAGATCATGACCTGAGCCGAAGGCAGAGGCTTAACCCACTGAGCCACCCAGGTGCTTTTATTCGTCCTTAAAGAGACCTAGAAAACATCAACTTGAGAGATGTCTGAGTGGCTCAGTGGGTTAAGTGTCTGCTTCAGCTAAGGTCATGATCCCAGGGTCCTGTGATCTAGTCTCCTATGGGGGCTCCTTGCTCCACGGGAAGCCTGCAGCTCCCCTGCTTGTGCTCTCTCCCTCTCTGACAAATAAATAAATAAAAAAAAAAAGAAAGAAAAAGAAAATATCAACTTGAGTTGTATTCACTAGGTCTAAAACATTGTTTCAGCTAAATACAAAGAATAGAGAGGGTGAAATTTTTAAGGGATCTGTTTCAATGAGGGTTCTCTTGCTTCTTTGACTTTGGGCATTTCCCTCTCCCTAATATTTGGACCGCAGAATCAGAAATGCAGAATTTTAGCCTGGGAAGAAATTGCTTGATTCATTTGACTCCTACTTTTTTTTTGTCCTTTAATAATTGAGCCAAATGAGGAACAGAGAAGATAAGGCTGAAGTCACCTATACATCAAAAGCAGAGTTAAACCCAGGAAACCCAGTTTCCTTACAACAGATTTAGATACTTTCACTATACTGTAGTGATTAGAAAATTCATGTTAACTTACTGGATTAACTTACTGTATCACTCTGCATATTGTGCACCTCCCCCACTCTCCTTTAAGATTCAGCAAAATTTTTAATGTGGAAGAATAAAAAGTGGTTTCGATCCTCTCTCTTCGGAGTATCAGATTTCTTAAAAGAGCTGACACAAAGCACTTTTGTAACCAAATTTAATGTGAAAGCATTGAGAGTATGCAAATAAGGCACAAAGCCAAACTTTGGAAATGAGCTAAACACATAAAGAATTAACATGGTGCCATTTTTAAGATTAGACTCTAGTCCCGTATTCCTGTTCTTTACTGGTTCAAAAAGCCACATGCAGCCCTAACTCCCAAACACTCTTGCCATTGTTGTAGTTGTGCACCTGGACTGGCAATAGACTGAGTGAGCTACTTTACTTACTAACTCTTGGTTTTTTTTTTTTTTTTTTGGCATTGTCTGTTCAGACATGCACACCGCCTCCCCCCCATCCTGTTCTGCTTCAGTGTCAGAAGGAAGTGAAGCCACAATGAGAACAAAAAGAGCTGTCACACCTTTTGTCCCCTGCCGCCTCCTTCCCTCCTCACAGTCCTCCCCACACAGAGCTACTCCACCCTAGTGGGACTCTGGTGTGATATCCTCATCTACTTAAAGGAGGAATGATCAGCAGGGACATCAGCTGCAAACAAGTGACAGCCAGAAGGCAGGGGCTTCTGTAAGTGCCCGGACTGCGCCAGACCCAAGCCACAGCAATGGCATTGTCGCTGGAAGAATTTGTTCACTCCCTTGACCTCAGGACCCTTCCCAGGGTCCTAGAAGTCCAGTCAGGCATCTATTTTGAAGGTAAGCACCCTCCTATCCCTTGGTTGGCTAGAAAGTCCTAATAAGGTATGCACTCTTGGGAATTGGAGGGGCACATTTTAATAGAAAATATATGAGTTCTGTTGAAAGAAAGGTAATCACAAAAGAGAGAAAGTAATTAACGGACAGATGGTTACAATCCCAGAGTGCTAGAGAGAAGAAACTAGATAGGACTCTGGGGTAGGTAGGGAAAAGGAATTGAGTGAAGCTTTTTGAGCTTTTCTGTAGGCCTTCAAACAGTACAACATGAATGGTGAATTATTTCTGTCTCTTCTTTGAAATGGGTTATACTCTAGGAGTGAAAAGTTACTATCCATGTTTATGTTTCTAGAATATGCAAAAAAAATTTAGTGGTTTTTTTTTTTAAATTAAAACAACTATTAAAGCACAGTGTTTAGAAAGAAAAACTAACCAAACTCTTAACCACTTTGCAATGTTGCTTATGCCAGTGTTTCTCTCACTTTTTCTGTAGTGGCCTAACTCCTCTAATTCCTTAAATAATGACATTCTGGTTTGAAGACATAGAAATTAGTATCTAATTTTTTTAAGGTGATTTTTAAGAATCTATGTTGAAAAGTCAGAGTTCAACTAAGATTCTTGAATAATAAGTTAGTGTGTTTTGAGGTGACTTACTACGTCAATTTGGTAAAAGAATGTTAAAGCCTACAAAATATACCCTAGAATCTTTAAGGAGTGAGTTTGAATAAATGCAAGACAAAGAGTGTTTTCTATGAAAATATATATCTCTAGTCACAAGAGTGATTGATAGACTTAGATCCAGAACTACTAGGAAATTAAATTAAATAACTGTTGGTAGGCAAATCTTTCCCATTCATAGACAAAAGAGTGTTTGAGATATTATATTATGACATAAAGATTGACAAATGTCAGATCTAGTTCGTATACACATACACACACTCACCTGCTGTCATCATCAGCTTAAGATAGGGTTTTGTTTAATTCATTTTAAATTGATTATGTGGAATCAGACCGTATTATGAAATGTATCTTTGTTCCTAAGCCAGCCATTTGTGTTTCATGGTTTGTGCTTTTGAAGCTTTGCATAAAAAGTTACAAAGATATTTTTCTTTATTATTGTATATCAACTTTATAGTTTTATATTTCTCATTTAGTTTTTAATCCACTTGGAAGACACTTTGTGGTGCAGTGTAGAGAGATCCAATTTTAGATTTTTCCATATAATAAACCTAATTTCCCAGTACCATTTACTAAGCTAGTCATCTTTCCCAATTGATTTGTGTTGCTACTTTAAATCATATTATGTGCTCACATCTGGATTAGTCTGTCTCTGGAATATTTCTCCTGTTCCACTGCTCTGTTTTTTCAGTTGTGCCCAAATCACCCTATGTATGTAACAATGGTTCCAGGCTAAGTGTTAAAATATATTTTGTGTATAGACCAGACCCTTGTTTTTACTCCTTTTTGCTAAGTTGACTTAGCTGTTCATAGACATTTAATATGTTTTCAAAGAAATTAATTTGTTACCTGAGAAATTCTACTAGAATTTTCATCAGATAGTATTGAGTTTATAGATTAACTTGAGAAAAATTAACATTTTTATGTTGTCTTACAAAAGAAGATAGCTTATCTCTCCATATGTTCTGACCATTTTCATTCACTACTGTGTTATACTTCAATGAAAAGAATGTACAGTTTGATGAGTTTTCACAAAGTAAACACATTTATATAACCAACACTCAAGTCAAGAAGTAGAAAATTGCAAATATTCTAAAATCTTAGAATATTTGTGCCCTTTTGCAATCATTATCTACCATCTTCCCCAAAGGTAACCATTATCCTGACTTTTGTCCATTTATGAACTTCACATAAATGAAAAATTATAGTATGTATTCTTTTTTGGTTGGCACATAGGTTCAACATTATCTTTGTAAAATCAGTCCATAATCTTCTATATAGCTTATTCATTTCAGTGTATATAATATTCTCTTAGTTAACTATACCACATTTTATTTATCCATTCTATTGCATTTGGATTATTTCCAGTTTGGAGCTGTTACCAGTGACATTGTCATGAACATTCTTGTACAAGTGTGTTCACATGTCTGTGCATTTACTTGGGTATATAAATAAGTGGAATTGCCATGTCATATGGTTTGTGTATGTTCAGCCTTCATAGATAACGTAAAACAAGTTTTCAAAGTAGTTATACTAACTTGCATTCCCACTAGCGGTGTATGTTTGGGAGTCCCAATTAATCCACGTCTTTTGCAGTACACTTGATGTTATCAGTCTTTGTGACTGCAGTTATTCTGGTTAGAGTATAATGGTAGCTCATGGTTTGAGTTTGCATCTCCCTGGTGACTAATGAGATTGGTTACCAGTTCATATGTTTATTGGCCTTTTGGAAATACTATTTTATTTTTTTAATGATTTTATTTTTATGTAATCTCCATTCCCAGCGTGGGGCTCAAACTCACAAATCTGAGATTAAGAGTTGCATATTCCTCTGACTGAGCCAGGAGCCCCCAGAAATGCTATTTTACGAAGATACTTTTTATGTTTCTTGCTCATTTATTTATTGGATTTTATAACTTCTTTAGAGATTTTATTTATTATTTATTTGACAGAGAGAGAGAGAGAGAGATCACAAGTAGGCAGAGAGGCAGGCAGAGAGAGAGGGGGAAGCAGGTGCCCTACTGAGCAGAGAGCCCGATGTGGGGCCTCGATCCCAGGGCCCTGAGATCATGACCTGAGCTGAAGGCAGAGGCTTTAACCCACTGAGCCACCCAGGCGCCCTGGATTTTATAACTTATTATTGATTATACACAGACACACACACACACACACACACACACTTACTTATGTATATATGTATATTTATAATGGGTCCTGACCTTTTGTCAGTTACTTGTGTTGCAAAATCCTATCTTAGTCTGTAGATTGACATTTTATTATTTAAATGTTTAAAATATTTTCTCATAGCATCTATTCCATTTGTTTACTCCCTTCTTTAGATCTGTAGTCTACTAGAATTGATTTTTTTTCTGTATATGATTTGAGGTTGAGATCAATGTTAATTTTTTATTCTATAAAGCCAATTGGTGCAGTGACTTTGATTAAAAAACTGCCTTTTTCCTACTGCCTTACTGTGCTATATTAGTCATAAGCAATATCCATACATGCGTGGGTCTCTTTCCATAGCTACCTTTCTGTCCCTTTCGGCTAATTGCTATTCTTACATTAATTTCACCCTATCTTAATTAATGTAGGTTTGGAATAATACATAATTTATATTATATTATATTATATATGATAATATGCTGCAAAAGCTGTGTTTTTCAAACTTGGATACACATGAAACACCTGGAAAATATGAAAAATATCAATCCTAGATCTCTCCTTAAAGATAAGGATTTAATTATGTAAGAGATACAGTATCACCATCAGGTTTTGGAAAATACCCCTAATGATTATAACGTGCAGCCAAATTTGAGAATTATACTATGGAATAAGTTCTTCCAATTTATTATTCTCCTTCAAGTTAAGCAGTTTGAATTTTCATATACATTTTAGAATTAACTTACCAACTTTCACAAAAGTCTTCTTGGCATTTTGCTTAGCAATGCCTTGGTTTAGAGAGAGTTGGCATCATTTTAAATTAAGTCTTCTGACCCATAAACCTGGTATAGCTATCTAGTTATATAGATCTCTTTTCATTTTATAGCTTTTTTTGGTGGAGTTCTTTTACTTCCTTTTATTCTTAATTTGATTTTTTTCATTCCATTATAAATAATATCTTTTGAAACTTTAATTTTCTCTTTGTTATGTTTTTTTTAATTCTAAAAATAATACCTTTAGGTTATTTTGGATTTGTTATGTACATATTTATGTATTATATGAATATTGATGGATCTCATTTCTTCCTTCCAATTATTGTATTTTTTTTCCTTCAGTTAAGGAACTGACTAGTGCTTCTACTGTAATACTGAATAGGAGTAATGCTAAAAAACCTATCTCATTCCCAACCACAGAGACATTTCAGTAATTCATCTTGAAGTATATTTGTTTTTTTGGTTGTTTTTTTTAAAGATTTTATTTATTTATTTGAGAGACAGAGAAAGTGAGAGAGAGCATGAGAGGAGAGAAGGTTAGAGGAAGAAGCAGACTCCCCGTGGAGCTGGGAGCCAGATGTGGGACTCGATCCCGGAACTCAAGGATCATGACCTGAGGTGGAGGCAGTCGCTCAACCAATTGAGCCACCCAGGCGCCCTGAAGTGTATTTGTTTTAAATTAAATAAGTTTCAATTTTCTGATAATTTTCTGATAATTTTTTTAAATCGTGAATGTATGTGTATCACATATTCTTTCTGTGACTTTTGTGATGATTATATGTTTTTTGTATTGATTTTTTTTAATGTTGAATAAGCCTTTTCCCTGTGGAATAAAACTAATCTGGTCATATAACACTAAATTTGGTTTACTAATTTTTTCTTTTAGGATTTTTGTATCTCTTTTAGAGAATGAAATTAGCTTATAATTTTTATTTCTGGTAATATCGTAACCATGTTTTTATACTGAGTTATGTTGAAATTAATAGAATTTTTTGGATAGAGTCTTTTTCTAGTCTTCTAAAATATGCAAATTTAGTGTTACTTCTCATTTAAATATTTAGTAGACTTCCAAATGAAGCCATTCTGAGCTGGGATTTCTAATACAGTGATCTTTTAATTATGACTTCAGATTTTTAAATAGTAAGGTCTTCCTATCTACGAGCATAGTTTCTCATTAAAACAAAAACAAAACCCATCTAGATAAGGTATCAGAGTTCAATAAAATGTTTCCTAGATTAGTTCCTAGAATGCACACCTATAAACATCTATATATCTATTGCTATATTGACTGATAATCTTATTTCTTCTATTTTCTCATTAACTATCAACTGACATAGAGGAATCAAGTAACTATCAGTGGTACTGATGAACTCTCTTATTAATTCTAATAGTTTATCTTTTTTATTGCATTGGTTTTCCTAAAACAAATACATATTGATATCATTAGAAAGTATCAAGAGTTACATCTCTTTCCTACTATGTTTTATGACCTTTTCTTCCTCTTACCTTTATAGTGGAGGCCAGGGTCTCCAGTACTACATAAGCAATAATGGGAATCCTTTTCTAATTCCTAATTAAGAAGAAAATACATAAAAAAGCATTTAAGTGTGATGTTCTAAAATTGGTATGTAACCTTCACTGAATTAAGGAAGTTTTCATCTATTCCTTGCTTTCTAGGTGTTTTCATAATAAATAGATATTGAACTCAATGAATATTTTTTCTTCATTGATTAAGATAGTAATGTACTTTGGTTTCTTTAGTCTATTAATGTACATTACCTTTAAAAAATTTTTGAGTTGAGAGGCACTCTGGTGGCTCAGTCAGTTTAGTGTCTGACTCTTGGTTTCCACTTAGGTCATGAGCTCAGGGTTCTGAGATCAAGCCCTGCATGGGGCTCTGTGCTCAGCAGGGAGTCTGCTTGAAGAGTCTCTCTCTCTCTCTCTCTCTCTCTCTCTGCCCCCCTCCCGCTTATGTGCCAACTCACATGCACACGCTCTTTCTTTCTCTAAAAATTAAAATAAATCTGGGGTGCCTGGGTGGCTTAGTGAGTTAAGCATCTGTCTTTGGCTTAGGTCATGATTTCAGGGTCCTAATGTTAAGTCCTGCATCAGGCTCCCTGCTCATCAGGGTGCCTGCTTCTTCCTCCATTCTGCCTGCTTATGCATGGGCTCTCTCTCTCTCTCTCTGTCAAATAAATAAATAAATAAATAAATAAATAAATAAATAAATAAATAAAAAATCTGAAAAATAAATAAATCTTTTTTTAGAAAAAGAATTTTTGGTATGCCTGGGTGGCTCAGTTGGTTAAGCATCTTCCTTCAGCTCAGGTCATCATCCCAGGGTCCTGGGATGGAGTCCTGCATTCAGCTCCCTGCTCAGCCCAGAGCCTGCTGCTCCCTCTGCCCTTCCCCCCACTCATGCTCTTTCTCTCTTTCTGACAAATGAATAAATAAATAAATAAAATCTTTAAAAAAAGGATTTTTGAGTTGAAGAATCCTTTCGTATTATATATACATTTTCAAAATACAATTGTAGACGTTTCATATTTAAGATTTTTACATTTCATTACATTTGAAATTAGCCAGTAAATTCATCTGTTTTCAATTCAAGGCAACATTAGCTTCCTAAAATTAACTATAGATATTTTTGCTGTTTTCTCTTTTCTGGGTAATTAACTTTTGAATTTTTCCTTAAAATTTGATAGAATTCTCCTGTAAGAACTGTTGGCCGACCACAGAATTTTTTGGAGGAAAATTAGAATTTGGTTTTGTTAATACACCCTCTTCTTTCATTGATTTCTGACTTGATTTTCATTATTTTCTTTCATTTCTCTTTTTGCTCCCTTGCTTATTCTCTAATATCCTAGGTTGAATCAGTAGTCATTTTAAAGACATTTCATGGTTCTCTTGATTATATTTTAAAACTGTAATTTTTCCTCTAAATACTTCTTTAACTATTTCTTGTGAATTTTGTCAGGTAGTGTTTATTATGCAGTTCAGTTTATTCCTTTTAATCCAATGACTATTTTATTTATTTACTAATATTATGGGATTTCTTCAGCTATTTAGCTATTCTTAGCTTTTCTTTTGCTTTTAATTAATAACTTTGTTGTATGTTGTTAGAAATGTATGTTGTCTGTATTATGTTATATATTATGTTATATTATGTTATATATTATGTATTATATTATTTCTTTGAAATTGATTAAAGATTCTGTTACTCTATGGTATGAAACATATCCTACTTTGGAAGTATTTCACATGTGCTCAAGAAAGCATATGTTTTGTTGTTTGGTATAACATTCCTTCATATATACCAAGTAGCTTGAGTTTTTAATTGTTTTGTTTGGATCTTGCTCTCACTGCGTATTTTTCATCTGCTTTATCTATCATTTTTTGAAAGGATTATATAAAAGAAATCCTTTTGTCGTTCATTTATCTAGTTCATTCCTCATTTCTGTCTTTTATTTTTGAGGTTGAGTTGTTGCATGTACTTATGTTAATGAAGCTTATAGCTTACTCTATTTTTGTCATCCTTTTTCCTGTATTGTTTTTGTTAAATAATAATATTACTTCTCCAGTTTTCTTTTGGAACATCTTTTTCTAAGCATCTGCTTTCAGTATTTTGGTGTCTTGTTTTTAGTGCAGGGAAACATATTCTTTATCTTCTTTCTGCTTCTTCTCATAGTATAGAAAGTGGAACCAGGTTTTGCCCATGTTGTGGTTATGATTCCACGAGAGGAGATTTTGGGGGAAGGGAGGTTTGAGGGAACTTGAGAAAAGGTGACATGAAGTTCTGAGAAAAGGTGACTGTGAAGTTCTGGTACATGAAGTACCAGAAGTACTGGTTTGAATGCTCCCAACTTAGCCACAGTAATAATAGGCAGGATGATACTCTAATAACATGCTGCTCATATTAAATTGTCCTGTTGATATAAAGCATAAAACTGTGTTAAAAACTCTAGACTCTGCCTCTTGGCTGTTACAAATGAGAGATGATTTCACAGTCAACTTACAACATTCGACATTTGCTCTGTCCCTCTTTCAAGAAAAACAGGCTTCATCATAACCCTGAAGATTGATAAGAAGATTAATTGACCTATTATATGTAAAACATTTAGCAAAATGACTGCCGTACATATCTTACAGGAAATCTTAACTATTATTATGATTGCCATAATGTTGGTATATAATGAGGAAAACTGATCAACAATTTCTAAAAAGTAAAATAAAACTAATTTGAGTTCCACTGCTGTAACACGTACCAACATAAATTAAATATGGAGAAAAAAACATTAAAGGTTAAAACGTTAGGGGCGCCTGGGTGGCTCAGTGGGTTAAAGCCTCTTCCTTTGGCTCAGGTCATGATCTCAGGGTCCTGGTATCGAGGCCCCACATTGGGTTCTCTGCTCAGCAGGGAGCCTGCTTCCCCCTCTGTCTCTCTGCCTGCCTCTCTGCCTCCTTGTGATCTCTCTCTCTCTCTGTCAAATAAATAAATAAAATCTTAAAAAAAAAAAAAAAGTTAAAACGTTAGCAATAAAAACACTCAGAGGAGTGCCTGGGTGGCTCAGTGGGTTAAAGCCTCTGCCTTTGGCTCAGGTCATGATCTCAGGGTCCTGGGATGGAGCCCTGCATCTGTCTCTCTGCTCAGCAGGGAGCCTGCTTCCCCCCTCTCTCTCTGCCTGCCTCTCTGCCTACTTGTGATCTCTCCCTCTCTCTCTGTTAAATAAATTAATAAAATCTTAAAAAAATAATAAAAATAAAAACATTCAGAGAAACCATAGAAGAATATATTAAACTAAGGATTTTAAAAATGAAAAATTGAACTTGTGAAATAGAAAACTTCCTTATTAAAAAAATGCGTAAATGTGTATAAAAACCATTAAATAAAAATAAACAAAAATGAATAAAAATTTTAAAATGGAAAAATATGTAAAAGGCAATTCATATGCCAGAAATCATAAAATTTTTCAAATTTATTAACCACAAAATGCAAATAAGTAATAAATCATTCCTTTTTTTTTAAGATTTTAGTTATTTATTTATTAGGAAAGAGAGAGAGTGAGAGAGAGCATGAGAAAGGAGAAGGTCAGAGTGAGAAGCAGACTCCCCATGGAGCTGGGAGCCCGATGTGGGACTCGATCTCGGGACTCCGGGATCATGACCTGAGCCGAAGGCAGTTGCTCAACCAACTGAGCCACCCAGGCGCCCAGTAATAAATCATTCTTAATCACCTCTCAGATCACAGATATTAAAAAGATTCACAGAACTTGTAGGCATGAAGGTACAGAAATGAGAGGAGGCATGATCAGTGGGTATGTAAACCATTACAGACTTTCTAGGAATCAATTGAGCAATATGTGTCAATTTATAATATGTATAAACATCTGACTTCTAGAAATTAACTTAAAATATAATTATAAAAAGCAAGGATAATGATTCTACTACAGTGATCCTAACAGCATGTTTTACAGAGAAACATCAAGTGAGCCTCAGCAGGGAATAATGTATATAAATTATAATAATATTGATCAGGCATTGTTCAACAGGCTAGAATTACAGTGGGGGAAAAACACAAAGCCCCTATCCTACTGGAGCCTGTATTCCAGTCAGTGGGACAAATGACAAACAAATGAGCAATTTAAAATATTTACAAGTGCCATGAAAAACTAGTAGATAGAAAGTAAACAGGCAGACAGAAGGGATGCGTTTTTGGTAGGATGATTAAGGCAGTTATCTCTGATGGGATGAAATTTGAGCTGGGGTCAGAATAAACTGAAGACATAAGCCCTCGCACAGATCTGGAAGAACATTCCTGCAGAGGACAGAGCAAGTGCAAACCACCTAACGGCTTTCTTCATCTAATCAGGCAACTTGGAGGAAGCCAGTGAGAAAGAAGCAGAGCAACTGAAGGGAGGACGATGTGAAATGAGGCTGAGGATGTGGGTAGACACAGATTTTTGTAGGACTTGAAGGCTCTAGCTATCCGTAATCTGCTGCTGGGTGGGGAAGCCAGTGGGAGCCTGAAACAAGGTGATCAGGAAAGTCCACTCTGAACAACTGATTTAGGACCAGACGCCTCAGTGTTAGGAAGCAATTAGCCCAGAAAAGATCTAGGAGATGAGTGTTCCGGACAGAGTGAAAAGTTAGTGTAAACATCTGGAGACCAAAAAGAGCTTAATCTGGGGAAGAGAAAAATATTCCTGTCACCTCGAACACAGAGAAGAAAGCAGAAAGGAAAGTCATTAGACAAGATAGATGTTTGTACATTCGACAGAGTGGTTGTGGAGACCGGAGGAAGAGAGCTTCGGTGGGGAATGCAAAAGTTCTGTAGTGGTCATGTGACATAGAAATATCTGTTATTTATCTAAGTAGAATTTTCTTTTTTTTTTTTTTAAGATTTTGTTTATTTATTGGACAGAAAGCGAGATCACAAGTAGGCAGAGGCAGGCAGAGGGAAAGGGGAAGCAGGCTCCCTGCTGAGCAGAGAGCCCGATGCGGGGTTTGATCCCAGGACCTTGAGACCATGAAGAGGCTTAACCCACTGAGCCACCCAGGTGCTCCAAATTTCTACCAAGGAGAAATTTCAAGTAGACAACTGAAAAGCCAGTTTTGGCCAGAGAGTGAGCTCATACCTGGAATGCCCCCTTCTGTGACTTAATTGATCAGGACTTTATTTGATCATAAAGTTTATCAGTTAAAAAAAAATGAACAAATACCCTTATTATATGTTTTTCTTTATTGATATTGGTGGTCATTCTAAAACATACACAGTAATAAAAATTATAAGAATAAAGATAAAATTAACATTATGCACTATATATAACATATACTTAGAGCAGATTTTTATTACTGTTGGTGGCTATCAATCTATGTGAAATCTTCGTAAATCTGATTTTGGCAGGTTTTTTTAGATAGCAGTTGTATGTAGCTGATGACAAGTTTGGACTATGAATAGATGTGTCACTCTGCCATTTTCTTCTTGATAGGCTCTGCAGTCTTCAGTCCTCAAGTGTCTTTGTGAGCATCTTGCAAAGTTATTGTGTATTTTTTGAGTTAGTATAGTTAAACTTAGATTATAATAATTTTTAAATCAACTTGATGCATATAAAATCCATTACATGGAAGTACTGCAAGTAAATGAATGATTAGGACAATTAAAAAAAAGTTAGTTCCAGCGTAGTTAACATACAATGTTACATTAGTTTCAGGTGTATAATATAGTGATTCAGCAGTTTTATATATCACTCGGTGCCCATCGAGATAAGTGTACTCTTAATCCCTATGACCTTTTTCATGCATCCCTCCACCCACCTCCCATCTGATAACCATCAGTTTGTTCTCTAGAGTTAAGAGTCTGTTTTTGGGTTTGTGTCGCTCTCTTTTTTTCCTCCCTTTCTTCATTTTTTTTTCTTGAATTCCACATACCGTGAAATCATACGGTATTTGTCTTTCTCTGACTGCTTATTTTACTCTCTAGACCCATCCATGTTTGTTGCAAATGGCAAGACTTACCCTTGAAATCTGAATAGTATTCCATTGTATATATACCACATCTTCTGTATACCACATTCATCTATTGATGGACATTTGGGCTGCTTCCATATCTTGGTCATTGTAAATAATGCTGTCATAAATGTGGGCCTGTATATATAACCCTTTGAATTAGTGTTTTTGTATTCTTTGGGTTAACCCCCAGTAGTGCAATTACTGGATCATAGGGTAGTTCTATTTTTAATATTTTAAGGAACTTCCATACTGTTTTCCACAGTGGCCGCATCAGTTTGCATTCCCACCAACAGTGCACAAAGATTCCTTTTTCTTGATTAAGACAATTCTTTTAACTCTCATTTTTTGGAATTCCCAATCTTACTTAGTATAATGTAGACTATTTTTTTGTCACGTGACCATTTGATGTAGGAATAAACTAGTATTTTTTAATAGTAAATATTAGTAAAGTTTAAAATTAAATATTAGAGTGGTGTCTGGTTGGCTCAGAAAAGCATGCAACTCTTGATCTTGGGTTTGTGAGTTTGAACCCCTGATAGGGTGTGGAGATTATTTAAATAAATAAAACTTAAAAAAATAAAGTTAAATATTAGAAAACATTTATATTAACTACTAGTATAACTTAATTTTCTTTTTTGTTTTATGTAGAAATGAACATAAATTGAAGCCCATATTTTATTCTCTTACCTCACATCTTTAATACTCTATGGAGTATGTAGCATACTCTAGAGATCTGTGTTAGGAGTTAATGTAAATGTCATCACAAATCCCAGATTAAAGCCTGGGTAAGGTAGTTCATGAATAATTATAGTTGTAGATTACTTGACTTGTGTCACCCTATCATGTTCAGTTCCTTGAAAGAATAGTTTATCACCAAGGAACAAATTTGAAGAATAGAGAAAAAATTGTGTTCATTTATTCCAATTTTCCCTTTGGAGTACATCATAAGATTGCAATTCCTGGCTTTTGTAGCCATAGGTCTTGCATTGGCCAATGGAATGAGAGCATTTGGAGGGAGATGTTTTTATGAACCTGTTCATAATCTAACATATTTCATTGTGGTAGACTATGTCAAAATGGAATCTTTGACATTTTGGGTCCCTAAATGACTATAATTATTGCATAGCTTGCCCTCATCCACCTGTAGTGGACATGTAGTGGAATAAGAAATAAACCTTTATTGTTTAAAGGTTTGAGATTATTTGTTATATGAGCATAATCTTAGCTTTCCCAATTGATACAGGTTATATTTATTATAGCTGTACTTATTATTAATTAAAAAAAATTAGACATCAGACATACAAAGGAGAGAGTCCTGTAATGCCAGGAAAGTTACTTGGTAATAATGCTACCGCATGTTCATGGGAAAGTGAGTTCACCACTCTGAGTCAGAAAACATTATCTGTTGCTTCTTCAACTATTCTCCATATTGCTAACATTACTGTTTATCACTATTTGCTTCATGTATGTATGTAGCATGCTTCATGTATGTAATTTTGCCAAATGTAAAAATTTGTCAAAAAAGAAAGTTCATTTGCATTATGAACTGGATATTGAGACAGTTTCTTTTTCTGCTTTATAGAAATAGTGTACGCACATAACTGGCAAATTGGAAAATGCAGAAACATGAAATTATCAATAACTTCATCAAACACAGAAACACTATTACTATTTTATGTATTCTCTTCTAATTTTTATGAAATTCGGAATTAACTTAAAAAGAGAAAAATTGATGCCAAAATTCCTTTTCCCATGTTTTGTTTTCTTCCCCATAAGCTCCTTGGTTTAAGCCATCATAATTTATTGCCAGGATTATCAAAATATACACTAAATTTCAGGTCTCCCTGCTTCTACTCATTCATACCTAAAATTTATTCTCAACACAGCATCCCGAGTCACACTTTGAAATTGTGCATTGATTATGCCACTCCTGTTAGAAAGCCTCCAGTGGCTCTCCATTTTTTTTAAATAAAAACTTTACAATGAGTAATAAGGCCCTATATTTTTCCCTCCTTACTCCTATTAATTATATGAATTTCTGTTTACCAATCTCCTTCCAGCCGCGTCAGCCCCTTTACTGCTCCTCAAACTTGGGGATGTGCTCTTGACTTAAAGCTTTCCTCATACTCTTCCCTTAGCCTGGCAAGCTCTTCCACCAGCTGTCTCCTTGGCTAACTCCTTTATCTATGAGGCTTACCCTGACCACCCTATTTTATACTGCAAATTTTCCACCTTCCTTCCCTATATTCTCTATCCTTATTATGTTCTTCATTTTGTTTGTAGCAAAATACCTCTTTCTTACATACCATGTAAGATATTTGTTGTTTATTTTTCTGTCTCTTCTTACAAGATTTTTCTTGCACCTTAATTGAGGCATAATTTTCTAAACTATAAAATTCATCCATTGTAAGTGTACAATTAAATGTTTAGTAAAATTTATAGAGTTGTGCAACCACCACTGATTGTACACCATTTCTACCTCCTCAAAGAAGTCTCTTGGACTCTTCGCCAATGATGGTCACTTGCATTTCCAGCCCCAGGCAACCACTGATCTGGTTTCTGTGTATAAATTTGCCTTTCCTTCACATTTCGTATAAAATATTTAGTCTTTTGCATCTAGCTCTTTTTACTTAGCGTAATGTTTTTGAGGTCCATCCATGTTGTAGCATATATAGGTATTTTGTTTCTTTGTTATTGAGTTTAGTATAGGTACTTTGTCTTCTTGTCATTGAGTTATTTTTATATACAAAATTATTATTTTGGGGGAGTGCCTGGGTGGCTCAGTTGGTTAAGCAGCTGCCTTTGGCTCAGGTCATGATCCCAGGGTCCTGAGATCGAGCCCTGCATTGAGCTGCCTGCTCCATGGGAAGCCTGTTCTCCCTCTTGTGTTCCCTCTCTCGCTGTGTCTCTGTCAAAAAAATAAAATCTTTTTAAAAAATTATTTTTATATAAAAATTTGTATAAAAATCATTTCTGTATTCTGGGTATACAATTGCAAATATTTTCTTCTCTTCTGTGACTTATCTTCTCATTTTCTTAATGTTATCTTTTGAAACAAAAAGAGTTTAAATTTTGATGAAGTCTAATTTATCATTTTTTTTTCTTTAGGGCTCATGTTTTTATTCTCATGTTACTAAACCAAGATCACAAAAGCTTCTCCCTATGCTTTATGTTGGGGGAGTTCCCCAGATGACCGTCAGTTTTGATGATGTTTTTAGGAATAAAGAACTCAGTAAAGGTGTTATACTCAGAGTTATAGTATATTGTAGGGAAGGGATACAGATTAAAATCAGCAAAGGAAAAAGGCATAATATAGGGAAGAGTTCATGAGAAAACAGGCACAACCTGCCAGTTGTCCTTTCCTAGTGGAGATATATGGAAAGTACTTAATTATCTTAGTACTGTGTCACAACACAGAGTATTTCCAATTTAAGGAAGTTCATCTTTGCCTTCATGTCCAGGGTTTTTATTGGAGCAGTCCCATAGGCATGGAGTGTTTGTGTAACAGATCCTAGTTACTGAGTCTCCAGCCTTGCTAGAGGTCAAGTGTAACAGTGTGATCCAGGACCTATGTGAATAAAAACAGGCATTCATCATAAATCACACTGTTATCATATACTATCTAGTGTAGTCTAAGAACCCAGATGCACAGAAATACTATTTCCTGGCAAGATATTCGAAGGACTTAGATTTTATGTCTTAGAAGCCTGTCAAAGGGCTTGCCCTTTCTTTGGAATGTGCAGGGTTTGAGCATTTCAACCCATTACTGCATAGTTTTCTTTTAGTAGAGTTTTATCTCTTATCTTTACATCTAAGATCTAGTTGAGTTAGCTGGAATTTTCCAAAGCCTTAAATTCAAGTAATAAAAGAACTAATCAAATGTCTACACAGGAACAACTCAGGTTTGAAAACACTTGCTCTAATTGAGAGAAGTGACAGGGTTATTCAGATATCTGGGTGAATGACTTTCCAGGCTGAGGGAACATATTCAGCAAAGTGTTATGGCAAGGATGTATTTGCATATTTCAGAAAAAAAGTGAGAAACCAGTGAGACTGGAAGGAAGGAGAGAGTGATCAGAAATTATATCAGAGAGGAAATCATGCAGAACCCCATATAAGGGCCTTTTGGACATTCCAGTTTACTCTTGAAAGAATTGGGAATGTGGAGATACCAATCTAAATTAGGAAAACAACTAAAACAATGCTGGAATTCTCTTCACAATGAATTTAGAAACCATCACTTATTTTTTTCACTCTTTCATCAAGGACAATGCTGATGAAACCACACAGTTGCAGAAGTCAGAGCATAGTTTCACTTTAATCAGTCCATAAATATAATGCTCAAAAATGTTTCTTATAGCAAAATTTAAATACTGTGAAAATGTTTTTCCCCTTTTGGGAGATAGAAAT
Organism: Nasua narica; assembly: GCA_028533885.1. Taxonomy (NCBI): domain Eukaryota; kingdom Metazoa; phylum Chordata; class Mammalia; order Carnivora; family Procyonidae; genus Nasua; species Nasua narica. The sequence goes on from CM052802.1 coordinate 31,662,759, forward strand.
TTTAAGTACCAAATTTTGAATATATTAAATATTATATTTCTCCTTCCAAAATCATGGAAATTATTTCTTAAAATTACCTATCTATCTCCCTTCATTTCTTCCTTCTGTTCTTTCTTCCTTCTATAAATGAGTAAAGTATGGTTCTTGTCCTTAAGAACTCCATAGGTCAGTAAACGTAGATTGATTTCTTAAAATCAGTATTTATGAAACAATGCAAAAGGTGCTCTACTAGACAAGAACTGCTTTGGGAACACTGGGGAGAGCACAACATATGACCCGCGAAGTCAGAGAAGGTTTGACAAGTCATGGTATTTTTTGCTCAGCCCTGCAGCCTACATAGAAGATAAGGTAAATAAGAAGTTCTCAGAATGAGAAAAAAGTGATTAGAATGTTATACAAGTTTGGACATTCAAAATATGGTCTAAGAACAGCTCAGGGAATAGTAGGTAATCAGGTAATTCGTGGACGTATTTTGAATGGCTTCTGAACTGTAATAAGGATATTGAATTTATTCTGTAGTCAATAGGACTCTATAAAAAGATGTTACTTTATAGTGTTCTTCTGATTACAAAAAAGTCAAAAAGGCAAAACAAAAACCAAAAACACCACCAAAACTCAGACCCATGCTAGTTAGTATAGATGTGAGACAAACACCAGAAGTTAAAAGCAGCTATAAATATAGAGACCAGACAGAATCTGTTGGTCTTTTTGGGTAGAGTCTTCTGAACTTGAAAGTATGTGAGAAGCAGTGAGCAGTTGGGAGGAGTTGATGACAGACCTGAGGTTCCTGGATTAAGTAAACGTGGTAGATGATTAAAAAACATTACTTTGAAGAGTTATTACAAGAGCAGCAGTGGTTTTGAAGGTGGAGGCATGATTTAGTTAGAGTCCAATGAGTTTAAGGCTCTCACAGAAGATTCGGACGCCAATGAACATTGGACCATCAAAAACGTGTGTCTGACTTAAAAGGAGTAATAGACTTGTCAGGTTTATCATTACAAATCCCTAAGTGGATGAAAGAAGACCTGTTTTTTCAGGGATTGTCCTACAGTCCATATGTCAGGTCCAAAGAAATATGTGGGTCTTAGTGAACACCAGCATTGGAGGTGTGGACAGAGGAGGAGCCTGTCAGACCAAACAACCCCTCGCCCCCACCAAACCCTCAAATCCTCCTGTGTGTTGGTGAAGAAGCAGTAAAAAGTAAGGTAGTTCGTAGATGAAAAAAATGACATGAAGCACTAGATTGAGAGTGTCAGAGATAAATGTTTGCTTTCAGCACATGGTTTTCGGTAGGTAATTAATTATAATTGTAGCCCTATATCCTGAAGGCTTATTATGGGCCAGGCACTGTGCTCTGCCCTTTGTATATAGATTTGGGTGTGTAAGCATATGTAATTCATATATAAATATATTTTATATATGTGTTTGTCTATCCATAAATATGTCTAAATATATCTAACACAACATATGTCAATAAACAAAGCCTTATATATGCTTACCTGTACACAAATTTAGTGTTCATATGTGTAAATGTACACATATAATTCTATTTAAATTCTTTAATTCATGATGTTTATAAAGACATTTAATCCTTGGAGGTATCTTGTGAGATTATTATTATTTCCATTTTCTTTCTCTCTTTTTTTTTTTAAAGATTCTGTTTATTCGACAGAGAGAAAGAGAGAGAGAGATCACAAGTACGCAGAGAGGCAGGCAGAGGCAGAGGGAGAAGCAGTCTCCCTGCTGAGCTGAGAGGCTCAATCCCAGGACCCTGAGATCATGACCTGAGCCGAAGGCAGAGGCTTTAACCCACTGAGCCACCCAGGTGCCCAGACAATCCCAGACCATATAATAACTTATTACTGATTAATGACTGTGATTGTAATTTGATAAGTATGACATTAATTAACTCTAAAAATGGTTGAATAAGTACACTGAATAATGATACTTAGTGAATTGTGCATTATATGAACATGACTTTTATGGATTTAATGCATATATGAGAGTTCATATGGCAAAAAATTACACCTGTTTTAGTGCCAACATAATTATTTTATGGCTAATTGAACTTAATTTTCTTCAGGTTTACTCAGCTAAGGACATGATAGTAAAATCAGGGCAAATTTGAAAATTACAGCATTGCTTTCAATTACCATTTATTCATATTTCATAGGGTTAAAGTATTCAGACAAGAAAAACCTTTCTTTCCTCTTTTTAATATGTATTCACAACACTGATAGTGGTTCATGTGGACTTGATGAGGAATGAAATTAAGTGAAAATCTAATGAAATATGGCCTGCCACATTTTTTAAAAGAATTTTAGCAAATGAAAACAGAATACCAGTATTTATCTACATGAATTTATACATGTTTATGTATTTTTTTATTTACATATTTTAAAAAGATTTATTTGCTTATTTTAGACAGAGCATGTGTACATGAGAGCATGGGGAGGGTTTGGGGGAAGGGGAGAGTGAGAGAATCTCAAGCAAACTCCCCACTGACCAGGAACCTGATGTGGGGCTGGATCTCATGATCTCATGACCCCATGCCTATGACCTGAGCCAAAACCGAGTCGGACGCTTAACCAACTGAACCACCTGGGCTGCCCAGTATATTTATAAATATTTATTAAAGACCAGACAACAGTATTTCGAAAGTAGAATTTTTCTGCATGTTTGTAACATGTTCTGTTGAGCTTCATAGTTATGAAGCTGCTATTGAGATTTAGGACAGCCTGAGTTCACAGATGTTGAAAATTGAAAACTTTTTATATCTAAGCTTTTTTTTTTTAAGATTTTTATTTATTTATTTGAGAGAGAGAGATATCGAGAGAGAGCATGAGCAGGGGAGGAGAAGGAGAAGCAGGCTCCCCACTGAGCAGAACATGGGGCTGTATTCCAGGACCTCAGGACCATGACCCAAGCTGAAGGCAGATGCTTAACCAACTGAGCCACCCAGGCGCCCCTATAACGGAGCTTAAAAATGAAGTAAAGCTTGTTATATCTCCAAATTTAAAATTGATAATTATTTATTAAATAAATAGAAATCTGTTTCTGCCAGTGGCATAAGGCTGGACACTAAAATGACTATCAGAATAGAATTCAGAAAACTTAAATACTCAGTTTTATTAAAAAATATGTATTGAAATTATATTTGATAACATGCAAAAATTACATTTGTAGCTACATTCTTTTATGGCATAATATTGTTTGAAATTATATTGAATTATTTTTCCATGAAAACCGTGGAGCCTTGTTTTGTTAGCTCAGACTTGACACTTCGGTTACTGTTTGATTTGGCTCCTAGAATGCCTTCAGGCCATACGCTGTGGGTCAATAAGCATTTACCCTTTCAGTGTAAATTAAACATTGCATTTAAAAAAAATAATCAAAATATTTGAAGTTTAAAAATGTAAAAGAATTTTATTTTTTTTAATTTTTATTTTTTAAAAGATTTTATTTATTTATTTGACAGAGAGAAAGAGAGATCACAAATAGGCAGAGAGTCAGGCAGAGGGAGAGGGGGAAGCAGGCTCCCCGCTGAGCAGAGAGCCTGATGTGGGGCTGGATCCCAGGACCCTGAGATCATGACCTGAGCCGAAGCCAGAGGCTTTAACCCACTGAGCCACCCAGGAGCCCAAAAATGTAAAAGAATTTTAAAAGTTCGATTCTTTTTTTGTTTGTGGGCTTGAATGGAATACTTTTTTCCCTAAAATTTAGCTCAAACAGGACTTACTTTAGGAGAAAGTTCTAAAATAGGTACATTAACAACAAACAAAAGCAGCTCAGAAAAGAGTAATTGCAGTTGTATCACATACAAAAGCTGTAGAGCAGAATAAATGCCAGAAAAATTTTTGTGTTGTTTGCTTAAGTGAAGTTGTTTCAAAGTGTGGACATTTTTGTATAATGGAGTACATTATTCACATCTGTAGTGGAGTGTTCACATTTAAACATTTCTAACCTATTTATTGTTAAGTACCGACCTTGACTATGCAACACAAAGTTAAAAAAATGGAATGCTGGCATGTGTTTTGCATATAATCATGTAAATGTAGATTACTCATGTGCTTACTTCATTTTGTAAGTATAAAGAAATGACTGAGCAAGAGGTTAAGTAAAAATTGTATTGTCTGCTAGGTTTTCAAATGCCGTGAAAATGGGCATTTTGGTTTGGGATATTAATTACCTAAATTCATTTTAATAGGTACAAATTATTGGTCAATTATTTCACATTGAGCAAGATTTACAAAAGGAAGAGAATATAGAAATTTAGCCTTAAGTGTGGTAGTTTATATTTTTGTATATTATGATACTGATTAATTTCTTTAGGCACTGCTAAATGACTAGTGAGTAAATATTGAGAATGGAAGAGAAAGTAACTTCAAGTAATGTATAAAAAACATCTGAAAAATTATTTTTAGAAATGTCTTTGGTGCAATGTCCAAATTCTTGAATTTAAAAACTTTACATTTTAATTAGGATGTCTACTTTGTTTACTCCTAATATATATTTGGAATCACTGCCCTTCTTAAAAACTAAGATTTAACAAAAGTCATGAGATGAAATTTACTTAAATGAGAATCATATCTTTTTACATGAAATAATGCTTTTTACATGGTAATGAACAGTCATTATTTGGCAAGATTTTGTTATTTTAAAGAAAAATAAGTTATGAGAAAATGGAGCAGGCTATCCAACTTTCTGATTCTTATAAACAGTAATTAAGATTTAAAGAGTTTTACTTTAGGCTAGAAGTGTTGGTTGTAGTGATTCAGCATTTATGTCAGTTAGGGAAAGAACACCTGACCCATAAACAACGTGTGAATTCTAACCACAAACTCAAGTACTTTTTTTTTTGACTTCTCAATTGACATCAGGAAAAGCTTAAAACATACTTAAACAATTTTTTTCCAGAACTCCTGAAATCAAATCATGTGAGTTTTGAATTAACTGTTCATTGTCAGAAACCATTTTGCTTTTGAACATTAATAACGTAATTTAAAATATTTCTATTTAAATATAGTGTATATCTTTATTACAGAAGTTAAAAAAATCTGCAGCGGTTTAGCATGTCAAAAGAATTTATAGAATCTTGAAAATAATGGAAATTTGAACTTGTCTTAGGTCACAAACAGGCTAACCCTTACTCTTCCCCATTCTCTCTTCCTTCCATTCCCCTTTGTACCTTAGTCAAATGAGATTGGATAGATTTACAGATGCTCTTTGACAGTAATGTATTGAATAATATATTTATATAGTAGGTGTCATCTCCATTATTATTCTCTTAATTATTTGTTCTTTCTTTGAATGAAACATTTGATGGCACTGGGTTTTATTTTATATGCCCCTCCCCCCCCGTTTTACTACAGTACCTAAGGGGTACTCAGGGTAATTTACTGTTAAAGAGCATCTGTAAATATACCCAATATATATATTCCAGATCAACTGTACAGGCATTGTGTTCTTTAAAAAATCAGGAGAACCAGGTGGTTGTGACCCTAGTGATTGGATTAGACCTGGCCAGGAGTTGGGGCAGGAGTGGACTCAGGGGTCATAGATTAAGACCTCCGGAGGAGGGGTAATGCAGGCGTACCACCCTGGCCCCGTGGGGGAAATCTGAAACAGAGGACTGGCCCCTTGGGGAGGGCAGATGTAAATCCTGGAAGACCAGCTCAGCGAGACACATCAGGTCGGAAACGGAGCACTGGGCTGACAGCTCCAGCTCCTGAAATACCCGCCGCAGGCTGTGCGGACACAATGCGGATGCCCCCGCCTCTGCCGTCCCCCTCCCGCCTCCCGGGCCTCTTCTGGTGCCGCAGGCAGAGCCGCCTCAGCCAACTGAAGCAGCTCGCTCACCCTGCTTCCCTAACAGCTCTAAGGATCCGTTTTCTTTTTTTCCCCCTACGCCCTGCCCCCGAGTAATGCGTCCGTTTTTTAAAAAGTAATTTTCTACCTTTCTAGTAAAACTACTCCTTTTAGAATGAGACAGCATTCTAGAGCAACGAAACTAACCTTGTTTTATAGAGGCAGACACCTAGCCAACGTTATGTTTTTGTGCATTTATTCCATGTCAGGACACGCTCTATTGTAACATATGCTCAGCAGGTTTGATGATCACTCCAGCATTGATACAGTTTTTGTCCACTATTAGACCATCTGAACTTTCAAATAATATGCCTAAGGGAAGTTTCTTGTTTTTCAGTATAGAAGTAACGTTATCTTGAAGTAGACTTTTTAAAGTAGACATTTAATAAACTACTTGTTACTGTAACACATGCTTTAAAACTTAAATGAATGTTAGAAGTAACCACTAAAGAGAGAAGTAAGCATGGAAATTTTAATTTCTGCTACGAAAAACATTTTCTTCTTACTTGGCATACTAAGCCATTCATTTGCAAATTCTCATTAAAAATTTGACAGTGAAATTAACTACTGATAGATGCCATTCATCTAACAAGTGACCCGTGGCATTGTGTTTTTACTGTTGGGCTTCATGCTAGTTGCTTTTCTAATTTATATTCCTTTGGATTAAAAAAATTATTAAGAAAATATGCTTTAAAAAAAAAACACAGGCTCACCGCTCAGTTAAAATTCAGCAGCTCTTATTTATTAAAGTAACCTATTGATGAATATTAATTTCATGCTATGTAATAAGAAAAAAAAAAAATCATGCCAAACCTGCTAGAGAATATGACTTTTGTTGCAAACTGACCAGAATTGATTTGGTCACTCACCATTATTAGGTTATTTTTTGATAGACATGTAATACCCTCAGTCCTTGGAAACACATGGTTGCATGCAGTAAAATAAAACTTTAGATCAGATTTTGTGAAATGTGAAACACTTATCTGCAGCCAGGCATAAAAACAGTTGTATGACCTGGGTGTCAGCTTGATGTAGTCCTGGTTGTTTGTCTTTTTCTAAGCTCTGATAGCACCTTGCAGGAATGGTTCATTAGAGACGTCAGCAATATTCCAGAAGTGGAATCCAGCTACTTTCTAATTAATGTCAAAACTGCTTTGAATCAGCCACTGAATCAGAGTTCTGAAACATAGAGCCCATGTTGAATTTACTAGATTCTTTTACCCCTTTGCAGGGCAGGCATGTCCATGTTACCTTTAGAATTGATCAACATGGTTTGAACATCACTCATTTCACCAATGAAGTAGTCTTACTAATATTCATTGTTCTAATTAAGAAACTTCTTTGTTAGTAGGGGATAAATGTAGGTGAGACCTATAGTAGTTGTTTAAAGAATATGGACTTTGGATTAATCTTTTGTGTATTAACTAGTCAACTTGGGTTTATATTTCTGATTATTGTGCTTTAAATGTTAACATGTTCCTCATCTCCTCCCTAGGGGGGCTATAGGTTAAAACTAATGAACATACACATATCACATATGTATCTCATTGTCTATGCTGAAATATTTGAAATAAATTACATGCACATGATAGTAATATTAAACATTTATCTTCACACATGTCCCAGATACTCTATTCTTCTAGCTCTCAGTGGAGATTTATCCTTAGAGTTGCTTTTTTGTTTTTGCTCTTAGAGTTTTATCTAAGTCCTAAATTTGTAGGAATTCTCAGGCTGACATATGTAGTCTGGATTCCTCTTCACTTAGTTACTGATTTGTAATAGTATTTCTCAAACCTAAGTAAACTTTGGATTCTACTGGGGAACTTAAAAAAAAAATTACATATTCCTGGGTTCCACCCTGGAGAATCAGATTTAGAATTTCTAAAGTATAACACAAGAATCTGGATTTTTAAATTTTCCTCAATTAATTTTTGTGCAAGCTGTTGGCAGATAGCTGTTTAAGAGGAACTAGATGGGACCATCTTTGCTTGAGGATGAGCATTTGACAATAGAAACAATATATCAAGAACTGAGCTCCTTGGTCCCTTCCCATTTTTTTTTTCTTTTTGTTAGTCATCATTCACTCAGTGCCCTAACTTCGCAGTCTGGAAGTCATTTTGGCTCATTTTTCTACTATTCTTTTACCAGTTCATGGAGGGCCATTTCAGGTTGGCAGCTGCCATTCTATTCAGGCTCTGGTCCAGCGGTACCTGTAATGTGTCTCATTGCCCCTGTCTTTTGTGACTCTGCAAGCAGCTCCTGGGAGAGTTATCTTAGAGTCATAACACTGTATTACCTGCCGTTCAAATCTACTGTCCAGTTTTCTCCAACCCTGGCTTTTTATTTTGTAATCAGATCATCTTGGAAAGATATTTGATGTCAGATAATCCTTTAACACCTGTTAATTTAAATCTGGAAAGTGAAAATTTTTTTTCTGGAATGCCCTTTCCGTCCTTTTTAATAACCAGTCATCCAGATTGACTCTTTTTGGCCATAATCACATGGTAACTACCTACATATATAAGAGATTGTACTTTAAGTTGTTTGTTGCTGACTTCATTAACATGAGAGGACAATCAAGGTGCTACAAGGCTGCCCAAACTGACAGCTCTGAAGCACTTTACCCATAACAAAATCTAGGCTCTCATTTAAACCCCCCTGCCTTTTTTTTTTAAGTAGAAAAAGAAAATTCTGCTTAGTATAGTAGCCACTAGTCATATGGTGCAATTTATATTTAAAATTAAGTAAATTTAAAGATTAAGTTCCTTAGTCACATTAGTTTCATTTCAAGTGCTCATGAACTTCATGTGGCTATTAGCTGCAGTGCTGGATAACTTACATTATACTATGTCCATCATTGCAGAAAGTTCTATTGGACAGTGCTGCTCTGGAGTTTCTCAGGGAGCCCCAAAGGTGAAAGAGGCTCACATATCTTCTAATATTAATATAACCCACTGCTTCTATCTCTGCTATCACTGTCCTAAGGACTTATTTTAGTTTTGTGGTTATAAATTTTCTTGGCTGCTTCTACCACTTTTCCTCGTCTGTTCATTCAACTCAGGCTTTCTCAGTCTGTCACTAATGTGGAAAGTTGCAGTGCAGCACGTGCATAGTACACACACACACACGCACACACACTCAGTTAAATTGTACTATTTTGAGATGATTGCAGATAGGCACACACTAAGTTAAACTATTTTGAGATCATTGTGGATTCATTTGCAACTCTAAACGATGATACAGAGATCCCATGCATCCTTCATAGTTTCCCTCAATTGTTACATCTAACAAAGTAATTGTACACTATCAGTGAGGATATTGATATTGATCTATTCAATATACAGAACATTTCTATCATCTCATCACTCATGTTGCCCTTTTATAGCCATACCCATTTCTTTCTCAATTCCCCCATCCCCTCTTTAACCTCTTTCAACCATTAATCTGTTAAGCATTTTTATAGTTTTGCCATTTAAAATTATTTTTTGTGGTTTTTTTTCATGTTTTTATTTAAAGTGTAGTTAGTTAACATACAGTGCAGTATTGGTTTCAGGACTAGCATTCAGTAGTGCATCAGAACAAGTACCCTCCTTAATACCCACCACCCATCATTGCATTCCCCCACCTACCTCCCCTTCATCAACTCTCAGTTTGTTCTCTATCATTAAGAGTGTCTTATGTCTTTTTTCCTTCCCCTTTTTCCCCCTCCCATATATACATGTTTTGTTTCTGAAATTCCACACATGATTATGTGAAATCATATGGAATTTGTCTTTCTCTAACTTATTTTGCTTATCGTAATACACTCTGGCTCCATCTATACTGTTGCAAATGGCAAGATTTCATTCTTTTTGATGGCTGAGTAATATTCCTCTGTGTGTGTGTGTGTGTGTGTGTGTGTGTGTGTGTGTGTGTGTGTGTGTATACCATATCTTCTTTACCTATTCATCAGTCAGTAAATATCTGTGGTCTTTCCATAGTTTGGCTCTCATGCTGATATAAACATTCGGGTGCATGTACCCCTTCAAATAGGTATTTTGGTGTCCTTTGAGTAAATACCTAGTAGTACAACTGCTAGATTGCAGGGTAGTTCTCTTTTTTTAACTTTTGAGGAACTCCATACTGTTCGTCAGAGTAGTTGCATCACTTTGCATATTCACCAACAGTGCAAGAGGGTTCCCCTTCTCTACATCCTTACCAACATCTATTGTTTCCGGAGTTGTTAATTTTAGCCATTCCGACTGGTGTGAGGTGGTATCTTATTGTGGTTTTGATGTGTATTTCCCTGATGATGAATGATGTTGAGCATCTTTTCATTTGTATGTCTTCAAGTCTTCTGCCCATTTCTTTTTTTTTTTCCCCAAACACTTTTATTTTATTTTTTCAGTGTTATAATTAATTTTTTAACTGGGTTATTTTTTTGGGGGGGTGATGAGTTTGATAAGTTCTTTATAGGTTTTGAATACTTACCCTTTATCAGCTATGTCATTTGCAAACATCTTTTCCCATTCCATAGGTTGCCTTTTAGTTTTGTTTAGTGTTTCCTTTGCTGTGCAGAAGCTTTTTATCTTGATGTCCCAGTAGTTCATTTTTGCTTTTGTTTCCCTTGCCTGTGTTGATGTGTCTGATAAGAAGTTGCTATGGCCAAGGTCAAAGAGATTGCTGCCTGTGTTCTCCTCTAGGACTTTGATGGTTTCCTGTCTCACATTTAGGTCTTTCATCCATTCTGAATTTATTTTTGTGTATGGTGTAAGAAAATGGTCCAGTTTCATTCTTCTGCATGTTGCTGCCCAGTTTTCCCAACACCATTTGTTGAGAATTTTTTTTTCCATTGGGTATTCTTTCCTGCTTTGTCAAAGATTAGTTGACCATATAGTTGTGGGTCCATTACTCAGTTCTTTATTCTTTCCGTTGATCTGTGTCTGTTTTTGTGCCAGGAACACACTGTCTTGATGATTAAAGCTTTGTAATATAGCTTGAAATACAGAATCATGATGCCTCCAGTTTTGTATTTCTATTTAAGAATTTCTTTGACTGTTTTGGGGTCTTTTGTGGTTCCATTCAAATTTTAGGATTGTTTGTTCTAGCTCTGTGAAAAATGCTGGTGATATTTTGATAGAAGTTGCATTAAATGTGTAGATTGTTTTTGGTAGTATAAACATTTTAACAATGTTTGTTCTTCAAATCCATGAACATGGAATGCTTTTCCATTTCTTTGTGTTCTCTGCAGTTTCTTTCATAAGTGTTCTGTACTTTTCAGAGTACAGATCTTTTATCTTTTTAGTTAGGTTTATTCCTAAGTATCTTACTGTTTTTGATGCAGTTGCAAATGGGATCAATTCCTCGATTTCTTTTTCTGCTGCTTTGTTATTGGTGTATAGAAATGCAACAGATTTCTGCACATTCTTGGAGGGTATGTAGGTATCTCCTGTTTTAGTGTTCTTACTGGTAATTTGTATCTTGTCTCTTTATTTTTCAGTATTGCTAATGATTTGTCAATTTTATTGATCTTTTCAAAGAATCTTCTTTTTGGTTCATTGATTTTCTCTTTTTTAAAAATTGTTTTTATTTCCAAGTTCCTAAAGAACTTATATTATTGATTTGAGACTTTTTGCCCTTTTTAATTTTTATTTATTTATAATACTCATTCATTCATTCATTTATTTAAAGTCTATTTACTTTTTAGTATCTCTACACTCAACATGGAGCTTGAATTCACAGCCCTGAGATCAAGAGTCGCCAGCTAGGTGCCCCTGCCCTTTTTAATATATAAGCATTTGATACTACATATTTCCTGCTTAGTACTTCCTTATCTGTGTTCCACAAACTTTGATATGTTGTATTTTCATTTTCATTTCAGATCAGCTTATGTATATACATATATACATATGCACATATATACATATGTACACATGTACATATATAATATACATTATATATGTACACACATATAATGTATACAGTGTTTATACGTATATACACTGAATGTATACATATACATATACACTGAACATATACATATACATATATAAACTGAACTGAGTGAAAATGAAGTATATAAATGATTTTCAAAATTTAGTATATATAAAATTTTTTAAAATTTCTCTTAAAGAAGGGTTTTTTTGGTCTACAGATTATTTGGAGATATGGCATTTAGTTTTCAAGTGCTTGGAGAATTTCCTGTTATCTTTCTGTTACTGATTTTTAATTTAATTCATTGTTGTCAGAGAATGCTATGATTTAATCCTTTAAATTTGTTAGGTTTTTTTTTTTTAATTTTATTTATTTATTTAACAGAGAGAGAGAGATCACAAGTAGGCAGAGAGGCAGGCAAAGAGAGGGGGGAAGCAGGCTCTCCACTGAGCAGAGAGCCCGATGCGGGACTTGATACAAGGACCCTGAGATCATGACCTGAGCTGAAGGCAGAGGCTTTAACCCACTGAGCCACTCAGGCACCCTGTTAGGATTTGTTTTATGGCACAAGATATCTTGGCATATGTTCTGGTGGGCACTTGAAAACAATGTGTAGGGGCATCTGGTGGCTTAGTAGGTTTAACATCTGATTCTTGATTTTGGCTCAGGTCATGATCTCAGGGTCCTGGATCAAGCCCTGCATTGGACTCCATGCTCAATGGGGAATCTGCTTGAGGATTCTTTCTCTCAAATAAATAAATAAATTAAATAAATAAATGAATAAATTTTTTTTAAAAAGAGAAAATTATGAAAACAATGTATATTTGCTGTTGTTAGGTATAGTGTTTTTAAAATGTAGATTAAATACTGTTTGATGATATTCTTCTTCTCTATCCTTACTGATAATCTGTCTAGTATGTCTGTCAATTATTGAGAGATTGATGTTGAAATCTCCAACTATAATTGTATATTTGTCTATTTCTCCTTTAAGTTATATCTGTTTTTGCTTTACATATTTGCAATGCTGTAATTTCACATATACACATTTAGGATTGCTATTTTTCCTGTTAGATTGACCCTTTTATCATTATTTAATGTCTCTTTCTATTCCTAGTAATTTTCTTTGCTCTGAAGTTTACTATACTTTTTGTTATTATAGCTACTTCTGCTTTCCTTTGATAAATGTTTGCATGATCTATCTTTTTTCATCCATTTTCTTTCAACCTGCCTATTGTTTTACTTGAAATGAGTCTCTTGGAAGTAACATATAATCAGGTCATGTTTCTAAATCTACTTTGTCAATCTGTGTCTTTTATTGATATATTTAGACCATTTACATTTAATGTAACTATTGATATATCAAGGCTAAAATCACCATTATATCTCTAGTTTTCCATTTGGTTTCTGATTTTTGTTTCTCCAGCAGGGAATGGGGTGCAGGGCTTCATTATTGTTAGTGGGTTTTTAAGTTCAGTCTCCCCCTTTATCCTCACTGACACATGAAAGGGAAGGTATCCTCCTTCCTGCTGGCCAGAGTGGAAGTACTGGCCTTCACTGGCACCATTCTTGATGAGAGGGATGGTAGTGCCTCATTACTATAACTCATATGACCTTATGGTGGGGAGGTGCCTCATTACATTGGACAATAGTGAAAGTCCTGATCTTTCACTAGACGTCTTTTGACATCAACCCAGTGGTGAGAGGATAAGACACCTCAATACCCATGGGTGAGGGTGAAAGTCCAGACTACTTGGTTTCCCTGACAGGAGTCAGGGCTTATTACTGGCTCACAAAAATGTAAATCCCATCTCAACTCTGCCTTTTTGGATACCATCCCAGCAATGGGTGGAAGAATGTCTAATACACTCATCAAGGGTAGAATTCTAAGATCTCCACACATCCTTTGCTGTGTGGAACCGAATTCTTTTCTGTGGTGTAATGGTAATTGTCAAAAGATTTTCTTTCTTACTATGTTGTTCCTTTCCTGATTGTTTAGCTAGAGAGAACAGGATTTGTGGAGATTTTGTTTTGTTTTTGTCTGTACCCATTGGCATTTCTAGGTTGCCAGTTTCTTCACCTTCGACTGGGATACATGAGGTTAGGAAAATTTATGTTCACTTCATCTTCCCAGAAACAGAAGTCCCAGCTGCAATCTTTTAATAAACCTTTACTGTAACCTTGAGATTAGTATGCCTGACACTTAATAAATATTTGTTCAATGGTTTAACAAGTAAATATACTACAGATGTACTACTCATGGAGCCTAGAAGCCCAGGCTCTTTCTCCTGGTATTATGCAATTTTCTTTCATAGTAATTATCATTTTGTAATCACGTATTTGTATGATTTTTTGATTAGCATCTTTCATTCTAATATATTAAAAATTTCATGAAGGTTGAGTCTGCATGTTATTTGCTCACCATTGAGCAAATAACATTATATCATTATAATTATATCATTATATCATTAGTATTTATCATAATTCTTCTGTTTGACACATAGCATGTATTCAGTTAATTTGTTGAATAGATTAAAACATGAAAAAATGCATAATTTGATAAATACACGAATGAAGTGTTTTTCAGGGTGCCTTTCTGAATGACGATAGAGCTGTAACCTTCCCGGGCATAACATTTCCCTCTCAGCCAACTTCCATATGAGAGAGAGCACTTATCTTTTCCATTAGGAGTGTACTTTGGCCATTCCTCCCAACTCTTTAAATTATGTCAGACACATACACATAATACACATTTGATTAAATTTTGGCCAATGGGTAATGAAAGTATTTGATGTGTGAAATTTCTATTGCAAGCCAGTAAAACAAAGGAAATGTTTCCTCCTTTTCTCCATCTCTCTTTCTCATATTTTATTTCTGCTAACTGAAAATGTAGACATGTTAGTAGGAAGGGGAGCAGCCATCTTGGAACCTAACAGAGATCTCTCCTGTTGAAGAGGTGAGAATTGCAATATAGAAAAAAAGTTGGAAACAATAACAACTTCATGTAAATCCTGACAGGTTCCACTGAATTGTTACTTGAGAGAGAAATAGACATATTTTTTGTTTGTTTATTTGTTTAAGCGACTGTTTTGCAATTTGTTTCAGCAGCTGAACTGAGCTTTTGGGGTGGATTCACAACCATTCATTATTTTGTTTCTCAGCGTAGAGAAAGACTTTTGGCTCAAAGATATCAATTAATATTACAGAGAAATCATTTGGCTAAGCACAGCTGCATGGAAGTCAGTGGTGTCTCAAAGTTTTTCCAACAATAATGGCTTATATAACTAAAGGAGCTCTTCGTGTTTTGTTTTTTTTTCTACCCAGAAGAAAGGAACAGTCTTCAGAGAGCGAGTAGTCACATTTCCTTTTCTACAGCACAGAAAATCCCCCCCTTTTTTCTTGGCTACTATCAGTTCTATTAAATATCAAAAAACTTTAGTAAGCTTAGCCACAATTCTCTGTGCCTAGCCCTAGGGCTTATTAGCTTACTTGTTTTCATTCTTTACCATTTGTTGTGCCTTCCACTTCTAGTTACCTAGAACATAAACTAAAGGGATCTTTTGTTCTTGTTTATTTGGTTGGTCGGTTGGCTTTTTGTATTTTTAGTTTCTGGTATTGTGCTCTGAATTGTGTAGGTTCTCAGTGGATGATAGTTACTAATTATTAAGATTGAATACTGGAAATTCTTTAAATATTATACCTGTCATCTCAATTAAGTATGAAACTTTCCTCATTGTTTTCAAAACTTTATAGAATTATGAGGACAGTGAGCTCTTTAACATAGAGTGATTTAATATTTAGAATGTACTTTACACTTTTATTGTGTTTTAAAATTTCTCAGTCTCTTCTGAACATAAAAGTAAAAAACATCATTCTTAAAAATGATATTGAAATTTTATCTGTCGCAGACTTTTTTAATGAGAAAAGACTTATAAGAAAAATAATTTGATATGCAAAAATAAACTATTAGTAAATCACATAACTATATAATGATATTAATCAGTGTTTATTTTAAAATTTTTACAAATAAGCACAGGGAAAAAGATAGAGACGAATCAAGAAATAGACTTTTAATTATACAGAAAAAACACTTGGTTACCAGAGGGGAGGCGGGTGGGGGATGGGTCAAAGGAGTGATGGGGATTGTCTAGATGAACCCAGAGTGATGTATGGAAGTATTGAACTACTGTATTGTACATGTGAACCTAATATAACACTCTATGTTAAACTAACTGGAATTAAAATAAAAAAATAAAATTTTTATTCATTGAATGAAACTATAGACATTTTGGGTAGTTACCTTATAATGAATATTGTACTTTATAGAAGGATTAGAATAGTTTAATATATTTTGGAGACAATGTAGATCTTTACTCTCTCTTCACCTATCAGTTATTTTTTTTTAATTCCTCAGTAAATCAGAAAACAGGGGAAGAGAAATCAGGGCAAACAAAAAGAAAAAAGAAAAGGAAATTTATAATATAAGTCATATATAACACTTTACATATGTAAGGGGGGTGAGTTTCAACACTGCATTTCCACCCAAATATAGACATTGAATACTCTCCTTATCAGATTATCAGTGCACTTCTGGGAAGCAAGGATCCTACTCTCTGTTACAAATGACTAAACATACTGAAAAAAGAATGCAAGCACTCTGTACCTAATGTGAGGTTGATAAAATAAATTTTTTCACAAAGATAAAAACATCACTCATATAAATATAAAATGAACACATGAAAGATTTTATTAAACTCACTAAATGAGAGAACAGATACTAAAACCAGTTCAAACACACATACACACATGTAAAAATACAATCAGAAATGCTGAAATAAATTTTCCAGTATTCAAACCTGATTATCATCCTTGAATATGTAATGTTTAGGGTTTTCTTTTCTATAAGGCATAGGCCAATTGTATGTATAGTGGAAAAATGTATTTTTACTTCAGTGGAAAATAATCACTTGCATTGCTATAGCTAGATATCATTTACATTTTTATCAATTTTCTGTAAGTCAATTTAGTGTCATTCAAAGATGTGTATCTCTATAGAATCTGACAATTTCTTTCTTTCTTTTTTTTTTTTTTAGAATCTGACAATTTCTAGAAGGTCTGCTAGATGATATTCAGCTCTCCACTAAAAGGACAGCTCTTATTCTTTTTTGCTCTATACAAGGCTTGGACAACTTTTTTTCTGACGAGCTGTAACAAAATCTTGATACATGGTATATAGTAAAGGGTTAACTCAACAGTCTTTGGATGTTCAAACTCTGCATAATCTAAAGAAAGCATTGGCCTTTGGACTACTTTGAAATATCCTGCCTGATAAGAGTGTATACTTTGGAACGTGGGCTGTTCTAGATAGTTTTATTAATGATGTGACTTATGGTAAATGCCAGTTCTTGTTTGGCTGGGGTCCTGGGACACACTGTATTACTTTGACCTCTGAGGGCTTGCTGAACATTGAGTAGTTAAGGTCAGTCATATGGATACTGCATACCTCTTTGACCTCTAATAAAATCCCTGGACACCAAGCCTCAGGTGATGAACTTCCTTGGTGGGTAATAATTTGTATATATTGTCATCCATCATTGCTGGTAGAACTAAATTCTGTTCATGTGACTCCACTGGGAGAGGAAAACTAGAAACCTGTCTCCTGGACTCTGCCCTCTGTGCCTTTTTCCTTTGCCGATTTTAATCTGTAACATTTGTCTATAATAAACTATAAGCGTAAGTATAACAGCTTTTCTGAAATCCGTGAGTCCTTCTAGTAAGTCGTCAAACCCGAAGGTGGACATAAGGACCTTTGATAAGTATGGAGAGACTTCATTTTTACTGGCATGCAGGCCTCACTGAGGGAGTCCCTTAAAAAATAGAAGTGAGAAGCTAAGAAACTGGGCTTGTTTTTTCATGTTAATGTAGTATTTATTATAATGGGCATTTGTCTGAGTCACAGGTTCCTGGAGTTGGTCATAGAAGACATTGGGTAGGCTGTTTATGGAGGTCTCTGTACCTCTCCCAACTATCTCCAAGATGATTCTCCATTGAACTCAATACTCTCCTTCCCAGCTGGCCTCCCAAAAGGCAGCCTGGGATTCCTCTATTCTCTTTATAAACTAACTTCAAAGTATAAATTCTGTGACCTTCTTCTTTAGGACCTGGCTTTTACTTCTCTCAGTAAGAAACAGCTCTCATAAGCCAAAAGCTTTGATTTACAAAACTAATATTTTTCCCAGTATGGCACAAAGAGCCAACTTTGGAAATAAAAAATAGGGTGTTGGATTTTTTTCATCTTTGCAATTAAAAAAAAAACAACAAAAACAAACCCTAATTCTTTTGCAGCCAGACAGATAATTCCTTTATGTCATGCACTGAGTCTCCCTTGTCTAACAATCTACAATATGATAATCTTCCATTATTTGATTCTTACAGTCACATAAAAGATTTTGGGAGTTGTGGGAAAAAAAGGAAAAAAAATTGTCCCCTTCCAGTAAAATTTCTCTTTTCAGGATTATAATATCCCCAAGTATTGAAAAATTCTTTGCCTCTCAGAACTACATAATGACTAAATCTCTCTCCTTGACTGGAGAAATAAACTTCATGTCCTGGCTTTAATAGTAGAAGAAATGCAGAGAAGAATCCAGTTACTGATAAGGTATTTCCTTAAATTTACTACTCAGCTGTAGGACATTTTTACTTTTTCTTTTATAGAAATTACTTTGACTCACTGGTTGGCAAAGCCAAATGTTGCTGGTGTGAAATAGCTGCCTTATTGCTCATACAAAGATTTTTAGTTTCATGGCCAGTTTCATCCTCGATCGGCACTATTGACCATCCCCTGGAACATGCAAGGGCACGCTTTTTGAGAGGCATGATACCATGTTACACAACTCTGAGAATGCCATTCACATCCATATAAGTTGTGCTATAAATAGTTCTATAATGGGGCAGCCTATGTTCTAAGGAGTGGCCCCGAACATATTTCAGTTGTTTGACAGATGGATTTATGAGAGGACAACAGTAACAGCTGTGTCCAAACATTTTAAGGCTGCGTTGTAGAAGAATTAAATGGGGGATGCCTGGCTGGCTCAATCCAAAGAGTGGGTGACTTTTGATCTCGGAGTCATGAGTTTGAGACCCCTGTTGAGTGTAGAGATTGCTTAAATAAATAACACTTAAAAAAAAATTAAGGGGCACCTAAGTAGCTCAGTTGGTTAAGCATCTGGCTTTGGCTCAGGTCCTGATCCCAGATCCTGAATCAAACCCCACATTGGGCTCCCTGCTCAGAAGGGAGTCTGCCCTTCCCCCAGCTCATACTAGCTCTTCTCTCAAATAAAGAAATAAAATCTTAAAAAAAAAAAAAAAAGAAATGTTTTCTCTATGATTCCAATGGTTAAAAATAGTTCTAATGGGTATATCCTATAGGAGCACATATTGCACTTAATAAAATGCAGCAGTTTTTTTACAGTCAGAATTGCTCAAAAGTAGTTTACTGAAATAATTGGAATTCAATCAGTGAAAGTGTTCAAATATAGTTTGGACAACTAGTTGGTAGAGATACTGTACAGAGACTCAGTCTTTGTAATAATGTTGGTAGGATAAGATGTCCTATCTAACAGTTAAACTCAGTGATTCAAGAGATCGTTAGAATTAGCAGCACTGTGCTTAGAGATGTAAATGAAATTGAAACACATCCTATGGTTGCCAACAGGCTATATGACATTGTGATTGTTATCAAGTTAAGTCTTTTATGCTAAGTCTTTTTTGCCTCAATACAGACAGCTGCCCTGGAAAAAAAAGATGGATTCAGGGAGTCTGTATTCTTCTGCCAGCTTTCATAATTATAGCTAAGCCTGTGGTATTCGATCTGAGCATCTGGGTGGCTCAGTCGGTTAAGTGTCTGCCTTCAGCTCAGGTCATGATCTCGGGGTCCTGGGATCGAATTCCGCATCTGGCTTCTTGCTCAGCAGGAAGCCTGCTGTTCCTTCTTCCTGCTGCTCCCTCTGCTTGTGCGCTCTCTCCTCTCTCTCTCTCTCCTCCTCTGACAAAGAAATAAATAAAATCCTTTAAAAATTTAGCTCAATCTGAGGATTAAAAATCTGTAAAAATAGAAATAAGTAAACAAATAACAGCCAACGAGGCTTAAAGCAAGATGTCATAGTGCAGGATGTCATGGTGCAGGACCAGGCTGGAAGGAATTCATACCTGGTATGCCATTTTCAATTGATGGTTAGTCACCTGGAACTTCATGTCAAGGAGCATTTTTAGGCCTCGTCTTGATTCAGCTGGAAATGTGCCATGGGTGATTAGTGTTGGGAAGGGAAAGTGGTAGAATATAGTCTAGATATTTGCCATCTCTCTCACGCAGAATACTTGGCACTCTAGTTAGATAGAATTCATGGAATTCATTTTCTAGGAAACTTCACCTGCTCAGGGTTTTGAACCTTAGCTGTGTAGGTCCAAAAACTCAAAGCATCCAGGGTCAATTTGGTTCAAGCACTGCTTCATACAATCAGAAGATTATAATGTACAAATTAGAATGCCAATGTAATAATTTTCAATTAGAACTATTACTGTCAAGTTGATTAAAATTCCTGTGTTTTTTAGTCAGGGCACTTAGGCTGCTGGTGACATTGAGATAGATGAGTTAATAATACTGCTTAAGACTTAGTGTATTTGTTTATAACTTTCTTTTTCTAGTGTGTTCAAATTTCACTCTAACTTTCTAACTTCCTAAGACTACCTCCTGATTCCCTGCACTGACTGTGGTCATAGATTTGTACTTAATGGCTTAGGATCAAACTACTGTGTTGAAGGTCCAAATTCTTTCATCTTCCCAATCCATTATGGACTGGTACTTTAATAAAATGCAATATGAATGAATTATTATAAAAATAAAATGAAAAAATGAAAAACATACAAAATACAAGCATATTTTTGTTATTTAATTCAGTGATCATAACTTCAAAATTCTTATAAAAGTTTCTAAAACTTTACTCTCAATGTCTAAACCATATTTTATAAGCAGAATACTTAATGAGGTGTTCAATGCTAATGAACTTAAGGAAAATTTATAATACAGTGAAGCTTAATTTTTATGGATTGGATGAACACATTACAGTGCATTGGAGCCCATGTATAATCAATTCAATCAGTATATTTATATTCATTAAGTGAGATGAAGAGAACAGGTTTATTATTTTAAATGGCTATAGAGGTCTGTAGTAGCTATATTTAATATTTAGGATCTAAAGCATAGGCAATTAGATTAAAGTATATAAAATGTACTTGAAACCAAGTTCTTCCTGAAATAATGTCAGCTCCCAATGCAACATTGTTCATATAAACAATTATAGTACTATTTATTTAGTACCTTTTGAGGGTTAAAACTTGGGGAAAACGTGGGGAATATTTGGTCAATAGTAGTGTCAAGAGATGTAGAACCACTGATTTGTTTCATCACCATAGGGAAATGTTTCATTGATGTGTAGGAGGGATATTCATTTCATAGATACACATCCCAAATCCCTTCGCTCTGATAATTGTTAACACAAAGAGACAAAGATGACTTCTGTCCTTAATACCCAACTTGCAAACTTTCATCACAGTTTTATTGAATCTATTAAATTGATTCTACTATTAAACAAATATCAGGTTTTTAGCTAGCATATGAAACTATGCATTTTTGTCCCTCAGGCACTAAAACTTAGTCATTTAAGTGCCACGCACATCACACAGATTGGTTGAGAAGTGTACATTTTCTGATTTCTGGCCTCACTACTATTTTAATTTGCTATATTGGCTCTCAGGCCTCAGCCTTTTCAACCTGTTGTGGTTTTCGTTGCTTTTCCATGTTTATACTTAAAAAAAATATTTTTTTTAATTTTTAGAGAGAGAGAGCATGGGGGCGGTGACAGGGGCAGAGGGAGAGTGAGAGAATCTTAAGCAGACTCCCCACTGAGTGAGGAATCCAAAGCAGGGCTCGATCTCACAACCCTGAGATCACAACTTTAGCTAAAACCAAGAACTGGATGCTTAACCGACTGCCCCACCCAGGTATCCCTCCATGTTTATACTTTTTAAAACTCAACAACATTCACTAGAGTTTTTAGCATAGTTCTGTCTTTAGGCTTGACTTCCTTCATAATACTTCAATTTCCACCTCACAGGAAGACCCCTATATTCTTACAGGTGAGATAGATTATTATATCTTAATTTTTCTTAGTGTGGCCATCTCTTTTCTTACTACCTGATGCCCACATTTTGCCCTCTTTATATTGATATTTTGGCAATGGGATAAGAGATTCTGTATGACCTTGCAAGATCATTTCCTGTCAACGTTCAGATCTATGTATCTCTCTGTGGATATCCAGTGTTGACTGGTAGAATCCAGCCCTAGTAAAACTGCAAGATTGTTGTTTCATGCCTACTTATCTCCACAGTGCATTCCAGTATCATGCTTATCTATTTTTAGGCATATTCCTCATATAGTGAGAATAACTTTGCTCTACTCTACAGGGGATAGAGACAGTTTTTTTTATGGAAGACTGGCTGGCTATGTAAATATCTGTTACAAACATAGGCCACTTCAAGCTTTATGCCTATGGTAAACTATCTAGAGATTCATTTGGAAAATTGAACTTATTACTCTAATGGTCTCTGAATGCCTTATCAACCACAAGTCTAGGGACAGCATTGCTAATAAAATTATTTCACACCTGTATTTTTCCTTTGTGGGAATGCTTCTTCTTGGTAATTTGCACAACCCTTAAGCAAAGAAAGAATAATCACACCTGTTTTTGAGGAGCAAAGACACATCTTCACCGGCAATCCCAATCTGACATGGCTCTATATATACTATCATACAATATCAATCAAACTTTGCACATATAATTTCTTAACTCTTCTAAACCTATCCCAGATTATTTCATGAGCGCCAAGTTCAGCAATATAAAAATGATAAACCTAATGGTAAAGTGGGAAACTTAACAAGTAAGAGATTGATATTATAGAATAGTCCATTTTAATATGCCTTGTCTAGCTAATCTCATATATGCTTGTACACTTGCTATTAAACATACCAAATGAAAACATAACCCATGCCAAAGCTTTGGTTGACTGTGCTTTCTATTACATTCCCAAAAATTTATTGTCATTTTACAGTAAAGCTAAGGTATATATAATTCAACATTCACTAAGGATCTACTGTCAAAAACTGTATTCCTAGTTGTGTGGATTGTGAGGATGGGTATAAATATAGTTAAGAGATATCTCTAGGAACTCATGATAAATTCTAAAATATTCACAATAGCAATGGGTAGAAATGATATCCTAAGAGCAGGCTGTGAGAATAATCACATAGGGGTTACAATGAAGATACATGCAAACTACTTTAGAGCACAGAGGAGAGAATTAATTCTCACCTAGATGTAGGAATCAAGAAAGACTTTGAGGAACATGATGGATATGAGCTGAATCTTCAGGATTGATTGAACTTTGGAAAGTGAGGAGGTAAGAGAGTGAATAAGTGGGTTGGTAGGACAGGGGAAGGCAGTGGAGAATGGAAGGAATAGGTACATCCTGAGTTTAAAAGGGAAAAAGAACCTCTACACAAGGTAAGTTTTAAACTTTCTATAGAAAATGGAAGAAAATCTATTGAACGAACTGTTTTGGCTGTTCCAGTGTGATCATAGCATTGCTTGTATGGATTGTCAAATAAGGGATGAGCTCATAAAAGGATATTAATGTGTCATTTTTATTGAGCAAAGTAGCATTACAGGAAAGGTGATTTCAAAGGCACATAGCTCTTTCATTACAGCCTTCAGGGGCTATGTTTGATCACTGAAAACAGCCTGCTTTGTTCCAGTTTTCTCTGATGTTTGGCATTATCCTGAATACATATGCTCTGACTTGGAAAGAATCGGTCTATAAAGATTTAATAGATTTTAAATTTGCATATTCAAAATACATGTCATGGTTAAAATAAAATGAAAACTATTTTAATATCTACATCTGTATTATACATAAACATGTAGTTCAGACATATCTCAGCAAATTTTTAAAAGGCAATTACATATGTTATATTGGCTTGTTCTGAGATTGTGAAAGTTGGCTATTTTAAAAATTAACCATTTTATATTTTCACTGAGGAAAAAATATATTGTAGGAGACATTATATTGGTGATAATGAAGGACAGGAACCCTTCAAGTTTCAGGGATTTGAAGTTGCTGTATGTTCTTGTCTCCTTTCATGGACATAACTTTCAAGTGTTATGTGTTAGTGACCACTTTCTTTATTAAAAATGAATTAACACCATTCTTGGCTAGAGAAAATTGAAAGTCAATAAATAATTAAAGATAAATGTAAAAAATTAATATTTGCATAATATTTTCCTTATATGACTAAAAGAAGTGACTTTTTTCCCAAAAGGAGAGATTCTTGGAAAGAGACCTGAAGAGTCAAAAGCTTGTGTGGTGACTAAAAATAGAGTTTTCTCCTCTTAGAATTCTCTGGCCTCTATTCCTGTAAATTGATAAGTAATCTCACATAAATTCATCTTTTAATTTTGAATTCCAGTGGAACCTTTGAGAGAAAGATGGCATTCCAAGTCAGTCAGTTTGGTATACTTTACATCTACAATTAGACACTCATTGCATTGAAATTAAGCCCAGTGGACTTTGGCTAATATTCTATTTCATGTGACAAAGAAAAATCTTATCCTGTCACTTCCCTACTTAAAATCTTTCTTTTTCCCTGTCCCCACTTACAACATCTTCCACCTCAATGACACTGAATGCCTTTGTATGGCATGTCCGTCCTTTTCTGGTTAGTTTTGCAATAGTCTCAAGACAGAGACTTTCAGTTATACATTTGTAGCCCAGATCACTGCTTTCCAAACGTTAATGTATTTATGTATCATTTGGAAATCTCTTTAAAAAAGCAGGTTCTGATTCAGTACGTGGCCTGGGGTCTGGCCAAGATTCCAACAAGCTCCCAGGTGATACAATAAACCACACTTTGGAGTGCAAGCACCTAGATACTTATGACCTCTTATTAAATTGGTATTAGTTCCTGGACCATGATAACTGAAAACTTAGATTTTCTGACTTCGCATCAGACTTTGCATCAGACTTCAACCTTTTTGTTTATTGGTAATCTCATAAAGATGCTGTGTGATCTGGATTTCTTTTTTCCTCTAGTCTCTTATCCTGTTCTTACTTTACATTTGAGACATAACAAACTGCTTGAAATTTCAAGAATGTGTCAAGCTCTTTTACATCTCAATTCCTTTTCAAATACTGTTTCCTCTGCTTGTCCCAAAATCTTGTGTTGCTTCCTTTAAAACTCAGCTCAACCGGGGCATCTGTGTAGCGTAGTCCGTTAAGTGTCTGACTCTTGGTTTCAGCTCAGGTTGTGATCTCAGGGTCTTGGAATCAAGCCCCATATCAGGCTCCATCCTCAGCACAGGGTCTACTTGAGATTCTTTCTCCCTCTCTCTCTGCCCTTTCTTCTCCCCCTCCCCAGCCATGTTCTCTCTCTTTCTTAAACAAATAAATAAATTAAAAAAAAAAACAAAAACAAAGAACTAAACCTCAGCTCAGCTATAGTCTCCTCCAGGAATCCTTCCCTAATCTCTTTACATTGTAATTGTTTAATTAAATACTTCCAGGATTCTCCCATAATGCCCTGTATTTCCTACGTTACAACTTTCTCATAATCTATTATAGTGTCTGCTTACTTGTCTCCTTGGTTCAAAACAACACTTCTTGGGAGGAAAAGATTATACATTCTATCTCCGTTACCTACTGCTAATCACAATGTCTGACACATAGTAGGTTTCCATTAA
Organism: Nasua narica; assembly: GCA_028533885.1. Lineage (NCBI taxonomy): Eukaryota > Metazoa > Chordata > Mammalia > Carnivora > Procyonidae > Nasua > Nasua narica. Next base: position 31,688,387 of record CM052802.1, read on the forward strand.
AGTTTGCTGAATGAATGAGGAAGGGCAGTTGATGTGTTGTAGTTATGAAATAATATAATGCAATGTTGTCTTTCATGAAGTTTAAATTGAACTGAGAGTAATAAAAACTAAAGTCATAAAAAGTTAAGTACAGGATGAGATAATACTGAAGATATAAAATGTTAGTATGTGATTAATTGCCAAATGAGGATCATAAAAAATAACTGTTCTAAGTTCATTGGAGGAAAATGTCACTATAGATTTATTACTATGTCTTTAATACCCCAGTTGTTCCACAAAAGATTTGAGATAGCTGACAACACCATATATGGGAATTAATGAGAAGTATGAACACATATAGTTAAGGGAATAGTATTAGAAAAGGAGCGAGTTATGGAAGTACATACTCAGAATTTGAGGAGCAGATATACTAGCATATTTGCAAAATGCAAAATCCTCATTCAATAATGGGCAGTAAGGATGGTGTGCTGGACTTCCATTTCCACTCTTTACCTTGAAGGTTGACTTCTGTGTTGGCATCAGTAGCTCCCTTGTCCTCTGGCTTCTGGCTTAATTTGGCCAAAGGTGGATACCCTGGCAGAGGATCAAATGGAGGGAGAAGAGTGAGGTCAAGATATTTATTTTCTTGTGTTACCTAGAACTGTTTGTGTCTCTGTGTAAATTGCCCCTTTGTTAAAATCTCCTTAAATTATTCTAATTTGAGTGTTCCCCCTATTCCCTGTTGACACTCTGATACAATCACGGAGTTGTTTAATGCTAGATTGGATGCCAGGCTTAATAACTTCTATGGTAATCATTAATGTTACAAAAATCTTTGAGGTTCTATGTATCACGTAAGATTCTATGAGAAGGGGATTCAATAGAGAAGAATTCGGAAAGCAAACCAACCTGAAATCTCATATTGTTTACATTTTAGTGTGGTATAGAGGATATAAATCATATTAGAGGTCGGGAAAAATTGGTATGTTTAAATCTCCACAGTTCTGTAATGTTTCTTTACATCAACCTTTCTTTTAATGCTCAGTTGTAAAGTAATAATATCTTAGAGATGTAATTTTGGGGTTGTTCCCTTTTTACTTGGGATAGATTATCCAGATTTTTGCCTTTCCTCTTTTCTGTTGCTCATTTTCCAGTTATTTTACTGCTCACTCTTCTTTCATCAGGAGTTCTAAAAGGAAAATAAATGGATGAAAAGCTTAGCTTTAGGATCTATGATAAGAGGTGTGTTAGGAAAGAGACTGAAATTCTGAACTAAAACGAAGCTTTTCAGTTTATCTGGGCTGGTCTGCCCCCTATTGCCATAAAGATACAAAGAGGTATTTCTAACTTGTCAAAATTCGAGAGGGAAAATAGAAAGTCTTATATTCATGATGATGAAGAGAAACAGATTTAATAGATAGATATGATGCTCTTAATATAAGGAAGGTCCTGGTATATAGACTCTGTCTTTGAATCGTGGATTGTATTATAACCTTGTTTGCAATATATACTTAGATCATTGATGACTCATAGGAGCCTAATTCTGTGACCCAGCAAAAATAGATCATAAATCCTAGCAATGGAAGATATGTTTGTAGTTTGACCTTGGAATGATGAGCTAAAGGTGCTGAGGAAACCATAAATCTAATTTATAATAATAACAAAAATAAGGTTGTTTATACTTTGCCTGGTGGATGAAGTGAAAATCTAATATTTTTCTTGGTACATGCTGTACATTTTGCCAAGCTTGATTAAATTCCTCTTTAGTAGGTAGCTAGGAGAGGAACTGAATAAAAACACTTTATATGAAACTTTAGACTCCTACTTTGTTCTTCCCGATTTAATTCTTTTTTAAAAGCTGTTTTAACTCTTCCTTTTTTTTTTAGGTTCCATTTATGAAATGTTTGGAAATGAATGCTGTTTGTCAACAGGAGAAGTGATTAAAATTACTGGTCTCAAAATTAAGAAGATCATAGCTGAAATTTGTGAGCACATTGAGGGCTGTGAGTCTCTACAACCATTTGAGCTGCCTATGAATTTTCCAGGTACAGTATATTGCAACCATTTCACATTTATAAAACTATTGTTAATATACATCTATACAGTTGAAAACAAGTGGTATCTTTTTTTTCATTCTAGGGTAGTGGGTTAAAAAATTATTCTTTTTTATTTTTTTAAATATAGTGTTATATGAGTTTCAGGTGTGCAGTGTAGTGATTCAACAGTTAATACATTACTCAGTGCTCATCTTGATAGGTATACTCTTAATGCCCTTCACTTTTTTCACCCATTTCCCACCCCCTACCTCCTGTCTGGTAACTATCAGTTTATTCTCTATAGTTAAGAGTCTGTTTGTCTCTTTTTCTTTGTTTCATTTGTTTTGTTTTTTAAATTCCATGTTTGACTGAAATCATATGGTATTTGTCTTTCTTTGACTGACTTATTTCACTTAGCATTATACTTTCTAGATCCATCCATGTCGTCGCAAATGGTAAGATTTTATCCTTTTTATGGCTGAATATTCCAATATACATGCACCATTTCTTCTTTATCCATTCATCTATCAGTGGACACTTGGGCTGATTCCATAGTTCCATAGTTTGGCTACTGTAAATAATGCTTTAGTAAACAAAGGGGTGCATGTATCTTTTTGAATTAGTATTTTTGTATTCTTTGGGTAAATATCCAGTAGTAGAATTACTGTATCATATGGAAGTTCTATTTTTAATTTTTTGAGGAAACTCAATACTGTAACAGTGGCTACACTCATTTGCATTCCCACCAATAGTGCATGAGGGTTCATTTTTCTCTACATCAGTGCTTTTTAAGGACTAAGAGAAGGTACATTATTTCTCCCCTTTCTAATAAATATCCTTCATTTAGGACTTAATATTATCTATTAATAAATACTTAATGAGTTCTAATTGTATGCATTACTTGGTATGCTAGTGAGAATGAAGAAATCAAAGATATTTTGCAAAGTTATATAGGACTAATATCTCTTAAACGTATTTACTCTCTTTATTCCTATTGTAAGTACAATCTAGCTCCCTGGATCACTGCTAAACTTCCCATTCTGATCTTACTGACACACATGGTTACTCTTCTTTGTCTAGTTAACTCTACTCACCCTTCCAAAGTTAGCTCAAATACCATATCTTCTGGAATACTTTGCTGATGCTCTAACCTACTCTAGGTATCCTTCTTTTATGTTCCCAATTCTTGTTCACCAATAGCATTGGGTAGTCATTGATTATTTTCTTATTTGTTTTATTCTCCAGACCAGGGGTTGGCAAATGTTTTTTATAAAAAACCAGATAGTAAATATTTTAGACTTTGCCACCAGATGATCTCTGTCACAACATTCCACTCTGAGGCTATAACATGAAGGAAGCTATAGATGATACATAAACCAATGGATGTGGCTGTGGTTCAATAAAAATGTATTTACAATATTAGGTGGCCAGCAGAATTTGGCCTGTGGACTCTAGTTTGCTGACCTCTCCTCTAGACTACAACTTTTTGACAAATAAAGTATGACATACATGACTTTATACCTAGTAACAAGCACTTTTTCAGTAGTCATTTATTGAATGGATGAATGAGTGAATTAATGATTAGTGGAAGAGAAAAATCTAGTAAACACTTAAAATATGATGTGATTCATAGTATGATTGAAATATCCATAGGTTCCAGAGGAAGAGGGGGAGGAGGGAATGAAAGAGGGGGGAAGAAGGAGGAGGAGGAGGAGGAAGAAGGAGAAGGAGGGGGAGGAGGAGAAAGGGGGAGGAAGGGGGAAGAGGAGGAAGGGGAGGAGGGGAGGAAGGGGGGAGGGAGGAGGAAGTGAGAGGAGGAGGAGGAGGAGAGATATGCATGGGTTCCATGAGAGTCTTTTTTTTTTTAATATTTTATTTATTTATTTGACAGAGAGAGATCACAAGTAGGCAGAGAGGCAGGCAGAGAGAGAGAGAGGGAAGCAGGCTCCCCGCTGAGCAGAGAGCCTGATGCGGGGCTCGATCCCAAGACCCTGGGATCATGACCTGAGCAGAAGGCAGAGGCTTTAACCCACTGAGCCATCCAGGCGCCCCTCCATGAGAGTCTTGATAAGGAATATCTAACTCCAGTTGGTCATGTTTCAGAACGTGGATTTTGGAGTCATTATATATGTTTGAATTTCAACTTTGCCGTTTGTTAGTTGTATAACCTTGACAACTTACTTACTCTCCTCTCATGTAAAATGGGAATAATAATAATACTATCTCTTCTAGTATTTTGGGGAGGATTGAATATTGAAATATATTTAAAGTGTTCAGAATGGTACTTGTTACATAGCAAGTGTCAGGTTTTATACCGTTATTATCAAGTGGAGTCAAGTTTTTCAAAGCTTTTGAAAAATGTTACACTTGAGCTCAGATTGGAGAATGAAAATAAATTAGCTATATGAGGAGAGGATTCTTCCATGTGTTCCAGTATCTTCTTCTTTTCTACTGGAATTTTACCTAGTTCTCAATTCGATTTACTAATTCCTTACCCCCATCCTTTATAGCAATGGTTCTCAAACAAGGCTGCACACTGGAAATCACCTAGGGAGGTTTAAAATATCCTGATGCTCAGGCCACTGCCTGTGATATTTTGAATTATTTAGTCTGGAATGAAGTCTGGTTACCAAAGTAGCTTAAAGTGACCAGGATGATACTAATGAGCAGTCAATGTTGCTGACTATTGCTTTATGAGAAACTTTCCCTGAGTATTCTAATTGAATGTAACAATTCCCTTTTTGAAAACTATAGTCTTTCATGCCCTAATCATTGCATTTATCACATTTTGAATGTAATCGAAGTTATTTGTGGACCAGCTGCTTAACAGATTACAACATTGCTAACAACAGAATCTGAATCTCATTTACTGCTATGATCCCCACAGTGTTTAGGAGAAGATGTATATAATAAATATTTAGTAAGTTAAAATGACTAGAATCTTCTAGTAGAAGGAGTGTTTGTTATGTTTGGCACACCTTCATGTGTGCCAAACTCCATAGACTCTTGCAGGGCAAGACCCTGCAGTCCTCCCGGGGGCTCCCAGGGCCCTGAGTGTCACTACCTTTGTGTCCTTGGGACTGCGAGCAGTTGCAGGCTCACACATGCTGAGCTGCTCCGCAGCTCCTGGGTCACAGCTGGGTGTCTCCCTACTGTCTCTTCCAGGGGCTACCACTGCCCTGAAAGTTGTTGCCTTGTAGTAGGTGCAGCCGTTTTGCCCCTCCCAAGAGATGGTAAATTGCCCACACTTTCCAGTCCTTTAAGAGTGCTCAGGCAAAGAGCAGTCATCAGACTGGCCTGGCTCAAGGTTTATGGCAACCTGAGCTGAAAGTCCCTCCTGGGCTTGCTGACCATAACCAGTTTTCCTGCTCCACTGCTTGGGCACTCTACCAGTTCAGGCACTCCTGTTTGTTCTGTATCTCCTGGGATCATGCAATCACAATGACCCAACCAGAATTCTGCCCTTTTTATCCCCTGAGGCCCTTTCAGAAAAGATGTCTCTCACTGGAGCAGATTTCTAAGGGTTCTGATTTTGCACTCTGGTGTTACATCACTTTCCAGTAGCCAGCTTATGGAGACTCCCTCCCCCCCCATTTATCTTTGATATCTCCCCACAGATTGATGACTCTGAGGTTGATGACTGTACACCTCCTACCTTGTGAAAAGCAGTCGTTTTTCTGCTTGTAGAATCGCAGATATATTTTCTTATATCTCAGGCTGAATTCGTGGGTATTCAGAATGGTTTGATAGATACCCAGCTAAATTCAAGGGACCAGATGAAATGAAGTTCCCCATTCTTTCGCCATCTTGCCTACCCTCTTATCTATCTTCTTATGTTCTTTTTCTTTCAGACTATTGTGTCTTTGAATTTGAAGTATCTCTTGTGGGCAGCAAGCAGATGCTGTTTTAAATCTGTTCTGCCAATCTCTGCCTTTCAATTGGAGTGTTTAATCCACTTATACTTATTATAATTACTGATAAAGTAGGATTTACACCTACTATTTTGCTATTTGTTTTCTATATGTCTTAGGCTTTTTTATGTTTTTTGTTAAATGAATATTTTCTAGTGTACCATTTTAATCCCCTTCCCTGCCTGTTTTTAAATTAAAATTCCATTTTATAGAGCAATTTAGGTTCATAGCAAAATCGAGCAGAAGGTACAGAGATTTTCTGTAGACTAGCTACGCCCAAATATGCTACAGCTTCCCCATTATGAAAATAACATAACTTCTTTTTATGGTTTATAGCTCATTTCTTTTTAGTGCTAAATAATATTTCATTGTCTGGAAGTGCTACAGATCATTTAGCCATTTACCTACTGAAAAACAACTTGATTGCTTTTAAGTTTTGGCAATTATAAATAAAGATACTATAAACACTCATGTGCAGGTGGTTGTGTGGATATAAGTTTTAAACTCATTTGGATAAGTACAAAGGAACTTTGTACTTCATACTTTGCTGGACCACATGGTAAGCATATATTTAGTTATAAAAAACTGCCAAACTGTTTTCCAAAATTGCTGTGCCATTTTGCATCCCACCAGCAATGAATGGGAGTTTCTGGTGTTGCACATCTTCATCAGTATTTTGTGTGGCCAGTGTTTTGACTTTGTCCATTCTAATACATATATACCTATGGTATCTCATTATCATTTTAATTTTCAATTCCTAATGAGCATCTTTCATATGCTTATTTGCCATCTGTATATATTCTTGGGTTAAATGTCTCTTCAGGGTTTTGCTCACTTTTTAATCAGGTTGCTTGTTTCCTTATTGTTGAATTTTAAGATTTCTTTGTATATTTTGGACATAAGTCCTTTTTCAAATGTGTCTTTTGCAAATATTTTCTCCCCTTCTGTGGCTTATCTTTTCATTCAGTATTAATTATGGAACACAAGTTTTTCTTTTTAATGGAGCCTTGCTTATCAATTATTTCTTTCATAGATTGTGCCTTTGGTGTCATAACTAAAAAGTCATCGTCAAACCCAAGGTCACCTAGGTTTTCACCTGTTATATTCTCAGAGTTTTATAGATTTGCATTTTACATTTAGGTCTATGATCCATGTTGACTTAATTTTTGTGACGGGTGTAAGATCTGTGTCCATGTTCGTTTGTTTTCATTTGGATGTCCAGTTGTTCCAGCATCATTTAATGAAAGCCTTTCTTTGCTCCATTGTACTGCCTTTAGTCCTTTGTCAAAGATCATTTGACTGTATTTATATGGATCTATTTCTGGGTTCTGGGTTCTGTTCTGTTGATCTGTTTATTCTGTCACCAGTACCACACTATCTTGATTACTGTACCTTTATATTAAGTTTCGATGTTGAGTAGTGTCAGTTCTCTGATTTTGTTCTTCTTCAATATTGTGTTGGCTATTCTGGGTCTTTTGCCTTTTCATATAAATTACAGCATCAATTTCAATATCCACAGAATAACTTGCTGTGATTTTGATTGGCATTGCATTGAATCTGTAGATTCAGTTGGGAAAAACTGACATCTTAATAATATTAAGTTATTGTATTTATGAACATGTAATATCTATTTAGTTCTTTGATTTCTTTCATCATAATTTTGTAAGCTTCCTCACATAGACCTTGTACATATTTTGTTAAATCTATACCTATTTCATTTTTGGGGTGCTAATGTAGATGTGGTGTTATGTTTTTAATCTTAAAATCCACTTGTCCGTTGCTAGTATATAGGAAAGTGATTGCTTTTGTGTATTAACCTTTTATCTAATAATCTTCCTACACTCGGATATTAATTTGAGGAATTTTTTGGTCAATTCTTTCAGATTTTAAACATAGACAACCATATTATCTGTGAACACAGTTTTATTTTGTTCTTCCCACTCAGTATACCTTTTATTTCCTTGTCTCACTGCATTAGCTAGGACTTCTGGGACAGTGTCGAAAAGGAGTGGAGAGAGGGGACATCACAGCGTTGTTCCTGATCTTAGTGAGAAAACTAGTTACTTAATATGATATATAATGTTTTCTATCCATCTATATATTTTTTTTAAGATTTTCTTTATTGAGCTGAGATAGTTTGGCTTTATTCCTAAGTTACCAAAAAGTTTGTCGTTATTGTTGTTTGTTTTATCCTGAATGGATGTTGGGTTTTGTCACTCTTTTTCCCTGTGTCTATTGATATGACCATATATTATTCTGAGCCCTGTTAATGCGATGGATTACATTAGTTGTCTCTCAGATGTTGAACTATCCTTGCATAATGGGATAAATCCCACTTGGTTGTGGTGTCTAATTCTTTTTATACATCGTTGGGTTTGATTTATTAATATTTTATTGAAGACTTTGTATCTACATTTATGAGAAATATTGGTATGTAGCTTTTTCTTATAATATCTTTGTCTGGTTTTGGTCTTAGAGTAATGCTCATCCATAGAATGAAAGGGAGGAGAGAGAATCTCAAGCAGTCTCCATGCTGAGCCTGGAGCCAGTCTGGGGCTCAATCTTATGACCCTGAGGTCATGACCTAAGCTGAAAGCAAGAGTCCGATGCCTAATAAAATGAGCCACCCAGGCACCCCTGTGTCTTTATATTTAAAATGGATCTCCTATAGAAAATATATAATTGGGTCTTGTTATTTGATTGACTCTGATATCTGTCTCTTGGTTGTTGTACTTAGACCATTGACATTTAAAGTGATTATTGCTATATAGTCAACCCTTTAACAATGCAGAGGTTAAGAGCAATGATTTTCCCCACCCAGCTGAAAATGTACATATCACTTTTGACTCTCTAAAAACTTAACAACTAATAGCCTACAGTTGACTGGAAGTCTTACCAATAACATAGTTAATTAACACATTATGTAGGTTATATGTATTATATACTGTATTCTTACAATAAAGCTACAGAAAATAAATTGTTATTAAAAATCTGTGTATAAATTGACCTGTATAGTTCAAACCCATGATGTTCAAGGGTCAACTGTAGTTCCATTAATGTCTACAGTATTTGTTACTATTTGTTGGCTTTGTTCTTTGTTCTTATTTTTGTCCTCCATAACTTTTCTGCCTTTTGTGGGTTTAATTAAGCATTTTGTATGATTCCATTTTCTCTCTTTTCTTAGCATATCCATTATACTTATTATACTTAAATTGACTTTTATTAGTGGTTGCCACAGGGTGTGGAATATACATTTACAACTAAGCCAAGTTTAGTTTCAAATAAGATCATATTCCTTCTCAGGCAGTCTAAGTCCTTTACCATAACAAAATATTCCTAATTTGTTCCTCCTATCTCTTGTATCAATCCTATCATTTATTTCACTTATACATAAACACTCATAAGGATTTATCTATACCTAAGCATACATAATTTAATACATTGTTCATATTATTATTACATATAAGCTTTTATCTGTTAGATCAATTAATAATGAACTGGGTTTTTTTTTTGAAATTTTAAATTTATTTATTTGAGAGTGAGAGAGCAAGAGCACAGAGTTTGAAAAGTGAGAGGGAGAAGTGGACTCCTTTCAGGGAGCCCAATGTGGGCTCGATACCAGAACCCTGGGATCATGACCTAAACCAAAGCAGACACTTAACTGACTGAGCTACCCAGACACCCCTGTTAGATCAATTAATAATGAGAAAATGTCACTTATTCCTTTGCTGATGTTCTTCTTTCTTTATGTAGATCTAAGTTTCTGACCTATATAACTTCTCTGTTCTCTGCAGAATTTCTTGCAAAGCAGGTCTACTGGCAGCAAATTCCTAGTTGTTGTTTATCTGCAAAAGTCTTAAATTCTCCTTTATATTTGATGAATTATTTCTCAGGATGCAGAATTCTAGGTTTATTTTTTTTTCTCTTTACACTTTAAATATTTCAGTCCAGTCTCTTGCTTGCATGGTTTCTGAGTAGTTGGATGTAAATCTTTGTTCCTTTGTAGGTAAGGGTTTTATTCTGGCTTCTTTCATGATTTTTCTTTATCTTTGATTTTTTGCAGTTTAAATATGATATTCCTATATAGTTGGTATTTTTTGTTTGTTTGTTTTCATTTATCCAGTTTAGTGTTTTCCAAGCTTCCTGGAACTGATGTTTGTCATCTGATATTAATTTGGGGAAATTCTCAGGTGTTGTTTCAAGTATTTCCTCGATTCTTATTTCTCTTTCTTTTCCTTCTGATATTCCCATCATGCATATGTTATACCTTTTTTTGTTGTTCCACAGTATTCAGATATTCTGTTCTGTATTTTTGGTTTTGTTTTATCCTTTGAAAATTTCTATTGATATGTTCTCAAGCTCAGGGATTCTTTCTGCAGCTATGTCCAGTCTACTAATGAGCCCATCAAATAAAGGCATTATTTATTTCTGTTAGGGAGTTTTTGAACTTCAGCATTTCATTTTGGTTCTTTCTTAGGTTTCTCTATCTTTGCTTACTTTGCCCACCTTTTATGCTTTATCCACTTGGGCCCTAGCATCTTAATCATAACTGTTTTAAGTTCCTGCTCTGATTATCCCAATATTCCTGCCATATCTGAATCTGCTTCTGATGCTTGCCCTGTTTCTTCGTTTATCTTTTTTGCCTTTTAGTATGCCTTGTAATTTTTTCTTGCTAGCCAGATGTGACGTACTGGGTAGAAAGACACCGTTGTTAATAGGACTAACAGTAAGTTGTAGTAGGAGGGGAAGCATTCTATGGCCCTATGACTAGGTATCAGTATTTTTATAGGCCTATGTCTCTGAACCATGAACTTCATAAGTGCTTCTCAGTCTTGTTCCCCAGCCCTTAGGTGGGAAAGGGTGGCTACAGTGGGTTGAGCATTTCTCTTCTCACATGTAGAAGACCAGAGCAGGCCAGATCTGGGTATTTCCATTTCCTTAAATGGAAAGACTAGAGTGGGTGTTAGCTGCATATTTTCTCTGAATAGAAGGCTAGAGTGGGTGTTAGTCATATATTTTCCTTCTCCCAGATCAGTTAGTCCTAATAAAACACCAATAGTGTCTTTTAAGGGAAAGCCTTATTAAGAAGAATAGATTGTTCTGACCTATTTTGAAAAAAAATTTTTTTAACCTTTCCCCTGACAGAAGTATGAGGAGATTTTTCTCTGATATTTACTATGCGAGTCTGGTCAAGACCTAGAGGTAAAACTTAGAAAATTATGGGTGCTCCTTTATGACTAGGACCCTGGATGTTTTTACTCTCAGACTTGTCCATTCTGAGCTTCTAGCAATTCAGCAATTATAGTTTAGATTTTCCTAGCCTGGTATTGGTTCCTGTAGAGGTTTCTTTGGTAAGTTATGGTTCTCTGTACTTGCCTATCTATCTTTTCAGTTTTAGAGGCGTTGATTTATCCTCTGATCCCACTTCTCTAATAGATAAAAGAATAGTTGTTGATTTTTCAGTTTGTTTGGCTTTTTACTTTTTGTAGGACAGTGTGACACTTCCAAACTTTTTATATGGCAGGCCAGAGCTCAGAAGTCCAATGCTTTTTTTTTAATATACATTTTTAGTTATTTTCTTAGTAGTTGCCTGGGAATTATAATTAATGTCTTAATTTATAATAATCTAGTCTGGATTAACTAATTTAATTTCAATAGTATGTAAAATCTGGCTTCTTTGTAGTTCTATCCCCTATCCTATCTTTCTAGTTGTTATTATCATAAAAATTACGTATTTAATCATTATGTGGCCATCAACATAGATTTATAATTATTCTTTATGCATTTGTCTTATAAATTAGGGCAAAATATTTAAAAATAAAAAGTACATGTAAACTTCTTTACAGAAGTTTATATTTTGTAAATATATTTACTTTTATACTTACTAATATAAATATTATATTTATATGATATAATATATTTACTTCTATATTTTAGAATAAAATGCTTCTTTTATAAAATTCTATATTTACTTCTATAGTAAATATAACTTACTATAGAAGTATATATTTACACTTCTATAGTAAATTATAGAAGTTTATATATTTTATAAACATATATACTTTTATATTTACTTCTATAGTTCTTTTTGCTGTTACTTTTGTTTCTTGACACAGAATAAAGAATAAAGTTACTGTCTCATGTCCTTCAGCCTGAAGGATTCCCTTTAAGATTTCTTCTGTGGTAGATTTGATAGTAATAAATTCTCTGTTTTTGTTACCTGTAAATATCTTAATTTCTCCATCATTTTATTATTAATTAATTAATTAGAGTGTAGTTAACTCACAATGTTACATTCATTTCAGGTGTACAACATAGTGACTCCACAATTTCATACATTATGTTGTACTTAGTATAGCTACCAGTATCACTGACCATATACTTTATGCTGTACCGTTTTTTTTTTTTTAAAGATTTTATTTATTCATTTAACAGAGAGAGAACACAAGCAGGCAGAGAGGCAGGCAGAGGCAGAGAGAGGACCAGGCTCCCTGCAGAGCAAGGAGCCCGATGCGGGACTCGATCCCAAGATGCTGGGATCATGACCTGAGCCAAAGGCAGTTGCCTAACCAACTGAGCCACCCAGGCGTCCCTATGGTGTACCTTTTATTTCTGTGACTTAATCATTCCAAAACTGCAAGCCTGTATTTTGCACTCCCCTTTACCCATTTTACCTGTCCCCCTCATGCCTCCCCCACTTCTCCCCTCTGGCAACCATCAGTTTGTTCTCTGTATTTACAGGTCCGATTCTGCTTTTTGCTTGTTTGGTTTTTAGATTTCACATATGAGCAATATCATACTGTATCTGTCTTTCTTAATCTGATTTGTTTCACTTAACATAATACCTTCTAGGTCCATACATGTTGCAAATGGTACAATCTCATATGGCTGTGTAATATATATATATATATATATATATATATATATATATACATACATATATATGTATGTATATATATTGTACATTTTCCTTATCCATTCATCTGTCTATGAACTCTTAGGTTGCTTCCATATCTTGGCTATTGTAAATAATGCTGCAATAAATGTAGGGGTGCATACATCTTTTTGAATTAGTGTTTTCATTTTCTTTGGGTAAATAGTAGTGGAATTATTGGATCATATGGTATTTCTGTTTTTAATTTTTTGAGAAACTTTCATTTTTAAAGGATAAATTTTCTGGATAGAGAATTAATTCACAATTCTTTTCTTTCAATACATTAACTATGTCATCCCAGTGATTTCTGGCTTTCATGGTTTCAGAGTAGAAATTGGCTTTTAATCTTATTGAAAAATGCTCATATTTGATGAATCTCTTTTGCTGTTCCCTAAATTCCCTGTTTGTCTTTGTTTTTCAATAGCTTGACCAGAATGACATGAATCTCCAAGTTTATCCTACTTGGAATATGTTGAGCTTTTTGAATGTGTAGATTAATGTTTTTCATCAAATTTTGGAAGTTTTGGTCATTATTTCTTTAAATATTTTTCCTGTGCCTTTCTCCTGTGCTTCTTCTGGAGCACACATTATTCACATATTGATATGCTTTGTTTGATGGTGTCACATATATCTTTGAGACTCCGTTCATTTCTATTTCTATTTTTTTATTTTTGTTTCTCAGATTGGATAATCTCAACTGACTTATCTTTAAATTTGATTTATAGTCTCTATTTGGTAAGATTTCATTTTCATACTTTTTAATTCTTTAGATATAGTTTTCTTTAGTTCTTTGAACATATTTAAAAATAGCTTATTTAAACTCTTTTCTCTAGGAAATCTAATGTCTGGGCTTCCCCTCAGGAACAGTTTTTATTGATTGTACCCTCCCACCCACTCACCCTCAGTCCCCTGATGGATGGGTCACACTTTCTTGTTCCTTTGCCTGTTTCATAATTTGTTGTTGAAAGCTGGATATTTTAAACATCATAATGTGACAACTCTAGAAATTTAATTTTCTCCCCATCACAGGGCTTGTTGTTATTGCTGGTTGTTGAGTAACTTTTCTAAACTGTATCTGTAAAATCTGTATTCTTTGTTGTATGGGTCCATTGAAGTCTCTGCTCAGTTAGCTTAGTGGGTAACTAATGCCTGGACACAGATTTTCTTAAACAACTGGAACCAGGAGGTCTTCCAGTCTCTGTTGAGGGGTCAGTGTTCATTTGGGGGCATACCTTCAACACCCAATCTGGCAGGTAAAAATTCCTGTTTGCTCATGTGGAGCCTCAAAGTCAGCCAGAGTTGAGAGTTTAGGACCTTCTCAGGTCTCTCCTGAACATACTCACAGTCTGAGGCATGTACACAGTCCTGCACATGTATAAGGTCTTCTAGATTACCAGGAATATATCGAAACTTTTCAGTATTCTTACGGATATCTCCTTTCTCAGCTTTTTCTTTTAAACTGTTTTGGTTCACCTTTTTTTTCCCCCCCCCTCAACTGTTATATATGACTGCAGGCAGCCACAACAATTAAATAATTATCTCTTATTGTTTTTGACAAATACTCCCTAGGAAAAGTCTTTTTCTACTGGGTAAGCTCAAAATGAGATCAAATAAAGACAATGTTGCAAGTAGAATCTTCCAGGGAGTTATCAGACATGTCAAAAAATAACAGTTATCTGAGAATGAACTTTGAAAGAATTCCAGCTCTTTTCTGCTCCCTCTTGTGACTGCAGCAGTGTTGGTTTTGCCATGATTGCAAGCTATTAGTTTTCAGTATGAAGTTGAAGGGGGTAGGAGAAATGGAATACTGCAAGTTAAAATGTAAAAAAAAAATTTTGCTGATCTTATCAAGATTTAGCTATTTTTTCTTTAATAAATACTCCCTAGGTTACAGCAATCCTTTGGCTAATTTCCAGAGTTCTAAAAAAAATTTAATTCTGACCATTTATTTTTAACCAGTTTCTTCACTGCTTTCATAAAGGAAGAGATAATTTTCAGAGGTCCTTATTCTATGATATTGGCTGACATCATCTACCCTATTATGTTAAAGTATATTAACAGAGATCCTTAATTTCTCATTGTAATTTAAAAGTTTTGAGGAAAGTGGTCATAAACTTGGCAAGGGTCCCCACAGTAATTTCTTTATAAATAATGATGGTCTACTGAAAAAAGATACCCAGACTTCTATCAGTAAGAATAGCTTTAGAGAGGAAGCTCCAGTAAGTGGAAGCTCAAGCAACAGTCAAGAAAAGAAAACTTTGTAGAGATTTGGTGAGAATACTTTTCGGGTACAAAATGGAAGTTGATTTTTGCCAAAATGTGAACGGGGAACTAAACTTGCAATATATATCCCTGGTTGCATACTTTGTTAATGTTATATTTCCATATGTCTCTATTTTGTCATTTCAAAAACTGTTCAGTATATCAAAAAAATAAAAAACAATTATTTAAGTTCTTTATAGATGTAAACATACTACTTTAGAAACACAATTTCTTCTTTTAGAAGAATGCCCTTTTGACTGAGCCTTTTTCTGAGCTAGAAAATGTGCCATTTTGGCCAAGTACAGCAAAAATACATTCTGCTATTTGGTAGTAAATTACATTATCCCCATGGATTATGTAATGTAATGTTTGGGTTGTAGTTAAGTTCTAAATTTCTGGATTACTTCCTGGAAGGATCCTTATGAAGCATGAATACTAACTGTCTTCTCTTTAGACATAATAAATTTCCTGGAAGGGTTACAAAGAAGAAATACATTTTTCTGATAATCAGAGTCCCCATCCCCTCCCACCAATAGCAAGTTTACATACGTGTCTCTAAACCATGCCCAAGAAAGGTTGTGGTTGGATCTGTAAAACCACTGCTAAAATTACATGGCCACATTGAAGTTTTCTGTTTGAATTTTAAAATTCTATGAACTTTATTGCTGCATAGGAATAATATTGCTGGAGAAAGGAAGCATGTAAGAAATGTGATAGTAAAACTTAGAGGTGGAACATTCTCTACTACCCTGCACACACTCAAATTAGAATCCTGATGACTGCTGAAGAGTGTTCTAAAAACTTTTACATATAAAACTGTTCTAAACACTTTTATGTATATGTACATATTATTCATAAAATGTGTGTTTATATATAATGAATATATATTTTATTTTTGTGCATATATAATATATATTTTTGTGTATTATATTATTATATTATAATAAATATATAATTATAATAAATAATTATAAATATTATATTTATACTTATAAATATAATAAATAATAAATTGTATTATATTTTTGTGTATATATTATATATAATATATATTTTTGTGTATATATAATATATATATTTTTGTGTGTATATATATAATATATATATATTAAATGAATTCACATTTACATATGAGAAAACAAGGAACTTGCCCAAGACCAAATAGTAGATAAATGGTTGCAGTGAATGTATACTAGTACTGTCTAATATAATATAAAATATAATGTGAGACTATACATTCATGTTCATTCATTTAAATTCATTTATGTGGCTGTTGTAGGAGACTTCAGTTCTTCCACACATACCTACTCCATAAAGTTCCTCCTGAGTGAATGACCTGAGAGTGAGAGAAAGCCCAAGATAGAAATTACAGTCTTCTGTAACCTAATCTCAGCAATGACATAGTGTCACATCTGCTGTATTCTTTTGATTACCCAGAGAAATGCTGATATACTCTAGGAGGGGACTGCACAAGGGTGTGACTACTAGGAGGCAGGAATTCCTGAGGGCTGTCTTAGAGGTTACCTGGCACAGATATTTAAACAAGTTAAAAAAAACAGCAAAACAAAACAAAAATAGAGAGTGAGAGAGATGTGAAATTAATTTTAATAAAATATTTTATTAAAATATGTAACTATAATATTATCTTTTTAACATGTAATCAATATAGAAATTGAGATATTTTGCATTTTACTCATGCCAAGTCTTTTAAAATCCAGACATATTCCCCCCCATAGTACATCTCAATTCAGACTATGCTAATTTCAAGTAGCCATGTTTCAAACACTCAATACAATGCCTCTAACGGTGGTGTTGTATTGGAGAGCACCAATACAGACATAAACAGTATGGCTCCCGAATCTATGCTCTGAAGCACTTCTTGCTTAAGAAGAAGAGTGAAATGGGCTTTTTGTTAACCAGCCTCAGTGTTAGGATGAAGATCCATAGATTCCTTGGATATGTGGCATCCTTTCTAATTTTTCTGTTATATGCAGTAAACATTATAGTATTAAAGTGATCTAAATTGATTGCTCTCCTAAAATAACATGAAATAGGAATTTTTAGATGACTGTTAGAAAGTTCATTATAAAATTTCCTTCATAGGTTTAATGGATTTAAACCATATTTTAAAGACAAGCTTCAGGCAGTGCTTTCTACTTAAAAGAATTTTTATCGGATAAAGGTATAAAAGAATTTGATGTCAAGTGGACAATCCATTCCTAGGCAGCCATGTAGCTGAATTGCCACTCTTCCATAAATATGGTCAGTAATGAAACAGCCCAAATGAATGTGTAGCAGGTTAGTTATCATGGCATAACAGACAGTGTTATCTTCATGTCTTAGTGACATGAGCCCCGTGTCTCATGGGGGTGATGATAGAGTAGGACAAGGTCGGTGCTAAAGACACAGCAGAGAAACACCAAGTTTAGGAAATCCCAAATAAATGAGGGGCTGCTGGCAAACCAGCCAATCTTTGCCCACTAGGAAAACATTGTTTTTATTATCCTGGAATGTAAGAAACTTTCTTTAGGGAGAAGGAAGAAGACTTTACTATCTTAAAACTTCTCTTAGAAGAGAGATATTCTCCATTTTGATTATCCTGGTCAGTAAACAAAACCTCCAGCTTCTGAAGTATATAGACATGCCATGGAGAATTAACTCCCAAAATATCTCTATCTCTTCTGATTCTTTTAAAATCACTTCAAATATAACTGTGAAAAATACAGAAAAGTACTAAGAAAAATCAGTGGCAAAAATTAGATTAATAATAGAATTATTTCTTCAAGAAGTCAATTAAGATTAAATGACTAAAATTTATTAAATCTGTTCTTGTATGCCTTATGAAAAATACTTAATACATTCATTTTCAAAATGAATTTTCCCATTGTTTCATTTGGGAAACTGTATACTTAATTGCTAGACAATATACCATACATTCAGTGGTCATTCATTTTGTATTTTATGTACCATTGAAATGATTAAATCTTTCATGTTTAGCTATTTTATATTTAGCCATCTTATGATTATAGGTATTTTTTATTTGACTAAAACATCAGTTTCTAAAAGGACCTGATAGGAAAAGTGTTATGCAAAAAATATTTAAAATATATTTAATAGCTTGATAGTTGAATAACGTTTTTATCTTTTGTGTGAAGGACTTTTGTTAAAAGAAACAGGATATAGGACATGAATTGCTCCTGTTTTTCCATCTGGATGTTTTGATAACATATGATTCAGAGAAGCCCTAAAAAGGGTTCCTTGCCTTTTGGATAATTTGCTATTCAGGGACTCATGGGGTATTCTTCCAAATTTTCTGGGTCAGCTTCTCTTAAGGCATCTCTTCCCACTGTGCTCACTTATGCAAAGTAAATCGAGCTATGTCTTTTATACAAAATATTTTCCTAAACAAAAAGGGATATTCTGCCTATAGTGTGCAAGAAAATCTGAAGTAATCTAAATAAACAAGAATTCAGACTTTTACATTAATTTTTAGTTCCTTTGGAGGGGGGGTTACTATTTTTCTTCTATTCTTTAGCATGTGATCAAATTATTTCTCTAAGTCCTTGGTCTTTGGATAACTGAAATGTATATTATCTGGAAGACAAAGAGACTTCGCAGTTCTAAGTTAAAATGTTCTTTTCACTCACCTTTGTACATTTTAGCATCAGACCAGAATTTTGTCATAAAAATTATTTTAAAATAGGCTTTTCTATAACTGACACTGTTCTATAAGTTTTTGTGGTATTACTATTTTATGTACATCTTCTAAAAATCTATCTCATCACATTTGCTCTTTCCATCCCCCTTTTATACATGCATAGTTCCTCTAAAGGTCTTTATAGTGTTACCTCCATGGTATTACCATAGAGGGACTCTAATGAGAGGAATCTGGTTGTCCTTAAAACATTGTCTACACAGGTCTTCAATTCCTTGACTCTCTTAACTGAACACTGATAAAGCACACGAATGTATTTATATGAAATTACATATTAATGATTTAGTGGGTCTGCCCTTGGAGCAAAAGCTTTCTAAATAGACATTATTTTGAAGAACAGCTTTAGGTTCATAGCAAAGTTGGACAGAAGATACAGAGATTTCCCATATGCCGACTGTCCCCAAGTCTACATAGCATCCCCCATTATCAACACCCCATAACAGAGTAGCACACTTTTTACAATTGATAAGCCTACCTTGATACGTCAGAAACACCCAAAGTTCACGGTTTACATTATGGTTCACTCTTGATGTTGTACATTCTGTGGGTTTAGACAAATGTATAATGATATATATTTATCATTACAGAAGTATCACAAAGCATTTTCACTCTCCTACCAACCCTCTGTTCTCCTGTTCATCCTTCCTTTCTACAACCTCTGGCAACCACTGATCTTTTTACAGTTTTCATAGTTTTGCCTTTTCCAAAATATCATACAGTTGGAATCATGGAATATGTAGCCTTTTAAAGATTGGCTTCTTAAATTTAGTAGTGTGCCTTCAAATTTCCCCCATGTCTTTTCATGGCTTAATGGCCCATTACTTTTTGGTGCTGAATAATATTGCATTATCTGCATGAACTATAGTTTATTTACCCATTCACCTACTACAGGACATCTTGGTTACTTCTAAGTTTTGGCAATTGAATAAAGCTGCTATAAGCATCCATGTGCAAGTTTTTGTATGGACATAAGGAACACAACTTTTTAAAGTCATAAAATGTATTCATTTTTTTCCATTTTACAAATACTACATACATCGTATGTATTTGAAGATTAGAAAATGGGAGAAAATGCAGGAAAGTGAATTACAGCTTCCTATAATCTCATCACCAGAGCTATCTAGCATTAATATTTGGTACATTTCCTTCCTTTGTTTTTGAGTACATTGTACACATGCATATATATAGACATATATTCTGATATGATGGGAAATAAGCCTGTTGCAGAGGACTTGCCCATGTCATTAAATATTCTTCTTTTGGGGTACCTGGATGGCTCCATTGGTTAAATGACTGCCTTCTGCTCAGGCCATGATCCTGGAGTCCTGGGATCGAGTCCTTCATCTGGCTCCCTGCTCTGCGGGGAATCTGCTTCTCCCTCTGACCTTCCCCCTTCTCATGCTCTCTAGCTCTCTCTCATTCTCCCTCTCTCAAAAAAAAAAAAAATCTTTAAAAAACATTCTTTTTTGTCATTAAATATTCTTTAGAACATAATTTTTTTCTGTATGTTTTTGTATGCATATACCATAATTAATAAACCCATCCCAAACATGTTCATAATTAATAAATCCATCCCAAACATGTTCCCAAACATACACTTTTGTATGCATATACCATAATTAATAAATCCATCCCAAACATGTTCACTGCAATTACGCTATTATGAGCAGTTTTTTAACTGAAGTGTTGTCTGCACTTTTGCTTATTATAATAATTTCATGTACATGAAATTATGATTTCAGAAATAAAAATGTTTTTAAAGGTTTTGATGTGTATTGCCAAATCACATTCTGGAAATACTCTGCCAATTTACATTCCACCAGGACCTAATGAAAGGACCAATCTAACTACTTTTTTGAATTTACTACTTAACTATTTATTCCTTTTCCCTCTGATTTTTAAAAATTAACGGATTTACTGAGCTATAATTTATATAGCACAAAATTTTAGCTGTTTTAAAGTATATCATTCATTAGTTTTTAGTATCCCTATATCAGCTTTTTTGTTTGTTTGTTTTTAGCAACATGAGTTTAAAAATCTTTAAAATCCTAGAAAATGGAGGGCCTGACACAGGGTGGCAGAGAAGGTCACACTGTCAGCAATACAAATGAATTTAGCAGGATGACAGAATAAAAAATGCATAGAAAACAAATATATACAAAATATGCACATAAATATATATTTATATATAGAAGAATATATAAACACCGTTATAACTTTCCAATTATAACCATTTAGAATTTGTAATGATAATCTATTTAAAATAGCAAGGTAAAAACATAGAACAACTAGTCTTAATATCTTTATAACTTAGTATAAGTAATATTAGAAAACCTTAACTTATGATTTACTTATTTACTTAAAAATATTATAAAAGCTTACTTATTTATTAAAAATAAAAAGACATTTTAGGTGGTCAAATCAGAAAACTGAATATTTTGTGTGTATGTGTATAAATTTCACATGAATTAATTTGTGAGATTAACACAATGGTAAACATAATTCCTGTATTATAGTCATAATTATTATAATCATAATTATTATGTTGGCTCTTATGAAACTAATTCTAAAGTTCATTTGGGAGAATGAGAAAGTGAAAATATCCAAGAAAATATTTAAGAAAAAACAATAAGGGGATATTTATCCTGCCAATATTAAAGCCCATTATGAAGTTAAAGTAAATTATACTGAATGTTACTTATAAATAATCAAATTTTGAATTAATGAATTAATAACAGTGGTACTAAGTATAGAAGCATCAAAGTAATGCTTTGAATTTGACTCTAGTGACTGAACTTAAGCATTTGTTTATAGCCCTGAGATAGATCTTAATATAGAGTATTACTTTCTATTTGATGAAATTGATACAGCACATCTGAGGTTAAGGAAAGAGTTATTTAGTAAATTATCATAGTCTGGTTACCAATTTAGAAAACAATAAATGAAATTGGATCATCATCTTAATAACCACATAGCAAAGGAAAGTTGAAGTAGATGAAAAGTTACATTTTAGTAAAACTATTTTATTTGAAAGAAGTTTCAGATTATAAATGTAATGAAAAACCATAAAGAAACGATGTATTTTATTATATAAAGTGGAACTTTCTGGATATCAGAAAAGTAAAAAACAGTAAAAAAAAAAGGTTAATAACAAACTGACACAATTTCTGAAAGACTAGATAGCACTAGAATGTGTAAAACAAAAAAATCAATTAAGTAGTCTAGTATAACATTAATTGGGAAACACTAATTGGACAAAGGACCAAAGAAACTGAGATGGCTTATAGCCACATATAAATTAGTTTAGATTCAGTGTAAATTAAAACAATGACAACTTTTCCATGTATTTGTTAACTAAGCTTTATAATTATGATAATAAAATTGAGAAAGATACTGTCAAATGGTGACTCTCAAACCCAACTGAAGGGTGCATAGAATGTTATAACCTTTCTGAACATAAGTATGATATTCTGTTTTGAGAGCCATCTGCTACTCAATTGGCAAATGTTTCTTTTGTGCATGTACAGAGATAGTGATTGATGACACAGTACACTTATGTCTTGATCCCTGGTCTCCCAGAACTAGTAGTTTGCCTGCAAAAGGGCCTTTTATTCAGTGGTTCTACATATTAAAATAAACTCTAAGGGAATAATCATCATAGAATTATTTGTAATAGCAAAATAATGGGAATCAATTTAAATGCCCAATGGTGCAGAAAAAGATAAGTATGATACATTCATTACGACATGTTTTTACAGCCATTGGAAATCATACTTAACAAAAAATATTTTAAAATATGAGGTTTAATCATGATTCAATGTTTAATGAAACAAGTGGAATCCAAACAAATGTATATGATATAGTTTCAATGTTAAAATATTTCTGTGTCTAACTATCAATATGTATGTCAAGATTGAAAAAAAAATACCAGAATTTTAAGACTGGATGATCTCCTTGATGTATTTTAGTGCACCAGTTTATTAATTTCCTTATTTATAGAGTTAGGAAATATCAGTGCTTTTTATGTCATAAAATTCTTCCAAGAAATAAATAAATGAAATGAAGTGATCATTAAGTGTGTACTACAAACATTGGTCTATAGAAACTACTCTATGATTTTAATTCTTTTTATTATTACTCTTCTTGTTCATCTTTTAAAAATTTAGAGTGGCTGCTCTGTTTCATGAGACCCAGTATGGGGTTCTTATTTCAGCTCTATCTTCCTTATTATGAAAGTAACTCTTCTGCTTTTGGGGGCATTTAGTCTATTATTCTTAGTTTTGTTTTGTTTTGTTTTGTTTTTTAAAGATTTATTTATTTATTTATTTGAGAGACAGAGAAAGTGAGAGCGAGCATGAGAGGAGAGAAGGTTAGAGGGAGAAGCAGAGTCCCCGTGGAGCTGGAAGCCCGATGTGGGACTCGATCCCGGAACTCGAGAATCATGACCCGAGCCGAAGGCAGTTGCTCAACCAACTGAGCCACCCAGGTGCCCCTATTATTCTTAGTTTTTGATGGTGTAGTTAGTTTTCATCTTTTTCTCTCACATTCTGTGTCTCTGCAAAAGAAAGAGAAGTTAGGGACTTTTATGTCTAGGCTGCTAGATGGTGATATTTAAATTCCTCTTGATCGCATATAAACCATATAAAATTCTACTTCATTTATCTTCACTGACTAAAGTGATCAACAATAGCAAGTCCCATCTCTCTGGTCTTTCCAGCTTGCTACCCTCTAGGCCAATCTCTGAATAACCTGAGGCTGTTCCACAGGCATTTCCTGCACCAGATTTCCCAATACGCTAAAGAAACTCATCTTAGAACTTCTCAGGAACTCTTGCTGACCAGATACCAGGTCAGATCTTCTGTGTGGGATCCAGCAAGTTGCTCTACAGAGCAAATCCAGTGGGCATAGAGGTGGGCTAACCATCTGAAGAACCCATTGCCTGTTTTCAAATTCCCGTCATTCAAGTCGGCTTTTTGTTGCCTAGTAATATGGAAGCAAAGGGATGTGCCTAGGAAGAAAATGTTCTTTTTTATATGCTGGCGAATTTAGAAAAAAACCACAAAGTTCCTTTTTCTTTATCATCCAAATCAAAATCTATTTAAATCATAAGCTCTGAGATCCATTTAAAACTTATGGTTACATCAGGAAATTATATCTCTTCCTAATTTGAATTTAATGTAAACTGATTTTTAATTGTTTTGTGTAACCACGAGTAACAGATATTTTTGAACACTGCATGGTAAAAATCAGCAAATATGTCAGACAAAGCAAAACATTAAAGGAAATACCACGGCATATGTTGACAGTTATAGAAGAATTGCTGCTGTTTTCACCCTTCACACCAGAATAATTTTTTCAATATTTACCTCCCATGTGTAGAGAGGGAAACATATGGGGCTTTACATAATCATAAGCATAAACAGGTGGCTACTTAGGTACATTTAATTTGCAGGCAACAGCAATACTGAAAAACGCAATCAGCACCACATGGCTCCCCAACTCCTTCCACTAACATTCCATTAGCAAAATTAAGATCATTAAAATAGAGGGAGGGTATACTCCTCAGTCAGTTGGCTTCAAATACCTTTCAGGGCCATGAATAAAACACATTTTCAAAAATGCCTTGGCATTTTACTGTTTCTTTTGTTCAAGGGAACTTCAGTAGCTATGTATAATGTATACCTTGTGAATAACTACAAGCAGCACAATATTTGCATTTAAAATGTGCTTACATCTCCCTATAATCTGCTCATTATGGACATAAAATTATGGTGGTTAAATTCTAAGCAATTTATCAAAGCGTGGGGTCAGACAAACTCTTGAGAGCAAAGGTAATCCACCTTAAGAGGTCACCTGAGGCTGATTTCCATATTCCAACACCCAGACAAAATCTGTAGAAATGATTGTCGCTAGGATTTCTTGCTCAGTCTGTGTCAGATGCTATATTGTAGATTCTATGTATTTTGTCTCATCTGATTTGATCCAGGTTGGGATATTTACTTTGTCCTCTTTGGCCCTGTAAATACTAATCTCTCTGACCTTCTAACATGCCACAAAGGATTAGAATTCCAGAGTAAAAGAAAATAAAGAGAAAGAATAACTTATTATTTTGCTTTTTTGGTGTTTGCCATGTGTATGTGTGAAGTGTTGTCTAAGCGTGTTACCCATATCAACTCATTTAATCATCACATTGACTTTATGAGGTAGATGATAAAATTTTCTCCATTATGCAGAAAAGGAAATTAATTGTGGCCCTAGGGGGTGTAAGTTCTTGAGTTTATACAGTGATGGAAAAACTAAAGCCAAAATTAAACCCAGGCTGTTGAAATGAAAAATTAACATTTTTTAAAACCATTTCATTTTACTGTTGGGATAGTTGTGTATTGCTTGCCCTGAAAATTCTACTGCCTAAAGTCACCCAAGGCCAGGAATAACAAATGTGCATATTCCTGAAGAACCTCCTAAAAAAGCCTAGTGAGAGATTTTGGGGTGCCTGAGCTCTATGGCGGTTCTTTCCAGTCCCTATGCCTGTGTGTGTTCCTAGAATACAAGTGGCAATGCTCTGCACAGTCCAGGGAGCTGTGCTCTTGCCAAGGTTTATGAGAAGTTCTCAAATTCTCTCACCTCCTCCTAGACTGTGACTCATCCTCACTGCTTAGGGGAGAGAAAGCTTTAACATGAACAAGTATGTATGACACATTTGTTAGTAACCTACGATTATAACAGAGCTTTAGGCATAGACAGCAAGTTATATCATTTGATTTCAAGACCTAACCCTATTCATGTTATTTGTTAAATAACCCAGATGTGTTAAATATTGTGTAGTCACTCCTTTAGAGGAGTTTAAGTGTTATTGGGAAAAGACTTTTTTGCTTGTTTGCTTTTTCTTTTCTTTTCCTTTCCTTCCTTTTCCTTTTCTTTTTTAATACAAAGTTTGAACCAAAAAGGTAAAGATGAATTGAAAGCTTTAATAATTTATTCTTTTTATCTCCAGGTAAAAGAACTATAAAAAACTGCTAATAGCAATTATAGACAATTTTGATCCCATTGTAAATGTAAAGGCATTCAAACACAGGAATTCTACAGTCTCACTTAATCTCCTCTAACATTTAACAAATGTGGTCGCCATCTTTGATATGGCTCCCGCCTTCCCAAAGACTCAGTAAATTATTAGGCAAAATTTTCTTAACATGAACTTTAACTTCCCTTAACATTTCTTGTGTCTGCTGTTCTATCAAGACTCTTCTGTCTTCTTCTATAAAGATTTTTGGAGTCACTCATTTGTTAAAGATGTTTAATAATCCTATAATTGATACTGAGAAATCTGGAGAACTTTTTCACAGTTTAGACATTATTATTATTATTATTATTATATATCTCAATACTTTGCTCAAGGATTGTGAGTTTTTGCTTTGATAAGATATTTGCCTTGATAAGATATTCCATGTACCCCATTTCAATCTGAAGTTGGGTAAAGATGCTAGAGCTAGAATTTCTCATGGACAAATTGGATTTGGGGTAGTCTTGAAAAAGGTAGTTTTTGTAGGATATGCTGACCTAAAAAATGTCTTGGAAACATAACAGAATGATAGGAAAGCCACAGGAAGCATGTGAAATGGGAAATCTGTTTAGATATGTTTAAAATAACAAGGATGTTTAGGAATTTGCAGGACAGAGTGCAGTTACAATTTTTAAAGAAGCAGAAGCACACACAAAAGTAAGTGAGATGCACTTTGCGTCCTAGGCAGAGGGAAGACACATAATCAAAATATGTAGTGGTCTTATTCATCTCCAAATCTCCTTCATATATGTCAGTTAATTAGAAATTTTTGAACGTGCATTTCAAATATCTATGCATTTATTCAAAATAGTGTATGAATCTTTGACATATCTTTACCTCCATTTTAAAGGCAAATTTCTTTATGATGATAATAGAAATGAATCCACATTTTGATAACTTTGAGATGTTAACAAAGTTTCAGCCACTTTTTATATATCATTAGACTAGCATATCATTGTTTTACCTCATAAAACCATAAAACTTTCTTTATGGTTAAAGAAAAGTTTGGTAAGAGTAGAAATGTCAACTCTTTCTTTGTAGCTCACCAGTGTTTATATTAGTTTTATTTTCAATACATGGGTTATTTGCAGGAAATGTTTAAAGGCATTTATCCATCTTGTCAGAATTACTTCTTTAAAAACTATGATATCGTATTCTGAAAACCCACTTAAATATGGCCACGTGCCGCATACTGGGAGTACACGAGCCTGTGTGGCAGCACCGTCAACCCTTTCGCTTTATGTAGTCCCCACCCCTCCCTCAGAGGCCTCACCTGTATCTCCAGGTACCTGGCACATCCGACACATGGACAGATGAGATAATCAACATCTTAAATATCAGTGAAGTTCATTTTCTTATGTTGCTTGATTTAAAAAGCTCCAAGATTTTCTGCACCCAAAAGGAAGGCACCTTCTTCATTAGCTAATGAAAGGCTAGACAGTTTATAATTTATAATAATAATGAGAGATTGAAATGTGTCACTGTGATTAAGCCCTTGAACTTTAGAGACACAAAAACCTACTGTATATCTTGTGAGCTATGGGGAGATAGTGGATTTGTGGCATCTTTTCAAACTTTCATGTCTTTTTGATCTGTGAAATGTATGTGTTTTATTTGTAGCTACCTCACAGTACAATTCTGAGAATTAAATATCATACATGTACATTTCCAGCATATTCTAAGCTGCATATTTTAAAAATCCTATTTTTGTTTGTTTTTTCATTATTTTATTCTTTTTTTCAACATGATAAGTGTCTGGTTCAATCCCCATCACCCTTTTCCCTCATTGCCTCACCAACCTCCACTCTGCTAACAATCAGTTTGTTCTCCATAGTTAAGAGTTTGTTTTATGATTTCCCTCTCTCTTTCTCTCTTTTTTCCTTTGCTCATTTGTTTCTTAAATTCCACATATGAGTGAAATCATATGGTATTAGTCTTTCTCTGGCTGGCTTATTTTGCTTAGACTTACAATCTCTAGCTCCATCCATGTTCCTGCAAATGGCAAGATTTCACTTTTTTATGGCCAAATAACACACACACACACACACACACACACATACAAATACCACACCTTCTTTATCTGTTTATCTATTAATGGACACTTGGGCTGCTTCCATAATTTGGCTATTATAAATAATGCTGCTATAAACATAGGGATGTATGTATCCCTTTGAATGAGTATTTTTGTATATTTGAGGTAATTTCACCCAGTAGTGAAATTCCTGGATCATAAGGTAGTTCCATTTTTTATTTTTGAGAAACATCCATATTATCTTCCACAGTGAATACACCAGTTTGCATTCCCATCAACAATGAAAGAAAGCTGCTCTTTCTCCACATCTTCCCAACACTTTAATTTCTTGTGTTTTTAATTTTAGCCATTCTGACACGTGTGACAGCTCATTGTAGTTTTGATTTGCATTGCCCTGATGATGAGTGATGTTGAGTATCTTTTCATTTGTATTTTGACCATCTGTATGTTTTCTTTGGAGAAGTGTCAGTTCATGTCTTCTGCCTA
Source organism: Nasua narica (assembly GCA_028533885.1). NCBI lineage: Eukaryota > Metazoa > Chordata > Mammalia > Carnivora > Procyonidae > Nasua > Nasua narica. Next base: position 31,716,802 of record CM052802.1, read on the forward strand.
TTTTTAATTGGATTATTTCTATTTGAGGTGTCAAGTTGTTTAAGGTTTTTTTATGTGTTTTAGATATTAACCCTTTATCAGATATGTCATTTGCAAATATTTTTCTCCCATTCAGTAGGTTGCTTTTTAGTTGTTGATATTTCCTCTGCTATGCAGAAACTTCTTATTTTGATGTAGTCCCAGTAGTTTATTTTTGCTTTTATTTCCTTTGCCTCAGGAGACATAGCTAGAAAAACATTGGTAAAGCCCATGTCAGAGACATTACTGCCAGTGCACTTCTCAAGGGCTTTTGTGGCGTCAAGTCTCACTTTTAAGTCTTTAATCCATTTTGAGTTTATTTTTGTGTATGGTAAAAGAAAGTGGTCAAGTTTCATTCTTCTGCATGTTGCTGTCCAGTTTTCCCAATACCATTTGTTGAAGAGACTGTCTTTTTCCCATTGTATATTCATTCCTCTTTTGTTGAAGATTAATTGACCACTTAACTGTGGGTTGACTTCTGGATTTTCTTTTCTGTTCCATTGATCTATGTGTCTATTTTTATGCCATTACCATATTGTTTTAATTATTACTGCTTTGTAATATAACTTGAAACCTGGAATTGTGATACCTCCAGTTTTGCTTTTCTTTTTCAAAATTGCTTTGACCATTCAAGGTGTTTTGTTGTTCCATAGAAATTTTAGGATTGTTTGTTCCAGTTCTGTGATAGATGCTGTCGGTATTTTGATAGGGATTGGATTAAATGTGTAGATTGCTTTGGGTAGTATAGACATTTTAACAATATTTATTCTTCCAACCCATGAGCATGGAAAGTCTTTCCATGTCTTTGTATCATCTTGAATTTCTTTCATTAGCATTTTAAAGTTTTCAGAGTATAGGTCTTTCACCTCTTTGGTTACTTTTCTTTCCCCTCAAATACAGTATTGTGATCATTTTGATGATGTATGTGTAAAATGTGAATAATAGAATTTATGTGTCTGTGTGTAATCTTTTGAGGTCTTTTGAAGACTTTCTCATATGTGGCAATATATATTGCTCTTTATCCTTTCAGCAAAACACATATCACCACTGTTCTGTGAATTCCCCTTTCTACCTCTTAAATGTCTGGTTAGTGGGGACCCAAAGATTCCAGTGAGTCAATGTACGTAATTTTGTACATAACATAGCTATGTTACTGTATGCAACAGCAATCTGGTGCTACTGTTTTGCCCTTGACATTCTCAGGTGGTGCCTGATTCCCGTCCTCTGTCATAGTTCAGTTGTGTTATGTTCTATATAGTGAGATTTCAGTTAGGGGTATTGCCTGTGGCTTTTATCCTGCCATCCACTGTGGAAAATGTGTACATATTTCATACTTGACACTTACCACTTACCTCTCAACAGATCATCCAGCTTAACTTTAACAAAATAGTGTTTTTGAGTGAATGGGAAAATATTTATGACTGTTACTGAATGTTAATTTTTAATCTCTTAGATATTCCTGGGAAGAGGGAACCATAGGATTTGGAATTGGGGATGTGGCAATTAACAACTAGGATACATCCAAGCTTTTACAGAACAAACCAGCTGATTATTTACCCTGTGTTGGGCCATTACTTTCTGAGAAAGTTCCCTCTAAGATTCCTTATCTCAGAGATGGAGGGAATATATTTGGTTGGAACTGGGAAAGCAAAGCAGGCTAGAGATTAGCCTATGAAAAAGATTGTGAAATCTTCATGATGATCTTATGTTATGTTATTAAAGAATATTGTGGGGGTGCTTGGCTGGCTCAGTTGGTGGAGCATGCAGCTTTTGATCTCTGAGTCATGAGTTCAAGCCCCACATTGGGCAGGAAGCCTACTTAAAAAAAAACTTTTTGAAAATAAGAATAATTTTAAAATTATGTGATATACAATTAGAAATTTTAATTTTTAAAATTACTCCCTATTTGGGTGGGAGTTGATGAGATAAAAAAAAGGTAGAAAAAAAATCTGATGAGCATAAATTATGCACAGTAAACCAGGAAATTACTCTTGTTCTTCTTACACTGGAGGCTCTGGAAAGGCTGTTGAATGCAAAGGGAGAACTGGCTAATGAGACCCATATACATATTTTGTGAACTAGAACAAATATGTTTTCCAGAGCAATGTCCTTGTAAGTTATATGCAGTATGGGAGGTAGCCTAGTATGGTGGCAAGAACATAAAACTTGGATGCCAAAGGACTGTTTTGAGATTCTAGAGACATGACAATGAAAATCGTGACCATTTTTATATCCTTTAGTAATAACATTTGTTTTATTGTACGTAAAAGATTATTGTCAGGATAAATGATGCATTAAAAAATATTTCAATCTTGTAAATTTCCAAACAAATTCCAGTTGTTGCTACTACTTAAATGGCAGATCATTAAGAATTGGTTAAAATTATAAGGTCTACAAAAACTTGAGATTCAGAGACAAGATCTTAAAGACTAAATTCACTTATCAGTTAATTTTCAATAGATCAATTAATTGCATTTCCTTATAATTTTTGTTTCTTAAGTGCATGCTCTTTATGAATAATTTCTCCTACTTTACAAGTAATAATATCCATTTTAATAGGTGACAATCAGATTTGGAAATTACAATATATTTTTTTTCTGCTTCTTATCTTACTTTATGAAAGTTACATATTGCCTTATTTTATAATCACCCTGTGATCTCTCAACTCCCGAAATGTGTTTTGTTTTTTTTTTGAGGGGGGGAAGAACAGCAAGTTATATTTTCTCCAGTGTAAAAGTATTGTACTCTTTGTGAAAAGATGGAGGGAAAATTGATGAAATATAAACCTGATCAGGCTTATGGTAGTTTAGTTTATTGTGAAATTGAAGTTTCAATATGGCATTATATATATATAATTATTATATTATATTTATTTATTTATTTATTATATATACTTGTCCTAGTTTGTATAGTATCAAGTGGCTGTTTATAAGGATGGATGACTCTGGATTGACTGCAATAGTAGATGAAGAAATAAGTTAATCAAAGATATTTTCCTATGTCTACCACTTAGTATGCTAAATTGTGTACTTAATCATCTTCTAAGGGAAAACACAGAGGTTCATAGATAGATTTTTCTTGTAGTAGAAACATCCAACAAGACAGCTCTGAAGTTTGTGATTAACTCGAAATAAATGGTGGCCCTTAGGGTTTCAGGTTTTTCTGCTTCGTAACATTTTAAATCTGTTATTACCTTAGGTGAACGCAATTCCCCAAGAAAGAAGATGCTGAATTAATTCTTCTGTGACTTATGTCATCAATATATCTAGAAAAGGAATAAAACTATGTGTCCCTACCATTTATGAGATTCTCGGTAGCTTTTTTTTTTTTTTTTAACATTTCGCAAAAATTGCTCAATTTTCTATACCCTGTTAATGATTGTGTACTCTTAGAAACAAATCTTCATATACAGACAAATGAGAGTAAACATATGTATGCACATGCACACATACACACAAATTTATTTACTATGCGAAATTCTAGAATATTCTCTTAGTGGATTTTCCCTGATATAAGATCTAATAAAATAAGAAGTTCCTTCAAAGTAAATATTTCTTTGCCTTACTGCCTTCAAACACACCATGCAGTGAGTGAACACTAGTCAAATTTCTGAAGCTTTTCAGGACAGATTGCATATGCTTCCTTACTTTTTTGCCAGGATTGCATCACTGGCACTTTTTCAGGATGTTTATGTCTAAAAATAACCCAAATCCTTTTTTTGTTTGAGCAAAGATCAGCTACAAAAATAACTGATCATTTGTGTAGTAACCCATAATAGACATGAATCATTATAATCTGGTTAATAATGATTTGATATATAGATGAATTTAATTGGAGTATATTCACTGAGTAATAAATGATTTTTCAAGCTATATTGAATTCTAGTAAGATCGTCTCATTGTCTAATGAGTATCTAGAAAGACAATATATCTTCTTAGTTCATGCTAGTATATAATACTGTCATTCATTTACTTTGTGTTAAGAAAGCAATTACCTAATTTTTTTCTTTGTTCTTATTTTCTCTGGAATTTATTAAAAACTCTTCAATAAAGTCATTTCTGAAAATGCTACAAAACAGATGTGCCCATAAAATAAAAGTAATTTAAAGAGGAGAATTAAACATGCAAGCCTCAAAATCTATATCTTAAATAGTAAAAATTCACTGTATCAGTGATTATCCTAATAGTATTTGAGGAAAAAATTTCCAATAGTGAAACCATGACAAAATTAGAGAAGCAATGAAAAGAATGGTATATCACCAAGAGTATTCAATCCAGAACAGCTACCTAACCTGGCATTTTCCAAGGAGAGTTACATGGAGCACCAATATATAATGGAATGTTGTAATTTATTAATGGATGTTTCCCCAAGATTTTACAATCAAATTTTCAAAATTCTACATGTTATATTCTCTTCTGGGGAGTTGCAATGCCTCTAAAGTTTTTTTCTTTTTATTGTTAATTAATTTTTTAAATGAACATATAATGTATTATTTGCCCCAGGGTACATGTCTGTGAATCATCAGGCTTACACATTTCACTGCACTTACCGTAGCACATACCCTTCCCAATGTCCATAACCCAGCCACCCTATCCCTACGCCCCCTACCTCCCAGCCACCCTCAGTTTGTTTCATGAGTTTAGGAGTCTCTTACAGTTTTTGAGAAGTATCTAATTGGAAATATGTAGGTATTTCTTACTGTGGTAAAATGCACATAACACAAAATTTACTTCTAAAATGTACAGTTCAGGGTCATTAAGTACATTCACAAGGTTGTATAACCATCACCACTGTCTCCTTCTAGGTATATAAATTTGTGATTGTTAATTTGACCATGAAACAGTTTTCTTCTGGAATATCTTTTAATTTTGTTATGTCCGGAAAATATAGTTATGGAAACACCGATCTAATCCAATCCTCAATTTAAAAATTGAAAATAGAAAATGTGGTTCAGCCTTGCTGAAGATGACACAGATCATTGGGATACAGCCAGTCAGTCTCTCATTCATATTTCCCACTTCCAAGAACAGGGGATTTTCTATTTCAAGGTATTTTCCCCTTGTTTTCATTGGTGTTGCCTGGATCCAATGATACAGTAATCTACAAATGATACATTACAATTTGGCCTAGAAGAATTCAGGAGTAAAACAAATACATTACTTTTTAAAAGCTACATTGTACCTGTTTTATAACTCTCACTGTGATTTTCTTATGAGAACTTTCATTGTAAGAACTCTCTTTAATTTACATAATTCTTTTGTTCTTAGGTCTTTTTAAGATTGTGGCTGATAAAACTCCATACCTCACTATGGAAGAAATAACAAGGACCATTCATATTGGATCAAGTAGACTAGGGCATCCTTGCTTCTATCATCAGAAGGATCTAAAACTAGAGAATCTCATTGTAAAACATGGTGAGCAAATCATGCTCAACTCAGTTGAAGAGATCAGTGGAGAAATAATGGTGAACTGTGGAGTGGTAAGAGATCATCAGAATCACTCGTTTACGTTGCCTTTGTCACAAGAAGGAGAATTCTATGAGTGTGAAGATGAACATATTTATACCCTAAAGGAGATTGTTGAATGGAAGATCCCGAAAAACAGAACACGAACTGTGAAGCTTACTGGTTTTTCAAATAAGTGGGACTTAACAAATCCATTCCCTAAAGGCTTTTATGGTGCTCTGATTCTCAAGCCTGTTTATGAGATTCAAGGTGTGATGAAATGTAAGTATCCACTGAGAATGATACTCTATGAAGGTGAGCATTGTGGGGTTTGGGAAGGAGGAAGGCTTTAGAATTTGAAGAACGGGCCCCTGTCCCTGACTTGTCCTTTAAGGCCACTGACAGTTAGATTCTCATCTAGCAATAAGTAAACCATGTATTTGGTGCAAGGATCAAAGTGAATAATGTATATAGATACATATTATAAGTTGTGTGGTACTACAAATGTAAATTGTAGTAATTGGCCTGTGCAGACAGGTTAAACTACTAATTCATTTCTTTTTTTTTTTTTTTTTAAAGATTTTATTTATTTGAGAGAGAGAGAGAGAGAGGAAGCATGAGAGGGAGAGGTCAGATGGAGAAGCAGACTCCCTGCTGAGGGGGGAGCCCGATGCGGGACTTGATCCAGGGACTCCAGGATCATGACCTGAGCCGAAGGCAGTTGCTTAACAACTGAGCCACCCAGGCACCCCACTACTAATTCATTTCTATCACTGCCAGTTAAACGTGGTCAGAAAAGAGCTACTTTTAAAGATAGAGCAGGGGCATCTGTGTGGCTCAGTGGGTTAAAGCTTCTGCCTTTGGCTCAGGTCATGATCTCAGGGTCCTGGGATCGAGCCCTGCAGTGGGCTCTCTGCTCAGCAGGGAGCCTACTTCCCCCTCTCTCTCTGCCTGCCTCTCTGCCTACTTGTGATCTCTCTCTCTCTGTCAAATAAAAAAAAAATCTTAAAGATAGAGCATATTTGGTTAGAAAGAGCCTTTTTTGTATGAAGGTGGTTAACAAAGTGATAAAGATACAAAGTTTCCTTAATATGTCCCTTCCTGCTATTTTTGTAATAACCTTTTTTTTTTTCCAGCTACCCATCACTGGTCATAAATCTTATTAGCTAGGAGTTCCTCTGACTTAAGGGAAAATGATGTGACAAATTAATTCACACATAAGTGTGTTTCAACATATGTTATTTATAGGATTATTTGCATTTAAAAATAGGAAGAGCTGGGGAGAGCATTGTAATCCTAAAGGAATTAATACTTTAAATTTTCAAGATTATGGCACCAAGAAGGCAACCATGGAGCAAAGAGTTCTATAGGTGGTCAAAAGTCCTGGATTCTAACTCTGAGTCAGTAACTTTTTACTTGTTACTTGTCAGTAACAAGTCAGTTGATGACTTTGAGTGAGCCATTTAAACTGTGTCTTTGGAAAGGGGATGATGATACCTCTTTTGCCTACCTCTTAGAGTTGTTTTGAGAATGAAATAAGATTGTATTAAAGTACTATATATAACACACTTGAGGAAAAAAAGCAGTATGTAAAAATGTTTGGTCAAAGGTTATGCCTTGAATATATCAAATTCTATTTATTTCCACTCCTATAAATGTTGTTGGTTGCTGGTCACTTACGTAAATATGAAAAAACTGTTGTGAATCTTTGGGTAAGTTTTAGAACTACATGTTAAATTTTGTTACATATAAGTAATTCAACCAGAGATTAATTAATTCATCTGAATTAAAGGTACAAAAGGAATTCCACTCAAGTAGTGATTATATTTTAATACTGCAAAAAATTGAGGCCACAGCATGATCATTTTTTAATATGACAAAAATGGATATCGCAGCAAATTTTAGACCTCACATTAGCGTTTTGTTAGCTGTCCGAAAATGTATAATTGAAATTGATAATCGAGTTTTCCTCACTTTTCATAAATAATGGATATAACATTTTCTCATTTTACAATTTGTTAATTTTTAAAAACCATTGGCATCTCCTATCACACAGCTGCAAATGTAGGCCAACTCAGCCTAAGCACGTGAACATGGTGGTTACTGCATTTAATGAATCTAGATTAGGGATCAACAAAGGCTTCTCTGAGGAACTGGCATTTAAACTATGACCTGGAGGATGAATAGTAGATAATATGGTAAAGAAAGAAGAGACAACATTGGAAGAAGTGATAGCAATTTCTAGGAGGGTAAGTAAGCAAGATATTGGAGCTTCAGTATAGCTGGTGTGAGAAGAACAGGTTGAGACAAATATTAACACATGCAACTGGGTAGTGGACTCCGTCATGGAGAGTCTTGACATACATGTTAAGGGGTTAACATTTGTCCAAAGGGCAAATTAATAAAGGGTTTCAGTGGAAGGGACAGGGACAGAGGAGTATAAGGAGGCCATTGGGTGTATGACAGGTACTGGGGGGTTGGTTAGCACGATAGTGATATCAGCAGGTCACTTGCTCCTAATGGGTATTTAAAAAGTACAACCAACAAGATTTGGAGGTCTGTTGGAAGGAGGAAAGAAGTCAACCTGATCCCCAGGCTGCTGGCTTGCTCTACTAGTTGGGTGATGATACAGTTTACTAAATATACACATTGATAGATAAACAGGACATATTAATACAGTTGTTTAGATGGACTTATATATGGCTTCATGCTAACCAAGGCCCCAGTAGAAGGTCTTCGGTTGAACTAAAGTCCTTTCCAAAATATTTTAGTCTGATTTCCATTCTTTAATGGTATTTAAATTGAATTTTGATTTGTTATTTTGGACCTTTAATTTCTTGTTTTTTTTTAATTTTTTAATTAACATATAATGTATTATTTACCCCAGGGTACATGTCTGAATCATCAGGCTTACACATTTCACAGCATTTGCCATAGCACATACCCTCCCCAATGTCCATATCCCTAACCCCCCCTCCCACCTCCCAGCAACCCTTAGTTTGTTTCGTGAGTTTAGGAGTCTCTTATGGTTTGTCTCCTTCCCCATCCCATCTTGTTTCATTTCTCTTCCCCACCCCCTCATAACCCTCTGCCCTGCCTCTCAAATTCTT
>CM052802.1:31725873-31757285 GCA_028533885.1 Nasua narica
CCCGAAAGGGATTTTATTTCTCCTGAAAGGGATTCTTTGATCTCTTCCATGCTTTTTTCGAGCCCAGCTAGCAACTTGATAACTGTCATTTTGAACTCTATTTCCGAAATATTACTGAGTCTGTACTAACTAGGTCTCTAGCCGTTGGTACTGTCTCTTGTTCTTTTTTTTGTGGTGAGTTTTTCCACCTTGTCATTTTATCGAGCTAAGAATAGATGAGTGAGAGAGAAAAGTACTCTGGAGTTCTACAGTTCTCACTGATTGATGAACTTGGTCTTGGCTGGATATTCTCACTGATCTTCTGGGGAGGGGCCTTTACAACTTGGTTCTCAGATGTCTTTGCCTGAGGCGGAATTGCCCCACCCTTGCCCAGGGAGGGGCCAAGCAATTCGCTCAGGTTTGCTTTCAGGAGTCTTTGTTCCCTTAGTGCTTTCCGTACCGCCCTGGAGGCCGGGAATGCAAATGGCGGCTCCCAGTCTCCGGCCTGAGGAGCTGAGCGCTGGAGTCCCTGAGCACTGGAGTCCCCGCTCCTCAGCGCGCCCTCAGTGGAAAGCAGTCAATCACTCCCATCTCCGGGTCTGCACAAGCTCCAAGCTCAGCCACCGGTGGCGGCGCGCCTCTATCTCTGGCGCACGGCCCCTTCTGGAGTCTCCAAACCCAGCAGATACCTGCTGCGCGCTGCCGTGCTGCTCCTCCCCGAGGAGGAAGGAGGGGGTCTCTCCGGAACGCCTTATGTGGTCCCTGCTCGAAGGGCTGCGGCCATGGTCTAGGGTAAGCCCCAGCTGAAAACGCACTGCGTGGTTCTTTCTCTGCTGCTAGCTTCTCCGCCCAGGTATCTGGAGGCTCTGCCTCACTCAGACACCCCCGGTCTCTTTGTAACCTCACGGGTCCTGAAACCACACTGTTCCCACGAGGGCCAGACCTCTGGCCTAGCCTCTGGAGCAATGTCCCTCAGCGGAGCAGACTCTAAAAGTTCCGATTTTGTGCTCTGCGACTCTGTGGCTGCAGGGAGCCGGCCCCTCCCCCCGCGGTCTCTCTTCCCGTTGCTTTGGAATCACTTTTCCAAATGTCCTACCTTTCCGAAAGTGGTCGATTTTCTGCTCCTAGAATTGCTCTTCTTCCTCTCTTCTCTCTCCTGTTGAGTATGCTGGTTTTTAGAATGATTTAATAACTATCTAGATGTACTTCTGGGATCTGACTCTATCTCAACCTCTTATTTCTCCGCCATCTTGCTCCTCCCCTCTGGACCTTAAATTTCTTAGGGATTATTTTAAACATTAGTTCTTTTTGTATAGCAATTTCAGGACAGATGCTGTGTGGCACTGCTTTGCATGTGTACTGACTGCAGAATATTCTCTGGAAATACAGAACAGGTGTCCAACACAAAAAGTCCAGTTTTAAAAATTATTGTTGTAGGCATTTTTCTTCTAAAATAAAATGTAGGCTATTTTTAAAAATCAATTGTGGTCTTGTTTTACATTATTCTTTCTTATATTAAAGATTCAAACTTGCCTTGAAGTCAACAGCGTATCGCTTGTAAGTTTCTTTCCGATGGCCTTGAGTTCAGGCATAGTTGAAAACCCTCTTGTCTCAAGTCCTCCCTTTCTCAAGTAACAAGAAAAATAGGTCTGAGGCAGAGGTAGAAAGTTTTAGAGAAACCTTAGGGGTAAAAGCAAGATGAAAAAGACTGAGAACTATAGGAAGCTTTGAAATATTGATTTGCTGAAAAGAGAACATAGTAAGTCAATAGAGAAAAGAAGGAATGTAACATATTTTACTCTTGGTGTTAGGTTTTTAATATGTTACTGATGTGAAAATTTAGGCATCATAAAGAAGTAGTAGGGCATGTTTAAATGAAATAGTAGTTCCTGGAAACTCTGGTCATAATCCCCATTATAGGCCTGGGGATTATATATAATCCCCATTATAATCCCCATTATAGGTCAAGCCCTTCTTGACTCTCACTATACATTTCATGATTTGTAAAATATTCTCTTTGGAAAATAGATATAAATAACCACCCAAGACCTTTACCTGATAGTCTCATAAAAGTCATAGTAAGATCTGTTTGTGCCTTTCATTGGAAGATAGATTCATGTTAATGTGGCAAATGGAATGCATAATATTTACAAATGAAAAATTGATTCAGCTATTTAAAGTTGCTACTAAATATCAGAAATCTTGCTTGTTGGGGCCCCTGGGTGGCGCAGTTGGTTGAGCGACTGCCTTCGGCTCAGGTCATGATCCCGGAGTCCCGGGATCGAGTCCCACATCGGGCTCCCAGCTCCATGGGGAGTCCGCTTCTCACTCTGACCTGCTCTCTCTCACTCTCTCTCTTTCCTAATAAATAAATAAATAAAATCTTTAAAAAAAAAAAAGAAATCTTGCTTGTTAAAACTTCTTAATTGTATTATGTTTTGATGTACAGATTGATAATTACTTTTCTCCTAATGAAAATTTCAAGAGTTGAAAAAGCTGCATTTCATTTTAGGTAAAAACTTCAATACCTTCCAAAATTTAAAGGTACAGTTTTTGCCATATCATCTCATTTATAAACTGAGGATTGAAATCACACAAACAGAAAGATGGTATCAGAAAAGCAGTATCTGGGGGCCCCGGGGTGGCTCAGTGGGTTAAAGCCTCTGCCCTCTGCTCAGGTCATGATCTCAGGGTCCTGGATCAAGCCCCATATCAGGCTTTCTGTGCAGCAGGGAGCCTGCTTCCCCCTCTCTCTCTGCCTACTTATGAACTCTCTCTCTCTCTCTCTGTCAAATAAATAAATAAATAAATAATCTTAAAAAAAAAAAAGAAAAGTTAGTATCTGAATATTGAATAATAGGTGATAAACCAATAGCAAAAAAACCTCAAAAAAACAAAAAAAACAAACCCAAACATTGGTCTTTCAGTATTCTGAGACTTCTTTTTTTCATTTTATTTTTAAAAATAATCTCAATATTTATCAAAGTCAAAAAAGTCAAATAGTGGTAAAAGGATTTATAACAAAGTGATCAGCATACCTTATGCCCTTGACCATTCCCAAATTTTCCCTACATTCTGCTACTTTAAGGTACCTGCTTTAAATATTTTGTCCCTGCTTTCTTGTATTTGCATTTGAATTTCCAAACAATGTAAAGGTAGTGCTATTTGTCAAGGCATTGACTTTATAGAGGATTAGAAGAACACTAATCCCCTTCTTGAAGGCTCCACTCTGGTAACCTCATCAAATTCTAATCACCTCCCAAAGGTCCCACCTATTAATACCATTACACTGGGGGGGAGGGGTAGGCTTTCAATATGTTTATATTGGAGGGGATGAAAACATTTAATCCATAACAAGGTTGTCCTGGGACTTCCATTTAAAACCATCTGGGTGGTCCTGTTCTTTCACTGTGATGGCAGTTTTTAGTCTGGAAACTCAGATACTTCGTTTTCTGCGATAATTTCTTTGATAATTTCCTTTCAACTATTTTTTTTCTCTTTCTCTTTCTGTAACTTTTGATCTTTTGTTGAAGCTCCCATACTGATCTAAGACTATTTTCTTCCCTATTTTTCATCTTTCTTGTCTTTGGTTTATCTTCAGGGAAAATTCCTTAACTACATTTCCAACTGTTTCAATGAATTTTTAATTTCAGCTATCATATTTTTAATTTCTAAGAGTTATTTCTTACATCATTTTTAAAATATTACTATGTTCATGTTTTAAGAATGCAATATCTTATCTCTCTGAGAATATTTTACAGTTTCTTAAGGTTTTCTGTGTTCCTTGCATTTTATCTGCCTGTTTGGGATGCCTGGGTGGCTCAGGGGGTTAAGTGTCCCACTCTTAAATTCAGCTCAGGTCATGATCTCACGGTCATCAGAGCCTTGAGTCAGGGTCCATGCTCGGCATAGAGCCTGCTTAAGATTCTCTTTTTCCCTCTCCCTAAAAGGAAAAAATACGTTTTGGTCTGTGTCACTCTCATTAACTGTTTCCCTCAAATGCCCAGTGATTATTTGCCATTTGTTCATATTTATATGTGAGACACGATTTTTTTTTTAATTTACAAGTGAGGCACTGTTTATGTACAAGCCCTTTGTTTCTGAATTTTAGGTTTCATTTTGCCAGCTTTTGTCATCAGAGCATTCCCTAAATTCTGGCTCTGTGAGCCTTTTCTCTAGGACTTGCTCAGTTTCACCTGAGAAGCATCTTTCTGATAACCTTGTGGGCCTTCTGAAATTTTTGTAGCTGAGTGGGGAAGTTGCTGAGGATTTCACCATTCCCCCATAGGGTTAGACTTACTCCTTTGCTTTTAGTCCCCATGTTACTCCCCTCCTCACCTATCCCTAGTTTCCAGATTCTTCGACTCTGTTATCAACTACTTCCTGCAAAGAAAGAGGTAATAGGTGTGACTGCTCATCTTTCCCAGAATAGAGTTGGAAACCTGGAGTTAACCACTCTTCAGACATTCAGATAACCCCTTAGCCCCCTAGATTCTCAACCACAGGTCATAGGAGCCATATGTCTCCAATTTATGAGCCTTTTTGAGATCTCATGGGATAAGCTTTTCATCATACTATGGCTTCTTAGGAACATAGGCTTTCCTTTTTCTATTCCCCCAAATTTTTGACCATTCTGCCATTTGAGCTCTACCTTCATTCCATAGAAGGGTTGTAGATGTCTTTTAGATTTACTGAATCTTATTCTCTTTTTTTCTTTCTCTTTCTTCTTTTTGCCCTCATGGTAAATTTGAGAGAAAAAAGCGTTGGAAAGATACATATTTCACCTATAAACTCACTACTTACTTAAACTAGTCCCAGCCCAGAGCTTTTCCTGGACCTAGAATAATCTTGAAAGAACTGATTGCTAATATTGCTAAAAGAGAAGTATAATTTATAAATAATATTTTTATTAAAATTTAATTTTCAGTAATTTATAAACATATCAGTTTCTTATGTATTTATTTTTATATTCTCAATGCATGAGATAAAGTAAGTGTTCAATATTGGATAAATTGAATACATGAATTAATGAATGAAGCAACTAAAATATCTGTGTGTGTGTGTGTGTATGTGTGTATATATATATGTATATATAGTATATATATATGTATATATAGCATAGTACAAAGTTCTTATTTAGGTAATAAGAAAAGTTTTCTGACTCACCATATCCAGATTTGATTTATTATGATAACATATTTATGAATTTAATAGCTAAGGAGAATGAATATTCACTTCAGGGCACCAAGGTTGATATCATTTATATTTGTATAACAGGTTCAGTTTTTATCAGTGATGCTTTTCCTGATGTGCCTATGAAAATATTGTGACTTAACATGATATTTAGAACCAGTGAACACTTTAGTCTGCTTCCATTTCATTTTCTTCCTTTAGGCAAGTAATCTTATTGCTAATAGAAATATCAAACAGCAAGCAGTATAAGGTAGAGTTTATATTTGTATTTATTTATTCTTATACTACTAACTGTAAATATTTATTCTTATACTACCAACTGTAAATATTTTACCAGTGTTCTCCAGAAACACAGAAGCTACTTATAATAATATATATAATTTTATTGTATAATATAAACAAAATTACATCTTAATTAATTTTAAGGACTTGACTCATGTAATTATGGGGGCTAATAAGTTCAACATTCAAAGGACAGATTGGCAGGCTGTAAACTCAGGCAGAAGTTGATGCTGTAGTTTGAGGCAACATTTTTTCTTCTCTGGGAAACTCCAATATTTGCTCTTTAAGTCTTCAAATGATTGGATGAGGCTCACCTATGTTATTGAGGGTAACATCCATTACCCAAAGTCAACTGATTTAGATGTTAACCGCATCTGCAAAATACCTTTACAGAAATACCTAGAATAGTGTTTGATTAAGTAACTGGGTACTATAGCCCAGTCAAGTTGATACATAATAACTGTCACAAACATCAATGGAGAATCATGTTGATGTGTGTCATCCAGGATAAGAAAGTGGCTAGTCACTTCTCATAGCTTTTATAAATTAAATAAAAATATAAAAGGAAAACTATTACAAATAAGCTTATAGTAAATATAAGAATATTCATTTTAAATGACTCTTAATTTCTCAGTGAAGGTCATGATGATTTTTTTTTCTGCTACAAATGTTAGAGAACAACCCAAAAGGCACTTTCTCTATTCATAAATACAAACAATAGAACCAGGGAAGAACTATCTAAGAAAATGAAACTGATGGTATAGTTTCTTTTAAGTTGAAATGAAGCTGAATAAATGGGAAAAAAAGATAATTCACAGAATATTCATAAAGAAAATTGAGATCAAATGGATGAACTATGAAGAAAATTTTAATTCAGGATGCCTGGGTGGCTCAGTTGGTTAGGCGGCTGCCTTCAGCTCAGGTCATGCTTCCAGGGTCCTGGGATCGAGTCCCATTGGGCTCCCTGCTCAGCAGAGAGCCTGCTTCTCCCTCTCCCTCTGCCTGCTGCTCTGCCCACTTGTGCTCTCTATCTCTCTGTCAAATAAATAAATAAAATCTTAAAAAAAAATAAAATTTTAATTTAATAGCCTAGAATAAGGCAAAGTTTGGAAATTATTAGTGCATTTAATAATCACTATAAAGAGTATAATGTGATACAAAAAAATCAACAAAACAATTCACTGAGCAATCAGATGTGAAAACACTTTTAAGAAAAATGTAAGTATAATCTTGGAAAGTAAGTGAGAAATCAAACTTAGAGAGTGAAAATTTCCAACAAATATAAGAATTATTATTATTAGATAATAATGTTGGAGGAACTAGCAGTTGAGAGAAACTGCAGGGCCGGAATTGACAAAGCTTGTTTTTTAAAAAAAATATGTAGAAACAATCATCTCTTAGGGCTTTTTGACTGGGCCTGACTTAGAGTAAATAGGGAAAAGCAGACAAATTTACATGTTTTATGTGGAAGAGGAACCCTCAAAAGGGAATGAAGACAAATGAAGACAAATGGCAAAACCTACATGCTTTTATATTGGTTTGAATAAAAGAGTAAAAGAGGCAACTGGAGAGAAGTCACTAAGTATGTGGGGAGACTAAAGGAAGATAAGAGTTATTTTAACAAGGTTTGGACAGAATTCACTTGGCTTTAACTCCCTATAGAAGGATGTTTCTCTTCTCTTGGTATAGGGAAGGCATCTTTCACATAGGAGGTTTATTTTTTTCGTTTTATTTATTTATTTGACAGAGAGAGAGAGAGAGAGATCACAAGTAGGCAGAGAGGCAGGCAGATAGAGAGGGGGAAGCAGGCTCCCCGCTGAGCAGAGAGCCCGATGCGGGGCTCGATCCCAGGACCCTGAGATCATGACCTGAGTCAAAGGCAGAGGCTTTAACCCACTGAGCCACCCAGGTGCCCCTCACATGGGAGCTTTGTCTCCTATTTTCAGGAAGAAAAGGAGAGATTAGAATATCCTTCTTGCACCTGCTGGTTTATCAAGTGCCTTTATCTCAAAATAATCTTGATGCCAAAGTGATTTATTTTGGGGTGGCATATTCTGCCACCCTTCATTTCTGAAGAATAATTTTGTTGAAGATAGAATACTAAGTTGGTGGGTTTCTTTTTCTTTAAACACTTTAATTATGCCACTTATTCTCGCTTGAATGGTTTCTGAAGAGAAGTATAATCTAATTTTTATCCTGGCTTCTTCAGGTTTTCTCCTTTTTTTTTTTTTTTTTTGATTTTCTGTAGTTTGAATATGATATGCCTAGATGTAGGTTTTTTGGTATTTATCATGCTTACTGTACTCAAGCTTCCTTAATTTTGGAAAATTCTCTACCATTATTACTTCAATATTGTTTCTGTTCCTTTCTCTCTTGTTTTCCTTTTGGCTTCCCAAAAAGGAAAGAGGCATGTTATACCTTTTATAGTTACTCCACAGTGCTTAGATATTCTGTTCCATTTTTTTCATTCTTTTTCTTTTACTTTTCAGTTAGGGAACTTTGTGTTGATATATCTTGGTATATCTTCAAGCGCACTGATTCTTTCCTTAGCCATGTCCAGTCTAGTGATGAACCCATCAAAGTTGTTCTTCATATCTATTATTATGTTTTTTAGTATCTAGCATTTCCTTTTAATTCTTTACAAAACTTTCCATCTCTCTGCTTATATTACCCATCTTTTCTACCATTTTCTTCCATTAGAGCTCTTAGCATATTAATCATATTCTAAATTCCCTGTCTGAAAATTCCAGAATCTCTGCATATCTGAGTTTGGCTTTGTCTCTTCAGACAACACTTTTTTTTTTTTTTTTTTTGCCTTTTAATAGACTTTGTAATTTTTTGTTTAAAGCAGACATGATGTAACAGATAAAGGAAACTGACTCAAATAAACCTTTAATGTGAGGTTTTATGTTTATCTAGCTGTGAGTCCATGTTTACTGTTTTCTGTATCTATAGATGTTAGAGGCTAAAATTTTATTCATTGTCCTTGTTTTTTGTCTCCCCTGTTGTCTTTTCCTAGGGACCACTTCTTAAACAGAAATATAAATACTTCAGTTATAATCCTCTATTATTTTACAGGAGTCCTGTTGATGTGGTTAGTTATATAGGGGAAGAGACACATTCTATAATCTTGTATTTAGGTCTGAGTCTTTTTGTGGCCCTGTGCCCTATGACCTTCACAAGTATTTCTCAGCTTTCTTCCCCATGCCTCCTTAGGTGAGATAGAATATGGCAAGTGGGGGCTGGAGTTGGATATTTCCCTTCCCCCATGTGGAAAGATAGAAGAGGTTATAGTTGGGTATTTACCTTCTCCTACGTCAGTTAAACTCTGGTAAAACCCAAGTTGGTTAGGCTGTGGTAAAATAGTTTTCCTTGAGGGCAGACCTTATTTAAGGGAAACTGAATGCTGTGACTTTTTCCATTACCCTGCCAGAAGCGTGAGGGGATTTTTCTCTGATCTTCACCTTGAGAACCTGGTGGGGCTCTTGGGAATAAACAAGAATTATGGGGGGAATCCCCCTAAACCTGGACCCCAGAAGTTTTATATCTCTCAAGCTTGTCTAGGCTTTGTCTCCAGCAAGTAGTCAATTACTCTTAAGGTGTTCTTACTAGTTGTTGAATCCAGTGGTGGTTTCTGCTGCCAATATGCAGTAAGTACATATTCACCTATGTCTCTCATTTTGGGGGTGATGGTTTGCCCTGTAACCTCAATTCTCTGATGGATCAACGAAGAGTTATTGGTTTTCACTGCATGTACTATTTTTCCTTATTAAATCTTCTACGAAAGCACATCCTTGGTGATTATTTTTATACCTTAAAATGTCTAGATTGTTGTTTTATAGAAATTAAACAGTAAAAGTAAAAATATTTATTGCACCAAATAAGCCATTGAATAAGATAAACTACAACCTACAGGGGCATGTTTTAAATAATATATAATACCTTCTACGATGTATAGCAGGAGTATTAGCAGTAGAAATTTTTTTCCCAATGAAATGTTATGTGGAACTCTACTTACTTAATAGATCATATCCTTTAATGCTCAATCAAGGACATTGTTCTAGCAATAGTTTTTCATTTATTCAATTCATTTATTGAGTACCTACTATATACTAGTCACCATTTGAGATATTGGGATATGTTGGTCAACAAAATAATCATAGATTCTTGTACTCACAATACCTGTAAGCCCAAGTATAGATTGGGACTTAGATTACATTAGGGTTCCTATGTTCTGATGGATCCATTTAGAGCCCCCAGAAAGTCCTTAATGGCATCTGTTCTACCAATGTTTCACTGTTCCCTCAACTTGAGAAATGGCATGAGACCATGATGCTTACCTAGTGCTAGTGCTACATTTCTTAAACCTCCTTCATTTTTATTCAACTTGCTGATATCTTAAAGTTTTTAAAATTACCTTCAAATGCAGGGAAGGCTGTGGCAACAATCTTAAAATTTTGGGTATGTGGAGCATCTGGGTGGCTCAGTTGGTTAAGCCTCTGCCTTTGGTTCAGGTCATGATCCCAGTGTCCTGGGATCAAGTCCTGCATCAGGGAACCTGCTGCTCCCTCTCCCTCTGCTTCTCCCACTGCTTGTGCTCTCTCTCTCTCTCTGTCAAATAAATAAAATCTTTTATAAAAAGTTTCGGTATGCGAAACTTTTTACAGTGAATTGATGAACATAAGAAGTGTTCTTTTAGCCTTCTTTTTATTTTTTTTTAAATGAAGCATTTTTACAGATTTTCATCCTATAGACAACCATTGATTTTTTTTTCTTTTTTCTGTTCTCTATTCAAGAATATAAAATAATGCTTTTCCTGTTATGCCTTCAGGAACTCTTTTACACAGCATGTGCCAATAATATGACACAAATTATAAAGTTATAGTTTCCAGATGCTGTGTAAAGTTAATAATATAAAAAGTAATAACATAGGTAATGCTTTTAAAAAGGAAATTCTGTTTTCAAAATCTTCCAAATTATTTGTTTTCAAAAGCATGCAAGGAAGAAAGTGTACTGACAGAATTGTGGCTGGAGATATCCACAACAGTGGATTGTGAAAATGCTATAAAAAAATTACATGGTAGGAAATTGTCAAGAAAATATGAATCATTATATAACTCAGATAATAGTAACTTTATTTCTAATTCAAGACCATTATAACAGTCTATGTGGGATAGTACATGGATAGCAGATAAATAATTTTAGGACAATATTTTAAGTGTTTTTGTAGTTTCAAACAAAAATTTCCAGGATAGTGGTTGCTTAGGAAGAATTTGAAATTTATTAGTCCCCAGTGCCACATTAAGCAAAGAATACATTGGTAAGTACCCCACCAGCATACTTAAGGCTCCTGAATGGCTTCTCTGACTCATGTGACCCATCCTGTGACACTCCTTTTCTATCCAAGTTAATGGGACATTAGCAGAGAAAGAATAACTTTCACAGTGGGAAAGGATTACATCTTATTCTTTTCCATATATTAACCTTAAGTACCTTATATCCCATGATCTTGCAGTGTTGTTCTGCAAAAGGATAGAATTTTGTGTGAAGAACATATGTCTTGGGCCTTATGCAGGAAGGGTCTTATTAGAAGTATTGAAACTTTCTTCTAAGATAATTTCATATGTTATGGCTGAGCTCAAGAGCATGACTTCAAATGATATTATAAGCTTTCTGAAAAAGATATATACACATATATATATTTTTAAACATGCACGTATATTTATCTATGTTATGTGAGATAAAACTATTTTAAAAATAGGAGAATGAGGAACTCTGGAATCAGGAGAATGGTTATCCTTAGGTTGCAGTGGGGAGGATGAAATTTTGATAAGCTTCATAGGGCTCCAAGGAAGGGATAGGTTAATATCTCTTTTTTAAAGCTGAGCAGTGAGCTTTGGGTATTGATTTCACATATGATCTACTTCATCTTAAAATGTGAAAAAACAAAGGTCACACATAAATATTATATCATGAACATTTTATTTTTTTAAGTGGAATTTATCTATGGTGCGAGGAGGGATTCTAATACTATCTCAGAGCAACATTTTGATGGACAAAATATAATAGTCTTTTTTTTTTCTTTCAGTCCGAAAGGATATAGTCCGCATCCTCCCCAGTTTAGATGTTGAAGTCAAAGACATTACTGACAGTTATGATGCCAACTGGTTTCTTCAGCTATTATCTACACAAGATCTCTTTGAAATGACCAGTAAAGAGTTCCCTATAGTGGCTGAAGTCATAGAGGCACCTCAGGGAAACAAACTGCCCAGAAGCATTTTACAGCCTGGGAAAACCATTGTGATCCACAAAAAGTACCAGGCATCGAGGATCTTAGCTTCAGAAATTCGAAGCAATTTTCCTAAAAGGCACTTCTTGATCCCCACTAGCTATAAAGGCAAATTCAAGCGGCGACCTCGGGAGTTCCCAACTGCCTATGACCTTGAGATAGCAAAGAGTGAAAAGGAGCCTCTCCACGTGGTGGCCACCAAAGCCTTTCATCCCCCTCATGACGAGCTGTCATCCGTATCTGTCGGGGACCAGTTTCTAGTGCACCACTCACAGACGACTGAAGTCCTTTGTGAGGGAATAAAAAAAGTGGTGAATGTTCTGGCCTGTGAAAAAATCCTCAAAAAATCCTATGAGGCAACACTGCTCCCTTTGTACATGGAAGGAGGTTTCGTAGAGGTGATTCATGATAAGAAACAGTACCAGATTTCTGAGCTCTGTGCACAGTTCTGCTTGCCCTTCAACGTGAAGGTATCTGTGAGAGATCTTTCCATTGAAGAAGACATTTTGGCTGCTACACCAGGACTGCGGTTGGAGGAAGCTATCACAGACTCTTATCTACTTATAAGTGACTTTGCCAACCCTGAGGAGTGCTGGGAAATTCCCGTCAGCCGCTTAAATATGACTGTTCAGTTAGTTAATAGTTTTTCTAGGGACACAGGATCAGTTCTAGTCAGGACTCTGGTTGAAGAGATCACCGAAGAACAATATTACATGATGCGAAGATATGAAGGCTCTTTCTCCCACCCCCCACCTCGCCCTCCGAAACATCCCTCAGTGGAGGAAACGAAGTTAACCCTGCTCACCTTAGCAGAAAACAGGGCTGTGGGTCTGCCTAAGTCTCCCAAGGTAAGGCTATGATTTTATAGTTTTTCCTTTTTTAGCATTTTTCTTGAGGCAGTTTATTTCAAGTCTCCTCCAAGTTTGTTTTTCACTTACTTTTCTTTCTTTCATGCCATATTTGAAATGAGCCTTTCTGATGCACAGTGGATGAATGAACATCAACCGAGCATAAGCCATTGCAGCATTTTGTACTTTGATGCTTAACCAGTAGATGTGACAAGAAGTTTGTATTGAATTAGAAATAGCAGGGATGACATTTGGATATGATGACCCAAACTGCTGTTTCAATGGGTTTTGGTAATTAGGAATGTTTTATAAGGTGCCTCAGAAGCAAATCTCTTTTATTTTGGAAGTGCTGTTCTTTTTTCTAGGTAGAGTTGTTTTAATACTTCATCCCAGGAAATGAGCATACCATAAACTCCCTTCTTCCGGGGGGGGAGGGGGTGGTTACCAGTAGCATGCATCTATAACACATGTCTTCATTTTGTTTTATGTGCAGAAAGATGTAAAAATATCTTGGCAGAATTGTATGCGAGCATGCGAGCATCTGCCCACATTCTGCCTGTCTGAGGATTGTAATCTTTAACAGTTCTATTGAAAAACAAAATCAATAAAATTGCAGACAGTGTGAGATCATAACAGAATCAACAACTCCATAACCATTGGAAAGATTTTGGGAGGGGAGGGGTTTCAGCTGAGTTCCTACTTGAAGTCTTTGCCTCTTGAAAACTGCTTGCTGGGTGCCTGGAAAGCACTTGCTGGTACACCGCGGAGTGTAGGTCGTTTATCTGGCTGGCCTTGGTGCTGTGGTGTGTGGAAGGAGTGCCTTCTGGCCTGGCAGATGTTGTGCTAGCAGCTTGGGGAAACAAAGCAATTAGTAAAACAAAGAGAGATGCTGTGTTTACTCTCTATGCTCAGGAATGATAGCAGCCTCAGGCTTCAAGTATGTGGGTATGAAAATACTTTTAATTCTGCATTTCAAAGATTGCATTCTGAGTGTACGCTAGATAAATCTGGTAAGAATCTTCAAGCTCATCTTCAGAAGAAAGATAAAAGGAGCAGAAATTTCCTTTCCAGAAAAAACGATCTTGAAGGAGTCATTTTAAATTAAACAATTGTTCCCAGATAATGTTAACAGACTGCTATTAATGTGGAGAGTGTCTGGCTTCTCCTTTTTAATATATTTTTTTTTTATTGCTGAATGGAATGATGTGAGAGATGGAATGCTGGTCTCATTTTTAGTGGTAGGCAGAATAATCCCCCCCATGCCCTCCCAAGATGTTCATGCCTAAACTTCCAGAACTTGTGACTGTGATACATTAGATGACAAAAGAGACTTTGTACATGTGCTCAAAATTAAGGACTTTGAGATGAAGAGATTATTCTGGGTTAACCAGATAGGTCCCACTTGATCACAAATCCTAAAAGAACCTTTCCCAGTTGAAGTCAGGGTCAGAGAGAGATGTGACTCAGGGGAATGGTCACAGAGAGTGTTGTGCCTTTGAAGATGAAGGAAGGGAGAATTGAGTCAAAGGAGGCAGATGGTCTCTAGATGCTAGAAAAATGAAGAAAACATTCTTCCCTAAAGCCTCCAGAAGGGAACACAGCTCTGATGTGGTTTTGGAATATAAGTGAAGTTCGGTGGCTTGAGGTCCAGAGCCGAAGACCAAGAAAGATTCAGCCAGCCTTCTGTTCCCTCATCAGCTCTGTCAATACCTTCATTTTAGCCGATGAGACTTATGTAGGATTTCTAACTTACAAAACTATAAGAGGATCAATTTGTATTGTTTAAGGCACCAAGTTTATGTTATAGCAGCAGTAGAAAGCTAATATAAGACAGAAGTTGAGCATGAGGAGTAAATAAAAACTTTACTTAGAAAAATCTATATTTAAGTTAGAACTTTTTTTTTTTTGGCAAGGTGGATTTTCTTTTTTTTTCTTTTTCTTTTTAATGAATTTATTAGCTCATGTACCCATGGAGAACCTAAGGGTATAGCTAAACCTCAAGGACAGTTGGAAGGAGAATTTTGAAAGTGGCCAAAATGGGTCTTGCTTTTCATCCCAGAGTTACTTTCACGGTCTAGTTTTCCTCATACCAGGCTCATTATGATGATGGTTCCAGCATCATATAGTCTCATCACTTGAGAAGAATATCATCTCTTCATTTGTTTCCAGTTTAAAAAGAGGGGGACTGCAGGATATGCCTATCTCCTGGTTCAATCAATTCACTGGCTGCCCCAACTTACAGCCAAGATTGGTGGGGAAGGGAATGAGGACTGGTTGTCTCAAACTGTAGAGATAAGTGTGAAATATGTGAAGATCTGGAGACGTCCATTGCAATCAGAAAGGAAAGAGTTGAAAATCCTAAACTGTTAAGAAAGCATTCATAGAAAAAAAATGGGTTACAAGTTTTAAAAATGTCATATCACAGCATGTCAGATGAAAATGATCCAAGTGTTCTATTAGGAGAGAAACTCACAAAACAATAAGTTACGCCTAGGTTACTGACTTGGAGAAACCTCCAGAACCCTTCTTGAGTTTTTCCTTTATTCATACAACTGCCACAATCACAATACTTTTGACACCAGATATGTGAGTTTGCTGACACCAAGCAGTTTGCTGACACCAAGTGGGTGTCCTACAACTTAACTCAATTCTGAAACTACTTACTTGGAGAAAGTGTCAGATTCCACATGTTAAGGGCTCAGTCCCTAAAGTTTGCCCCCCACTTCAGATTCTAACTGCAAGTAGTAGTTCCTCAGGTTACCTACAACTTCTGTCTAAAAAGGCTACAAATTGGAGGTTCCCACAAGCCCTTTCTTCGGTTCAATGAGTTCCCTAGCACGGCTCAGAGAACTCAGGAATTGGGTTAACTAGTTTATTAAAGGATATGATAAAGAATACAGATGAATAATCAGAGGAAGACATATGCAGGGCAAGGTCTGGTAGGGTCTTGAACACAGGAGCTTCCATCTTGTACAGTCGGGATACACTACCCTCCAGGTATATGGATACATTTGCTAACCTGGAAGCTCTCCAAACTCTGTACTTTGGGGATTCCTGTGAGGGCTTCCTCACACAGGGATGATCAATTATTAACTCCACTTCCAGTCCTTCTCCCTTCTCTGGAGAATTACAGAGTGGACAGTGGGGGAAGGGCTGAAAATTCCAAGCCTCTAATTAGGGGGTGATTTTTCTGGTGACCAGCCTCCATCTAGAAGCCCACCCAGAGTCACCTCATTAGAACAAAAAAATATTTCTATCACCCTGGAAATTCCAAAGGATTTAGGAACTCTGTGTCAAGAACCAAGGATAGAGACCAGTATACATACTTCCTAGTATCTCATAGTTACTGAAATAAAACTAATGCAATCTTTGACTAAATCCATATGTGTAGGATTCCAGATCAACTTAGTAATTCCTAACTGCTTGTTCACTGGTCAGACTGCACATGGATTCTTTTGTCTATTTCTGAGTCTCACTACTACTACTACTACTACTACTACTACTACTACTACTACTTCTACTTCTTCTTCTTCTTCTTCTTCTTCTTCTTCTTCTTCTTCTTCTTCTTCTTGAGATTTGTGTATTTCAGAGAGGGAGACAGAGAGAGCGAGAGAGAGAGAGCAAGAGAGTGCATAAGCTGGAGGGGCAGAGGGAAAGAGAGAATCTCAAGCAGACTCCATGCTGAACATGGAGCCTGACATGGGGCTCAGTCTCAGGATCCTGAGATCATGACCTGAGCTGAAACCAAGAGTCAGATGCTCAACTGACTGTGCCACCCAGGCGCCCCTCTGAATCCCACATTAAAGAATATTGAGTAATAGAAGTTTGTTAAATGTTGAGTCATTTGTTAAGTCGTTAAAAAGTCCAGGAGCCATTTTCATCTGAGAAATAGTTGAGGGAACTGAGTGATTATCTAAGCTTGAATGACTTGGTGCTGGATGATACTGTTGTATACATTGAAGGAGCTGCTCTGTGGCAGAGTGGGTTCTTATGTTCTGTCACAATGTTGGCTGAGAGTCAAAGGGAAGACAGTTTTGGTGTGTAATATGTGGGAGTAGATTTCTTGTCCCCTAAAAGGTGAAAGTAGAAGCTAGAAACCCTGGGTCAGCGATGTTATCAGGACACTTGTGCTCAGTTGAAAGTTTATCAGTCAGTTGAGAAGGGTCTATAATTCTTTGTTTATAAGTAGTTTTACCAATGCTAGTGTGGTAGATAAAGAATTATATTTTCTCTGAAATCACTTTAAAATGGCAGAGAATACTATAATTTACCCGTGCTCAGACCTACTGACCTCATTTTCAACACTTTCTTACCATGAAGATAGAAATCTGCTTAGCGGATCATTTTTGAAATATAAACAGAAGCTCTGTCAGTTTCTACATAATCTACTTGAAAAGTCTTGCAACCAACTATTTCTTATCATCACAGTGTCATCCTTTCATATATTTCTTTTATGTTTCTTCTGATATATACGTTAAAGCTCTTCTATCTATGTATGCTTTTAGAAGTGATCAGTTAAAACACTTTTTATACTCCATAGGGGGGAAGCAGCCATTGAAAACAAGCTCCTACGATTTTAACTCGCATATGGAATATTGCTTTAAATTCGGAGGGCTGTTCAGAGTTTAAATATTCGAACCCACTTAACTCCTTAAAATGCCTTATTCTATATGTAGAGAAGAGTATCATCTTCCTCATTATGTAAGTTTACTTATGCCTTCCCAGTAGGTCATTACTTTTCCGAGATCATTTCTCGCATTGTGAAACAACAGGACAGAAGCATGTGCTACCTGGGGGTACACATAGCCACTGCCAGGGATGGACCCTACAGGTTCATCTAAGAAGGTAGAAATTAAGACTATATGAGGACAGGTCATAGAGACTAGGATAAATAGAACTGTTTTCCAGGGTAGAATTGCCACTGCTCTCTAGCTTGAGCAATGCCTAGAATAAGGAAGGATCAACGGTAGTAGCACTGTGAGAATTATAATATGGATATGAGCAGGGGTAGGTGTAGGGTGTGCGGTCAGTAGATATCCCCTGAGATGACAGCACATCTCGAGACTTAGGACGTTTTCCATGGAAGGACTTTATTGTTTTGAAAACGTGATAGCCGTTAGGGGGAATAGTGGTTGGCGTCTGAACAAAGGGATGAGAATGTCCCGAGTGACCCCTCAACATTCTTTTTGGGCTTATGACAATGTAGACGTTGCATCTTTAAGATCTTTGCATTCTGTTTCTTCATCAAATGAGAACAGTGCCATAAAATGACTAAATAAATGGCTGAGCTTAAAATTGTTTTCTAAATGGCAATGTTGTGGGGTAGACTCTCCTTTCCTGAGGGTTAGTTCCTATGTCAGAAGTACTTTCAGATAGTTTGAAAGAACATGTACTCACTGGGGTTTTTGCCTGTCGTGGATATATATGGCTATGACTTCTGAGTGCCACATAGGAGAAATGTAACTTCTGTATTCTGATGAAAGGGCTTATAACCAGATAGAAAAACAAACCTTTGGTTGAAGGATGAGATACTCCACTCCTTCAGAGACTGCACCTGGGACCAGAAATCTTGCATTTCACTAACTCTGTTTGGCCATTTAATGCCCAAGTGTCTACTTTGCTGCCGGAATTCCTAGATTTCTGTCGGGCAAGAACACCCACAGGAGACATTAAGGCAAAGAGCAAGGGAGGCAGTAATGGCAAGGTAGTGTGATTTGAGCAGAAAACAAACCCGGTACCAGAATTAGAGTGAAAGCTGAAAAAGGCAGAGGGAAGCAGTAGTTTCTGGGAGGTGCAGAGAGAACACTTCACCAGCTGCTGCTTGGTGCTAAGACTCACTTCTGACCTGGTGTGACAGTTAGTGGCTGAAAAGTATTAAAGAAACCACGCTCCTAGGGTAAATCTACATCGTTAGAGAATAGTGTTATATCCTCTGCTTTTGTTTTTGTTAACCTCAGCATAAAGACATTAAGAGTGTTTGGATTTGTAACCAACTGTACAGTTCTGAAGACTGTTATCTACTCGTGATGTGTTCTCTTTGTCTAACATAGAAGCTGTAAGTCTGTTTCCCTGTAAATAGGGATGTAATGTTTTCGCAGTCTTCAGAGACCAAAGGAAAAAATGGTGGAACATGGACATACTTAAAAAATTGGGATTTTAAGTCTGATAAATAAGAAAGAGGGCACTTATGATCTTCCTTTAAAAAGTTGACAAATATAGTGTATTTTTAGCAGATATTTGAGTTGTCCTCAAGGTTAAGGCACATACAGATTAAGACACCATGGGTTTTGAGTTGCCCAAAAAGCCGTGGCCTAATTTAAAGGCATGAGTCTGTAACTAGCCAACTATAGTAGGAGCAAGTAAAAAGGGTGGAAGGAAAAGGAAAAGGATGAATAAAGGAAGTGCTGAGTTGAAAATTAACCAAACTCAAGTTCCAGCTGAAATCCTGCAGGTAGAACTCTGTACTCAATGGGAAGTGTGGAATAGTTATAAGTTCTTGTTGTGCTTCTAGAAGTGAGACAGTAAACAGAACTTTTAAAGTTTTCCTCTGGCATAATATGTACTATATTAATACTTATACCTGGATAGCCAAAGAATGGCTTAAATGACTTTTAAATGAAAAAAATTAGTTAAAGTCAGACATTAAGGAGACATGGCCTGATTTTTAGGAAATGTCAACCAAAACATGAATGTTATTCAACTAATAATAAAATGCTCATTTTCTCTAGAAAGTTTATGTCCAAAGAACACTGTTTTCCTTCTGTGAGGCTAAAATGTAATCCTACTCAGAAATAACTTGAATTAACCAAAATTTTGGACCTCTTTGAGTTTTCAACTGACAATGTTCTCAACAGGGGAGTGAGGAAAGACTGATGAAAAACATTAGTGAATACTGCTCCTTGCCTCCCTCTACCATCTGTGGAGTTAAGAACTAAATATACCACCAAATATGTGATTATCACGTTTTCAGTGTTAGTGGTTATTATTTTTTAGCTGCAAAAAAAGTCATTTAAAAAATTTGTTCATTTTTCCAGTGGATTGGCAAAATGATTGAATGAAATTTATAGTAAATCATTCCACATTAGATTTCCTCCTTTTACAAAGATTAGGATAGTTTTCATTTTTTAAAAAACATTCATAACCTGGAAATCCCTGTTTAGAAATGACCAGCTATCACTGAAGAAACAGTAATTTGAAATGCTGAGTGCACAGTATGTATAAAGTAAGAGCGTGTGAATTATAACTTCCTGTAATTCCTTTAGGGATTCATTGATTCATTGAGTTGAGTGTGGGTTCACTAGATATTTAAGTTCTGTTGTTTGAGCTCACTACCTTCAGTTTTTTAAAATTTTCAAAAAATCTAAAGAATAGTTGGAGAAATATAGTGGAGGTTAGTTCCAGCTGGCTTTGCATTTTCAAAAACTGATTTATCTGAGTTTTCCATTACTATATCAGTTCTGAATTTATTTTAGAATAAAAACTTTACCTAGAAATAAATTGAAAAGACATTGGCTATATATTTGAGCAAATAAGTTTTGCTACAACTCACAGTTTCTTGCAAGTAAACCATTACTTTTAATCTTTTGGTGGTGTTTCCGGACCTACATAAATGAAAACATTTATGTTTTGCTTCCCAAACCAAATTTCCCGGATAAATGTTAAGATAGAAAATGAGCACAAGAGTGCTATGAAAGAATGCTTAGAGTCCTCCTAAAATTGGTATTTTTTTTCATTTGAAAAGTAGAAAATTTAAGAAAAAAAAGATTTATCTCAATACTAGAGGACAGTAGTAAGTAAAAATGAATATAGAATTTAAGAGACTAGAGGGTCCATAAAAACTCTAAAAATTCAAAGAGAAAGAAATGATTCATGCTAATGCATTATTTAAGGACAAATTCTCAGCCAGCCTATTACAGCACTAAAAATTTTTTTTATCATACTTCATCCAGAATCTAACTTCAATATGATCAGGTCTTGGAAAATGTCTACCTAGTGCTTAATTATCAATATACACTTTTAATAGAACAAGTTGCTTTTAGCTATTTTGTAAGACATGCCATTGTTTAAGATGTTTACCATGAACCAATCACATAGCTAATTTAAAATCTGGTGAGGAGAGGAAAAAATTAGAGGAAATCCAATAATATCATAAGGCCATTGACTATAAAATTAGCCAAATGGAATATATATATATATATCATAGACTACAAGTACTGTATAATAAGTCTATTGTTATTTATGCAAAGAATGAAAAGGGCTGATTGTAAAATTGTGGAGTTTCACAATATATAAAAGCAAGAAATATCTGTTCTACTGTAAGAGAGAAGAATGTAATTTTAACTTGTGATATTAAGCTTATTTAGATCACTAAACTTTATATACCATTTGTCATTATTGGAAATTTGTTGTTGTTTCCAAGTGCTTTCCAAACCTTAACTAATGTTTAAAAAGTGCATGCTTACGAGTTGTGAAATAGGATAAAACACAAAGTCATATGAATTGTGTAATCCAAGAATGGGAATTGCTGTACCCAAGATATTTTCCTCTTCATTGTCTTAGGTTCTAGCTTCTCCCCTGAGCTGTAATCATTTCTGTATTTTTTCATTTACACTAGACTCTTCTTGAGCCAAATTTGCTTTCACAAGGTTGAGAGGCATCCTGTGTTCAATAAAATACCATAAGGTCTATGATCCAAGTTGCTCAGTGTTCTGTAATTTAAAAACTACTTGCCTATTATTGAATTCTTCCTCTGTTCCTGGCATTATGCTAGGTGCTTACATGTATTATTATCTTATTTAATCTTTCACATGGCTTCATGAAGTGGGTGCTGTCAATATCCCTATTTTGCAGGTGAGATGAATGACACTGAAAGGTATGTAATGTGTCCTGGTTGGCAAATTTTGTGGTCAATCCTTAGTCCTCATATTTTTTTTTTTCAATTCCAGTAGAGTTCACATATAGTGCAAGATTAGATTTAGATGTACAATATGGTGATTGCACTTCCATACATCACCCAGGGCTCAATAGGATGAGCGCATTCCTGAATCCCTATCACCTGGTCCACCTATTCTCCCACCTACTTCTCTGGTGACCATCAGTGTGTTTTCTATGGTTAAGAGTCTGTTTCTTGGTTTCTCTCTCTCTTTCTCTCTCTCTCTCTCTTTTTTCTTTTGCTTGTTTGGTTTGTTTCTTAAATTCCACAAATGAGTGAAATCATGTGGTATTTGTCTTTCTCTGACTGGTTTATTTCACTTAGCATAATACTCTCTAGCTCCATCCATCCCATTGCAAATGACAAGATTTCATTCTTTTTTATGGCAGAGGGATATTATGTATATATACACATACATACATACGTATGTATATATGCCACAGCTTCTTTATTCATTTGTCTATCAATGGATATTTGGGCTGCTTCATAGTTTAGCTGTTGTAAATAGTGCTGCAGTAAACATCGGGGTGCATATGTCCCTTTGATTTAGTACTTTGTATTTTTTGGGTAAATACCCAGTAATGTGGTTATTGGATCACAGCATAGTTCCATTTTTAACTTTTTGGAGAACATCCACACTATTTTTCACAGTGGCTGCACCAGTTTGCATTCCCACTAACCGTGCACGAGCGTTTAGAACTGATAAACAAATTCAGTAAAGTTGCAGGATGCAAAATCAATATGCAGACATCTGTTACATTTCTATACACCAATAAAGAAGCAGCAGAAGTCAAGGAATCAATCTCATTCACATCTGTGAAAAAAACAAAACAAACAAACAAACAAAAAAACAACCAACAAGATACCTAGGAATAAACCTAACCAAAGAAGTGAAAGACCTGTACTCTGAAAGCTATAAAACACTTAAGAAAGAAATTGAAGACAATGCAAAGAAATGGGGAAACATTCTATGCTGATGGGTCGAAAGAACAAATATTGTTAAAATGTCTATACTTCCAGAGAAATCTACACATTTAATGCAGTCCCTATGAAAATACTAACAGCATCTTTCAACTAGAACAAACAGTTCTAAAATTTGTATGGAACCACAAATGACCCCAAATAACCAGAGCTATCTTAAAAAGAAAAGCAAAGCTGAAGTGACAGTTCCAGACTTCAAGTTATATTATGAAACTTTAGTAATCAAACAGTTTGTTACTGGTGAAAAAGTAGACATATAAATCAATAGGACAGAATAGAAACCCTAGAAATAAACCCAGAATTATATGATCAACTAATCTTCAACAAAAGAGGAATGAATAGACAATAAGAAAATCTCTTCAACAAACGGTGCTGGGGAAACTGGTCAACTACTGCAGAAGAATGAAACTAGACCACTTTTTTACACCATACACAAAAATAAACTTAATATGGATTGAAGGCCTAAAAGACAGACTTGAAACCATAAAAATCCTAGAAGAGAGCCAGGCAGTAATGCTTCTGACATTGGCTATAGCAACATTTTTCTAGACTGTCTCTTGAGGCAAGGGAAATAGAAGCAAAAACTATTGGAACCACGTCAATATAAAAAGTTTCTGCACAGTGAAAGAAATAATCAACAAAATTAAAAGGTAACCTCCTGAACGGGAGAAGATTTTGCAAATCATGTATCAAATAAAGGGTTAGTGTCCAAAGTCCTCATATTATTTGAAAAAGAAACAGTAAATGTCATAATTGAACACTCCTTCCTTTTTGAAATCTATTCTTTGCTTTCCGGAAAGCAAAGCCCTTCTGGTCGTGCCCTTCTGGTTTTCCTGTATTGTAGTGCTTGAATTTCCGCCTGGATTTTTGACTGTCTCTGCCTCTTGTGTTCTCCCTTAACTGTAAGTATCTGAGTGCTTTTAGAGCTTAATTCTTAGTATCCTCTCTATCCAGGCTCACTTTTTAAGTCCCCATCCCTACCCCCAAATTCCTTATTTTATACCTATAAAACGACTCTCAGAATTAGTCCCATGTATAGATTTATTAAGAAAAGCAACTGGAAATGTACTCATATTTTTCCTTTAAAATCTACTTTAATGTGCTTAGATGTCATCTTCTAAAGAAAGTTCAGTCTTTGAGTGATGGTAGTCTGACATTGTGTCTGGTCTGTTAGAGTTCTCAGAGGTCAGAAAAGTGATCAGGTGAGGACAGATGCTTCCTTTCGATGTTATTCTTGTAAATGTTGGTTTATCATGCCTAGGTTTTTTTTTTTTTTTTTTT
Source organism: Nasua narica (assembly GCA_028533885.1). Classification (NCBI taxonomy): domain Eukaryota; kingdom Metazoa; phylum Chordata; class Mammalia; order Carnivora; family Procyonidae; genus Nasua; species Nasua narica. The sequence continues at coordinate 31,749,659 of CM052802.1, forward strand.
AACTGCTTCAGTGGCAAAAAGCTGGAGAGTACCTTAAACTATGTAAGAGATGCTAGAATTTTAGGAAAGGCCTAAGGCCATTATTGGGATCAGCAGAAAACTTTTTGGTAACAATTCAAGTTCACTGAAATAAACTTCAGGAGCTGGACTGCAAACAAGGACTAGGACCAGTAATTTTGGAATTCCACACCAAGTAGATGATAACACAAGGTCGAGAAAGACTATCAAGCCTTTTCTTCAACAAGGGAGAGATGACCTTATTAAAGAAAAGAGGACTAATAAAGAGCTCAGAATAATGGACACATCCTAATAAACCAAGAAAAATTCGGAGTGTATTACTGCTGCATAGAGGAAAACTAGAACTATGTAATTGCAATAAAAGATTGAGGAGAAAGATTTAAAATCTATTGTTTGAGTTTCTTTAGATATTACTATAATTGTATATTGTATATAAAATGCTCTTAAATTATTTATACCTGTAATTATTTAAAAATGTTAAGATAATGATTATTATTATAATTGTTTACACTTATTTTAGCTCCATAGATACAAAGCCTTAATTGCATGCCATTTGCTGTGATAAGCACTGGAGACACATTAAGAGACTGAAACACAGTTTCTAAACTCAGGAGACTTTCTGTCTAATGGATTAGACACAGGAAGATATTTTCAGTATGAAAACTGGAGAGAAGAATGCTCTTAGTTGGAGAGTGCACAGATTTGGGGGACGAATTATTATGATCTATCAAAAATTGGGATTGAGCTCAGGAAAGGATATTTAGATGTCCAGGTTGCAGTAAGTGAGTTTAGACAAGTAGAATTAGTTCGATGTACAGCGATGGTTACTGTGATCCAACCGGAAGGAGTGTCAGGTGTTGGTGATAGTGTGTAGACATAACTCTGTCAGGATCCCGGAGAGGTGTTTAATGGCTGGAGTGTAGAGCAATATTACGAGGGTGGAAGAGCAAATAGGGCTGGATCAGGAAAAGTGTGTCATTGCCAAGCTTCTTAGCTCAGGCTTATGACTAGTTTGGTTCACTTCGTAATCATTCTGTTTCAGATGAGGAATTCAGTCCCCTCAATATCAACTCTGCCCCACTGTGCCCTCCCAGTGTTCAGGGCTCAGTCTTTGGGTTACTAGATCTCTCCTTTGCTTGGTTCAGCCATGACTATAGACCCTTCTCTCGTTGGCTAATTTCTTAAAGATTGCTAACCATGTTCTTGGGGACTCCACCCATCATCTTTTATCTTTCAACTTTTTAGTCATTTCTCCCTTTCTTTTTATTTTGCCAGGGGCTACCGTTTTTCTGGGTTTTGTTTTTTCCTGTACTTCTACTCCTTTTTTTGACAATAGACCCTAGTGCCCCATTAAGCCTACAGCTAAAACGTTAGCTCCTGAAACAAGCTAGTTCCCATTTTCACCTCACTCTCCTAAAAGAAATACTGCATTTTATTCCTCTAGCACAGAAGAGAATGAATACCAACAAAATCAGTTGTATTCCATGAAAAAAAAACACTAGTCCTTCCTTAAACTGGTCTATTTTTTAAGGAATTTGTACTTTCTATAGAGGCTAGAGGAAAAATGGAGGGTATTTTAGAGTTCCCAGTAGGGAAATAATAGTAAAATTTCTGTTTTAAATACAAAACATCTAGAAAAGGCAAGTTTATAGAGACAGAAAACAGGTAAATGGTTACCTAGAGTGGTGGTTGTCTAGAATGGTGGGTAGGAGCAGAGATGGACTGCAAACAGGCATGAAGGAATTTTTTAGATGATGAAGTTCTATACCTGGATAGTTGCCCAGCCCTTTACATTTATTAAATTCATTGAATTGTACACTTACAATGGTGAAAACATCAATTATACCTTAATAAATCTATTAAAATGTCTATTTTGGAAAATCTAATTATAGAGCAGATAGTCAATTCAAATAGAAGCAGAGAGAACAGTTAGAAAGCCAAAGTACGAGTATCAGAGAGAGATGACTGCCTCTGTGATTGGAAGACAAATATTCAAGAGGTTTTTAGGAGATGGTGTTTGTATGATCCATGGTCAACGAAGTGTAAGGAATAAGAAAGGCACAAAATAAGGAAAATATCCAGATTTCTGATGTAAGCATCATCATGGATGGTGTAAAACTCATTAAATAAGGATCTCAAGACACAGATAGAAGGGTGGTTTTTCAGGGGCAAGATAAGAGTTTTGTTAAAGTATGCTCAGTTTAAAATGTCTGTGAGATGTTTGTGCTGAGATGTCTAGTATGAAGTTATTGATGGACTATAGTTGAGGAAAGAATTCCAGGCTAAATCTGGTGATTCGGGTGTCAGCAAATATAAATGGTAAATGAAGGACGAGCAGAAGCTGGAGAGTGTGTAGCTCATGAGGAAAAAAAAAGATGTACTTCTATGAGGGAATTGAAACTATAGGGGGAAAAAGTTACTTAATGATAGAAAATCACAGTATATGTCTGTTTTGGGGTGAATGTAACTTTCCCTTATCCCTCAAAGTAGAGGGAAACCAGATAATAGTGAACAATAAAAGGCCAGCTCTACCATCTTTAAAAAATTAATCATATTAATCTTTCTTCTGTGTTTCTTATCTTCACAAAGGTCACTAGCATCTATGGAGTAGCCTAAAGCAGACATCTAGGAACAGTCCTTCCTATTTTTTCTTCTTTCCACAATCAAATCCTATGAATTCTACTTCTTTAACATTTTTAAATATATACCGCTCTACTTCAGGTCCTCATCATTTCTCTTCTGGATTATTGAGACCATCTTCTAACTAGTCTTTTTATGTTTGGTCATATTATATTTAAATTTATTATCGACATCACTGATACAGTTAACATTATAAAAGAAGAAATCTTACTGTGTGATCCTCTTGCTAAAAGTTCTTTGTGACTTTCCTTTAAATTTTTTTATCTTTCTCTCATTTATTTCTCAAACCTTACTTCTCTCCATGCTGTACCTCACATTTATACTCCACCGTGGTGAATTTGCAGTTTGCAAAAACTATTCTCTCCTGAGTTTCCAATCTTTCCAAGCGGAATTTTGTAATTTTTGTTTGTTTTTAACAACCATTTATTAAGGACTTATTAAATGCTAAATAACTAAATAATTCTCATTAAATCTTTTCAGTGTCCATATAAATGTTATTATCATTTCCAATTTATAGACAAGGAAACTGAGGCACAGAGAATAATTGCCCATGGAAGGAGCGCTATTGGTAAGTGTTAGAGCTAGAATTATAAACTATCCTTTATCCTTCATCTAAGTGACTCTCTCTTATTACCTATTCTAAGGAAATTTCTGTGGCACTCTACCTCCCATCCGCTAATTCACCAGTCTGTGTTTGGTGCTCCTAATTTGGGTTTCCATAACTTACAACCTGTTAACATAGTATTTACCATAAAGTGTTAGAACAGCTCTCTTACTTACCTGTCATACTCATTAGATACTGTGCTTCTTTAGGCCTAGAGATATAGATGTAAATGTACATAAATAAGCATGTCTGTCTGTCTGTCTGTCTGTCTCTATCTCTGCTTGTTTGCTTGCTTCCTTGGTGTTTTATTACAGCTCCTGGTTCAGAGCAGTCACTCAGTAAATACTTCTGGGAAGGAGGAAGGAAGGAAAGAAGGGAAGAGGGAAGAAAGTGTTTTTTTCTAAGTAAACTCCTTTGTGTCCATATATTAAAAAGATTGTGCACACCTGTCACATTTTGGGGTATTTTCAGACTACCAGTTCTTAATACTTCTAGGTAGAAGTATGAAATTTTTATGAAGCCAAACCTGTTAACCTTTTCATTTGTGCTTATTTTTATGGCTTCTAAACTTTTTAAATTGATCCAGTACATGTCCCTCAATTCTATTTAGTTCTAATATTTTTTAAAAATTGTATTTATTTATTTAGTGCCCTGTGAGGTGGGGGAGAGGGAGAGAGAATCTTAAGCAGACTCTGCACTGAGCATGGAGCCCGATGCAGGGCTTGATCTCAAGACTTCGAGATCATGACTTGAACTGAAATCAAGAGTTGGATGCTTAACCGAATGAACCACCCAGACACCCCCACCCTAGTTCTAATTTTTTTAGAATTTGATTTCATGTATATACTTAATATGTATACATAAACACATACATGCATAGATATGTGTATATAGGTGTGCATGTGTGTGTATATATACACACACATGCACACCTACACACACACACACATATATATATATATAATATGTATTATACACTATTGAGCTCCCATCTGACTTTTATTATGAAGGTAATTCCAAAATATCTCCATGCCGTTTGTTAAGTAATTCTTCCCAATTTTTGGATATTTTCTTTAGCATATAATAAATTTCTTTATATATAAGTCTGTTTCTGGGTTATTCATTCTGTTTCAGTAATCTTTTATTTTGAAATCAAGACTGCATTTTAAAAACAGGATCTATTATTATGTGCTTATATATAGATATACTTTTTGAATGGTTTTAAGACTAAGACATGTTTTAGGAAATAGAGAAAAACAAAACAAAAAAATCACCAGTGATTTTTTTTACATTAATGTCTTTTCTGTAAATATTGTATTTCCATTATTCATTAACATATAGACTCAGGCACACCTACATGTATGATTTGTATTTGTATCTGTGACAAAGTAATATATGAACATACATGCATATGTATACATGTGTGTACTCTAACAGATTGTTACATTTGACTCTGCCCTGAAATTATTCCAGAGGCCCCAAATCTCAGAACTGAAGGTGAGGCCATGAACCTCCACATTTCAAAGTGAGTTGCTAGACTATCTATGTAGGACCTGAAAGGTGAAGGTCATATAGTCGGTGCCAACAGCATTAACCACTCTTGCATCTTGGAAGCCAGAAACAAATGTTCTATAAGTGCTAGGGCATTTCTCCTCACCGCAAGTCAAGAAAGAGAAAGGTTAGGAAAGGATTTGTTTTGCGGAGACTTAATCATAACCCTGTGGAGATTTTATCCCCAATATTATGGGTAAAGAAAGTTGAGTGTTTCTTTCTCATCTCAACTTATGTGATGGGGTCTTCAAGTGATCCATTTGAGAGTCTTGTCATTGGGCTGCGGGAATTCGAGGAAAGTAAGAACTGACACTTGACCCATATCTACAAAGTCTAAAGGTAAGAGGCTGTAACTGGAGATTTCCCCCCTTTCGGGGTAAGTGATATTGAGACTAAACTCTGCTTCCATGGATAGCAGAGCAAGTGGGTTCTCTGGAAACAAGTTGTGAACTAGATAGAGCGAAAGGGACCTTACACAAAAGATGTATTTCCTAAAGTCCGGGATCTGAGGGCGACAGCTGTAAGTGGCTAGCCTTGGGCAAAGATGTTACAGTGTGGTTCCCAACTGGGATGGATTCCAAGTAATCTGCTGTAGTGTCCCGGGAATGGATGGGGTCATTTTTTAACATTTGCCATGGCCAAATTACAGAGATAGGAGCAACCCAAGCCTGTGTACCCTTTCTCTTTATTCTCTTTTCTCCTTAGACCCTCTGCTGGAGAAGTAAAAAAGAAATTCGTGAGTAGAGGAAGGAGATGGAAAGAGCTAATAATTAAGAAGTCAACTGTACTTTCTTCTCTATTTGTAGGTTTGGAAGCCTCAAGGGAGATTAAGTTACTACAGGAAGATGCTTTAAATTAGAGAAGCTCTTAGAGCTTTCCTAATTATACTAAACTGGACTGGATCTAAGTGGCTAATACATAAATGTGGATTTTTATAAACTACTTGTTCCTTAGAAGCTATGGGATTGCCTTAAGATTTTATGCAGAGTTAGAATGACCACCAGTTCATAGAAACTTGAAGGGATATAAAAGAGTAAGAATGAAGTTGGTTCCTTCTTATATCCTACAAGTCCAATTTGCTCAATAAATTGCTTATATAAGTATGTGTTTTTGTACACCCATGTGTGCATATCTTTGTATATGAGTATGTAAGTGTGGGTACGTGCAATGCAATTATTTCCAGACATTCTTTTGGATGTCAAGTTTTTTTAATGTCCAAATAAAATCAAATAAGCCCTAATTTCATATAATTTCTGGCATTCCAGTGCCCTCCTCCTTTACTTTCCAAAATTTATGTGAGAGTTTTATACATTCTCCTTTGGTCTCCTTTGTTCTCTTATTCTTAATTCTTTCTTTTCCGGATTTTATTATTTCATTTTATATTTTTGACATAAAAAAGCTATACATAGTTAATGTACATAACTTGGTGAGTTTAGTAATAAGTATACATCCATGAAACCATTAGCATAGTCTATGCCATAAAACTGCTCATCACCTCCAAAAATTTCCTGCCATCCTTTATTATTGCTTTTCACTCTTACTTCATGTTTATTTTTTATTGCAGTAGTGGTGTTCCAACCTGCATCATATTGCTCTGGTCTTTAGTGTCCCAAACTATGAATTCAGTTTATTCTCTTTGATTTTTCAGGGAGCCACTAACAATGCATTTGTGGGTAAAAATGAATTTGCTGAAGATCTGGTGATAATAGCTAGGAATAGAAAGTGAAAGTTCTAAACCTTAATAATGATTAATCATTTTCCTTAACCCTCTCTAGGCTTTCATCTCACAGAATTAGTGCCTTTCCTACTAGGATCACTTCATATTGGTTGTTTGCTTTTTAATAACGGTAACATTATTATTATTAATGCATTAAAAATGCTCATCTCGTAATTTAGTTATGTAATCTTAAGCTTGGAGAGCTTGACTTGCCTTATAATCAGGCCTACTTATAATTATTCTAAATCTGTGTTTATTTTCTTTTTCTTTTTCTTTCTTTCTTTTTTTTTTTTTTTTTTACGGATTTTATTTATTTATTTGTCAGAGAGAGATATCACAAGTAGGCAGAGAGACAGGCAGAGAGAGAGAGGGAAGCAGGCTCCCTGCCAAGCAGAGAGCCCGATGATGTGGAGCTTGATCCCAGGACCCTGAGATGACCTGAGCTGAAAGCAGAGGCTTTAACCCACTGAGCCACCCACCAGGCGCCTCTTTGTGTTTATTTTCATATTTAACTCCTCAATCCATGAGGAATTTATTTTGAATAATATGTATTGTATGAAAAAAAACTTTTTTAAAACAGATGGTTAAACCATTTTCCCAGTTCCATATATTTACTCAACTATTCTTTACCCATCTGTTTTGAAGGCAGTTTCTCATTTTTTTAATTGTTTCTTTGATTTACCTGGCTTTTCTAAAATCATTAGCTCATAAATAGTATTTTCTAATATGTTATAATAATGGTATAGATTTTTTCTTCTTGTCATTAATTATTTAGGCTTTCAGCTCCTCATTCTTTCTTTCTTTTTTTTCTCCCCAAATATGTTTATTTTAATTTTTCAGTGTTACAAGATTGATTGTTCATGCACCACACCCAGTGCTCCATGCAGTACGTGCCCCTCTCGATACCCACCACCAGGCTCACCCACCCCCCCCACCCCCTCCCCTCCAAAACCCTCAGTTTGTTGCTCAGAGTCCACAGTCTCTCCTGGTTCATCACCGCCTCCGATTTCCCCCCATTCGCCCTTCCCTTCCTTCTCACGATGCCCTCCATGATTTTCTTTATACTCCACACGTAAGTGAGACCATAAGATAATTGA
>CM052802.1:31757785-31781418 GCA_028533885.1 Nasua narica
AATTCATTTTCGCTTTTGTTTCCTTTGCCTTTGGAGACATGTCCTGAAAGAAGTTGCTGTGGCTAACAGAAATTTTCCATCTATAGAAACAAGGACTTCACAGGCAACATGATGTCAATAAACACATATCTTTCAATAATCGCTCCTCATTCTTTCAAATGAACTTTTAACCCACTTCATTAATTTCTATAAAAACGTCTTGGGGGGATTTTGATTGGAATTTTACTAAACTTAAATATTAATTTAGGAGAATATGAATTTTTATTTTACCATCTTGGCAAATGGTTTGATATTCCATTTAGTCAAATCTTATAATTAAAGTCTTGTATATCTTTATAACAATTAAAAAAAAACATGGAATGCTTTATGAATTTGCATGTCATCCTTGTGGGGGGCCATGCTCACCTGTGTATTGTTCCAATTTTGGTGTATGTGCTGCTGAAGTGAGCACTGTCTTTATAAGAATCTCTGATGTACTTATGACATGTCTTCAATTGCCCTTTCTTCATATTAAATCTCTTCCTTCAGAGTTAGGAACACTCAGTTGTATGATACTCTCTCCATTGTAGAACTTCCATATTTCCATTTGAATAAAACCAGAGATTATGGGTTTAACGTAGGGATCATCTGTGTTTGGTCAAGTCTGTCGTTCAGTAGATATTTCTTGATTATTATATTTTAGGTACTGTTTTAGATGCTGCATATACATCAATAATAAAACATCTTGGGAAATGGCTTGATACTCTATGTAATGTTGCATTCTGGTGGGAGTAAAGAATACAGAAGGGCAGTGCATGACAAGTGCTATATAAAAAAGAATAGAGCAAGATAAGTAGGATTAAGAGTGCCAGGCGAATAGAATAATTTTAAATAGGATGGTCATGGTGCGCCTTACTGGGAACAGGACACTTGTCCAAGGACTTGCATGGATAAGATGAGCTATGCAGACAGAGAGTGGGTAAGCGCTTCTGGCAGAAGAAAGGGATGGTACAACCCTGAGGCAGGGGTGAGCCTAACGTATTCAAAAATCCGCAGGAAGGCCAGGATGGCTGGAGTGAGGAAGGAGACAAAAGAGGATGAGTTCAGAGGAAAAATGGGGGAAGAAAATTGTGTAGGTCTTTGTAGGTCAAATTTAATAATTTTGGCTTAACTTTTTATGAAACAACAAGCGATTGGAGAATTGGGTCAGGGAGCGACAATTACATTTTAAAGGACTCATTCTACTTCTGTCCTGCTCTTAATAGGGGAGCAGGGGTGGAAACAGGGAAACCAACTAGGGGGACATTGCTGTACATGATGCTGCCCTGGGCCAACAGAGTAGCCATGGGCATAACAAAAAATGGTTAGTTGTAGATGTGTATTAGAGTACAAAGAAATTAGAGTGCAAGAAAAAAACAAAAGGTTTTTCTTTCTGGGTTGCATTTTTCTCCTCTTACTTTTAATAAAGAATCTTCATTTTATAACTCTATGCTGCTGACCTTTTAAATTTAGCTTATTCCTACCTAGATTCTCTTATTAACAGAAGTTTCTTCTCTTAGACTTTATATAGGTACAATTCTCTTTTGAAAATATTGAAAAATTAATTTTAGGTAGCTGTGGTGGAAAAAAATACTGTCTGGAAATCAGGAGGATGTGGTTCTTATCCTGGCTTTGTTACTAGTTCTCCATGTGATATGGGATAATCTTAGCATTCTTCATACTTGACTGTAAAACGAGACTGGAGTCAATTACCGATATTATTTTTTTGAGCTTAAATATTCTACCAATCTATGATTCTGTATTTGTACTCTGGTCAGTAAAGAGTTAAAAGTAGGGGCACCTGGGTGGCTCAGTGGGTTGAAGCTGCTCAGGTTGTGGTCTGGGGTCCTGGGATCGAGCCCAGCATTGGGCTCTCCGCTAGACGGGGAGCCTGCTTCCACCTCTCTCTCTGCCTTCCTCTGCCTACTTGTGATCTCTCTCTCTATTAAATAAATAAAATCTTTAAAAAAAAAAGTTAAAAGTAACTGAAAAATCTTCATTTGCGATCCTTGAAATATCAACAGATTTGCTTTGCTCTTGCTGAAAAATTCTGAAGAGAAGAAATAGGAAGTCCAAAAATGAGCTTATGGTAGGGATGGTGTTCATCCTTGACATTGCTGGTAAGTTTCTCTTTTTGGCAGCTGGTGAGGAGCCTTTGTAATTCTTGATTTCATGGGGGCCGCTTTGTCTCTATAATCCTACATTTAGTGGGAACTTTGTTCCCATTTTTCTCTCCTTTTTTTTTCCCTTCCATGAGAGGATTTTCCCAGGAACTGCCGCTTTTTAGAATTACCCCTCCCTGTTTCAGTCCTGCCCTTCTAAACCCTGATTTGTTGTGGTTGTATCACCGTATTATAAACGCATAAGACAGTATTTCCATATACCTTTTTTTCTGTTTCATCCTAACGTTTCCCTATATTTGACACTGTTCCTGAGATTCCTTTCCAGGGCTACCAGGCCCACCCCCATGTTGCCTCCACTGGGACATAGTGTACATGTGTACCTTGTTCTCTGTTCTCTCTTCGGTCCCACAGTACATCTGATTCTGTGCCCTGGTGATTCCCCCCAGAAGCTGGCTCTATCTGTTTTGAAACACGTATAACAATATTGTTTCCCCCATCTCAAAAGCATTGCATTTGTGACTCTTATTTGACACTGAGAGACCAGAATTAAGATACTAAGACACTATGAAATGAAAGGCAGAAATAGCTTGTTCTTGCAAATGGAAAGAAATTCACCCACATTTTGCTAAAAGCACAAGATCTTTCTAATCAAATATTTGACATCATGACCAGGCTGGAGAAAAAGTGTACCTGTTCAGTTGTAATTGGTTCTGCTCACAGAAGTGGATTTCTCATTGTCTGTGCTACAGGAAATATGGTTAATAAAAGCCCATGTCAGCCTGACTGAAGTCGTTCTATAGAGCCCTGCCAAGCCACTCTGCAAAACTGGTATTTCCTATTATGAAAACTAAATCTCAAATCATAGTTAAAAGGTAATCAGTCTTCAAGAGAGTAGTCTGTAGGGGTAAGCAGTAATTCAGATTTGATTGGCAATATGGGCTTTTCAGGGAATAGTTCAAAATGAGAAGCATTTGGAGAAAGCCAGAAACACAATCTAAAATGATGATTCTCAGAATTTTCTAACACTGAGTTATAGGTGTGTGTGTATGTATACACACACACACACACGCACATATTTTTTAAGTTGTACTTTTCTAGGAACTATGATAATAGTACATGGTGGCTTTGTGTACTTCATCTCATTTAGCTCCTGTAACACAACCTTGTGATACAGGGATCACTGTCACCATTTCATAGCTGAAGAGACTTGCCTAGAGTTCCTAGATCATAGTCAGTATAGTAAGCAGAGCCCAGGCACTCCTTATGGTCCCGTGAGGCCTCCTGGAAAAGTGGTGTATGATCATCTCTAGCAACTTTTCTGTGCTATTGCTCCTTGCTTTATATCTCTGTTTATTGTTTCCATCATTGACAAAGGAGAGCAACAGCACTTTCATCGTACGGTGGTTGTAAAGACAAAATCCAAAGAAATAACACATATCGTAAAAAAAAAAAACAAAAAAACCCTATCAAAAGGGAATTAATGTGACCTCACCTAAAAGCTCAATTTTGTATGCAAATTTCATGATTTGAAATAAAATCACTTCCTCTAGTTTAAAGGCATTGTGATTGGGTACATGAGTAGCATAAGTTTAGAAGCAAGCACATTTTTCTTTTCATACAAAAATGGTGTTGCTGACAAATCGTTGTGGGAGACAGGTGTTGTATACCATTTTCCTAGTTGGATCTGTACTGAATCTGTAGTTCTTTATGCTAACCACGTAAACAAAGACTGTACTATGCCAATATACCTATATTGCATATAAACATCACTACCAACTTATTGTTTGAACTTTATAAAATTAATGTCACTCTACTTCTGCTTTGTCTTCCTCTGAGATAGAGCAGAACTATATCTCTAGATATTCCTAACTTCGCTCAAGAGAATTTTCCAGTTTGGCAAGTAATCAAGCCATCTTGACAACAGTTTCCTTGAATTCCTTAGGATTCCATTTTTTTTCTTTTGCTACTTTGCTAATATTAATATTGATGTACACAGCTTAGCTCCTTTGTTAGACCTGGGATAGTCTCTACTTCAGACACTATTCTTGCGTGACTGTATGACTGTCCTCAAAAGATGCTTAATAAGTCTTTGTCTGGGGCTGAACATGAGAACACATTTTCATGACACTTAAAAAAATCTCTCAGGGGAAACCATTTAGATTACATACAGAATTTATCCAGTTTCAATGCAAAGCTAAATAACTCTAGGACTTATTTCTAGGCTACGTGCCAATCATACTGAATTTACCAAATCATCCATCAATTAGTTGGAATATGTAGCTATAACAAAACAAAAGAAACAAAAAACAGCTGTTACTCGAGATGGTCAGACCATGAAAGTTATTCTAGACCACTGAAAGGGCTCTGATTTTTTTCTGTGACTGAAATAGGGAGCCATCAAAAGGGGGGAGCAGAGATGTGGCATGATATGATTTATGCTTTAAAAGAATCATTATAGGGGCATCTGAGTGGTTCAGTTGGTTAAGTGTCTGCCTTTAGCTCAGGTCATGATCTTAGGGTCCTGGGATAGAGTCCTTTGTCAGGCTTCCTGCTCAGTGGGGAGTCTGCTTCTCCCTCTGCCTCTTCCCCTGCTCACTTTCTCTCTCAAATAAATAAATAATATCGTTTAAAAAAAATCACAGTGGCTGTGAGACTGCCCTAAATGATTAACATTAGTAATGCCCAGGACACTAAAGTTATCTTTCTAAAGTGTGACCTAGATATTAGAGACATTTTGTTTTGATTTTGAAATTTATTTGAAAATATCTTTGCTATATCAAAATAAATAAAGTCAACTTTATTTTGCTAATGTTTTACCATATTCTGGGCAAGTGGGCAGAAGGTAACAAGGATTGGGGCGCCTGGGTGGCTCAGTGGGTTAAAGCCTCTGCCTTCGGTCATGATCTCAGGGTCCTGGGATCGAACCCCACATCAGGCTCTCTGCTCGGCAGGAAGCCTGCTTTCCCGCTCTCTCTGCCTGCCTCTCTGCCTACTTGTGATCTCTCTCTTTGTCAAATAAATAAATAAAATCTTAAAAAAAAAAAAAAGAGAAGGTAACAAGGATTAAGTAAAATAACCTGGTCTGAACAGAATTTGTAAGATATAAAAATGTATTGCCTATTCAGTGATAACAAGGGAAAACCTCTGAAGCATGATTGTTTTTGTTGTGGGTTTCAAGAAAAGATTTAGGGATAAAAATGTAAAAAAAAAAAAAGCCTTATTTTCAAACGAGAACTACAGTCTGAAAATATATTTTAGTATCAAGTTACTGCCAGTAAGTGATTACTCTCAAAGTTCAGGTAGTTTAGAATAAGACAATAATTATGAATATCATTGATTTTTTTAATCAAAATGTCAATAATGGTGAAGAAGCATTTTACTTTTTCTCCCATTTACATTAGCCTGCCCAACTTTTCATTATTCAGTAATAGAAAGTTGTAAAATAAATCAGTAAAGGTGACTAGACTGTTTAGCTTCAATCCCTAGATCTGATTGTTGGAAGTCAATTCTCTGTGAATGTTTTCATGTTTCCTCATGGTCTAAACGTTCTGAGGAATGACCACTGGCAAATTTGGTTAAAGAATGACTGAATAGCAAGCATGTTCTGGAAGGTAGTTACATTCCTTCAGAGAGATTCAGAGACTTCTCTTTTCTGTAATAGTTGCTTATATCCCAGGATAAAAGCCTCTCCCGCTCCAGATGGGAGGATGGGACAGTGTGCCAGCCAAGCTCGGAGTGTCACACTTTTGTGAGTCTGTGGTACAGTCCTTCTGTTTGTGCAAAATCCTCATTTCCGGGGCGCTTGGGTGGCTCAGTTGGTTAAGCAACTGCCTTCAGCTCAGGTCATGATCCTGGAGTCCCGGGATCGAGTCCCACATCGGGCTCCCAGCTCCATGGGGAGTCCGCTTCTCACTCTGACCTTCTCCCTTCTCATGCTCTCTCTCACTCTCTCTCTTTCCTAATAAATAAATAAAATCTTAAAAAAAACATCCTCATTTCCCCCAAAATAATTAGCCAATTATATCAATGCCATTTATTTAGAATGATTTTAGTAGTGATGCCTTTTATAGCCTCACCAGTGCTAAGATGCTCTGTGATAATAAACTGTGTTCTGATTTAGAAACTTTGTGTTTCCTGTCAGGATATCTATCTATCTATCTATCTATCTATCATCACTCTACCTGACACCGTGGCAGACTGACTTCTTACCTTATGAACATTGTCTCGACCCTTAAATTTCAGAATGAATACTGCTGTCTTCCCTTTATGAGGCTCATGCCATGTCGATGTTTGTACGGATAAGGAATGAGACTCATTTTGTGTTAGTTTTCAAGATATTCTGTATGTCATTTGTTCTCTATGATACATTCAAAAAAGAGATCCCAAAAATAGTATAATATGTATACTATATGTATGTATAGATATAGTATATGTATGAATAATATGTATAAATACGGAGTTCTTCACACACGCGTTTGCAGGACTGTTGAGATGGATAGGGAAAAGCATTTCCTTCGCAGTAGTGATAGGTTTAAGTTTCATTGAAACAGACTATTAAAGATGACATCATACAAAAACCATGGTGACTGCAGCAGCACATGCAGTGGATTGGTGATTTCTGGGGCTTTTATCTGCATGAGTAAATATGCAAGGTTTTTGCTTTCTGGCTAAAGGAGGAAGGTGTGGTATGGAGAGGGTGTGTATCCATGCAAGGGTCCTGGAGAGTCAGAGATAAATAAAACAAGAAGGTTGGGGTTATTTAGAATATGGAGACTTAACCTGATATCTTATATTTTGATTGCCACAACTAGTATCACAGTTTTAGGAAGACGCAATGTTAAATAATTGCTGCTGATTGTTTTCAATAAATATCTAGTGATAGGGCCATTCCCAGACTGGGTAGAGTCAGGCTATAAAGGAGCTTTTCCAGGGAGCTTCCATATTGATGTTAACAGTGACAATAATCTCGAATAAGGCTTTTTAAAAATTTGTTTTATCATGGTAGGAACATTTAACAAGAGATCTACTCTCTTAACAAATTAAGGGTATAATACAGTATTATCGAATATAGGTACAATGTTGTATGGCAGATCCCTAGAACTTACCCATCTTCCTTAACTGAAACTTCATATCCATTGATTAATAATTTCATCTTGTCCTCCTTCCGGCCTCTGGCAACTATGATTCCACTCTTTGATTCTATGAATTTGAGTATTTTAGATACTTCTTGTAAGTAGAATCATGCAGTATTTGTCTTTTTATGACTGGCTTATTTCATTTAGTATCATGTACTCAGGATTCAACTATGTTTTTGCATATTGCAGAATTTTCTCTCCTTTAAGGCTGAACAGTATTCCATTGTATGCATATACCACATTTTCTTTGTCCATTCCTCTGCCAATGGATATTCAGCTTGTTTTCACATCTTGGCTATTGTAAATAGTGCTGCAGTGGATATGAGAATGCATTTATGTCTTTGAGATCCCTATTTCAATTATTTTGGGTAAATATCTAGACTTGGGATTGCTGGATCATACAGTAGTTGTCTTTTTAATTGTTTGAGGAATTTCTATCCTGTTCTCTAAAGAGCTCCAAACCCAGTGTGCCCCTCTGGTGGTTGCAAGATGCTGGGTTTTTAGGCTACTACAGAGCTGGGGGGAGGAATGGGACGAAAGCAAGTCAAGCCACCACAGAACTCGCTGTTCTCATCAAGGTTAAGTTATTTTTTGAATAAAAGATTCTTGAGTTGTTGAAAATATTACGTTAATTCTAGAGTTCTGAAAAAGTTGATTCTAATGCTTTTTGCCAGTGTTATTGCTTATGTGGATGAGTGAAGTTTTGGAAGTCCAAAGTCCATCATTCCTAACTGTTGATCTTGGGCAAATTATTTAACCTCCTTTTTCTTCAATTGTTACATTTGTAAAACAGGGATAATAAAATGCCTCAGAAAGTCGTTGTGAGGATTAAGCAAGTTTATTTTAGGAAAATCACTGAGCATAGTACCTGGCATATAACAAACACCCAATAAACACCTGCCATTAATGTCAAGTAGATTCATTGAAAATACGTTAGTTCAGATGTTAACAAACCTACCGTTTATTATTATTATTATTATTAAATTTTGGTTTAATATTCACAGCATAAGTCACACTTTGGTAGATTTATAGATTATGTTCCACAAAGCTTCAGATCACAGCAGCTGTTTTCCATTCTATTATATCGAATATTCCCAGAAGTTTTTTGAAACAATAACTGATGGCCAAGCTGTTGAAGACATTACGATAATACTAACTGTTCAGATAAGCAGGCTGAAAACCACAGTAAAACAAGGTAATTTTGCCTTTTGTCACCTCAGAAAAATAAGCCTGTTTATGCGTGTACTTTTTTTTTTTTTAAAGGTTTTATTTATTTGAGAGAGAGCACAAGTGGGGAGGGAGAAAGAAAGAAGAGCAGGTTCTCCACTGAGCAGGGAACCCAATGCGGGGCTCAATCCCAGGACCCTGAGAGCATGACCTGAGCCAAAGGCAGACACTTAACCAACTGAGCCCGTTTTTTTTCTTAACGTGGTGTATAAAAGAACACTCTTTAAGAGGATAGCCACAGGGACTAAATATAAAATTTACAATATTTTATGAAATACCTAGAATTATCAAAGTTACTGATGTTTTTATAAAATGTTATAAATTTTGATGACAAAGATGCTTCCTTAGACATCCCCTACCAAAGGAGAGTGGATATTAGAAGGGCTCTTTCAGCGCTTTAAATATCAGCAAACTCCAGCCTGTCAGAGAAAGCGCATAGGAATACCATGAATAAGTTAAATGTATAATCAAAATGGCCAGTTCAGAAAATTTGACAATTGTAATTAATTATGAAAAGTAATTAGTTATTTGCCCATTGTTCTATAAATATGTAAGCATAATAGGGGCATGTAGGTGGCTCAGTCAGTTAGGCATCCGATTCTTGATCTCAGCTCAGGTCTTGGTCTCAGGGTCATGAGTTCAAGCCCCACATGGGCTCCACACTGGGCATGGAGCTTACTTAAAAAACAATAATAATAAATATACATTAAATATATATGTATATACACACATATATAAAGCATAATATTCCTAATGATCCTCTTTATTAAAGATATTCTTTTCTTTTGGGCTATATTTATTAATAGTCCAAAGGCTCTGGTTTTTGAAAAATGCATATATTGGTTCAGCAATTTTTCTTCATCTCTAATACTCAAATGAGATATTTTAATTATTACATTTTTAAAATATTTTCATACAATAAAGATAACACCAAATCAGATCTAAAAGAGAGAAGTATACTAGATATAAAACTTTCTCGAGATGTATCATTCTGAAAAAATAATTTATAATATAAAATACATGTATTGATCTATACATTTAACCCAATCCCAGTAAAAATTCAGCTGACTTCATAAAAATAGAAATAGAAATAGAAATTCATACTAACAAATCCATAGTAATCAAAACACTGTAGCACTAGAATGAGGATAAACCCAAGATCAATGCAGCATGAAAGAGCAGAGAAAGAAATACACACATAAATAGTCAACTGATTTTCAACAAAGGTGCCAATGTAATTCAATGGAAATAGATAATCTTTTTATCAAAGGTTTTGAAACAATTGGTATTTATGGAACAACTTGATATCAGCTGGGAAAAAAGAATGTCCATCCACCTTAACTTCACACTATACACAAAAAATAACTTAAGATGAATCACAAACCCAAATCAAAAAGCTAAAGTTATATAATTTTTAGAATCAAAGATAAAATATTTACAATTTGGGAAGACAAATTTTTTAAAAATAGGAAACAACAAGAATGGGCCATTTTAAAAAAGTTAAATTGAATGCCATCAGATTTAAAACCTTCTCTTTTCAAGATACTCTATTAAAGATGAAAAGAAATGCCCCACTCTAAGAGAAAATATTATATACATGTATCTAAAAAAATATTTGTATTTGTTATACATTAAAAAAACTTACAACTCAACAGTGAGAGGACAACACAACTGGAAAAAAGAAAAGAAAAAAATACTTGACCATTTTATGAAGGAAGCATTCAAAATGGTCCATAAATGTTTGGGGAAAAAAAAAACTGCTCTACATTTAAAATAATCTTTGTCAGTAATTAAATAACAACAAGTTACCAAATAGCTGAAGTTAAAAAGACTAACAGGATCAACTTTTTAAAAAACTAGATGACAGATTTTTAAAAAAGATTGATATATTTATTTTAGAGGAGAGAGAAAGAGCAAGGGGGAAGGGGCAGAGGGGAAGGGAGAAGAGAGAGAGAGGTAATCTCAAGCAGACACTCCACTGAGCACAGAGCGTGATGTGGGGCTTGATCCCACAACCCTGAGATCATGACCTGAGCCAAAGCTAAGAGTTGGATGCTCAACTGACTGAGCCACCCAGGCGCCCCTATATAACAAATTTTTAAAATAAGTTTTGTATAAATCTTTTGTAAGACTTTGCCATTCCACTTGAAGAGACTTACCAAGGAAGAATGAAAGTATATATCTGCACAAAGACATCTACATGGATATTTATATATTCTGTTTTTATTGTAACTCCAAACATGAAACAACCTAATATTCTTTCACAGATAAATAGATAAACATACTGGTGTATAGACATATAATGGAATATTACTCAGCAATGAAAAGGAATAGAAAGTCATGAGTCAATCTCAAAAGCATAAAGCTGAGCCAGATAAGTCAGAGAGTAAAAAGTAAATGATTCTATTTATATAAAATCTAGAAAGGCAAAACAGAGAGTAGATCATTTGTTTCCATGGGTGGGAGGCATTCACTGCAAAGGGGCATGAAATAATTTCGGGTCGGGGTAATAGAAAATATATATTTTTTTAGTTTAGGAAAAAATATCAAAGCCAGAGTGCTACCAGTAAAGTGTTGTGGCCTCTAGTTCAAGATGAGACCAAAAGTGTGTCTGGAAGTTTCTTGAGGCTTCAGAAAATTGTAAAAGAGTGTCTCATTTTTTTCCCTCGGTAGAAATTACATCTAAGGCTCTTAAAACATATTCACCCTCCCTGCTGTGAGCCTGTGCTTCCTCACTACTAACCCAAAGCAAAGATCCCACTCAGAAAATACGTGACTGTCACTTTTGTCTAGTGAACTTCATTATAATTTATACATAACAAATCCATAGGTTTTAAAAGAATTCTAACAGTTGGGACAGAAAGAAACAGAGCATTTAAAACAAAAAGGCTTTTGAGCCCCACACTTCTTCCTGGCAGGAACAGGCTGAGAACACTACTCAGCAGCAAACACGAGGTATTTTTTTCTTCTTTTCTTTTCTTTTTTTAAAAGATTTTATTTATTTATTTATTTGAGAGCAAGAGAGCGAGAGAAAGAGAGTGTGCAAGCACAGAGGGAGATTTAGAGGGAGAAGCAGGCTCCCCACTGAGCAGAGACCCCAGTGTGGGACTCAACCCCAGGACCCTGAGATCATGACCTAAGCCAAAGGAAGGTACTTAACCGACTGAATGACCCAGGAACCCATGAGCTATTTTTTTAAGAGGAGAAGATCACTGAGACTGTTGTGTCAAAACTCTAGAGCATGGGGCCAGCAGCCCAGAAGGACCACCCAGAAAACATATTTGGGTCCTAAGCAACAAACACCCTGCTTTCTGAGCAAAGTGAAATGGCAACCGTGCTGTGCTAGATCTCAGTAATTTTTCAGACCAGTGACTTTCAGACCAGCAGCCAAAGTTGCTCCCATTTTTCCTCCTCTTTTTGAGTGGAAACATCTGTTGCAGTTCTCCTGATCCTCTCTCCCCATTGTATGTTGGGTATGTAGGGGCCAAATAGCTTGTTTCTTTACTTCATTGTCTTCTGACTAAGAGGTGGTCCCCCACAACTACACCAGAACCTGATTTATATCATGTGATCCTGGACTTAAGGTGTAATCCTGAGGTTGAAGTGGGATTAATATTTGAGAGTTTAGGGAGTCTGGTACGTGCATGTTGGAAATGGAAGAGATATGTATCATCTTTGGCTGGAGGACGAACTGTGGTAGTTATTCTCCAAAGATGGCCCCTGTCGTGGTTTTATTAGATTAACATTTGTTAAGTTAAACACTAGAGTGTCAGATGGTGAGCTGGAGTTCAACAAAAGACTGCAAGAGAATTCAAATAGAAAAATCTCAGAGAAAGTACATAGCAAGCCTGGAGAGACCACATGGGGAGATCAAGGCAAGGTGCAGCAAAGAGATCTGGGAGGACCGGGACACATGCCTTAAATTAGGGTCCTAGGGTGGAGGGCTTTGGGATTCCCAGGCTAAGATTAAATTGCTCAATTTAAACCAAAGAAGAGTGAGGTTTTATTAAGCTTTGCAGTAGTCTTATCTAAGGAGTTTATGAGGGAAAGGCCCAGGGAGACTGAGGAGACTGCTTATCATGCAGGCCATTAGGGGAGTCATACCAGAAACTTAATGCTATCTTGTTGGAGAGACCACCAGGATGTCCATTCATCACAGCATCCCAGCAGAGCCTGACTTTCTCTACCAAAGACCTCTGCATGTAGTGAGCCATCTTGGACATTGCAGACCCAGATAATATCACAGGGAACTGGGTCTAGTTGATTCACAGAATGGTGGAGATGATAAAATGCTGTTTTAAACCACTACATTTTGAGATGATTTGTTATGCAGCAGTAGTTAGCTAAGACATGTATACAAGCCACTAATTGTGTATAAACATGTAAGATTTTATAGAATAAAATCAATAAATTAGCTATTGTAGTATTCTTACTTTTTTTAAAAAAGATCTTATTTATTTATTTGACAGAGAGAGAGAGATCACAAGTAGGTAGAGAGGCAGCAGAGAGAGGGGGGAGGAAGCAGGCTCCCTGCTGAGCAGAGAGCCCGATGCAAGGCTCGATCCCAGGACCCTGAGATCATGACCTGAGCCAAAGGCAGAGGCTTTAACCCACTGAGCCACTCAGGTGCCCCAGTATTCTTACTTTGAACTTGAGCTAATCTTAAACCTTTTATTCTGGCATATAATTACATAACTATTAATATTAGAGGCTTCTACAGTTGTTGCTCTGTTGATTATTATTCTTTATGTTGTTTGGCTTTGGAAAAAAGGTTGCCTTTTACAAAGTTAAGTGACAGTCTAAACCATTTATAGATCTTGGCAAGGAGGAAGATACCAGATGTCCTGTGTATGATAGAACTATCCATAATCTTCTTGTTGTCAATAAAAAATCTTTTAAAATCCTTTAGTGGAATTTTAAATTTGTAGCTGCTTATCAGTCAGGACAAAGCAGGTAATTTTTTTTAATAATACATAAGGAATTTTTAGGATATCTCTGGGTATTTTTAACTGTTTTCTTTTTAATGGTGGAAAATGGGGTAAAGAGGCTCAAACACATTCTAAAAATGTAAATTCTTCTTTTGGATATTTCTGGTGTACAACTTGCCATAATAGTCATGCTGGATTATATCCAGAGTATGTGTGATGATCAGAAATAGTGATCCTTGACAGAAACATTCTAAGTCTTGAGGCTTCCACATTAGATTAATTATGTGAGACCATTAAAACAAGCTATATTCTTTGCCTTGTTCCCCAAGGAAGTGCATTTTAGGAGGCCAAAGTTCTATTCTCTTATCAGCAGAATCTTGGAATTACCTCTAGCTACTTAATTATTTTTCTTTTTTTTTTTTTAAGATTTTATTTATTTATTTGACAGGGAGAGAGAGATCACAAGTAAGCAGAGAGGCAGGCAGAGTGAGAGGAGGGGAAGCAGGCTCCCTGCCAAGCAGAGCCCAACACGGGGCTTGATCCCACGACTCTGAGATCGTGACCTGAGCCGAAGGTAGAGGCCCAACCCACTGAGCCACCTGGGTGCCCCTTAATTATTTTTCTATCCTCAAAATTATGCTGTACGTAACTTCAAGGCTTTAGATAAATCGTTTGAATCAGCATATCTTTATATGAAGACAGACTTTGAATTCTAGAACTTATCCAGTATTATCAACTTGATTTAGTGTAACTTCATTTGTCTATTAAGTAGGTCATGACTGGCAGAGCCAAGAGGAGTCTAATAAACACATTTTACTTCTTATAGGATAAGAATTCCTTGAAGACTGAGTTTTCCTACCCTTTTAGTGAACCACCTAAGCAAAAAGATTGGACCTCTAAATCATTCACCAAAACTGCTTACACTTTTAGACTTCTGGGAGTAGAAACATCAAAATCACAGTCGAATTCAAAGGTATTGCTGTTGTTTTCAGAAAAAAAGCCACAGGAATTTAAAAAAAAAAAAGCCACAGGAATTAAAATCTATTGGCAAGAATACTTATTAAAAGACGAGTATAATCTATGGAATGGAAGATATTTGAGTGATTCTGGCTATACAGAAATGAGCCTTCATATCCAAGCTTTTTTTTTTTTTTTTTCAGAAAATGACTCCCAAGAACTTAATCTTTAACCAATTAAATTTTTAATAAAATACTTTACTAGCTCAGATATAAGAACTCTTCCTTAAAAATCCTCCATGAACAAATGAATAATCTTTGAAAAAAATGGGCAAATTATAGGAATAGAATATTTACAGAAATAAAAATGACCAATAAGTACATAAAGCAATTGTTAATCCCAGTAAAGATAAATATTATTCAGATTTTTAAAATAAACCATTTTAATTCATCGAGGGCAAAATAAAAAAAAAAAGAAGAAATAGCTTCTTGTCTACTCCTTATGAATACTTTCTGACCTAGCAATTCCACTTATCATTATCTGTCTTAGAAAACCCCCCATGGGTGCATTCATAAGAATAATCATTGTTGCATTGTTTCAAATAATGAACATATGGATGCAATATAGGTATCTATTAATAGAAGAATGATTATATAATCTAAAAATATCCATACTATGCATTTTGAAATAATGAGACAGATGTAGATGTAGTGAAAAGTAAGTGTCCAAGATGTATTATTAAGTGAAGAAAGAAAATTGTAGATCAAAATACACAGTTTTTTTCAATTTATTAAGAAAAATCACAAAACTACTCATTTTCATATGATGTTTCTTGTATTCTGATAAATATATGACATGATACACACATATTATTCTGAATATAGGGGACCCTGCAGGGGGAGGGAGGGAGAAATAGTGAAGTAAAGGCTATGCATATATTCATTTTGTAATTATGCAGAAATAAAAAAAATGGGAAAAATCCAAAGTACAACTTAAAAGAATCCCACCTTTGGTTTTAAACTATGCTTAGATGAACCATAATTAAACTATGCTTAGATGAACCATAAATAATTAAACACTTCTGCAGTTCCAAGTTTCAGTGTGAGGTTAGTAATTGCTATAGAATATAAAGGTAGTTTGTAAAGTCCTTTATCTAATGGAGCAGAAATAAAATCTTCTTAAGCCAAGGAAATAAGCATGATTGGCAGTAGAGAGCAAAGCCTGAGTGTATGGGCTTAGTGGCATTGAACATGTTGCTTCACTTCTATGCTACTCTTTCTTCACTTATAAAAGAGGAGATGACACATACCTTATAAGTTCCTGGGGGAGATCAAAGAAGATACTGTAGGAAAACATTCCATATGCTGGCAAACACATAAGTCCTCAGATATTGGCGTGTGTTTTCGTTTATTCATAATAAATACAACTAACTTAGAAATTTAATTCACTGATTAGAACAAAGTGAAAAACGGTAAGGAGCACTAACTCTAATGATTTACCCAATTTAATGGTATCCTTAGAAATGTTGGTTTTATTTCAGTCTATTTATTTCCTTATTAAACCTTTTATTTATTTATTTATTTATTTATTTATTTATTTATTTATTTATTTATTTAAGATTTTATTTATTTATTTATTAGGAAAGAGAGAGAGTGAGAGAGAGCAGGTCAGAGTGAGAAGCGGACTCCCCATGGAGCTGGGAGCCCGATGTGGGACTCGATCCCGGGACTCCGGGATCATGACCTGAGCCGAAGGCAGTCGCTCAACCAACTGCGTCACCCAGGGGCCCTAAACCTTTTATTTAAAGTATAGCTTTAAGAAATCAAATGATTCTTCCCAGTATAATTAATGTTTCCATCTTCCTGCAGAGACATAAGGTGACTAAAATTCAGAGAGCCACTTAGGAAAAAAAGTAAAGTGAATTGAAAATGAATGTTGTCTTCTGATGATGCATTTGAAACACTGTAATATTTGCATTTTAGATTCAACTCAACTTTATGTTGTGTAAGCTGAAAAGATTCTTCAGTGTTGGCTGTATGGTAAGCAAGCAAGATTGATTATGTGCCGTAGGAAGCTAAGACCAGGACTGCCAAAACAATTAGAACTTTCTAGTAGAAAGCAAAGCCAATACACTAAATACAAAGTGATACTTTTACATTGGGCATTGAACTATATCCAGGCAACTATGTAGAAATGATGAGCAACTTGGGAACTTTTGTTTAGCAACATTAATATTTTTGGAACTGTTCAATTTCTGATCTGAATAATTGTCTAAATGCATAAATAATTCAGCTGATATTGTGTTGTGATTTTAATACCCTGAATTTTAAAAATATAATACTGTTTGGAGATCTCTTTTACACTTTGCCTTTATTCTTTTACAAAAAAAAAGTTCCTTTCTCTTTTTCTTTTTGGAGGAAAAGGCATACATATTTTAAAAGGAAGTGGTAATTAGCATCCCTATTCTATTATTTCCATTGGAAAGTATGGTTTCTTTTTAGGTAAGCCAACTCTCCCTTCAGATTACAAAACTGATGATGAAGCAAAAATATTCACACTTTGAAGTCAGAAGGAACATCTTGCTGGGTTGACAGAGGCAAGTGGAGGGAAATGTGCCTGGAGTTGTTAACGAATCCAGAAACACAGCATGGCATTTAAGTTAGTTAGAAGGGATGGAAAATGAATCCCTGGAATACAAATACTGTTAGTTAACATTTCTTTTGCTCTGCAAGTGTACTTCTCTAATTAAATGAAAGAAACATGGTATTCTACCAATTTATAATCTGAATGAATGGAAAAATCATTAAATACCTAGGCTCGGAACTAAATAGTGAATTGTATGTTTGTGTGCATTTATGTGCTATAGTTCAGAGAAAGAAATGGTAAGAGGAAAGGGGAAGAAATGAACATTTGGAGGTTCTATCATAAGCCATTAATAAAGAACTCATCAATTGTTATATTGAAGCTGTTGAACATATTTTACATTTTTACTTACCTGAGAAGGGAATTCTCTTATTTCTAGAAGTAGAATAGAAAAGGGGCTATGTGTCTAATAACCAACTATTTTTTACTAATAATATATTAAACATTTTTTTAAAACAAAGACTTCCAAATATTGATTCATGGTTCATGTTGCATTCAATAAATCTGTTGGTTATTGCATCAGACAAACAGTATGCTACATGGCATGTGTGAAATTCTCTTAGGGGATTCCTGGTGGGCATCACAAAGATGTAAACAGTCATTAGAAGGGCTAAATCGGAAAGATAATGAGCTCACTGGATGATGATTAAGAGTTTATTAGAATTCTCATATTAACTTACAATGGACAGAGAAAATGAAAGAGTGATTTCAGATATGTCTCACAAATTGAAAGTCATGTGAGCAGGTACTCTAAATTTTGGGTACTAAATTTTGATCTTTTGCTTCTACATTAGCCATTCAATAAAACCTTGCTCTAGATTGCATAAATAAGGATTAATAATAATTACAGATTTTTCTAAGGAATGCTGTAATGGTTAACTAGCATTCTAATATACCTCAATACAATTCAGTTTCAGTTAAATTTCTAGAGTAATCCTTTCCATTTGGTCTTACAAAATTCTTTTCATTATTTTGCAAACAATTTTTAGGCACAACAACACGTAATAATTTGTAATTTACCACAACTGAAATCAAAGCTAATGTTTTGAAGCTAGTGGGTTGGAGTTAGCTTCCCCACCCATTTTTTCTAGTTGGCGAACTATGTCAACTTGGGCTTCTCTCTTAATCATCTTCTAAATAGTTACACTCATGACATGATGGAAACTTTGTTGCTTTGTGAAATAGTTCCCAGAAAATAACTGGATGATAATGTTGGTGAGCAGTATAGTGACCTAAGAATAACAGTTCTTATCTCTCCAACAGCTTTATGCATGATTTTGGCCTTGTGTTTGTAGAACTGCAAGAGTCTGAAGAGATCCACTTACATATTTTTTTTTCATTCCGCATTTTGGATTGTTAAGGAAGAAATTTTGTGCTATCATAATACTCTTGACTTTGAGAATTCTTGAAAGTCTCAGGGGGTATCCCTTTAGAGTGTAAGGGTCTCCTATAATAGGATTAGATTTATGAGACACTTGTAGTTTACATGAAGCTTTAAAATTTACAGTTAATGAGGTTTCCCTAGTGGTGGTTCATACAAATGGAGATGTCAGAATAAAATGTAGTATAAACTCCTGCTGCAGTTGGGGGGTCTGATTTTGTGATAATGAGGAAGAGAGAGAGCAAAACAAACAAATTTTATACTGATCTCTTCAGAAAAAGCAGACTTAGAACAGCTTCTAGAAATTTTTAATAAAAAGTGAGAAAATATAGATACTCAAAGATGGAATGAGAGAATGCAAAGAGTAAGACTAATGTACAAATCTGTTACTGAATCACATTGTGATTACCAATGATTGCCACTTCCTTTAGTTAAGGCAGGCATGCAATACCCTTTCTTGGGGCCTGTCCTAGATCTTAACCAAGTGCATTACTTTAGGAAATAGGGTCTTAAAAAGTCAAGATAAGGGAAGGTGTCAATGGATTAGTCCCATTTAGTCTGTCTCTGAGGCTATGATCTCTGTCTCTTTACTTAATAATCAGTTTACTTTATATTTTAATCTTATTGCTGACAGGATTCTTCTGCATACATACATTTCATAGCCACCTTTACTTTTTAATGTTTTAACATTTCTTTACTATTAATTCCATCTCAAAACTAAAGGAAAGCTACTGAAATATAAGATCCCCAAGTTTGCAGATTTTAGCTAAATACAAAAGACAAACTAATTTTTGGCAAATGACCATGGAAAAATAGACAGCAAATGTCTTTGGTCCTGATTTAGTCTTTCCCTCATAGGAGTTTTATGAGTATTAAATGGGATGAAGTATGTACTATATCAGGTACTTAGTAAGCACTCAGTAAATGTTATCAATAATTAGGGCCTCTATCAGCCAATCTTAAGATACAGATTATGTTGCACACTTCCCTGCGTCTTTCTAGGCTGGTGATAAGATACTTTTGTGCTCTCATTTATCTATTTCTTAATTAAATCTAAATTGAACCAGCACTTAAGAATGTATAAATTTGGTATATCATGTCTCCTCTCAGAATTATCTATTCAATAGTGCTATAATGTAAACCACAAACATTAGTCATATGTGCAATTTTAAGTTTTCTAGTAACCATATCTAAAAAAGAACAAAAAACAGGTGAAATTTATTTGATTTGTATACTTTAGTCTGTTATTTGCAAAATATTAGTCATTTCATTGATTCGTATGTAATAAATATAAAATTACTAGTAAGATCATTTATATTCTTTTAAGTTAAAAACTTCTTTAATTTAAAAAGATCAGTGTGCATCTTATACTTATATCTCAGTTCAGACTGGCATTCAAGCATTCAGTAGCCACATTAGCTAGTAGTTATATTGGATAATGCAGATCTATGTAAAGAGAGAATGAACTAAGCTAAAGGAAGTCATCTCTAATTCTGTAATTATAATTTATTATGAAAAAATATATAAATAAGTATAATATAATTTATTTGCAATTATTTATAGTTCAACATATATTATTTATATATTAAACTTTTTTTTTAAAGATTTTATTTATTTATTTGACAGAGAGAGAGAGATCACAAGTAGGCAGAGAGGCAGGCAGAGAGGGGGGGGAAGCAGGCTCCCCGCCGAGCAGAGAACCCGATGCGGGGCTTGATCCCAGGACCCTGAGATCATGACCTGAGCCAAAGGCAGAGGCTTTAACCCACTGAGCCACCCAGGCGCCCCTAAACTTTTTTCATTTAGGAAATTCCTGAATTCTAAAAATATAACCAATTTCTCTATGTAACACATAGATATTTTTAAAAAGAATATCTACTATGCCTTTAGTCTTTTAGTGTATTTCTTTTGAGACTTGTTGGCATATCTAGCATTGAATTCTTTTGTTAGGTATTTTATAAGTCCTTAAAATGTACATAGAACTGCACCAACCACCTAAATATCCACTTTAAAGTATACAATTTAGATTAAAAATTCTTGTAAAATTTTATTATTCTGATTCTGATGTTACTTAACCAATAAAGAACCATTTTCTTTTTCCATGAAATGATCTAATAATTCTTTCTTTCTTACATAACTGATCTTGTCCATTCATTCTTCTATATACGTTAAACTTCTTGTTTCAATTCACATAATTTATATATTTGCCTTCTTGTAAAAGATATTTTATTTGATTGAGCCTTAACATTACATATTAAGTAACTTTTTATGTTACTGTTAGAGGAAACTTGACATTCCTGTCTTTTTTAAAATTTTATTTTATTCAGTAGATAGCTACTGAATGCCTACTAGGCGTTAGGGCTATTTATTTATTGTAGTGGTATGTATTTATAGGATATATTTATTCTGAGGTAATATTTTTCATTATCACATAGTGCTATCAATTGTTTTACCAATAAGAGATATGTTTCTCTAGGAAATTGATTTATTTTTGTCTTATGACTAATATAAATGCAAGAAATTATTATGTATCCCTCTTTTGGTATACTAGAAAGTTCAAAATCCATTTTAAAATCCAACTCTATCAATTGTAAAGGACCTGTGATTTGATATTTATATACTCCCTCTTTTTTGACTATATCTTATTTTTCTTGTATTCTCAATTCTTCGTTTTTTTGATATTACATTGGTTTTAAATATAATTGTTATATATATGTATATGATTCATATCTCTTTTGTAATGAAGCTGTGTAAGCATATATGTATACTTACACATATTTGTGATGTATCTAATCTGTATCTATATGTATGTGTATATATGTATCTATAGAAAATAAATTATATTAGTGTCAAAATATTTCCTGCCCTTCTCTATCAGATCCTTCTCTACCAGGCTATTTCTGAAGGAAGAAAATACTCTCAGCTCCACTCATATCAGGGTTGTCCATGTGTCTTGACTTGGCTGATTAAATGTGACACAGGAGACATAAGCCACTTCCAAACAAAAGCTTTGAGAGCCTGTACTTGGTTCCACCACCGTTCCCCTCTCTCTGCCAAGAAATCTGTAATTTCTTGGGAGTAGCTGCTCCATTAACTTGGTCCCAGAGCCTAGTTACAGCTGAATCCTGAAAAACAGGAGTAAGAAACAAACGTATATTGCTGTAACCTACTAAGGATTGGTGGTTCTTGATATCACAATTAATTTAAGCAAATATAGTTGATACTAATATATATGTATATATATGCATGCATATATGTGTGTATATATGCACATGTGTACATATTTATGTAAATCTATGTAATGGGTAAATTGATGGCTCTTTAAATATAAAGTACCTAAACATATTAGTGCCTTTAGAGATTATCACATTTTTAGTACATTTTTGCCTACTCAAGAATAAATTTATATATGTTACTAAAGCCTTAGTTAGCTCTATCAGTAACTCTGCCGCTAATTGTAGAAACCAGTAACATATTACACCATAGATCATGGCTCATATGGCCACTAGCCATGTGGGGCTATTTAAATTCAAATTAGCTAAAATTAAAAATATAGTCCCTTTGTTCAGTCACCTTTCAACTACTCAATAGCCACGTGTAGCCAGTGGCTAATGTAGTAAATAACACAGACAGCTAACATTTCTGTCATCACAGAAAGTTCTGTTAGAAAGCTCTATTATTGAACAGAATAATTTTTTTTTACTTGCAGTACAGATTATTTTGATTTCCTACTTCTCCTATCTAATATAAGGTAGTGACCTTTTTTTATTATGGAACTATTTTATTATTATTGCCACAAAAATCACAAGTAGGCAGAAACTTTTTTTTCAAAATTTTATTTATTTGACAGAGAGCGAGAAAGGGAACACAAGCAGGCAGAGTGAGAGAGGGAGAAGCAGGCTTCTGGCTGAACACAGAGTCCAATGCAGGGCTTGATCCCAGGACCCTGGGATCTTGATCTGAACCAAAGGCAGATGCCTAACGACTGAGCCACCCAGGCATCCTGGCAGAAACATTCTAATCAAGAAATGTCTGAATTAAAAAGTCACTATATATTGTCCACTTAACAGGAAAAAAACCCCAAGATTATCTATAGCAGCATTTCCTGTTAGGATAGAAATAACTGGGCTGCAGAGCATGCACATTTTGGAGTTCAAAGTGATATTACTGCTCCCTCACAAAAGCTAAACAGTGAACCCCTCTGACGAAACTCACTTTTGAAATGAACTCAAATAGCATATTAAAATACTAGAAAATACACTATCATTCTAAGCTTTATTTCTTCAGTTAAATAAAGTAACTGTCATATTAGTAAATAATTAATAATTAGTGAAAAATACTAGAGGATGCCATCGAGTGACAGAGGAGTCAGAGGAAAAAGCCAAAAGCTTCATTTAAAAATGCCCAAATGCTTTCTGAAGTGTTTTGTATGTTGATCATTCTCACCTCTTTATTTTTATTATCATCCTGTCAAAAGTAGCCAGCAGAGGCAATGGGCATACAACCATCTTGAATAAAATTGAATTTAGTCATGAAAGTATTCTGTTAGAGAATGTCAGACAAGAGTTTTCATCTTTTGTGTTTCTGCAAAAAGTGAAATTGATTAGTAATAACCTTAGGTATAGCAAAATTTGTCAATGATTTTTTAAAATTTTTTTCCCAAATATGTTTATTTTTTTCAGTGTTACAAGATTGATTGTTCAAAGCACCACACCCAGTGCTCCATGCAATACATGGCCTTCTCAATACCCACCACTAGGCTCACCCAACCCCTCGCCCCCTTCCCTCCCAAACCCTCAGTTTGTTGCTAAGAGTCCACAGTCTCTCCTGGTTCATCGCCCCTTCCGATTCCCCCCATTCACCCTTCCCTTCCTTCTCACAATGCCCTCCATGATTTTCTTTATGCTCCACATGTAAGTGAGACCATAAGATAATTGACTCTCTCTGCTTGACTTATTTCACTCCGCCTAATCTCTTCTAGTCCCGTCCATGTTGATACAAAAGTTGGATATTTATCCTTTCTGATGGAGGCATAATATTCCATTGTATAGATGTAGCACATCTTCCTTATCCATTCCTCTGTTGAAGGGCATTTTGGTTCTTTCCACAGTTTGGCGATTGTAGCCATTGCTGCCATGAACATTGGGGTACATGTGGCCCTTCTTTGTACTGCATCTGCTTCATTGGGGTAAATACCCAGTAGTGCAATTGCAGGGTCATA